>OY787609.1:12331993-12931993 GCA_963678935.1 Umbilicus rupestris
TAAATAGTGTGTATAAATAGGCTCTATCACCTCCCGACAAGTGCCTTTGTTTAACGTCGTTGGCTCGACCGTACCTCGTTACTTGCTTAAAAGTGTGCCAGTGACCTCCCCCACTCTTGCTCCTGAGTGTCCATGCGCTCGTGTGTGCGTTGCGTTCTTCTTAGTCCAGCGCAAAGGAACGGAAGGGTGGTCAGCATGGTTAATATCATGTAATAAATCATGAGTAACGAGGTTAGTGAAAGAGGGAGAAGAAATATGAGCAATAGTTCCGAGCTCTCCCTCAGGCGCCTCTAGTGGCGTCTCTGGCGCAGCAACCTGCGCATTTTCTATTTCTGGCTCTGCCATCCCAAGGTTCTCCTAAATACCTTTTGACTCTCTGCCCATTGACCTGAAAACAATGCTGGTGCTCGTTTTCTAACTCGATTGTTCCATAAGGAAAAACCTTGGTAACCGTGTATGGTCCCGTCCATTTACTGTGCAGCTTCCCAGGCATGAGCTTTAGGCGCGAGGAGAACAATAATACCCGGTCTCCTGGCTCAAAGGTGCGTCTGAGGATGTGTTTGTCGTGAAATGCCTTTGTGCGCGCCTTGTAGTCGCGCAGCCCCTCATACGCATCCAGGCGCAGCTCCTCTAACTCGCTTAGCTCAAATGCGCGCTCCTTACCAGCTTTGTCTAGGTTCAAGTTGCAAACGTGCAATGCCCAGTATGCTTTGTGTTCCAACTCCACTGGCAGGTGGCACGCTTTTCCATAAACCAACCGAAACGGTGAAGTCCCAATCGGTGTCTTATGTGCAGTTCTGTATGCCCACAGCGCATCGTCAAGGCGCTGGCTCCAGTCCTTGTGCGTCGGCCTCACAGTTTTCTCCAGGATGCGCTTGATCTCTCGGTTGGAAACCTCGGCCTGGCCATTCGTCTGTGGGTGGTAAGCGGTGGACGTCTTGTGGCCCACCCCATAATGCTTGAATACCTGCGCCACTATCCTATTGCAAAAATGTGTCCCCTGGTCGCTTATGACTGCCTTAGGCACCCCGTACCTGCAAAAAATGTTAGTTCTCAAAAAGTCAGCGACCGTCTTACCATCATCCTTCCGGGTTGCCTTGGCCTCAACCCATTTGGAGACTGATAGAGCCTATTTATACGCATTATTTAGATCATAACCCTATGCTTGTTTGCATTATTTTATGTACAAGATTATTGGTTTCGAGTGTTTTTGTATTTCAGGGCAAAACGAGGGCCTAAGTCGGATACGCGCTAACAGGCAGCGTTTAGGACGCGCATCACACAGCCTGCGGAGCTAGCGGCGCAAATAGAAGAATTGGCAGAGTCGACCACGGTGCGCTAACCGATCGCGCTAAGCAGTATGCGTGCGCCATGCGCAGATAGTGGTATTTCCAAAATCTGATCAGGTCCTATTCTGAGCATATACGGATCATCCCAAATGTAATCCCTGGACTCATGCTTTAATCTCATGCATTGGGTTTTAGTGAAATGAGGAGGAAACGTACCTGTGACCAGGTAATTCCCAATGTGCGCATACCATGGTACCTTACCTGTCAGCGCCATCAGATGCTCGTCAGGGAATGTCTCCGTGATCCGCCCTGGCTCCTCTGCTTTCACGATCCTGCTCAGGTGGTCAGCGACTGTGTTCTCCGTGCCCTTCTTATCCTTGATTTCCAAGTCGAACTCCTGAAGTAAGAGCACCCAGCGCATCAGGCGCGGCTTAGTCTCCTTCTTGGACATTAGGTAACAGATTGCTACGTGGTCTGTGCAGACGATGGCTCTGGCGCCTAGAACATATGCGCGGAACTTCTGCAGTGCAAACACGATTGCCAGAAGTTCCTTTTCTATGGTGGTATAATTCCTCTGCGCAGCGTCCAGTGTGCGTGATGCATAATAGATGGCATGCGGCTTCTTGTCCACGCGCTGTCCCAAGACTGCACCTACTGCATAGTCCCTTACGTCGGATACGCGCTAATAGGCGCGTTTAAGGAGCGCAACACACAGCCTGCGGAGCTTGTAGCACAAACAGGATAGGAAGTGGCAGATTCAGAGTGCGGTGCGCAGACCGACTGCGCGAACCAATGTGCGCAGTGCGCCATGCGCAAGATAGTGGTGTTTCCAAATCTTGACACCATCGGATTTGGAAGCTGCCAAGATTGTCCTCATGAGCAGTATATAAAGAGAGGAAGGCTAGGGTTTGAAGAGAGACAACAGAATCATCGAGACACACAACGAAGGAGGAGAGAGAGCCAGAATTGAAAAACACACGAGCTGCTGCGAGGACCTGCGCTAGCCGACTGCGCCAGCCGAGACACAGCAACCTGCACGCACCTGCTTGTTACTGTTTTCTTGGATACTTTAGCTGTTATTTACTATCTCTATGATGTTTACTACTAGCATGTCTAGCTAAACGCTTTGTATCGGTTGGGCATGATTCTATGAGTATTTCCTTTGAGACTTGTGCTTAATGCATAGTTTGTTTGCTTGTATTAATTCTGTGCACACGGTTGACAGCTAGTTGCATGAGTAGGGGAAGCCTTGAACCGCAATCTTACTCTTACTACTTGTCTGTTATATGCTAAACTAGTTGGTAGCTTGACGGTGACAACTAGGAGTAACGCGCTAGGATAATCAGCTGCTACCGTGACAGGATTCGTAGCTGCTTAGACTAGTTTTAAGAATTAATAGCTCATGAACTTTGATCGGAACATGCGCACATGTTAGGAAGCCTTGATCAGACACTAACTTCAGTAAATCGAACTATAGACATTTAGAGTCGACGATAAGGAATACTTTCATAGAGGATTGTCTGCACCGATACTTTTCATAGTCATAGTACTTAATCTCTACTGCCTGCGCACGTCTCGTGCAAATTCTGCTTTCGCTACTGTTTACTTGCGCACCTGCGCAACCCAATCACTCACACCCCAATTTTCGTAAGTGTAGGTTACTAGTTAGAACGAGTCTGCTTGCTCCTTGTGGAATCGACCCTGACTTAGCCGCTGTACTAAGTGGAGAAGGAAGGATTAATTTGACGCGTACAATGACAGCGCGCAATCAACATCAGCCAGGGAGCAACACAGATAAGCTTTAACTAGTTTAAATTTTCTTTTATAGTAGTTAGTTATTTCTGTTTGCTTTATTCTCGTTGTTGTTTCTGACAGCGCGCAATCAACATCAGCCTGTGCAACTTTGAAACAGTTGCGCTGCACAGATTCCAGTTGCGCACTGACAGACGCGACAGCGTAGTTGTCTTTTAATTTCATTTTCTTTGAGATTTAGAACAGGTCATGGAGGATAACAGTGTCGTTGGAGATAACTTAGGGGACAGAACCCCAGACAATGCAGGAGCAGATAACCGCGCAGTTCGGTTCAGAGAAGAAGTGCAGCGCGAAGTTGAAGCAAGGATGGCCGCTGAAATGTATAATGCGCCACCCGCGCGACAGGTTGCGCGACGCAGAACAGTGCGCGAGATGTCAGCTCCAATCACGGTTAACCAGCCATGGTGCATAGTGCTTCCACCAGACGATCATTTTGAGCTAAGGAGCTCGCTCATTCATCACATGCCCAAGTTTCACGGGATGAACAACGAGAACCCAGTCAAGCATGTGTGAGAATTCCTAGTCATTTGCGGGAACATGAAGGCCGAAGGGGAAAGCGACGAAGCGCTGAAGATGAAGGCGTTCCCTTTTTCTTTGTGTGACACGACCAGGCATTGGCTGATGAGCTTACTAGCAGGATCTATTCACACGTGGGAGCAGCTTCAGAAGAAGTTCTTGGACAAATTCTATCCTGCAACCAAGATCGCGCTACTCAGGAGGGAGTTGGCCGCACCTAGGCAGGGCGCAGGCGAATCACTATCGGAGTATTACGAACGTTTCAGGGAGCTGGAGGCCAACTGCTATAATCACGGCCTGCCCCAGAATGTGCTGATAGAGAATTTTCTGAATGGATTGCTACCCATGGAGCTGAGATTATTGAATGCATGCGCAGGAGGCGACATTTGCAACATGTACCCAGAGGACGCGTGGCAGCTGATAGAAGACTCTGCTGGACAGGTAAGACATCAGCTAACACTTGAAAATAGTCGTGCTCGTTCTGTGCATCAGGTAGAAACAAGCGCTGAGATAAAGGAAATGAAGGCCATGCTGCAGAAGTTGATGAATGCGCAGGGGGTGCAACCAGCTGCGCCAAAGGCGTGCGAGTTCTGTACGTCCACTGAGCACAAAACCGATGGTTGTCCCACACTTTTCAAGGAATCAGGAGATGTCAATGCTCTAGGAGGATGGGATAATAGAGGGCCATAGAGGCAGAATCAGCCGCGTTTTGGACTAGCCGCAAATGGGTTCAGATGGAAGGAGGACAACAATTTCCAGAGGCAGTCCGTGGAGCAGCGCGCACCACAGCAGATGCAACAAGCTGCGCCCTACAATCCACCGCATCGCCGCACTGACGCGCCAGCGCAAAACAACCAGCAGCCGAGGCGATCCTTAGAAGATATCGTGGGCCAGCTAGCAGACACAGTGCACAAGAATGATGAGAAGTATGACAAGAGGTTCGAGTCCATTGAAAAGCAGCTATCACAAATCGCTACCACGGTGTATGAGCTGAAAAAGAGCGATGGCAACCTGCCATCGCAAGATCCAGAATCCCAAGGGAGGAGTTAATGCAGTGACACTGAGGACTGGGCGCACGGTAGGAACAGAGCAGACTGCAAAGGAGCCCGCGCAACCAGTCGCGCAAGCTCTAGATCCAACAGAGCAAGATGCTCAACCAGAAGCGCCAGCCACAAGCCAGCAGGGCGAGGCGCCAGGTATGGCGCAGTCAAAAGACAAAGACATGAATCGTACTAACATACCTGCACCTTTCCCTGTACAGGCAACATCGGCTAGGAAAGAAGCGCTTGATAAGGAGCTCTACGAGTTATTCAGCAAGGTGGAAATAAACATTCCTCTTATTAAAGCAGTTCGGCAGATCCCTAGGTACGCCAAGTTTTTAAAGGAGCTGTGCACAAACAAGAGGAGGAAAGGCGAGTGCGCACAGGTAATGCTAAATGCGCAGGCCTCAGCAATTGTGCAACATAAGGTACCACCTAAATGCCAGGATCCAGGTACGTTCACCATCCCCTGCACTTTAGGTAAGACCACGGTAAGCAACTGCATGATTGACTTAGGCGCATCTATAAATGTGCTTCCCTATTCCTTGTATGCGTCATTACGCCTTGGACCACTAAAGCCTGCAGGTCTCACCATTCAGCTAGCGGATCGGTCGTGCAAGCAACCGACTGGCATGATCGAGGACGTCCTCGTCCGAGTAGGAGAGTTGGTGTTTCCAGCAGATTTCTACGTCCTAGAAATGGAGGGTGAGTCGAGCAAAGGAAGTGCGCAGATCCTACTGGGCAGACCATTTCTGATGACAGCGCTCACAAAGATAGACGTATGGAGGGGTACGCTCTCAATGGAGGTCGATGGCGAGGAAATTCACTTTAACATATTCAAAGGGATGCAGCACCCTCATGAGGACGCCACAGTGCACGCGTTGGACAGCATAGATGACTTGGTTGCAGATGCGCAATGTGCGAGCGCAGCGAAAGGACATGAGACACTGACGCAGGCAGAGTTGGAGGCGCATGAGGATGAGCTGAGCAGTGCTGAACCAGTACCCAGACAGGTACACAATATAGTTGATGTCTGCATTGCTAATAAAATCTTGCCCTCTATTGAACAGGCACCCAAGGTCGAGCTAAAGCAACTCCCCGAGCACCTTAAATACATATTCTTGGGAAATAAGGACACCCTGCCGGTAATCATAAAGAAAGGATTAGAAGAGGAGCAGGAGGCGCGATTACAGGAAGTGCTGCGCAAGAACCAGCGCGCCATAGGATGGACACTTGCTGACCTGCGCGGAGTGAGCCCGGATGTATGCATGCATAGAATTCTATTGGAAGATGGTGCCAAACCATCCAGGGAGCCTCAGCGCAGATTAAACCCGAATATGATGGAGGTGGTGCAGAAGGAGATCCTGAAGCTGCTTGACGCAGGAGTCATTTACCCAATCTCGGACAGCAAATGGGTGAGTCCAGTGCACGTCGTGCCGAAGAAGGGAGGAATCACAGTAGAGGAGAATGCGCAGGGCGAGCTAGTTCCCAAGCGCATGCAAACTGGATGGCGCATGTGCATCGACTACAGAAAGCTTAACGCAGTCACGCGCAAGGATCATTTTCCTCTGCCATTCATGGACCAGATGTTAGATCGATTAGCAGGAAAGCCATACTTTTGCTTCCTGGACGGGTACTCAGGGTACAATCAGATACCCATTGCTGCTGAAGATCAAGAGAAAACCACGTTTACCTGCCCATTCGGTACGTTTGCGTTTCGGCGCATGTCATTTGGGCTGTGTAACGCGCCAGGTACGTTCCAACGTCTAGTCATGAGCATCTTTTCTGATATGATTGGCACATGCATAGAGGTGTTCATGGATGATTTTACTGTGTATGGAGGTACCTTTGACGCATGCTTAACCCATCTTGATAAGGTCTTAGCGTGCTGCATTTCAAAACACCTAGTGCTCAATTATGAAAAATGTCATTTTATGGTATCACATGGAGTAGTACTAGGACATATTATCTCGCAGGAGGGGATCAAGGTAGACAAGGCCAAAATAGATCTTATTTCTAATCTGCCTTATTCCACTAACGTGCGCGATGTGAAATCATTCCTTGGGCATGCAGGGTTTTACAAGCGTTTCATAAAAGATTTTTCTAGGATTTGTATACCCCTGTCTAACCTCTTGCAAAAGGATGTGTGTTTCGAATTCACTGATGAGTGTAGGGCTGCATTTGACAAGCTGAAGGAGGCGCTGACGAGTGCGCCAGTGATGCGCGCGCCAGACTGGAGCCTGCCGTTTGAACTAATGTGCGACGCAAGTGACTATGCAGTAGGTGCAGTCCTGGGACAGCGCGTGGACAAGAAGCCGCACGCCATCTATTATGCATCGCGCACACTGGACGCTGCGCAGAGGAATTATACCACCACAGAAAAGGAACTTCTGGCAATCGTGTTTGCACTGGAGAAGTTCCGCGCATATGTTCTAGGCGCCAGAGTCATCGTCTACACAGACCACGTAGCAATCCGTTACCTAATGTCCAAGAAGGAGACTAAGCCGCGTCTGATACGCTGGGTGCTCCTACTTCAGGAGTTCGACTTGGAAATCAAGGATAAGAAGGGCACGGAGAACACAGTCGCTGACCACCTGAGCAGGATCGTAAAGGCAGAGGAGCCAGGGCGGATCACGGAGACATTCCCTGACGAGCATCTGATGGCGCTTGCAGGTAAGGTACCATGGTATGCGCACATTGCGAATTACCTGGTCACAGGTACGTTTCCTCCTCATTTCACTAAAACCCAATGCATGAGATTAAAGCATGAGTCCAGGTTTTACATTAAGGATGATCCGTATATGCTCAGAATAGGACGTGATCAGATCTTGAGGCGATGCGTGCCGACCATGAAATTAACTCTGTCTTGATGTTTTGTCATGCGCACGCATGTGGAGGACACTTTGGTCCAAAGCGCACTAGCAGAAAGATCCTGGATTGCGGATTTTATTGACCACGCTTGTTTAGTGACTCGTATAACCACTGCAGGAATTGTGACAAGTGCCAGCGCACAGGAGGAATATCAGCGCGCAATGAGATGCCGCAGACGCCCATACTAGTGGATGAAGTATTCGATATTTGGGGAATCGACTTCATGGGGCCATTTCCTCCATCTTCCGGATATGAGTACATATTGGTCGCAGTGGATTATGTCTCCAAATGGGTTGAGGCCAAGGCCACCCGGAAGGATGATGGTAAGACGGTCGCTGACTTTTTGAGAACTAACATTTTTTTCAGGTACGGGGTGCCTAAGCAAGTCATAAGCGACCAGGGGATGCATTTTTGCAATAGGATAGTGGTGCAGGTATTCAAGCATTATGGGGTGCGCCACAAGACGTCCACCACTTACCACCCTCAGACGAATGGCCAGGCCGAGGTCTCCAACCGAGAGATCAAGCGCATCCTGGAGAAAACTATGAGACCGTCGCGCAAAGACTGGAGCCAGCGCCTTGACGATGCGCTGTGGGCATACAGAACTGCACATAAGACACCGATTGAGACTTCACCGTTTCGGTTGGTTTATGGAAAAGCGTGCCACCTGCCAGTGGAGTTGGAACACAAGGCATACTGGGCATTGCGCGTTTGCAACCTGAACGTAGACGAGGCTGGTAAGGAGCGCGCATTTGAGCTAAGCGAGTTAGAGGAGCTGCGCCTGGATGCATATGAGGGGATGCACGACTATAAGGCGCGCACAAAGGCATTTCACGACAAAAACATCCTCAGACGCACCTTTGAGCCAGGAGACCAGGTACTATTGTTCTCCTCGCGCCTAAAGCTCATGCCCGGGAAGCTGCGCAGTAAATGGACGGGACCATACACGGTTACCAAGGTTTTCCCTTATGGAACAATCGAGTTAGAAAACGAGCACCAGCATCGTTTTCAGGTCAATGGGCAGAGACTCAAAAGGTATTTAGGAGAACCTTGGGATGGCACAGCGCGCGAAGTTGACATGGCAGAGCCAGAAATAGAAGATGCGCAGGTTGCTGCGCCAGAGTCGCCACCAGAGGCACCGGAGGAGAACTCGAAACTATTGCTCATATTTCTTCTCCCTCTTTCACTAACCTCGTTACTCATGATTTATTACATGATATTAACCATGCTGACCACCCTTCCGATCCTTTGCGCAGGACTAAGAAGAACGCAATGCACACACGAGCCAATGACGTTAAACAAAGGCACTTGTCGGGAGGTAACCCGACACGCTTTCCTTTTACACGTTTTTCTTTATATTGTTTTTCTAGTGTCTTTTAGCTAGTTTAGGACTTGTAGTTTTTTTAGTCCCGCAGCAGTGCACAGGTCAGTGTGCAAATTCGGTGCGCAGAACAGATGCGCAAGACAGGGGGTATAAAAGGCCAAGACTTAGAAAAATTTCAGCATTTTCACATTCGACCGTTGCAAGAAAGCTCCTGCCCTCAGCCTCCGCTCACCGTCCGATGATCAACCAGCCCTCCGTTTAGAGAGATTTGAAGAGCTCACCGTCGCACACACACCAGGTAACCCTACCCCTCAGTTTGAGCCGATTCCGTTAGGGTTTGTGCGATAAAAGAGTTGCCCTAGGTTTGAAATCGCACCTAGTTCGCCTGCACCATTTGGAGTTCTGGGTAGTGGGTTTTGTAGGCGGAGGATAGGCGACCTGTGGGTGACAGTTTCAGGGCGTTTGTCGGAGTTTGGATTTTTGAGCATTTGTGGAGCTTTGACCTTAGTTGACCGGAGGAACCCCAGCGCACCATGAGGCCAGCGGAGGATCAAGAGACCCCAGCATCATTCGCCAGCAAATATGACGCTTTCATGAGGCTAGAGATGTACGAGACCCCGTACATCAGCAGGGACTTCCTGCGCGAGGTCGGGATGGAAGACCTCATTGTGGAGAAGCTCGTGCTGGCGGGCTGGGAGGCGCTGTTGGAGATCAACAGCGCGGCTGATAAGGAGGATACCTGTGAGTTCTTGGCGTCGCTGGAGATGGCCGATTTGGAGATCAGGTACAGGCACAGAGGGGTCTGGTACATAGCCTCGGCGAAGAGGCTGAAGCGCACACTGAGGTGCGCTAAGGTGCGTGAGGAGGATATAGACACGCACACTAATCAGGAGGCGTGGCGTGAGATGGCGACCGGCCAAGTTTTTGCCGCGGGGCGCAGCCGAGGACGCGAGCTGCGCGACCCGTGGATGTTCTATCTCTGGCGCATGGTCGCTTATGCCATCATCGGGCGCTTTAATGGTGCGCCGAAGATCAGCCTGCTGGACATGGACATATTGAAGGGATTCTATTATGGGAAGAAGGTGCTGTTTGTCTCAAACATGGTGGTACACTGGAGTCGGGTCAGCACCAAAGGGCCGCTGACTTGTGGATGAATGATTACGCACCTGCTGCGTGCGCTGCATGGAGAGCCGGAAGTGCCCGAGCACACGGTAGTGCCAGCCGTTCCCCTGGACCGTGCCCATATGCTGCAGCTAAGAGCGGTGGCCGCGAGAGAGGACGGGTCTTTGGAATTGTGCTACCAGCTGCAGCCGGCCAGAGCGCCGAGGCAAAGAGCAGAGAGCAGCGCGCAGCCAGAGGAGGCCGCTGAGGAAAGGGAGATGGAAGAGGCCCCAGAGCCAGTTGCGCCTCCAGTCAGGCGCATGAGGACTCGTGCGCAGACTGGAGCGCGCCGGAGGGCGAGTGCACCGCAGGGGGAGCCAGTAACCATAGCCATTGATGATTCTCCCCCGCGTGCACAAGGAAAGCGCCCCAGGACAGAGGCAGAGGAGGCGCCTGAGGAGGCATCGGAGGAGCAGCGCATGATGTTCAACATCATGCTCGTGCTCGAGTATTTAGCGCCGGAGGGGACAGACCTGAGCGTGAGTCCACCATCAGGGTGGAGATTTAGAGATTCTATCCCCCCTCTCCTCAGTCTGCGTAGGCCGCCTCCAGGGTCCCCCAGCGAGCAGCGCCAGCCAGCCAGCCCTCCTGCCCAATCCCCAGTCCATGCAGCCGAGCCAACCCCCGCAGTAGACCCGATCCCAGCACCTGCAGCACCCCCTGCACAGCCTACTGTTCAAAGGTCCCCTGAAGCCGATCTCATCATTAGTTCGAGCTCAGATTCACTTTGGGACCCCATCCCGGAGGACGACCTCTTGACTCAGCGCGCCGCAGTTTCTGTGGTGCCGCCAACCTCCAGCACCGAGTATGAGACAGATTCTTCAGATGAGGAGGCGCACGGATCCGCAGCTGAGTCCAGCTCCGAGGATATCTAGGGCCGCAGGGAGGGCGCGCATTTCTTTCGGGTGGTTTCTTACCTTTTTTTTGAAAACTATTACTCCATGTTGCTATATTGTGCTGAATATTTTGTGACCCCTGACTTTGTCTTTGCTGCGATGACTATATGTTTTTCTTTCTTATATTCTTTGTTTTGCTTGCATGCATGTGTGCGCTCTCCGTTGCGCTTGAGCTTGAGTCGTGGGGACACGTCTCTGTTTAAGTGTGGGGGGGGGGGGGGAGTTACATTTACATTTCACGTTTTTTAGCTTTGTAGTGTAGCTTAGTTTAGTGAAGGGAATAGTAGCAGCGGTGCGCTAGTGTGCGGGTTGCGCACACCTTTTCAGCTTGTATTGCCCTATTCATTTTGCATGCGCTGCTATCAACTGTTTTAGTATATTTTTTTCGTTTTTTCTGCTCCTTTTAGTTGGGATATACATGGGATGTGGAGTTGACAGAAAAGCTCTAGAGAGGCGGTTAGTCGTTTTTGCTTCGAAGGTAAGGTATATGGTCGAGAGTGCTAGTGGAGGCCGGTGCTTCGCGACCTTCGGAACAATAGAGCGCGCTCAGCCACGCAGATGCCGAAGGCGAATACCAAAGCGTGGCGAGGTGGGAAAACAGACCACCTTTCCTCTGGAAGTCGAGCGAGGGAAGGCGGGCGCGGGTGTAAACGCGTGCGCTGACCTGCGCAAATGGATCAAGGAGGAAGAGCGGAGCGTTGTTCCATAGCTGCTATCCGGAGGCCGAGACTGGAACCGTTCTGGGAACACAGGAACCATAGATAAAGCTGTACAAAAAAGAAAGACACCAGCAGATGATATGCGCTAAAGAAACCAACATGCGCACAGGTAACGAATCAAAAGAAAATCATCAAAAAGGCTCGAGTTCCCAGGAAGTGCGCAGAAGAATCACGCACCGGAAGAAGCTGCGCTATTAACCATATACCCGACCTCGAAGTAAAGGCTGACAACCCGGAGCCTACGAAGAGCTATCTCCCAGCCATCTGAAATGATCTCCATCCCAGCTGAGAGGTAACGAATTTCAAAATTGTTATATTAAACTATTGAAGGCAGATGCGCGCTAGTGATAGAGCAGTGCAAGGTGAACGGTAGTGCAGATCGCGCCAGAGTGCAAGACTCTGCGCTAGACTCCAGAGAGGTAATTGTATTCGTGCTTGAGTGCTTGTTAGGGACGAACAAGGGCAAGTGTGGGGGGTTTGATAGAGCCTATTTATACGCGCTATTTAGATCCTAACACTATGCTTGTTTGCATTATTTTGTGTACAAGATTACTGGTTTCTGGTGTTTTTGTATTCCAGGGCAAAGCGAGGGCCTAAGTCGGATACGCGCTAATAGGCGCATTTAAGGAGCGCAACACACAGCCTGCGGAGCTAGTAGGGCAAACAGGATAGGAAGTGGCAGATTCAGAGTGCGGTGCGCAAGCCGACTGCGCGAACCAATGTGTGCAGTGCGCCATGCGCAAGATAGTGGTATTTCCAAATCTTGACACCATCGGATTTGGAAGCTGCCAAGATTGTCCTCATGAGCAGTATATAAAGAGAGGAAAGCTAGGGTTTAAAGAGAGAGAACAAAATCACCGAGACACACAACGAAGGAGGAGAGAGAGCCAGAATTGAAAAACACACGAGCTGCTGCGAGGACCTGCGCTAGCCGACTGCGCCAGCCGAGACACAGCAACCTGCACGCACCTGCTTGTTACTGTTTTCTTGGATACTTTAGCTGTTATTTACTATTTCTATGATGTTTACTACTAGCATGTCTAGCTAAACGCTTTGTATCGGTTGGGCACGATTCTATGAGTATTTCCTTTGAGACTTGTGCTTAATGCATAGTTTGTTTGCTTGTATTAATTCTGTGCACACGGTTGACAGCTAGTTGCATGAGTAGGGGAAGCCTTGAACCGCAATCTTACTCTTACTACTTGTCTGTTATATGTTAAACTAGTTGGTAGCTTGACGGTGACAACTAGGAGTAACGCGCTAGGATAATCAACTGCTACTATGACAGGATTCGTAGCTGCTTAGACTAGTTTTAAGAATTAATAGCTCATGAACTTTGATCGGAACATGCGCACATGTTAGGAAGCCTTTATCGGACACTAACTTTAGTAAATCGAACTATAGACATTTAGAGTCGATGATAAGGAATACTTTCATAGAGGATTGTCTGCACCGATACTTTTCATAGTCATAGTACTTAATCTCTACTGCTTGCGCACGTCTCGTGCAAATTCTGCTTTCGCTACTATTTATTTGCGCACCTGCGCAACCCAATCACTCACACCCCAATTTTCGTAAGTGTAGGTTACTAGTTAGAACGAGTCTGCTTGCTCCTTGTGGAATAGACCCTGACTTAGCCGCTGTACTAAGTGGAGAAGGAAGGATTAATTTGACGCGTACAAGGACGCGCGATCAACCACCTCCATCATATTCGGGTTCAATCTGCGCTGAGGTTCCCTGGATGGTTTGGCACCATTCAATAGAATTCTATGCATGCATACGTCCGGGCTCACTCCGCGCAAGTCAGCAAGTGTCCATCCTATGGCGCGCTGGTTCTTGCGCAGCACTTCCTGTAATCGCGCCTCCTGCTCCTCTTCCAATCCTTTCTTTATGATTACCGGCAGGGTGTCCTCATTTCCCAAGAATATGTACTTTAGGTGCTCTGGGAGTTGCTTCAGCTCGACCTTGGGTGCCTGTTCAATAGAGGGCAAGATTTTATTAACAGTGCAGACATTAACTATATCGTGTACCTGTCTGGATACTGGTTCAGCACTGCTCAGCTCATCCTCATGCGCCTCCATCTCTGCCTGTGTCAGTGGCTCAGGTTCTTCTACTGCGCTCGCACATTGTGCATCTGCAACTAAGTCATCTATGCTGTCCAACGCGTGCACTGTGGCGTCCTCATGAGGGTGCTGCATCCCTTTGAATATGTTAAAATGAATTTCCTCGCCATCGACCTCCATTGAGAGCGTACCCCTCCATACGTCTATCTTTGTGCGCGCTGTCATCAGAAATGGTCTGCCCAGTAGGATCTGCGCACTTCCTTTGCTCGACTCACCCTCCATTTCTAGGACATAGAAATCTGCTGAAAAAACCAGCTCTCCTACTCGGACGAGGACGTCCTCTATCATGCCCGTCGGTTGCTTGCACGACCGATCCGCTAGCTGAATGGTGAGACCTGCAGGCTTTAGTGGTCCAAGGCGCAATGACGCATACAAGGAATAGGGAAGCACATTTATAGATGCGCCTAAGTCAATCATGCATTTTCTTACTGTGGTCTTACCTAAAGTGCATGGGATGGTGAACGTACCTGGATCCCGGCATTTAGGTGGTACCTTATGTTGCACGATTGCTGAGGCCTGCGCATTTAGCATTACCTGTGCGCACTCGCCTTTCCTCCTCTTGTTTGTGCACAGCTCCTTTAAAAACTTGGCGTACCTAGGGATCTGCCGAACTGCTTCAATAAGAGGAATGTTTATTTCCACCTTGCTGAATAACTCGTAGAGCTCCTTATCAAGCGCTTCTTTCCTAGCCAATGGTGCCTGTACAGGGAAAGGTGCAGGTATGTTAGTACGATTCATGTCTTTGTCTTTCGATTGCGCCATACCTGGCGCCTCGCCCTGCTGGCTTGTGGCTTGCGCTTCTGGTTGCGCATCCGACTCTGCTGGGTCTGGAGCTTGCGCAACTGGTTGCACGAGCGGCTTTGCGGTCTGCTCTGTTCCTACCGTGCGCCCAGTCCTCAGTGTCACTGCGTTGACTCCTCCCTTGGGATTCTGGATCACTTGCGAAGGCAGGTTGTGATAATGTAGTATGGCAGTGTTTGACAAAACCAGCACAAGTGAACAAGGAGCTGCTACAGCTCAAGTAAACAAGCAGACCAGCACAAGTGAACTAGCAGCAGCTGCAGCAGGGGATGCTATAGCAGGAGCTTGTTCAAGTGGCTGCATCATTTGTCCGAGAAGCAGCAGCAACCTGGGCTTGTCTAGAAGGGCTGGAAACTCTACGGAGATCATCTGAAGAATTTCTAAAATGCTGTGGAGTATATTCCAGTGAGGTTTCCTAGTCAGAGAAGGAGTTTTGCATTGAAGATAAAAATCAAATCAAATCTCCTAGATTTTAGGAGATAATTGTTCTTTTTGGGACATTGCCTAAACCTGGAAATTGCTTAAAGCTGGTGCTGCTATTTAAGAAGAAGGTGTTTAGAGCAGAAGGGTTGATCGAAGCTGAGGGATACACGAGTGCATACACAGAATTCAGAGAGAGCAATTTTGGTGTGTGACGGACGAATTCTTCGATCATCACCCGAGAACAGAGCGTGAGCGCAGAGTTGTGGTGACAGAAGCAGAAGGGAATCAGGACTTGCAGAGTCTGATTCGAGCTTGATCTGGAAGCCAATTCAGAGCAGTGGTGCTTGTTGGTTGATCAAGGGCAGCCGCGGAAGAACTGACGGGTGTGTGGCTCGGTCGAGTGTCTAAGCGGTGGTTCTCGCTAGTGGCAGGTGGTCACTGAGTGAGGGGGAGTATTCCAGAGTGTGCAGCGCTCGTGGAATCGTTCGAACGGCTCGGCAGAAGGCTTTGGAGCGAGGCGGACAATTGTGCTTCAGCTGTGTGTTACAGCAGTTGCTACAGCAACCCTGCTGAGTGAGTGTAGTTTAGAATAGGCTGAGTCTTGAGAAGTCTGTAGCTATTCTAGATTGACATCTGTAGAGGGTGTGCAGACACAAGTCAGAGCCTGTTCTGATTGTGTCAAGTGATCCACACAAGGTTGAGTAGCATAGGTTGCGTAGAGTTGTAACCGAGTGTACTTGAAGACCTTCGTGTTTAGTGGATTGAGGAATGGAGAATAGTCCTCCCCAGACGTAGGCAGTTGGCCGAACTGGGTGAACAAACTTCTGTTTTGTTCATTGTTTGCTGAGACAATTTCTGAGTGAACAAGAGTGTGCTGCAGCAACTGCTTGTTCACAATCTGCCTAACTGAGACGCTGTGAATTTCAGGTTGCCATCGCTCTTTTTCAGCTCATACACCGTGGTAGTGATTTGTGACAGCTGCTTTTCAATGGACTCGAACCTCTTGTCATACTTCTCATCATTCTTGCGCATTGTGTCTGCTAGCTGGCCCACGATATCTTCTAAGGATCACCTCGGCTGCTGGTTGTTTTGCGCTGGTGCGTCAGTGCGGCGATGCGGTGGATTGTAGGGCGCAGCTTGTTGCGTCTGCTGTGGTGCGCGCTGCTCCATGGACTGCCTCTGGAAATTGTTGTCCTCTTTCCATCTGAACCCATTTGCGGCTAGTCCAAAAAGCGGCTGATTCTGCCTCTGTGGCCCTCTATTATCCCATTCTCCTAGAGCATTGACATCTCCTGATTCCTCGAAAAGTGTGGGACAAGCATCGGTTTTGTGCTCAGTGGACGTACAGGACTCGCACGCCTTTGGCGCAGCTGGTTGCGCCCCCTGCGCATGCATCAACTTCTGCAGCATGGCCTTCATTTCCTTTATCTCAGCGCTTGTTTCTACCTGATGCACAGAACGAGCACGACTATTTTTAAGTGTTAGCTGATGTCTTACCTGTCCAGCAGAGTCTTCTATCAGCTGCCACGCGTCCTCTGGGTACATGTTGCAAATGTCGCCTCCTGCGCATGCATTCAATAATCTCAGCTCCATGGGTAGCAATCCGTTCAGGAAATTCTCTATTAGCACATTCTGGGGCAGGACGTGATTGTAGCAGTTAGCCTCCAGCTCCCTGAAACGCTCATAATACTCCGATAGTGATTCTCCTGCGCCCTGCCTAGGTGCGGCCAACTCCCTCCTGAGTAGCGCGATCTTGGCTGCAGGATAGAATTTGTCCAAGAACTTCTTCTGAAGCTGCTCCCATGTGTGAATAGATCCTGCTGGTAAGCTCATTAGCCAATGCCTAGCCGTGTCACACAATGAAAAAGGGAACGCCTTCATCTTCAGCGCTTCATCGCTCTCCCCTTCGGCCTTCATGTTCTCGCAAATGACTAGGAATTCTCGCACATGCTTGACTGGGTTCTCGTTGTTCATCCCGTGGAACTTGGGCATGTGATGAATGAGCGAGCTCCTTAGCTCAAAATGGCCGTCTGGTGGAAGCACTATGCACCATGGCTGGTTAACCGTGATTGGAGCTGACATCTTGCGCACTGTTCTGCGTCGCACGACCTGTCGCGCGGGTGGCGCATTATACATTTCAGCGGCCATCCTCGCTTCAACTTCGCGCTGCACTTCCTCTCTGAACCGAACTGCGCGGTTATCTGCTCCTGCATTGTCTGGGGTTCTGTCTCCTAAGTTATCTCCAACGACACTGTTATCCTCCATGACCTGTTCTAAATGTCAAAGAAAACGAAATTAAAAGACAACTAAGCTGTCGCGTCTGTCAGTGCGCAACTAGAATCTGCGCAGCGCAACTGTTCCAAAGTTGCGCAGGCTGATGTTGATTGCGCGCTGGGAGAAACAACAACGAAAATAAAGCAAACAGAAATAACGAACTACTGTAAAAGAAAACTTAAACTAGTTAAAGCTTATCTGTGTTGCTCCCCGGCAACGGCGCCAAAATTTGATCGCGCGTCGTTGTACGCGTCAAATTAATCCTTCCTTCTCCACTTAGTACAGCGGCTAAGTCAGGGTCGATTCCACAAGGAGCAAGCAGACTCGTTCTAACTAGTAACCTACAACTTATGAAAATTGGGTTGTGAGTGGTTGGGTTGCGCAGGTGCGCGAATAAACAGTAGTGAAAGCAGAATTTGCACGAGACGTGCGCAGGCAGTAGAGATTAAGTACTATGACTATGAAATGTATCGGTGCAGACAATCCTCTATGAAAGTATTCCTTATCATCGACTCTAAACGTCTATAGTTCGATTTACTGAAGTTAGTGTCCGATCAAGGCTTCCTAACATGTGCGCATGTTCCGATCAAAGTTCATGAGGTATTAATTCTTGAAACTAGTCTAAGCAGCTACGAATCCTGTCACAGTAGCAACTGATTATCCTAGCGCGTTACTCCTAGTTGTCACCGTCAAGCTACCAACTAATTTAACATATAACAAACAAGTAGTAAGAGTAAGATTGCGGTTCAAGGCTTCCCCTACTCATGCAACTAGCTGTCAACCGTGTGCACAAAATTAATACAAGCAAACAAACTATGCATTAAGCACAAGTCTCAAAGGAAATACTCATAGAATCATGCTCAACTGATACAAAGCGTTTAGCTAGACATGCTAGTGGTAAACATCATAGAAATAGTAAATAACAGCTAAAGTATCCAAGAAAACAGTAACAAGCAGGTGCGTGCAGGTTGCTGTGTCTCGGCTAGCGCAGGTCCTCGCAGCAGCTCGTGTGTTTTCCAATTCTGGCTCTCTCTCCTCGATCTTGCCTCTCTTGATGTTTCTGTGTGTGTGTCTCTGTGTATATCCAAACCCTAGCCTTCCTCTATTTATATACTGCTCATGAGGACAAACTTGGCAACTTCCAAATCTTATGGTGTCAAGATTTGGAAACACCGCTATCTTGCGCGTGGCTGTTATACCCATTCTCCCCATCTTCTCTCTCCCCCTCCCCCATCTTCTCCTCTCTTCTCCCGTGTCCCCATTTCTCCCTCCCCTGCCTTTTTCTCCATCTCCCCTTCCCCGCCTCCTTTCCCCATCTTTCCTAGCCACTAATTCTAGGGTTCCTCAAAGCTTGATAAGGTATGCTCTTGATTTCTTTTTGGGTGAAGTTGTGGGTGTTGTGTAAGCTTGGATGTTGTGTTAGGGTTGTTGTTTTTGTGTGTTTTGGATAGGTAGGTGGCTGTTGAGAGGGTGAAAGTGAGGGGTTGGAATGGTTTGTGGGTGGCTGATGGAAGTTGAGATATATATGAGAAGTTTGGTGGGTTTTGGATATGAGGTGGTTAGTTTTAGGGATTTGGATTTTGATGTACATGGTTGAGTTAGGAATTTGATTTTGTGGTTATATATATGGAGGATGATTTGGTGAAGAATAAGAGGTAGAATTGGAGATGGATTTTGGCTTGGGTGGATTGTTAGGTTTTGATGGAGAATAGAGTGGAGGATGATTTGGGAAAGTAGAGAGGCTGGCAGGAGGAAGTGAAATTGAGTTTCATCACTTGGAGTTGTGTTGTGCGGAAATTTTCTGATGGTTTGTTTTAGTGGATGAGATGTATATGAGATTGTTTTGTTATGAGTTGATTCGATATTTATACTAAATCAATTGAGATGTATGGGTTATAGGTCATCAGGACGGAACTTTGCACGGAGGTGATCGGTCATTCTCTTCCCAACAAAGTTTACTGTGAGTAAATAATTCCCACGTATTCGCTTCATATTAATTATAAGGTTATTATACATATTGCATAATCATCCGTAAACGGATTCCGTTAACTTTGAGAAGAGGCTTGTGGTAAATATCATACACGTGCATACATAATGCATCATGAGACTGCAACTTTTGTTATGCGATGATAATGCCGCATTTTGTTACGCGATGATGAATTCCGCATTTTGATGATCCGGATCGGCAGTGACGACTGCCAAGCTATATGCTTTGTTAGTTGCAGTTCTCATTCTGTGCATTCACGCATTTGCATATGTGCATTTGAATTATCTGATTGTATATTAGCTTGTTATTATACGTATACCAGCTTAATAAATTACATATCTTCTTTATTGGATACGTAAAAGTATAACCGCTAGCTAAAATACGTGCGGGTTATTTCCTCACTGAGTCTTCCCGACTCACCCTTTTTATTACCCTTCCTTTACAGATAAGTGATTCGGTAGCTGCTGAAGGGTCCAGTTATCCTCGACGAGAGAGCTATATTTACTTACGGTGTCATCCAACTTCAGCTGTCTTGTTTTTGTTGGACTCGTATCAGCTATCCTTTTTGATTCCTTTTTGGCTAGAGTTATGCTCCGTTGTCTAGGGCAGGTTATTAGGAGCACATTTTGCTTAGTTTCGTAGGAAACTCGTTTCCGTAAATATTGTAAATTTTACGCTGAATTAATTAGAAAAGACTATTTTTTGTGTAATATTGTCTTATGTGAGGCTTGCTTGATTGTTGGTCAAGCGCCGGTCTCGACCTGGATTTCTAGGTCGTGACAAAGTTGGTATCAGAGCCTAGGTTCGTCCCCATAGTACACGGAGCTAGGACTTAGTAGAATTTTGATTATGGTAGTGTAGCGCGCCACTGCCATAAATAATGTTCTGCTATGACCTTTAGGAAATTCCTTCTTATTTGCAGTCAAACCACTTACTTGACATTTCGGTTTGCTGATACAAGTTATTCGTATAGGTTGTGATGGCACCACGTAGGACAGCTCATTCGAGAGGTACATCTCGACCCGGCAGAGGTGTTAACACCAGTAGGGGTGCGCGTGTCGGTGTAGATAATGTTAACCAGCCATTTCCTACCATTGTGCCACGTAGCACGCGGACGGGAACCAATCCGAGAGGTGCACGTAGCGAACCACCAAGGAGCGAGCCAGTTATTCCACCTCAGACCACAATGTCATATTCCGACGTCGTGAGCAGTATTCAAGGTTTGATTCAGGTGTTGCATGGTATGGCGCCGCAGGGTGTTGCTCCTGGTCAATCCACGACTCCACCACCAGTAAGTGGTGATAATGTAATTTTACATTCGGCTCAGGGTGTGCGTCAGACTATTGATGATGGAGGTGTGAAGCTGGATGAGTTCATCAGGCATCAGCCATCGACTTTTAGCGGAGCAGATGAAAGGGAGGACCCTCAGACGTTTATTGATCAGACTCAGCGTCTTTGTCAGGTTCTTCATTGTCCTGCTTGGAGGTCAGTGGAGTTAGCTTCCTTCAGATTGTATGGTGTTGCTATGGCTTGGTTTGATGCTGTGATAAGGGGTAGGAGCTCAGAGCAGCCGCGTTTGGAGTGGGATGAATTTAAGACATTGTTCTTGGAAAGATTTCTGCCTGACAGTATGAGGGATGCGAAAGCAAGAGAGTTTGAGATGTTGAGACAAGAAGCTATGACGGTTACGGAGTATGCCAATAAATTCACCGTCTTATCAGCTTATGCCCCACATTTGGTGATGACAGAACAGATGCGCATTAAGCGTTTTGTTATGGGATTACGACACAATATTTTTCGATCGGTGGTCAGCACTCAGTTCTCTAGTTTCTCAAGAGCTGTGGATACTGCTCGAGTTGTGGAAGACAGAGAGGTTTTAGAGCGAGCTGCTCGTGACCCGAGAAAGAGGCCTCGTGAGAGTGATCAGTATGAGAACCAGCGCCGAGGAGACTTTCGAGGAGGTAGAGGTCAGCGTTTTCAGCGAGGGAATCAGTTCCAGTCATCACAGCGCAGTCAGCGGCCTACTACTACCTCACATGACCGCAAAGCCTCCCAACAGAGTATTGGAGGTCAGCATGCAGGTTCGAGCAGCCAGGATCAGTCGAGGACGCAGTGCAAGACTTGTGGTCGATTCCATACAGGTGTTTGTTATCGCGAGGCGCGTGCATGTTTTCAGTGTGGTCAGAAAGGGCACTTTATCAACCAATGTCCCCATCGAGGTGCGAGTATCCATCACATATCAGCGTATCCTTCTCTCACATATGCGCCTTTAGTTCAGCCTTCGGTGCAGTCTGGTACCATTGGTAGCCGGTACGGAGGGACTGGTTTTCCGATAGCGCAGTATGGAGCTAGTGTTGGAGGTCAAACTAGTAGTCAGACTATGAGCAACCAACCTCAACATCTGGATGGAGGCACACAGGCTAGAGTTTTTGCACTGACACCTCGCGATGCTGAAGCTTCTAATGCAGTCGCCACAGGTACCTTACTTGTTTGCAATATTGATGCTTCTGTATTATTCGATCCGGGAGCTACGCATTCATTTGTTTCGCCATATTTTGCATCTCATCTTACTATGAGCCCTTCACGGTTGGAGGCACCCTTGTGGGTAACTACTCCACTTGGTGGTCGTATTGAGGCGAAGTCGGTGTATCGTTCTTGTTTGATTTCGGTTGGTGGTCACAATATGCAAGCAAACTTAATTTTGCTTGATATGTTAGACTTTGATGTCATCTTGGGGATGGATTGGTTATCCTCGTATTATGCCACTCTTGATTGCCGTGAGAAGATGATTACTTTTCGTTTACCGGACGAGCCAGAATTCACCTTTTTATGTGATAGGAGTTTATCGTCACCTTATTTCATATCAGCGTTGGTGGCTGATAAGTTGATGAGAAAGGGATGTCAGGCCTACTTGGCGATACTATTGGATGCTAAGAATGAGGCCCAGTCATCTACACTGGATACGATACCCGTGGTAGCTGATTTCGAAGATGTCTTTCCAGAGGATTTATTTGGACTACCTCCGGTAAGAGATGTGGAATTCTGCATTGATTTAGTTCCTGGTACGGAGCCTATTTCAATTCCTCCTTATCGGATGGCTCCGATGGAACTGAAAGAATTGAAAGCTCAGTTGCAAGAGCTACTTGACAAGAGTTTTATCCGTCCTAGTGTTTCTCCTTGGGGTGCTCCTGTTTTATTTGTGAAGAAGAAAGACGGAACGATGAGGTTATGCATTGACTATCGTCAGTTAAACAAAGTGACAGTGAAGAACAAGTACCCTTTACCAAGGATTGATGATTTGTTTGACCAGTTGCAAGGAGCTCAATATTTCTCTAAGATCGATCTACGTTCAGGTTATCATCAACTTCGGATTAGAGAGTAAGATATTCCAAAGACAGCGTTCCGAACTCGTTATGGGCATTACGAGTTTTTGGTGATGTCATTTGGACTCACAAACGCACCAGCAGCATTCATGGGAATGATGAATAATGTATTTAGGTCCTTCTTGGATAAATTTGTGATTGTGTTCATTGACGATATTCTGATATACTCGAGAACTGAGGAAGAGCATGCTTCGCATTTGAGACAAGTACTTCAAAGGCTACGAGAGCACAAGTTGTATGCTAAGTTCTCTAAATGTGAATTTTGGTTACATAGTATTGCTTTCCTTGGTCACATTGTCTCAAATGAGGGTGTGAAAGTTGATCCCTCAAAGGTTGCGGCAGTTGAAAGTTGGCCGACGCCGACTACGGTAGCAGAAATTCGAAGCTTTTTAGGGCTTGCTGGGTATTATCGTCGATTTGTGCAAGATTTTTCTCGTATAGCTGCACCATTAACTCGTTTGACCCAGAAAGGAGTCAAATTTGTCTGGTCTGACAAATGTGAAGAGAGTTTCCAGATGCTGAAAAGAGCATTAATTACTGCACCAATCTTAGCCCTTCCCTCAGGCACTGGCGGATTTACTGTGTATTGTGAGGCTTCAATCGTTGGACTGGGATGTGTTCTAATGCAGCATGGTCGGGTTATTGCGTATGCTTCTCGTCAGCTGAAGAAGCATGAACATAATTATCCTACTCATGACCTCGAGTTAGCAGCAGTAGTTTTTGCATTGAAGATGTGGAGACATTATTTGTACGGAGAGACATTTGAGGTGTTTATGGATCACAAAAGTTTGAAGTACATTTTCAGTCAGAAGGATCTTAATCTTCGACAGCGTAGATGGGTGGAGTTGTTGAAAGACTACGATTGCACCATTTCTTATCATCCAGGAAAGGCCAACGTAGTTGCTGATGCCCTCAGTAGAAAGTCTATGGGCAGTTTAGCACACTTACCTGATAGCAGAAGAGAACTTGCAAAGGAACTATTGCAACTGCAAGACAATGGAGTTTCTTTTGAAGTAAGAGAAAAGGGTCTTCTAGCGCATTCCAGAGTTGTGCCAACCTTAGTGACTCGGATAGGAGAAACGCAAGGTAATGACCCCGAGTTAAGAAGGTTGATTACAGAAGTCCGTGAAGGTAGACACGAAGATTTCACAATTGGTGATGATGGTATTCTTCGATTTAAAAATCGGTTATGCGTTCCTTTAACTAATGGACTACGTCAAGAGATTTTGACAGAGGCTCATTGTACACCTTATGTCATGCATCCAGGATCGAGTAAGATGTACCATGATCTCCGAGACACTTATTGGTGGAGTGGTATGAAAAGTGATGTGGCTGACTTTGTCTCGAGGTGTTTGACTTGTCAACAGGTGAAAGCTGAACACCAGAGACCAGCTGGGTTATTGCAGAACATTGAGATTCCGGAATGGAAGTGGGAGCGCATTACTATGGATTTTATTACTGGACTTCCACGCACCAGCAAGGGTCATGATTCTATTTGGGTAATTGTGGATAGATTCACTAAGACTGCACACTTTATTCCAGTAAAGACAAATTATTCAGCCGAGCAGTATGCCCATGTGTACATCGATGAAATTGTGCGCCTACATGGCGTACCTATTTCCATTATTTCTGATCGTGGTTCGCAGTTTACATCTAGATTTTGGAGGTCATTGCAAGAGGCGTTAGGGACGAAGTTACACATGAGCACTGCATTTCATCCCCAGACAGATGGACAATCAGAGAGAACTATTCAGACGTTAGAAGATATGTTGAGAGCTTGTGTTATTAGTTTCAAGGGTAGTTGGGATCGGTATACACCATTGATGGAGTTCGCTTATAATAACAGTTATCACTCTAGCATTCGAATGGCTCCTTTTGAGGCATTGTATGGAAGAAGATGCAGATCGCCCGTTGGCTGGTTTGAGTTAGGTGAAAGTAAGTTGATTGGACCTGACCTGGTACATGATGCAAATGAGAAGGTCCGTCTGATCAGGGATAAGCTTTTAGCAGCTCAGAGCCGACAAAAGTCTTATGCTGATCCAAAACGAAGAGAGTTAGAGTTTCAAATTGGTGATCACGTCTTTTTAAAGGTGTCACCAATGAAAGGTGTGATGAGATTTGGCAAAAAAGGGAAACTTAGTGCTCGATTCATCGGTCCTTTTGAAATCTTGGAGCGAATTGGTACTGTTGCATATAAATTAGCTTTGCCTCCGGCATTGTCTAATGTCCATCCCGTGTGTTGTTGCAAGTATGGCATTGCTTGACAAAACCAGTATAAGTGAACTAGGAGTTGCTGCAGCTAAATCAATCAAGAAGGCAAGCTGAAAGGAACTAGCAGCAGCTGCAGCAGGGGATGCTGCAGCAGGTGCTAGTTCAACTGGCCGGTTCAACTGTCCAAGGAGCAGCAGATGGCTGGGCTTGTTCGAAAGGGCTGGAAACCTTATGCAGAGCATCTGAAGAATTTCTAAATTGCTGTTGAGCATATTCCAGCAAGGTCTACTAGTCAGAGAAGGAGTTTTGCTTTGGAGTTAATGATCAAATCTAATCTCCTAGATTTTAGGAGATAATTGATCTTGTGGGTCAATTGCCTAAACCTGGAAATTGCTTAAAGTGGTGCTGGTATTTAAGCAAAAGGTGTTAGGGCTGAAGAGGGTGATCGAAGCTGAGTGATACACGAGAGTAGACACAGATTTCAGAGAGAGGATTTTCTGGGTGCTACGGACGTTGTTCTTCGATCAACACACACGGGCAGAGCGTTGAGCGCAGAGCTGTGGTGAGCATTGCAGAAGAGAATCAGGTCTTGCAGAGACTGATTCGTGCATTGATCTGGAAGCCAATTCAGAGCTGTGGAGCTTGTTGGTTGATCAAAGGCAGCCGCGGAAGAACTGACGGGTGGAAGGCTCGGTGGAGGTTCGTGCGGAAGAACTCACTAGTGGCAGGTGGTCACTGAGTGAGGGGGAGTTACTCAGAGTGTGCAGCGCTCTTGGAGTGGTTCGATCGGCTCGGCAGAAGGCCTTGGAGCGACGCGGACATTGTGCTTCAGCTGTTGCTGCAGCAACCCTGCTGAGTAGTGTAGTATAGAATAGGCTAAGTTCCTTGAGAGGATTGTAGCTATTCTAGACTGACATATTGTAGAGGGTGTGCTGACACAAATCAGAGCTTGTTCTGATTGTGTTGTGTGATCCACACGGGGTTAAAGTAGCATAGGTTGCGTGCGTTGTAACCGTGGGTACTTGGAACCTTTGGTTGAGTGGATTGAGGACTGGAGAATAGTCCTCCCCAGACGTAGGCAGTTTGGCCGAACTGGGTGAACAAACCTGTGTCTTTGTTCATTGCTTGCTGAGATTATTTCTTATGAACAAGAGTGTGCTGCAGCAACTGCTAGTTCACAAATCTGCCTAAGTGAGACGCTGTGAAATTTCAATTGGTATCAGAGCTGGAGCTCGACACACAGAGTTAAAGATCCTACAGTGTCTCTGAAGAAGCCAAGACAATGAAGGAAGAACAGAGCACAAGCAGACCTCCATTATTGGAAGAGAGCAATTATGGATATTGGAAAGCTAGAATGAAAGCCTTTCTCAGGGCTATTGATGAGAAGACATGGAGAGCTGTTGTGATTCAGTGGTCTCCTCCAATCACCATGGATGAGCAAGGAGTGACAAGAATAAAACCTGAAGAGCAGTGGACTACTGAAGAAGGTGCTGCAGCAACTGGTAATTCAAAGGCTCTGAATGCAATTTTTACTGCTGTTGATGCTAATAATTTCAGGTTGATCTCAAACTGTGATATGGCCAAGCAAGCATGGGAGATTCTGCAAACTGCCCATGAAGGAACTGATAGAGTGAAGCTGTCAAGACTCCAGATAATTGCCACACAATTTGAGAACCTGAGGATGCTGGATGAAGAAACAGTCACTGAGTTTAATGCTAAACTCTGTGATCTTGCAAATGAAGCTCATGCTCTTGGTGAGCCCATCCCTGAGAGAAGCTTATCAGAAAGGTTCTCAGATCATTGCCCACAAAATTCGAAATGAAAGTGACAGCTATTGAAGAAGCGCAAAATGTCAGATTCATGAGGCTGGAAGAGCTGATGGGGTCTCTCAAACAATTTGAGATGAAACTGGTCAAAGAGGACACCACTTCCAAGGACAAGAATGTTGGATTGAAAGATGAAGCAGAAATCAAGCAGACAGTTCCAGATGATCAGATGAGCATGCTTGTTAAGAACCTTGGGAAGCTTCTGAAAAACATGGAATCCAGAACTGAGAGAAGCTCTTCCTCGCGAAGACAATTCAGAAGGGGCAGTGAAAGAAAGAGGAAAGGGAAAGAACCAGTTCAGGATGAAGATGATAAGAAAGAGATGAAAAAGGGAGTTCAATGCTGGAACTGTGAAGGGTATGGACACATTGAGGCTGACTGTCCAAGCAAATCCCTCAAGAGCTCAGAGAAAAAGAACAGTAAGTCCATGACAACAAAATGGAGTGACTCTGAGGAAAGTGATGAAGAAAAATGTGTGGTGCTGACCAGTATATCTGATTTCAACCTCAAGGAGATAAAGAAGGATAAAATCCACTATGGGATTGTAGTATCTGAAAGTGAAGATGAGGGTGACTCATCTGCCAGTGAAGATGAGGAGGACTTATCTGGCAGACTTGTTGACTATCTGGAGAATATACTCAAACAGTGTGAAGCAGTCCTTCAGACAAATCAAGCATTGACTGACAGAGTAAATCTCTTGGAAGAAGAACGAAGGAAATGTCCTCTCCCCGTCCACAGTCTAGTTACCATTCTGAAAAGGGAAGACACTGGAAGACAGGTTACAGATATTGGTGATTCATCAGCAACAGCCAAGACAGATATTTTCCAGAAAAATATCTTGGATGAGATCTTGTCTTTCCAAAGGTTTGGTAAAGGAAGAATGGGACTGGGGTATACTAGTGACGAAAGCTCGAGAGGGACGGTTTTTGTTAAAGCCTCGAGTGCTGTGATAGATGAAATGAGAAATTCAGCAGACTCCCCAAAAACTACAGACAAAGTTGGAACCAGACATGTGAACAAGGGGATGCTGCAGCACCGGGCACATCATTTTTCTGAAACAAAACTAAAAACTCAGAATAAACAGAGTACTGGTACAAGTGTTGGGAATCAGAAGATCAACTCCAAACTGAGGCAGCAGCACAGAATCTGCTCAGGTGAAAAAGAGCGAGCAGAATCCAGAACCAGCACACGCTGCATAAAGACTCCGTTTCATGCTGCTTCACAAAAAGCTCTTTGCTTGAAAGAATCACAGAGGAGGCTTGCTAAGACGGTTGTACAAGGGCACTGGATTGCTAAAAACAAGGGTAAATCACAGGTGTTACAGATATGGAAACCCAAACATGACAAACGAAGAGATGGAAGGCTGGAAGATCACAAGAAGAAAAACTCTGGTTTATCTCAGGTGTGGGTGAAGAAAGTTCCATCAGAATCTCTTAAGGATCCTCCGAGCATAGCTGCAGTCTGAACTAAATAAGTGAACCAGCTCTCATGTGCTATAGCAACTGGGTCTTGGATTAAGCTTGTTCACATGTTTTGGTCGCTAATAATGGGAGAAGGCACATGGGAGGCACGTGTGTTAAGAAGCCTAAATTGGAATAACGGATATATCAAATTCAAGAAAATAAACGGGTAAATATTTTCTAGGGCAAAGACAAAGGTGCAAAGGGTTTTCCAAAATCACTGCCGATCATCCTCTGTGCACTCCTCAAACCCTCCACATCTCTACAAAAATGGTGAAGACACGCGGGTTGAAGAAGAATCTGGCAGCAGACAGGCAGGGCAGGTCTGAGAGAAGGACTAAGGCATGCAACGAAGACCCTCCTCAGCGGCTGGATGTAGTGGTGTGGGAACCAGCTCCTCCTCCTGTGTCGCATAACGAGCCTATTTCTCCCGCAGAAACACCCCAGAAGAGGAGGCGGCTGATTCGTGATGGAGAACCTGTCTCCAGTACTGCTGTGCTGCCAGAAGAGGCTGTGACTGAAGTTGCCTCTGAAGAAGAACAAGCAGCAGAGGCTGCTGTAGCAGCCTCTGCAGAAGAGGAGTACAGATCTCTCGTCGTGTCCCCAGGCATTATTGGTGAAGGGGTTGAAACAGTTGCTGAGTCTCCTGAACAAGAACCTGCTGCAGCACATCCTCCTCCTTCTTCAGACAAGGGAAAAGCCCCTATCTTGATCCCAGTCTCCAGCAGTGAAGGAACAGACAGTGAAGAAGAAGAAGAAGAAGATTCTCTTGGTGGACCTTCTGAGAGAGGACCTCCAGCGGTAGACTTGTCTGCTCTCACAGTGGGAGGTACATGGTTCAGAAATAGAAGTGCCTCTCAATCCTGGAGTGCTGTTGAGAGGAAACACATTGTGTATGAGAAGAGACTGGTCCACGACAAGTACAGATCAGCTGCTATGATTCAGCTTCTGACAGAGGTAAACCTTCTCAAGTTCCTAACCTTTCCTCACCGATTCAATATTGTCCTGGTTAGAGAATTTATTGTGAATATGGAGGAGAAATTTGGAGATGAAGGAGCGGCTGAGTATGGGAAAAGCTGGGTACGGGGTAAGTCAGTGGTTATTACCCCTGAAATTATTGATGCATTTCTTGGAATTTCTGAGAATGCAAGAGCTCCCACTGATGTTAAGCCAGAGTTTGTGGCGAAGATTCTGACAGGGGGAGTGTGCCTGTCTTAGGGTGGACCTAACCTCAATGCTGCTGAGCTTACCTCCAAGTTTGCCCTGTTGTATCATCTGGGCATTCGAAACTGGATTCCTAGCTCTCACAGGGGGAAGGTTAACAAAGACTTTGCTAACCTTCTCTATTCTATTGGGAAGAAGAGGAAGATCAGTCTGGACAGTGTTATGTTCCCTCAGGTGGCTACTCATGCCGGGAGTGCCTCCTCCAGCAAGTCTATTGTGCTACCCTCTCTCATCTATGGGATCATGGTCTCTCAGCACCCAGAGTTTGGTGAGATTTCTGAAGGTTTATCTGAGGAGCTGCAGGTCTTCACAGTAGATCACAAGCTATTCAAGGGAAAACATGTAGTGGATGTTGCGTATGAGGATCTTCTAATGGTTGGTTCTTCAGCTCCAGCTCCCCTGGAGGACTCTCTTCCCCCTGCTGCATCCATTCAGCCAGCTCTTCGTGCCAGAATTGTGAGCCATCTCAGGTCTGAGCTTCTCATTCTTGATACTGAGGCCAAACGGAGGGATGCCAGGCGTGGCCAGATTAGGAGCCTCATCAGAGACTTGGAGTTCCTGGAGGATGAGGAGCAGGCCCCTTGAGCATCTATGACAAAAAAGGGGAGAGAAGATTTATATGCTGCTGAATATTGATACACTTTTTTTTTGACCCTGCGTGGTCGTATCTTCGGCCGTGTGTGGCCACACCACATCTACTTACTCTCTATTGGTTTTATTTAGAGTATTTTTTTTCTGGTTCATGGAAGAGTGCATATGCTCCAGAGGTTTTGTCAAAATGCCAAGGGGGAGATTGTTGTTGCAAGTATGGCACTGCTTGACAAAACCAGCATAAGTGAACTAGGAGTTGCTGCAGCTAAATCAATCAAGAAGGCAAGCTGAAAGGAACTAGCAGCAGCTGCAGCAGGGGATGCTGCAGCAGGTGCTAGTTCAACTGGCCGGTTCAACTGTCCAAGGAGCAGCAGATGGCTGGGCTTGTTCGAAAGGGCTGGAAACCTTATGCAGAGCATCTGAAGAATTTCTAAATTGCTGTTGAGCATATTCCAGCAAGGTCTACTAGTCAGAGAAGGAGTTTTGCTTTGGAGTTAATGATCAAATCTAATCTCCTAGATTTTAGGAGATAATTGATCTTGTGGGTCAATTGCCTAAACCTGGAAATTGCTTAAAGTGGTGCTGGTATTTAAGCAAAAGGTGTTAGGGCTGAAGAGGGTGATCGAAGCTGAGTGATACACGAGAGTAGACACAGATTTCAGAGAGAGGATTTTCTGGGTGCTACGGACGTTGTTCTTCGATCAACACACACGGGCAGAGCGTTGAGCGCAGAGCTGTGGTGAGCATTGCAGAAGAGAATCAGGTCTTGCAGAGACTGATTCGTGCATTGATCTGGAAGCCAATTCAGAGCTGTGGAGCTTGTTGGTTGGTCAAAGGCAGCCGCGGAAGAACTGACGGGTGGAAGGCTCGGTGGAGGTTCGTGCGGAAGAACTCACTAGTGGCAGGTGGTCACTGAGTGAGGGGGAGTTACTCAGAGTGTGCAGCGCTCTTGGAGTGGTTCGATCGGCTCGGCAGAAGGCCTTGGAGCGACGCGGACATTGTGCTTCAGCTGTGTGCTACAGCTGTTGCTGCAGCAACCCTGCTGAGTAGTGTAGTATAGAATAGGCTAAGTTCTTTGAGAGGATTGTAGCTATTCTAGACTGACATATTGTAGAGGGTGTGCTGACACAAATCAGAGCTTGTTCTGATTGTGTTGTGTGATCCACACGGGGTTAAAGTAGCATAGGTTGCGTGCATTGTAACCGTGGGTACTTGGAACCTTTGGTTGAGTGGATTGAGGACTGGAGAATAGTCCTCCCCAGACGTAGGCAGTTTGGCCGAACTGGGTGAACAAACCTGTGTCTTTGTTCATTGCTTGCTGAGATTATTTCTTGTGAACAAGAGTGTGCTGTAGCAACTGCTAGTTCACAAATCTGCCTAAGTGAGACGCTGTGAAATTTCACCGTGTTTCATGTTTCGATGCTACGAAGGTATATTTCGGATCCTACACACGTACTGGAACATGAACAGCTTGAGATAGACGATACGTTGTCTTATGAGGAACAACCAATTGCCATCGTGGACCGAGATGTGAGGAGACTACGTAACAGGGATGTAGTTTCAGTCAAGGTGCTATGGAAGAATCATTCCAATGCAGAAGCCAGTTGGGAATCAGAGAAGGATATGAAAATCAGATATCCGCAACTTTTTGAATCTCAAGGTATGACCATATAAATTCGGGGACCGAATTTTTTTTTGAAGGAGGGTAGAATGTTATACCCATTCAATAAATAAATAAAAAAAGAGTAGATATTTTGTGGCTCAAATACTCCTTCTCCCCATCTTCTCTCTCCCCCTCCCCCATCTTCTCCTCTCTTCTCCCGTGTCCCCATTTCTCCCTCCCCTGCCTTTTTCTCCATCTCCCCTTCCCCGCCTCCTTTCCCCATCTTTCCTAGCCACTAATTCTAGGGTTCCTCAAAGCTTGATAAGGTATGCTCTTGATTTCTTTTTGGGTGAAGTTGTGGGTGTTGTGTAAGCTTGGATGTTGTGTTAGGGTTGTTGTTTTTGTGTGTTTTGGATAGGTAGGTGGCTGTTGAGAGGGTGAAAGTGAGGGGTTGGAATGGTTTGTGGGTGGCTGATGGAAGTTGAGATATATATGAGAAGTTTGGTGGGTTTTGGATATGAGGTGGTTAGTTTTAGGGATTTGGATTGTGATGTACATGGTTGAGTTAGGAATTTGATTTTGTGGTTATATATATGGAGGATGGAGTGGAGGATGATTTGGTGAAGAATAAGAGGTAGAATTGGAGATGGATTTTGGCTTGGGTGGATTGTTAGGTTTTGATGGAGAATAGAGTGGAGGATGATTTGGGAAAGTAGAGAGGCTGGCAGGAGGAAGTGAAATTGAGTTTCATCACTTGGAGTTGTGTTGTGCGGAAATTTTCTGATGGTTTGTTTTAGTGGATGAGATGTATATGAGATTGTTTTGTTATGAGTTGATTCGATATTTATACTAAATCAATTGAGATGTATGGGTTATAGGTCATCAGGACGGAACTTTGCACGGAGGTGATCGGTCATTCTCTTCCCAACAAAGTTTACTGTGAGTAAATAATTCCCACGTATTCGCTTCATATTAATTATAAGGTTATTATACATATTGCATAATCATCCGTAAACGGATTCCGTTAACTTTGAGAAGAGGCTTGTGGTAAATATCATACACGTGCATACATAATGCATCATGAGACTGCAACTTTTGTTATGCGATGATAATGCCGCATTTTGTTACGCGATGATGAATTCCGCATTTTGATGATCCGGATCGGCAGTGACGACTGCCAAGCTATATGCTTTGTTAGTTGCAGTTCTCATTCTGTGCATTCACGCATTTGCATATGTGCATTTGAATTATCTGATTGTATATTAGCTTGTTATTATACGTATACCAGCTTAATAAATTACATATCTTCTTTATTGGATACGTAAAAGTATAACCGCTAGCTAAAATACGTGCGGGTTATTTCCTCACTGAGTCTTCCCGACTCACCCTTTTTATTACCCTTCCTTTACAGATAAGTGATTCGGTAGCTGCTGAAGGGTCCAGTTATCCTCGACGAGAGAGCTATATTTACTTACGGTGTCATCCAACTTCAGCTGTCTTGTTTTTGTTGGACTCGTATCAGCTATCCTTTTTGATTCCTTTTTGGCTAGAGTTATGCTCCGTTGTCTAGGGCAGGTTATTAGGAGCACATTTTGCTTAGTTTCGTAGGAAACTCGTTTCCGTAAATATTGTAAATTTTACGCTGAATTAATTAGAAAAGACTATTTTTTGTGTAATATTGTCTTATGTGAGGCTTGCTTGATTGTTGGTCAAGCGCCGGTCTCGACCTGGATTTCTAGGTCGTGACAGTGGCGCACTGCGCGCATTGGTTCGCGCAATCGGTCTGTGCACCGCACTCTGAATCTGCCACTTCCTATCCTGTTTGCGCTGCTAGCTCCGCAGGCTATGTGTAGCGCTCCTTAAACGCGCCTATTAGCACGTATCTGACTTAGGCCCTCGTTTTGTCCTGGAATACAAAAACACCGGAAACCAGTAATCTTGTACACAAAATAATGCAAACAAGCATAGTGTTAGGATCTAAATAGCGCGTATAAATAGGCTCTATCAATCCCATTCCCCCTCTTCTCAGTCTGCGCAGGCCGACTCAAGGGTCACCCATAGAGCAGCACGAGCCAGCCAATTATCCCGCGCAGTCACCGGTACAATCCTCAGCGCGCACCCCAGTCATAGACCCGCTGCAAATGCGATCAGAGCCCCCTCCGCAACCCTCTGCACAGATGATCAGATCGCCCTCTGAGGTCACCCCCATCAAAGAGTTAAGTTCAGATTCGATATGGGAAACTGACTCAGAGGAGGAACTTGCAAACCATCCCGCAGCAGTTTCAGTTGCGCCACCATCCTCCAGCTTTGAGTATGAGACAGAGTCCGTGGACGAGGAGGCACAAGGGTCTGCGCAGGACTCCAGCTCAGAGGATTTCTAGGGATGCGCCGATGGCTAGGCGCAAATAATTTCGGGTTGTCTTTTTGCTTTTGAAAACTATCACTGGATGTTATTTTCCTATTTTGTGTTGGATATTTTGTGAACTCCTGACCTTATTTCATTTGCTGCGTTGACTATGTGTTTTTCATTTTCATGATGCATTTTATTTTTAATTTTTAGTTGTCATAGTAGCCTGCATAAGTGCGCTCTCCGTTGCGTTTGAGCATGAGTCGTGGGGACACGTCTCTGTTTAAGTGTGTGTGTGTGTGTGGGGGGGGGGGGGGGGGGGGGGGTTACATTTACATTTCATATTTAGCATTGTAGTTTAGCTTAGTTTTGTAGTTAAAGGAAATAGTAGCGGTTGTGCGCTTGTGTGCGAATTGCGCACACCTTTCGACTTGTTTTGTTTTATTCATCCTACATGCGCTGCTATTAGCCGTTTTAGTATAATTTTTTCGATTTTTGTCTTTTTAGTTGGGATATACAGGGGATGTGGAGTTGACAGAAAGAGCTCTAGAGAGGCAGTTAGTCATTTCTACTTCGAGATTAAGGTACATGGCTAAAAGCGCTAGTGGAGGCCGGTGCTTCGCAACCTTCGGAACAATAGAGCGCGCTCAGCCACGCAGATGCCAAAGGCGAATACCCAAAGCGTGGCGAGGTGGGAAAACAGACCACCTTTCCTCTTGAAGTCGAGTGTAGGAAAGTGGGCGAGGGTGTAAACGCGTGCGTTGACTTGCGCAAGTAGACCAAGGAGGGAGAGCGGGGCGTTGTTCCATAGCTGCTATCCGAAGGACGAGACTGGAACCGTTCTGGGACTATAAGAAAAGTGGACAAAGCTGTATAAAAGGAAAGAAACCGGCGTGCGTACACAACTCCAAATTAGCGCATGCGCAAGTCCAAAAGTAAAAATCGTCAAGGACGAAAGGCTTGAGTTCCCAAGAAGCGCGCGAATGAATCATGCACCTGAAGAAGCTTGTGCGATTAACCATGTACAAGAAATAGGAGTAGAGACCGACAGCCAGGAGCCTATGGAGAGCTATCTCCGAATCATCCGAATTAAATTGCATCCTGGCTGAGAGGTAACAAATTTCGAAGTTATTATATTAAAATTGTTGAGGGTATGTGCGCGTAGGTGATAGAGCAACACAGGGTGAACCGCTGTGCAGATCGCGCATGAGTGTAAGGCTGTGCGCTAGACTTCAGAGAGGTAATTGTGTCTGTGCTTCAGTACTTGTTCGGGACGAACAAGGGCAAGTGTGGGGGATTTGATAGAGCCTAGTTATATGCGCTATTTAGATCTTAACATTGTGCTTGTTTGCATTATCTTGTGTAAAAGATTACTGGTTTTCGGTATTTTTGTATTTCAGGATAAAACAGGAGCATAAGTCAGATGTGCGCTAACGGGCGTTTTTAAAGAGCGCAATGCACGACCTGCGGAGCTAGCAGCGCAAAAGGAGATAGAAGATAGCTGATTCAGACTGCAGTGCGCGAACCAACTGCGCAGAGCGAGTAGCGCAATAAACCTGCGCAGCGAGCCATGCGTAGTATAGCAGAGTTTCTAAATTTTGATCATCATTATCTCCTAGATTTGGGAAGTAGCTAAGATTCTCTCGGGCCAAATCTAAGCATTCCTTGGGCTTCAAGACCAGTATATAAGAAGAGGGAAGCTAGGGTTTGGAGGATATAGAGGACATATAGAGAGAGAGACACATAGCAGCAAAAACACACGAGCTCCAGCCAAGATTCTACGCGAACCACCTGCGCCAGCCGAAAACAGCAACCTGCAATTGCGCCGACCTACTACTTTTCCTTGGCTGCTTTAGTTTTATTTATTATTTCTATGATGTTTGTTTCTAGCATGTCTAGCTAAACATCTTGTATCGGTTGGGCATGATTTTATGAAGTATTTCCTTTGAGACTTGTGTTTAATGCTTAGTTCGTCTACTTATATTAATTCTATGCACATGGGTGATAATTGGTTGTGCGAATAAGAGAAGCCTTGAACCGCAATCTTATTCTAAGTGCTCGTTATTGTATGTTAAACTGGTGGGTAACTTGAAGGTGACAACTAGGAGTCACACTAGGATAATCAACTACTACTGTGATAGGATTCATAGTTGCTTAGACTAGTTTCAGGAATTAATAGCTCATGGACTTTGATCGGAACATGCGCGCACGTTAGGAAGCCTTGATCGAACACTAGCGTAAGTAGAACTGCACTATAGATGTTTAGAGTCGATGATAAGGGATACATTCATAGAGGATTGTTTTTACCGATACTTTTCATTGTCATAGTACTTAATATCTACTGCCCGCGCACATATTGTGCAATTTTGCTTTCACTACTGTTCATTCGCGCACCTGCGCAACCCAATCACTCACAACCCCAATTTCGTAAGTTGTAGGTTGCTAGCTAAGACGAGTCTGCACGCTCCTTGTGGGATCGACCCTGACTTAGCCGCTGTACTAAGTAGAGAAGGAAGGATTAATTTGACGCGTACAACGACGCGTGATCAGTGGCCCATAATGTATTTCTTGGATCCCCGCATCCACAGTTATGTACTTGTCATCCGAAGACTCCCAAAGCTCCTTAACGGAGCGTTTGACACTATATGTATTTTATATTAAGTCAGCTAGGCCGTTTATCACATAGTTCCAACAAAGTATTTTAGTCGCTCTATGCGATGAACACATGTGGACCAGAGGGTTGGTCTCTTCCGTTGCCATCTTCTATTGCCATCTTTTGAAGTTCAACCCAGTGAACTTCTCAGGCCATTCGGACAACATCAGTACGCAGGATACGCGTGTCACATTCTCGCTTAGAACTACACCTGTAGGTCTATTCCCGGCCGCAGCCGTACTTGGAGTAAACCCAGACACAAGACTAGGTGTTGGTTGCACTCTAGAAGAAACTGTGATATTATCAATGTCCATGATCTAGTTTTGAGTTTCCATTACCAAAAGAAAACCAAACAGTTAGTAACTTCAATTTTAGTAAAATTTTCCTTTATCGCAAGATAACGCTTTAAGATTGTTATTCTAAAATAACAATGATAGGTGTGAAATAAGTAAAAATATATGAAATTAGATAGAAGTTTTACAAAAAACAATTAGGAGGAGTTGAGGCTTGTTCGACGATCTCCTTAAATAACAACTGAAGAGGATTTGCAATCAATATCTATGTAACATAAGTGGGCATAACCTTTGAACCTTCCTTCTTGAAAGCATGTCTTCTTTATTGTCTATTCAATAAATGTGATGTTCTTGAACTGTTAGTCATTGGTGTAAACAAAACACTTATCTCTCATTAGTTCTCCTACGAAGCAACCCATTTCTCTCACACATATGCGATTCTTTACTTGAAGTATCCCGCATTCTTGTTTAGAATCTCAACATCTGTTTCTCTGAATCATTAAGAGCTTCCTAACATGACCTAATACGGGAGTCATTATTAAGTAAAGCAATAGGACCGAGATTCATTTCCCTACTATGACCTCACTTAATCTCAACCATTAGGTTGTTCTTTTAAACTAAGATATTGGGATCTCCAGACAACACGATTGGGGTTCCTTTGCGGTGACTTCATTTATCAAAGGGCTTTAGTCCCATTATTTGGACATCTTCTCTACTAGGCACCTATTTGACTCTATGCTTAATGGATCCTCAATATTCTCTTTAGACCTCACATAATCAATTTTAACGAGTCTAGTTGAGAGAAATTGTCTAATAGTATTATGCAATCGATGTATATGTCTTGACTTACAATTATACATTATACTTTGATGATGCAGTATGGCAGTGTTTGACAAAACCAGCACACGTCAACAAGATGCTGCTATAGCCGGAGTCCAGCATCCGTGAACAAGATCAGTGAACAAGATGCTGCTATAGCAGGAGTCCAGCTTTCGTGAACAAGATCAGTGAACAAGGAGCAGCTATAGCAGGAAGAAGCTATAGCAGAAGCTTGTTCAGAAGAGCTGTAGCGTCTGTCCAAATAGCAGCAATCTGGGTCTTTGGAAAGAGGGCTTGGCAGTCCTTCTAAGAGCATCAGAGGAGTTTCTAAGTTACTGTAGAGAATATTCCAGTGGAGATTCCTAGCTGAAGAAGGAGATTTGATTGTGGGAGATTTGAATCTCAAATCAAATCAAATTTCCTAAAAATTAGGAGATATTGATATTACTAGGGAAATTACTGAATCCTGATAATGTTGCAAGTGGGTGCTCCTAGATAAAGAAGACCCTTCAGAGCAAGGAAGTCGATCGAAGAAGAGTGCAGAGAGCGAGAACACATAGAATTCCGAGAGAGTATTTTTGTTGTGCGAACGAGATCTTCAATTATCACCGAGAGCAGAGCGTGAGCGCAGAGCTGTGGTGACAGAAGCAGAAGGTGATCAGGACTTGCATAGTCTGATCTAAGCTTGATCTGGAAGCCAATTCAGAGCAGAGAGTGCTTGTTGGTTGATCAAGGGCAGCCGCGGAAGAACTGACGAGTAAGTGACTCGGTCGAGTGTCTAGGTGGCAGTGCTCGCTAGTGACATGAGGTCACTGAGTGAGGGGGAGTATTCCAGAGTGTGCAGCGCTCGTGGAATCGTTCGAACGGCTCAGCGGAAGGCTTCAGAGCGACGCGGATAGTTTGTGCATCAGTTGTGTGCTACAGCAGATGCTATAGCAACCCTGCAGAATCTGAGTATTGTTTAGAATAGGTTGAGTTTCGAAGAGACAATAGCTATTCTAGATAGATATCAGTAGAGGGTGTGCAGACACAAGTTAGAGCCTGTTCTGATTGTGTTCGAGGATCCACCTAAGGTTGAGTAGCATAGGTTGCGTGGAGTTGTAACTGTGTGTACTTGGAGGTCTTTGAGATTAGTGGATTAAGGACTGAGAATAGTCCTCCCCATACGTAGGCAATTGGCCGAACTGGGTGAACAAATATTTGTCCTTGTTCATTCTTGCTGAAATAGTTTCCGGGTGAACAAGAGTGTGCTGTAGCAACTGCTTGTTCACGAATCTGTTTATCAGAGGCGCTGCGAATTTCAATTGGTATCAAAACGGGAGCTCGACACACAGAGTAAAAGATCCTACATCGCCTCTGAAGAAGACAAGGAACAATGAAGGAAGGACAGAGCACGAGCAGACCTCCGTTGTTAGAAGAAAGCAATTATGGATATTGGAAGGCTAGGATGAAGGCCTTTCTCAAAGCCATTGATGAGAATACCTGGAGAGCTATCGTGGTCCAGTGGTCTCCTCCAATTACTATGGATGAACAGGGAGTTACACGAGTAAAACCTGAAGAACAATGGACTGCTGAAGAGGGAGCTACAGCAACTGGTAATTCAAAGGCTCTGAATGCTATTTTTGCTACGGTTGATGCTAACAATTTCAGGTTGATATCAAACTGTGATATTGCCAAGCAAGCTTGGGAAATCCTACAAACTGCCCATGAAGGAACTGATAAAGTAAAGTTGTCGAGATTACATATTATTGCTACGCAGTTTGAGAATGCCAGAAGAGGAGACGATCATTAAGTTCAATACAAAACTATGTGACCTGTCAAATGAAGCCCATGCTCTTGGAGAACCTATTCCTGAAGAGAAGCTGATTAGGAAGGTCCTCAGATCGTTGCCCACAAGATTTGACATGAAAGTAACGGCAATTGAAGAAGCTCAAAATGTCAGACACATGAGGCTGGAAGAATTGGTTGGATCTTTCAAACAATTTGAGATGACGCTGGTTAAAGAAGAGCCCACTCCTAAAGAGAATATAGGACTGAATGCAGAAACAGAAGTGAAGAAGCCAGCTCCAGATGATCAGCTGAGTATGCTAGTAAAGAACCTTGGGAAACTCCTGAAGAACATGGACTCCAGAACTGGGCATAGCTCATCCTAGCGAAAACAATCCAGAAGAGGTGGAGGAAATAAAAGGAGAGGGAAGGAACCTGCTTAGAATGAAGATGAAAAGAAAGAAATGAGAAAGGGTGTTCAATGCTGGAATTGTGAAGGGTATGGTCACCTTGAGGCTGACTGTCTGAGCAAACCCCTCAAAAACTCGGAGAAGAAGGATAACAAATCCCTGACGGCTAAGTGGAGTGACTCTGAGGAAAGTGAAGAAGAAAATTGTATTGTGTTAACAAGTGTGTCTGATTTCAACCACAAAGAGTTAATAAAGAATGAATTATATTATGGGGTTGTCGTGTCTGAAAGTGAAGACGGGGAGGACTCAACGGTCAACCTAGTAGACTATCTGGGAGAGATACTGAAACAATGTGAGGAAGCTCTGCAAATGAATCAAGCATTAACTGACAGAGTCAAGCTACTGGAAGAAGAGGGAAGAAAATTTCTCTCCTCATCCAACAGACAAGTCACAATACTAAAAAGGGAAGATCCAGGAAGCGAAGACACTGACACTGGTGCCTCTTTAGCAACAGCAAAGGCAGCCAAACCCCAGAAAAATATCTTGGATGAAATTCTTTCATATCAAAGACTTGGAAAAGGAAGAACGGGGCTCAGATACACTGGTGAAGAAAGCTCTAGAGGAACAGTCTTCATAAAAGCCTCGGATGCCCTCATCTATGACAATAAAAAATCAGAAGCTTACTCAAAACCTGCAGAGGAAGACGGAACCAAACACTTGAACAAGAGGATGCTACAGCACTCGATGAACCATCCATCTGTATCAAAGCCAGAGCCTCAGAATAAAAGGAGTTCATGCACAAATAATTATGGTCAGAAGAAAGGGAATCAGAAGATACCCCCGATCCTGAAGTGGCAGCAGAGAACCCAAAGAACTTTCATAGCTGGAAAAAGGGGAACAAAACCCAGGGAAAACACATGTTGTATAAAACCTCCTTGTCCAGTAGATCCGGGAAATGCTCATTACTGGAAAGAACCACGATGGAGTATTGCAAAGACTGTTGTACCAGCCCACTGGAATGAAAACAACAGGAGAAAGACATAGAAGATACAGGTGTGGAGACCCAAATGTGAGAAACGAAAAAACAGGAGACTTGAGGGCCAGAAGAGGGAGAAATCAAGACTAACCCAAGTATGGGTGAAGAAACAATCATCAGAGCCTCACAAGATCCTCCCTACAAAGCAGTCATCCTGAATGAGTAGGAGAACCAGCTCCTGTCTGCTATAGCAACCTGGCAGGTAAAAGCTTGTTCAAATGCTTGGTTGCTAAAGAAGGAAGAAGTCACATGCGTGGCACGTGAGACCAAAATTTCAAATCAAAAGGGAAAAAGCAGCGGGTAAATCAAATCCTAGGGTAAAATCAGTTGAAGTCGCTTCCCAAATCGTTGCTGATCAACTCTCTCATGCGCTCCTCTCACCCTCTGCAAACCGGCAACCATGGTGAAAACCCGAGGCCTGAAGAGAAACCTAGCATCTGCTGGCCAAGGCTGAACCGAGAAGAAGCGCAAGTCTCAAACTGAGGCTTCCTCTCAGAGAAAGGACCTAGTAGTCTGGGAGGCAGTGCCCCTCCCAGTATCTCAAGAGGTTCCTCCTCCTCCTCAAGAAGAACCTTCACGGAAAAGGAGAAGCCAAGTCCGTGACAGGAAGGCTGCGACCAGTGCAGTAGTAGAGACAGAAGAGGCCAGTTGTGAAAGGATGATCGCGCGTCGTTGTGCGCGTCAAATATAATCCTTCCTCTTCCACCAGTACAGCGGTTAAGTAAGGGTCGATCTCCACAGGGAGCAAGTAGTTCAGTCTTCAATCCTGTCGTCTACACTAAAAATGGGGGTTGTGTGAGATTGGGGTGCGCGATGCGCAAATGAACAGTAGCTAGCGTAACGCAGGAAATTGCACTAGACGTGCGCAAGCAGTAGAGATTAGATACTATGACTATGAGAAGTATTGGGCAGACAATCCTCTATGAACGCATTCCTTATCATCGACTCTAAACGTCTATAGTTTTCGGCTTACTTGGGTTAGTGTCCGGTCAAGGCTTCCTAACACGTGCGCATGTTCCGTTCAAAGTTCATGTGCTATTAATCCTTAGAACTATACTAAACAGCTGCGAATCCTGTCACAGTAGCAACTGCCTACCCTAACTCGTTACTCCTAGTTGTCACGGTAAGTTTGCGGTTCAAGGCTTCCCCTACTCATGCAACTAGTTTAACATATGACAAGCAAGCAACACAAGTAAGTTTGCGGTTCAAGGCTTCCCCTACTCATGCAACTAACTGTCTCAGTGCGCGCAGGATTAATACAAATAAGTAAACTATGCATTAAGCTCAAGTCTCAAAGGTAATACTTCATAGATTCTTGCCCGACCAACACTAAGAGTTTAGCTAGACATGCTAGTAATAAACATCATAGAATAGTAAATAAGGTCTAATATGTCTGAGAACACAGTAGCAAACAGTGCGTGCAGGTTGTCTTCTCGGCTGGCGCAGTCGGCTAGCGCAAATCCTCTCAACAAGTCCGTGTGTTTTCAGTGTTGCCGCTCTCTCTGATGTGCGTTGTCCAATGACGGCTGTGATGTCTCTCCCCTGAAACCCTAGACTTCCTTCGTTTATGTATTGCCCAGGAAGTTCACCTTTGGCAACTTCCAAATCTGGTCCCTGGATTTTTACGCCTGGCGCACAGCATTCGGCTAGCGCATCGGCTAGCGCACCGCTACTGACTCTCGCCAACTCCTCCTCTACTTGTGCTGCTAGCTCCGCAGGCGGATCTCTCACTCCTAGAACGCTGCCTGTTAGCGCGTATCCGACTCAAGGACTCGTTTTGCCCTGTAGCACAAAAACACTAGAAACGAGTAATCTTGCTCATAAAATATTGCAAACAAGCATAGGGTTATGATCTAAATAATGTGTACAAATAGCCTCTATCAAACCCCCCACACTTGCCCCTTGTTCGTCCTCGAACAAGCTCTGAGGCGCGGATACAATTACCTCTTCTGGAGTCTAGCGCACAGTCTTGCACTCTGATGCGAATGCGCAATTTGCTCAACTCGCACTGCTCTATCACCTGCGCACAACTGCATTCAACAGTTCTAATATAATAATTTCGAAATTCATTACCTCTCAGCCGGGATGAAGATTTTTGGATGGCTGGGAGATAGCTCTTCTTAGGCTCCTGGCTGCCAGCTCCTGCTCCGAAGATAGGTATATGGTGGATAACGCAGCTTCTTCTAGTGCGTGATTAGCCCGCGCACTTCTTGGGAACCTGAGCTCTCTGATGATTTTCTTATGGTCCTTGCGCATTTTGATGTTTGTGCGCATGCTGATTCTTTTGTAGCGTGTATCATCTGCTGGTATTTTTTTCTTTTGTACAGCTTAATCTTTAATTTCTTATATTCCCATAGCAGTTCCAGTCTCAGCCTTCGGATAGCAGCTATGGAACTCGCCCCGCTCTCTCTCCTTCTGTCTGCGCCGGTCAGCGCACGCGTTTACAAACGCGCCCGCCTTCCTTAGCTTGATTTCCAGAGAGAAGGTGGTTTGTTTTCCCACCTCGCCACGCATAGGGTGTTTTGCCTTTGGTATCTGCGTGACTGAGCGCGCCCTTGTGTCCCGAAGGCTGCGAGGCACCGGCCTCCACTAACGCTTTCGACCATATACCTTGCCTTCGAAGCAAAAGCGGCTAACCGCCTCTCTGGAGCATTTCTATCAACTCCACATCCCCTGCATATCCCAACTAACAGGAGCAAAAAACGAAAAAATTATACTAAAACAGTAGATAGCAGCGCACGCAATATGGATAGCGCAAAACAAGCTGGAGCGCATGCGCATCCTGCATCCTAGCGCACTGCTGCTACTATTCTCTTCAGCTTAAACTAAGCTATACTAAAAATGCTCAAAAACGTGAAATGTACGTGTAACGCCCCCCCCCCCCCCCCCCACACTTGAACAGAGACGTGTCCCCACGACTCAAGCTTAAGCGCATGGCGAGCGCACACATGCATGCAATGCAAGAAATAAAAACATAAGAACAAAAACAAATAGTCACACAGCACAAACAATAGCACAGGGTCACAAAAATATGCGGCACAAAATATTCAGCACATAATATTCAATAAGACGCAGCGAAAATAAAAGACACCACCCTAAAGAAAACTAATGCTGCTGCCCCGCGGCCTTAAAAGTTCCCCGAGCTAGACGCAGCTGCTGAACCACGCGCCTCATCCTCTGAAGAATCAGTCACGTAGTCGTTGCTGAATGCTGGTGGCACTATGGTGAGGGGGTCAGGCTGCTCGTCCTCGGAAAGTGAATCCCAAATGGAATCGGAGTCTACGCTGGGATAGGCTATGGGGGACTCCGGAACAGAAGGCCGGGCAGGGGAAGCTACTGGTGGTGGTATCGGTGCTGGTTCAGGGGTGGGCTCTGCTGCTGGGGCTGCTGGTTCTGGTGCTGGCGCGGGGGAAGGCGCTGCTGGATGGACTGGGGCTGCCGGGGCTGCTGGGGTTCGGGTAGGAGGTGGATGGTGCAGGCTGAGGAGAGGGGGAATCGCGTCTCCAAATCTCCACCCGGATGGTGGACTCATATTCAAATCTGCCCCCTCCGGCGCTAAGTACTCAAGCACGCGCATGACGTTGAACAACATGCGCTGCTCGGCGGTTGCCTCCTCGGGCGCCTCCTCAGCCTCAGTCCGTGGGCGCTTGGCACGTGCACGAGGGGGAGAATCCTCGATAGAAATGGTCACTGGCTCCCCTGGTGGTGCACGGGCCCTCTGGTGCGCTCCAGTCTGCGCCCGGGTCCTTGGGCGCCTGACCAGAGGCACTTCTGGTTCTTCTGGCCGGCTGCAGGCGGTAGCACCACTCTAGTGTGCCATCTTCCTTCAGAGCTACCGCCCTAATCTGCAGCATGTGGGCACGGTCTAGAGGGACAGCCTGTACCAAAGTGTGCTCTGGCACCTCGGGCTCTCCATGTAATGCCCCCAGCAGGTGCGTTATGACTCCTCCGCAAGTCAGCGGCCCCTTCATGCTGACGCGGCTCCAGTGGTGCACCATGTCCAGGATAAAAAGCACCTTCCATCCATAGTACAGCCCCTTCAGAATGTCCAAATCCAGGAGGCTGATCTTTGGTGCGCCGTTTAAACGGCCAATGACTGCATAGGCGACTATGCGCCACAAGTAGAACAGCCACGGGTCGCGCAGCTCTCGGCCCCTGCTGCGCCCCGCGGCAAATGCTGGCCCAGTTGCCATCTCGCTCCAGGCCTCCTGGTTAGTGTGCGTGTCTAACTCCTCCTCACGCACCTTGGCGCACCCGAATGCGCGCCTCAGCCTCCTCTCCGAAGCTATGAACCAGACACCCCTGTGTCTGTACCTGATCTCCCTGTCTCCTGCCTCCAGAGATGCCAAAAACTCACACGTATCTTCTTGGTCAGATGCGCTGTTGAGGTCCAACAGCGCCTCCCAGCCTGCGATCGCCAGCCTCTGCGCCACAAGGTCCTCCAGTCCTACCTCGCGCAGGAACTCTCTGCTGATGTACGGGGTCCCATACATCTCCAGGCTGATAAACGCGGCATATTTGTTGCTGAACGCAGCTGGGGTCTCCTGGTCTGTGGCAGGTCTCATGATGGCTAGGGCTGTGGTCAACTGTGGTCAATACCCTCAAGAACTGCAAAAATCCAAACTGCACAGAAATCCCTGAAACTTGTACCGAACGAACGCCTACTACTCGCCGACACAACGCACTAAACACTGCTCTGATCCGCGCACTCTACCCCGGTGCGATTTCAAAACCCTAAAAACTGCCTCCACTGCGCAAACCCTAACTGGAACTGCTCAAATCGGGGAGGGAAGGTTACCTGGGTGTGGTGCGGGTGTGTGGTCCTTGAAGCACTCTAAACGGACGCTGGGTTGGGCGCTGATCGACGGGCAGAAGTCTGACGGCGGGAGCTCGTGTGCAACGGTCGAGTGAGAAAGTGTTGGATTTTTTCTAAGTCCTGCCTTATATACCCCCTGGCCAGCGCTTCTGACCTGCGCATTGCTAGGCGCACGGTCCCGCGCACTACTGTGTGACTCAAAAAAAACTACCAAGTCCTAAACTAGCCAAAAAACTCAAGAAAAACACAAAACAAACAGAAAAATAAAATAGGCGGAAATAAAACGTGTCGGGTTACCTCCCGACAAGTGCCTTTGTTTAACGTCGTTGGCTCGACTGTACCTCGTTACGTGCCAAAATGTGTGTCTGCAACCTCCCCCACTCTTGCTCCTGAGTGTTCCTGCGCCAGCGTGTGTGTTGCGCTCCCAGTGGTTCTGCGCAAAGGGTAAAATGGAAGGTCAGTATGTGATAAATTATGCGTAACGAGGGTAGATGCAGAGGGAGAAGAAATGTGAGCTATGATCTTCAGTTCTCCCTCTGGGGCATCTGGTGGTGCCTCTGGCGCGTCAGCTGGCGCATCGATTATCTCTGGTTCTGCCAGCTCAATGTCACGCGCTGTGTTATCCCAAGGTTCTCCTAAGTACCGTTTGACTCTCTGCCCATTAACCTGAAAACGATGCCGGTGCCCGTCTTCTAACTCGATTGTTCCGTAGGGGAAAACCTTGGTGACGGTGTATGGACCCGTCCACTTGCTGCGCAACTTTCCAGGCATGAGCTTCAGGCGTGATGAAAATAACAGTACCTGGTCTCCTGGTTCAAATGTGCGCCGGAGGATATGCTTGTCATGATACGCTTTGGTGCGCTCCTTGTAATCGCGCAGTCCTTCATACACGTCCAGGCGCAGCTCTTCTAGTTCGCTCAGCTCAAATGCGCGTTCTTTTCCTGCCTCATCCAAGTTCAGGTTGCAAATACGCAAGGCCCAATATGCCTTGTGCTCGAGCTCTACTGGCAGGTGGCATGCCTTCCCATAGACCAGCCGAAATGGTGAAGTCCCAATGGGCGTCTTATGCGCAGTGCGGTATGCCCATAGCGCATCATCCAGGCGCTGGCTCCAATCTTTGCGCGATGGCCTCACAGTCTTTTCCAAAATGCGCTTGATTTCTCTGTTAGATACTTCGGCATGCCCATTCGTTTGTGGATGGTAAGCGGTGGATGTCTTGTGGCGCACCCCATAGTGCTTGAAAACTTGCGCCACAATCCTGTTGCAGAAGTGCGTCCCCTGGTCGCTGATGACCGCCTTAGGTACTCCATACCTGCAAAATATGTTAGTTCGGAGAAAGTCAGCGACAGTCTTACCATCATCCTTGCGCGTGGCCTTAGCTTCGACCCATTTGGATACGTAATCCACGGCCACCAGTATGTACTCGTAGCCGGCAGATGGGGGAAATGGACCCATGAAGTCGATTCCCCAAACATCGAACACTTCATCCACCAGAATCGGGGTCTGCGGCATCTCGTTGCGCGCGGATATTCCTCCTGTGCGCTGGCACCTGTCGCAATTCCTGCAATGGTCATATGCGTCTCTGAATAGGTGCGGCCAGTAGAATCCGCAGTCCAAGATTTTCCTGCTCGTGCGCTTGGGACAAAAGTGCCCTCCACAAGCGTGCGCATGACAAAACATCAAGACAGAGTTAATCTCATGGTCAGGAACGCAACGCCTTAATATCTGATCTGGACCTATTCTAAGCATGTAAGGATCATCCCAAAGGTAATGCTTGGACTCGTGTTTCAATCGCATGCACCGAGTTTTATTGAAATGCGGAGGAAACGCACCTGTGACCAGGTAATTTGCGATATGCGCATACCATGGTACCTTACCTGTCAGCGCCATCAGGTGCTCGTCAGGGAATGTCTCCTTGATCTGCCCTGGTTCCTCCTCCTTGACGATCCTGCTCAGGTGATCAGCGACTGTATTTTCCGTGCCCTTCTTATCTTTGATCTCCAAGTCGAATTCCTGAAGCAGGAGCACCCAGCGCATCAGGCGCGGCTTGGTCTCCTTCTTGGACATGAGGTAGCGGATAGCTGCGTGGTCAGTGTAGATGATGACTCTTGCGCCTAGGACATAAGCTCGGAACTTCTCCAGCGCAAATACAATTGCTAGAAGCTCCTTCTCCGTGGTGGTGTAGTTCCTCTGCGCAGAGTCCAGCGTGCGCGATGCATAGTAAATGGCGTGCGACTTCTTGTCCACGCGCTGCCCCAAGACTGCACCCACTGCGTAATCACTTGCGTCACACATCAGCTCAAATGGCAGGTTCCAGTCTGGTGCGCGCATCACTGGCGCACTGGTTAGCGCTTCCTTCAGCTTATCGAACGCCGCCCTGCACTCATCAGTAAAATCGAAACACACATCTTTTTGCAACAGGTTAGACAGGGGTATACAAATTTTAGAGAAATCCTTAATAAAACGCCTGTAAAACCCAGCATGCCCTAAGAATGATTTCACGTCGCGCACGTTGGTGGCATAAGGCAGATTAGAAATGAGATCTATTTTAGCTTTGTCGACCTTAATACCCTCCTCTGAAATGATATGTCCTAGTACTACTCCGTGCGTGACCATGAAATGACATTTTTCGTAATTGAGCACTAAATTTTTAGAGATGCAGCGCGCTAAAACTTTATCTAGATGAGTTAAACATGCATCAAAGGTACTCCCATATACAGTGAAATCATCCATGAACACTTCTATGCATATACCAATCATATCAGAAAAAATGCTCATGACTAAGCGTTGGAATGTACCTGGCGCGTTGCACAGCCCAAAAGACATGCGCCGAAACGCAAACGTACCGAACGGGCATGTGAATGTGGTCTTCTATTGATCCTCCGCAGCTATGGGAATCTGGTTGTAACCTGAATAGCCGTCCAGAAAAAAAAAAAAAGGTTTACCTGCTAAGCGATCCAGCATCTGGTCCATAAAGGGTAACGGGAAGTGGTCCTTGCGCGTGACAGCGTTCAGCTTCCTGTAGTCGATGCACATGCGCCAGCCAGTTTGAATGCGCTTGGGAACTAGCTCGCCCTGCGCATTCTCTTCCACTGTGATTCCTCCTTTCTTTGGCACAACATGCACCGGGCTGACCCATTTGCTGTCCGAAATTGGGTAGATGACCCCTGCGCCAAGCAATTTCAGGACTTCCTTTTGCACCACCTCCATCATGTTTGGATTCAACCTGCGCTGAGCCTCCCTGGATGGTTTGGCATCATCTTCCAACAGAATTCTGTGCATGCACACGTCTGGGCTCACTCCGCGCAGATCAGCAAGAGTCCATCCTATAGCGCGCTGGTTCCTGCGCAGTACCTGTTGTAAGCGCGCCTCCTGCTCTTCTTCTAATCCCTTCTTGATGATCACTGGCAGGGTGTCCTCATCTCCCAAGAAAATGTACTTGAGGTGCTCTGGGAGTTGCTTCAGTTCGATCTTGGGTGCCTGTTCAATAGAGGGCAAGATTTTGTTAGCGGTGCAAATATGAACTATATCAAGTACCTGTGTGGGTGCTGGTTCAGCACTGCTTAGCTCCTCCTCTTGCTCCTCCAGCTCTGCCTGTGTCAGTAGCTCTGGTCCTATGGTTGCGCTCGCACACTGCGCTTCTGTGACTAAATCGTCAATGTTGTCCATCGCGTGCACGGTAGCGTCCTCATGTGGGTGCTGCATCCCCTTGAATATGTTGAAATGGATTTCTTCGCCATCTACCTCCATGGAGAGCGTGCCCCTCCATACGTCTATCTTCGTGCGCGCGGTCATCAGAAACGGTCTGCCGAGGAGGATTTGCGCACTGCTGGCGCTTGATTCACCCTCCATTTCGAGCACATAAAAATCTGCTGGGAAGACCAGCTCTCCTATGCGAACTAGGACATCTTCTATCATGCCTGCAGGTTGTTTGCACGATCTGTCTGCTAGCTGAATGGTGAGACCTGCAGGCTTAAGTGGTCCAAGGCGCAATGTCGTATATAGAGAATAAGGTAGCAAATTGATGGATGCGCCTAAATCGATCATGCAATTACTCACTGTGGTCTTACCTAGCGTGCATGGGATAGTAAATGTACCTGGATCTCGGCACTTGGGTGGTACCTTTTGTTGCACGATCGCTGAGGCCTGCGCATTTAGCATTACCTGTGCGCATTCACCTTTCCTTCGCTTGTTGGTGCACAGCTCTTTTAAAAACTTCGCATACCTGGGGATCTGTCGAATAGCTTCTATGAGAGGTATGTTGATTTCCACCTTGCTGAACAGCTCATATAATTCCTTGTCCAGCGCTTCTTTTCTCGCCAGTGGTGCCTGCACAGGGAAGGGAGCAGGTATGTTAGTACAATTTTTGTCCTTGTTTTTCGAGTGAGACATACCTTGCGCTTTGCCCTGCTGGTCGGTGGCTGGCGCTTCCGGTTGCGCATCTTGTTCTGGGTGCGCATTCTGATCTGCTGGATCCGGGATTTGCGCAACTGGTTGAGCGGGCGCCTGTGCGGTCTGCTCTGTTCCTACTGTGCGCCCAGTCCTCAGTGTCATTGCATTGACTCCTCCTTTAGGGTTCTGAATCACTTGCGAAGGCAGGTTGCCATCGCTCTTTTTCAGCTCATACACCGTGGTTGCTATTTGTGATAGCTGCTTTTCTATGGACTCGAACCTTTTGTCATATTTCTCGTCATTTTTGCGCACTGTATCTGCTAGCTGCCCCATGATGTCTTCCAAGGAACGCCGCGGCTGTTGGTTGTTCTGCGCTGGTGCGTCATTTCGGCGGTGCGGCGGATTGTAGGGCGCAGCTTGTTGCGTCTGCTGTGGTGCGCGCTGATCTGTGGGCTGCCTCTGGAAATTGTTCTCCTCCTTCCATCTGAATCCATTTGCGGCAAGCCCAAAGCGCGGCTGATTCTGCCTCTGCGGTCCTCTGTTGTCCCATCCTCCAAGAGCATTGACATCTCCAGTCTCTTCAAAAAGTGTTGGGCATTCGTCTGTCTTGTGCTCAGTGGACCTGCAGAATTCACATACCTTTGGTGCAACTGGTTGTGCGCTCTGCGCACTCATCAACTTTTGTAGCATGGCCTTCATTTCCTTGATCTCAGCGCTTGTTTCTACCTGATGCACAGAACGATTACGGCTACTTTCAAGCGTCAATTGATGTCTTACCTGTCCAGCAGAATCTTCTATCAGCTGCCACGCATCCTCTGGGTACATGTTGCAAATGTCCCCTCCTGCGCATGCATTCAGTAGTCGCAGCTCCATGGGCAGCAGTCCATTCAGAAAGTTTTCTATCAGCACATTCTGGTGAAGCCCGTGATTGTAGCAGTTGGCTTCGAGCTCCCTGAAACGTTCATAGTATTCTGACAGAGACTCCCCTGCGCTCTGCCTTGGCGCGGCCAGTTCCCTTCTGAGCAGCGCAATCTTTGCTGCTGGATAGAATTTATCTAGGAATTTCTTCTGCAGCTGCTCCCATGTGTGAATAGATCCTGCAGGTAAATTCATTAGCCAGTGTTTAGCTGTATCACATAATGAAAATGGGAACGCCTTCATTTTCAACGCCTCATCACTCTCCCCTTCGGTCTTCATGTTCTCGCAAATGACTAGGAACTCTCGCACATGCTTGACTGGATTTTCATTGTTCATCCCGTGGAACTTGGGCATGTGATGGATGAGCGAGCTCCTTAGCTCAAAATGACCGCCTGGTGGAAGCACGATGCACCATGGCTGGTTAACAGTGATAGGGGCCGACATCTCGCGCACTGTTCTGCGTCGCGCGGCTTGTTGCACGGGCGGCGCATGATACACTTCAGCGGCCCTCCTTGCTTCAACCTCGCGCTGCACTTCCTCTCTGAACAGGGCTGCGCGGTTATGTGCTCTTGCTTCCTCTGGGGTTTTGTCCCCCAAGTTGTCTTCCACGACGCTGTTATCCTCCATAACCTGTTTTTTTTTTTTTTTTTTTTGAGTCTCAAAGAAAATGATATTAAAAGGCAACAAAGCTATTGCGTCTGTCAGAGCGCAACTCGAATCTGCGCAGCACAACTGTTTCAAGGTTGCGCAGGCTGATGTGAATGCGCGTTGTCAGAAACAACAACGAGAAAACAAAACAAACTGAAAGAACTACTATAAAGAAGGAAAAACTCAGACTAAAGACTTAGCTGTGTTGCTCCCCGGCAACGGCGCCAAAATTTGATCGCGCGTCGTTGTGCGCATCAAATATAATCCTTCCTCTTCCACCAGTACAGCGGTTAAGTAAGGGTCGATCTCCACAGGGAGCAAGTAGTTCAGTCTTCAATCCTGTCGTCTACACTAAAAATGGGGGTTGTGTGAGATTGGGGTGCGCGATGCGCAAATGAACAGTAGCTAGCGTAACGCAGGAAATTGCACTAGACGTGCGCAAGCAGTAGAGATTAGATACTATGACTATGAGAAGTATTGGGCAGACAATCCTCTATGAACGCATTCCTTATCATCGACTCTAAACGTCTATAGTTTTCGGCTTACTTGGGTTAGTGTCCGGTCAAGGCTTCCTAACACGTGCGCATGTTCCGTTCAAAGTTCATGTGCTATTAATCCTTAGAACTAGACTAAACAGCTGCGAATCCTGTCACAGTAGCAACTGCCTACCCTAACTCGTTACTCCTAGTTGTCACGGTAAGTTTGCGGTTCAAGGCTTCCCCTACTCATGCAACTAGTTTAACATATGACAAGCAAGCAACACAAGTAAGTTTGCGGTTCAAGGCTTCCCCTACTCATGCAACTAACTGTCTCAGTGCGCGCAGGATCAATACAAATAAGTAAACTATGCATTAAGCTCAAGTCTCAAAGGTAATACTTCATAGATTCTTGCCCGACCAACACTAAGAGTTTAGCTAGACATGCTAGTAATAAACATCATAGAATAGTAAATAAGGTCTAATATGTTTGAGAACACAGTAGCAAACAGTGCGTGCAGGTTGTCTTCTCGGCTGGCGCAGTCGGCTAGCGCAAATCCTCTCAACAAGTCCGTGTGTTTTCAGTGTTGCCGCTCTCTCTGATGTGCGTTGTCCAATGACGGCTATGATGTCTCTCCCTTGAAACCCTAGACTTCCTTCGTTTATGTATTGCCCAGGAAGTTCACCTTTGGCAACTTCCAAATCTGGTCCCTGGATTTTTGCGCCTGGCGCACAGCATTCGGCTAGCGCACCTCTACTGACTCTCGCCAACTCCTCCTCTGCTTGTGCTGCTAGCTCCGCAAGCGGATCTCTCACTCCTAGAACGCTGCTTGTTAGCGCGTATCCGACTCAAGGACTCGTTTTGCCCTGTAGCACAAAAACACTAGAAACGAGTAATCTTGCTCATAAAATATTGCAAACAAGCATAGGGTTATGATCTAAATAATGTGTACAAATAGCCTCTATCAAAGGACCTCGAAGGAAGAACAAGCTGCAGGGGTAGCTGCAGCTAGTCTGGGTGCTAATGAGCACGACAGAGCCCTCACCTCATCCCCTGGAACAGTAGGTGTGGGTGAGGAGGTTGGTGCTGAAGGTCCTGAATAAGAAGTTGTTACAGCACCTCTTCTCCAAACAATTGACAAGGGAAAAGCACCAGTCGTCATTGATGACTCAAGCAGCGAAGAATCGGAGGAAACTGGTGAAGAGGATGCTGTTGGTGAACCTTCGGAGAGAAGACCATTTCTGGAAACCACAAGCACGGTCACGTAGGAGGAGTGTGGTTCAGGAACGTAGAGGCATCTCAATCATGGAGCAGTGTAGAGAGGAAGCACAATGTTCCAGAGAAGAAGCTGGATTTGGAGAAATACAAGTCTTCAGCAATCATCCAAATCCTAACTGAGGTAAACCTTCTGAAATCCCTAACCTATCCTTACAGATACAATAGGCGGTTAGTTAGGGAGTTTATAGTAAACATGGAAGAGAATTTTGGAGAAGAGGAGGGAGATGATTATGGAAAAAGCTGGGTCAGGGGTAAGGTGGTACTGGTTACCCCAGAAAAAATAGATGAATTCTTTGGAATTGATAGTGATGCCAGAGAGCCCACAATTGTCAAACGAGAGGTGTTGGCCAGGGTTCTCACAGGGGGTGTGTGCCAGTATTGGGGGGGACCAAATCTCAGTGCATCGGAACTCACCTCTATGTATGCTCTGTTGTACAATCTGGGGATTAGGAATTGGATCCCAAGCTCTCACAGGGGAAAGGTTAGCAAACCCTTTGCTGACCTCTTATACTCGGTTGGGAAAAAGAGAAGAATCAGATTGGCGAGTGTGATGTTTCCTCAGATTGCTGCACATGCTGGCAGCTCTTCCTCCAGCAAACCCATTGTCCTGCCCTCCCTTATCTATGGTTTGATGGTCGCTCAGCATCCAGAGCTAGGAGAGATCTCTGAAGTGAAGTCCAAGGAGCTACAGGTGTTTACGGTTGATCACAAGCTGTTCAAGGGCAAACATGCAGTTGACATAGCTCAAGAGGATTCTCTTCTGACTGTCTCGACTGATCCTGTTCCTCTCAGAGAAACTCTGCCTACTACCTCCTCCATTAATGCCGCCCTCCGAGCTAGAATTGTGAGTCTCATGAAGTCCGAACTAATAGGCTTGGAGGTTGAAGCCAAACGAAGGGATATCAGACGTGCTCAACTCAGAAGTGTTCTTAAAGACTTGGAGTATCCTGAGGATGGAGGACAGGCCCCTTGAGCATCTGTGCCAAAAAGGAGGAGAGCAAGAAGCTTGCCAGAGCCACTGATGAGCCAGAGCCACTTATGAACACTGAATTCTTTTTGGCCCTGCGTGGCTTAGCTAAGGCCGAATGTGGCCATCACTTACTCTTACTCTAAAACGTTTTTATTTAAGTAGTTATATTTGCCTGTTCGTGGAAGTGTGCATCTGTGGCCTAGGGTTTTGTCAAAATGCCAAGGGGGAGATTGATGATGCAGTATGGCAGTGTTTGACAAAACCAGCACACGTGAACAAGATGCTACTATAGCCGGAGTCCAGCATACGTGAACAAGATCAGTGAACAAGATGCTGCTATAGCAGGAGTCCAGCTTTCGTGAACAAGACCAGTGAACAAGGAGCAGCTATAGCTGAAGGAAGCTATAGCAGGAGCTTGTTCAGAAGAGCTGTAGCGTCTGTCCGAGCAGCAGCAACCTGGGTCTTTGGAAAGAGGGCTTGGCAGTCCTTCTAAGAGCATCAGAGGAGTTTCTAAGTTGCTGCAGAGAATATTCCAATGGAGATTCCTAGCTGAAGAAGGAGATTTGATTGTGGGAAATTTGAATCTCAAATCAAATCTAATCTCCTAAAAATTAGGAGATATTGATATTACTAGGGAAATTGCTAAATCCTGATAATGATGCAAGTGGGTGCTCCTATATAAAGAAGACCCTTCAAAGCAAGGAAATCAATCGAAGAAGAGTGCAGAGAGCGAGAACACACACAGAATTCCGAGAGAGTATTTTTGTTGTGCGAACGAGATCTTCGATTATCACCGAGAGTAGAGCGTGAGTGCAAAGCTGTGGTGACATAAGCAAAAGGTGATCAGGACTTGCGTAGTCTAATCCAAGCTTGATCTGGAAGCCAATTCAGAGCAGAGAGTGTTTGTTAGTTGATCAAGGGCAGCCGCGGAAGAACTGACGAGTAAGTGACTCGGTCGAGTGTCTGGGCGGCAGTGACCGCTAGTGACAGGAGGTCACTGAGTGAGGGGGAGTATTCCAGAGTGTGCAGCGCTCGTGGAATCGTTCAAACGGCTCAGCGGAAGGCTTCGGAGCGACGCGGATAGTTTGTGCATCAGTTGTGTGCTACAGCAGATGCTATAGCAACCCTGCAGAATCTGAGTATTGTTTAGAATAGGCTGAGTTTCGAAGAGACAATAGCTATTCTAGATAGATATCAGTAGAGGGTGTGCAGACACAAGTCAGAGCCTGTTCTGATTGTGTTCGAGGATCCACCTAAGGTTGAGTAGCATAGGTTGCGTGGAGTTGTAACTGTATGTACTTGGAGACCTTTGAGATTAGTGGATTGAGGACTGAGAATAGTCCTCCCCAGACGTAGGCAATTGGCCGAACTGGGTGAACCAATATTTGTCCTTGCTCATTCTTGCTGAAACAGTTTCCGGGTGAACAAGAGTGTGCTGTAGCAACTGCTTGTTCACGAATCTGTTTATCAGAGGCGCTGCGAATTTCATACTTTGTGCCCTATCAATTGCACATTCGCTGTCACAATATAAACATATTCTAAGCACAAGTTCAATCAAGTTTTGAATATCCTCCACAAAGTTTCTTAACCACTTGACTTCTTTGCAGCATTTATCTAATGCAACAAACTCAACTTTCATAGTGAATCTAGCTATCATAGTTTCTTTGGAGAATTCAGAAGATCCTAAAGTAAATATAAATCCATTTAAGGCTTTTGAATCTTGTATATCATATATTGAAATTGCATTAGTGAATCATTTAATGACTTTAAATATTAAATGTAATGTAGAACATAATCACAAGTAAATTATATATACCTTAATACTCTCACAAATGCTTTTCTGTGTTTTGATCAAATTATAGTATATTCTCTGCTCACGGTATAAGTAATGTCAAATCAAGTGCAATTTTTATGTGCATTAGACTAACTATCCCTCTTGCATATTTCACATGGAGGTTTCTCTCTCCTTTATTCTTAGATAGGTATTGATTGATGTCTATTAAAGTTTTGGATATTTCAGAGCGGACTTTTCCAAACTTATCTAAGATAAGTCCATAAGTAGTGCGTATAATTTTGATACCCATAATTATGTCTGTCAATTCCAAATCTTTAATATCAAACTAAGAGTTCAATATAGCCTTTGTGGACTTAATTAGACAATCACTGCCACTCACAATGGGCATGTCATCACATATAAATATAGAATCACATAACCATGTCCAGTTTTCTTAATTTAAACGCATTTGCCATACTCGTTGATTTTAAACTCATATGACATCATCATAGTGTCAAATTTTTCATTCCATTTCTTCAGGCTTGTTTCAAGCCATAAAGGGATTTGATAATTTACACACTTTTCTCAATTGGCCACGCACAACAAAATCCTTTAGGTTATTCCATATAGATTTTTTTTTTCTTAAGATCTACATGGAGGAAAGCCTTTTTCACATCCCTTTGATTAATTTTTAAATTTTGCAAAGCAGTACTAGTAATTACCATTCTTATGGATGTCATTGTCGTCACTAGAGAATAAGTATCAAAATAGTCAAGACCCTTTATTTCTCTATACCCTTTGATTGCAAATGTTTTATTTCTATGAAGATAATCAACTAATTTCCATGTGTGGTTTTGCATGATGGAATCAATTTCACACCTTATGACTTCTCTCCATAAAGGACTTCTACTGAGTGTACAACCTATTTGGATGTTCGAGGTTCATTACCAAGCATATATATTAGAAAATCAAAAGATTTTTCTATCTCAGCCTCTTTTTTGGTTTCTTCTTCATTTTGCAAAATTATTTGCTCAATATCATCATGTCACTGATAAAATGAACCCGGTTCATCTTCTTTAGACTTGATACACGTGTTCGAAGAACGAAGCATTTTTCAATTGCATAATGGAACTTTTGTGTATATCGGGGTTTTTCAATTCATACACAATGAGTCTATAAGCATATTTTGCGCTAATAAATGAATATAAAATCAATAGTTTTTTTTTCTTATTCTCATTTTCTTACGACTGGAGCCATTACTTTAGATAAGCACCCCCACACTCGAAAATATTTAGAAGAATGTTTTCTTTCTTTGAATAACTCATACAGAGGCTTCTCATCTTACTTGTGTGGTATCTTAATTTAAATGTAATTTACCAATATGATCGCTTCCCCCAACATCACATTCATCATTTCTTGAAGAGAGTGATTATAACGTGAGCAATTTCGTACAACTGATGAGAGTAAGGTGGAGTGACTTCATTAATATTTCGTGTTGTGTACAAAAGGCACCAAAAAGTTCCATATATTCACCTTCACGGTCACTTCATAATTTCTTAATCTTTTTATCAAGTTGACTCTCAACTTCCAATTTATACATGATAAACTCTCATTGGCATGAATCTTAAATCGCATAAGTTCCAACTTCATTGATCTAGACTATTTAAGAAATATAAGATGTTGCCTTAAAATATCTTTGAGAAACCCGAGTAGACGAATTCTACCTTGATTATTATGTGTCCTCTATAATTTATAGGTAATTGACGACTTTACAAAAGCGAAAGATGATATTGTTAATTTCTTTTACTGAGGTACATTTGATTTATATAATTTTCATAAATAATATTTTGAAGGCCCCAAATATGGTCAGATGACCGGTGCTAGTGAGATCAGATATCGTCATAGGACAGGATGCTATGAAAGCATCGAAATGATTAAGTCCAAGAGGTAAGGACTTAGGGAAAGGGGTCTGGGGTTGACAAAAAAGAGAAAAGTGAGGAGGAAATTATGCACATTAAATCTGAAATTTCGCAACGCCTCTGAAATGCAGATTTGTGTACAAGCAGTTGCTATAACACACTCTTGTACCGACGGATCTTGTGCAGCAAGACAAAACACTGAACAACGATTTGTTCACCAAGTTCGGCCAACTGCCTACGTCTGGGGAGGACTGTACTCCAATCCACTAGTCTCAAAGGTCTCTCGTACAACACGGTTCGACTCCACACAACCTATGCTACTCGACCTTTACTAGTCGATCACACACAATCAGAACACCCTCTGACTTGTGTCTCACACACGTACGCACTTGAATAATTCAGAATAGCTACTCTACCGATCCCACAGACTCAACCTATTCTAATTAAAACAATGCTACCGTGGGTCTGCTATAGCACCCGCTGTAGCAACTAGCTGGTGTAGGTTCTGTCCGCGTCGCTCCAAAGCCTTCCGCTGAGCCTATCGAACTCTTCCACGAGCGTTGCACACTCTGGAATATCCCCCTCACTCAGTGACCTCCTGTCACTAGCGAGACCTGCCTCCTGTAAATTGCCCGAGTTCCTCCACTCGTCAATTTCTCCGCGGCCTGCCTTGATCCACCAACAAGCAGTCTCTGCTCTGAATTGGCTTCCCTGATCAAGCTCTGATCAGACTCTGCAAGTCTCGATCAGCCTTTTATTCAGTCACTCAGCTCTGCGCGCACGCACTGCTCTTCGGTGATGATCAAATCTTGCACGCACTTGAATGTCTCTCTCTCTCTCTCTCTCTCTCTCTCTCTCTCTCTCTCTCTCTCTCTCTCTCTCTCTCTCTCGGTATTCTGCGTGTGTTCTCAGTATTTGCTCTCTGATTCGATACCCTTTTGAAGCTCTGCCCAGCTTCCTTTAAATAGGAACTACCAGTTCCATCAATATCAGTTTTTAGAAATTCCTTAAAGATCTCAACAAGATCTTATCTCCTAATTTGTAAGAGATTAGATTTGTTTAAAAAACACCAAATCTTTCAACAAACAACCGGGAATCTCCACTGGGATATTCCATCTGAATATTCCATCCAAGACTTATCTCCTACTTTGTAGGATATTCACCTTCCAAAAGATCCATATCTTATATTTTTTGGGAGATTTGATTTCCCAATCAAATCTTCAAGTTGTGGCACAGAATGTTTAGAAGCCTCCCGTTGCACTGCTACTTCATATCTGGACAGATTATTCTTCGTGCCAAAACTGCTGCTCTGCTGCTACAGCTCCCTGCTACAGCTCCTGCTGTAGCAACTGCTTGTACACTAAGCTTGTTCACTCTGGCTGATTTTGCACCAGCTGCTGTCTTCACACGGGCAGCTGTATCATCTTGCTTTCAATCTTCACAATACTGTACCGACTTGTTCCGATGCTGGCCGCAACCCTTCATACGTTCTTTGGGCTGCTCCAAGTTAATCGACATGCTGCTGACTCTGGGAATCTTCTAAATTGCATTTAGAAAGCTTCCATTGCTCCTCTTCAATTCTGGGCAGCTTGTTCTTCAAACGGAAATTTGCTATTTAGGATGCTACAGCTATCTGCTTTGCTGTAGCAACGCCTTGTGTACTCTGCTTGTTCACTCTAGAACACTCTCCACCAGCTGCTGTCTTCTCACGCTTGCTGTAGCAGACTCTTGTGCACCTTGTAGGAGTTTGTCAATGATGCCATATACCTTAACAATCTGCCCCTTGGTTTTTTTGACAAAATCCAAAGACCCTTATGATCTTAGGCAATCTTCATCTCGTCTTCAGACTCCTTCTCTAGTAGCTTCCTCAGCTTCTTTAGGATTTATCTCAAGTAGTGTCTACAGATAGCTTCTACCAACTTCTTGCACTTTGTTGTTTTGTCATTCTTTGGAAGAAGCTTCAGCTTCAATCTTCACGGGATGCTGTAGCAACTTCTTGCGCTAGATTTGTCAAGGATACCATTACCTTAACAATCTCCCCCTTGGCATTTTGACAGAACCTGTGCATCTTCTGCAGGGACTCCCCTTCTCCCTCTGGGGTCGACTGGCAAAACCTGCCAAATAATACAAATAGCAGAACACATCTTCTCCCTTTTTTTGTCACAAATGATGGGGGAAGCCTCAAGCTAAACTCAGCGAATAGGCCAACACCTCTTCTCCATCTATCGAAGAGGTCCTCTTGGTGTCTCAGCATGTGTCTCTTCTGATGATTTTGGGGGACTATCTGGTGGCTGCTTCTCCATCACTGCCTGCTCCGGCTTCTGTATCCAACGTCTTCGAGCTCTGTTGTGTCCAACAACTCTTTCTTTCCTTCCGGCATTGTTTCGATGTCTCACCAGATCTGCACCTGTGTCTTTTGCAATTCTCATTCTCTAGTTCGTTGTCCCTCTAACGTATCTGATGTTTTCGTGTACAACTGGACAGTGACAGTCCTTCATCGGCTTTGATGAGCTGAAGGTCACCTGCGTGCCACGTCTAACCCTTGGCTTCATCTGGCGTTGTCCGTCTATGGGCGATCTCTGAGGTCTCCAATACTTGTTCAGGATCGGGCATTGAACGTTGTCGAAATTGCGATAGTAAAAATACTAGTCCAATCACGGTGTTCAAACAATATTAATATTAGAGTGACCTCGAGTCGAACCCAAGAGAAAAGCCTAGATTAGTCTAAAGCTAGCTAGTAATGCCTAATGCAAGTCTACTAAATAAAAAGGAGGGATTTTTCCTCTAAGTGAGGTATCTCTAGTGAATACTAAAGACAAGATGAAATATGGTCTAAGAGAAAATAATAGAGAAAGCGTAGTCGGAATCCTACTTCACCCCTAGGTCATGCGATTAGCAACACAAAACTTATCTAAATCATGAGTAAATTCGAGTGATGGTTCTAGGCTAAGGTATCACACATTCTAAATTTAACTCTCGCTCCTTCTCTAGAATGGAAATAATACCTAAATAGTACGGTTCTCAAACTCTCGCTCTATTGAACCGCGTAGAACTAAAGTCCTCTAATCTTAACCTCTCGGTCTATTGATAGTTAACTAAAGTCGCTCAATACTTAGCCTAGTGGAATCCGTATGTCACTCTCGCGCACATACGCTACCTAAAATAATCATGCTCAATCTTCTAAACAACCTAAGTGCAACTCTCATTCCATCCCTAGGTGTTTTATCAATTCATACTCACTTAGGTATTTCGTCAAAAACACTTGGTGTGCACAAAATTGATATGAAGAACAAGCACAAGAATTTTCAACCAAATTTCACTCATATGGATAAAAAGACAAGTCTTGCATTACAATCAAACCTAAGGGATCCATAAGAATCCGAACTACAATGGGACTACTCACTCATGTGTCACTCATGGTGAGTTTGAAACAAGACATAAAGAAATAGTTCAACAAGGAAAAGTAAAGAAAGTAAAGTAGTAGGAAGTAGAGAATGAGTATAGGGTTGATGTAGAGTCTTCAATTGATGATGTCTTCTCCGAATTCTTGACAACTCTTCATGTTCTCCAATTAGGGTTTCGTCCCATGAGAGGAACCCTAGGCACCCCAAGGCACACCTTGATTTTTCTCCTCTTCTTCTATTTATACTGTATCTGTTTCTTGCCTTTTTAACCCTTTAAACATTTGAATTACGTCTTGATGTAAAGTTGTAGCCCTTTGAATTATCTTTCCAACAACCTATAGCATGCCCCAATCGGATAAGAATCATGCGCTCGGCAAGCCTTCGAAGGTGAACAGGTCACTCTGCAGGTGATTCGGGCGAATCATTATCTCAGTGCTGTTTCGGGCTGGCTGAATCACTTTTCCTTGGCCGAATCACTTTTTGATTCGGTCAACCCTTATTTGATTCGGTCAAACCTTGGTCCATGAGATGAAATCCTTCTCCTTGGCCGAATCACTTTTGATTTGCCCACTGCTTGGGCGAATCACTTCTGCAGCGTTAGACTTGCTTGTTTGACCCTTTAAACCTTCGAATCACGTCTTGACGTAAACTAAAAAGTTGTAATCTTTGAAATATCTTTCCAACAAATATGGAACGCCTCAAACGGATAAGAATCGCGCGCTCGGCAAGCCTTCGATGATGCACAGGTCAGTCTGCCAAGATTTGATCTTCAAGCGAATTCTCCCCGAATCAAGTAATTCGTGAAGCCCCATAATTTGATTCGGCCGAATCATAATGTCAGTGCTGTAATCTTCTTGGGCGAATCACTTTTCTTTGGCCAAATCAAAAGTGATCCGGCCAAGCCTGAATTCCTCTTTGGGCGAATCAACTTTGTAATGCTAGAATCTTGCCTATTTTGACCCTTTAAACCTTCGAATTACGTCTTGATGTATCTATGAAGTTGTAGCCCTTTGAGTTAGCTTTCCAACAAGATATGGCACGCCTCAATCAGATAAGAATCATGTGCTCGGCGAGCCTTCGAAGATGAATAGGTCAATCAGCCTGGACGAATCAAACTAGCCTGGAGAATCAAATTTGCCTTTTGCTTGATTTTGCTCTCTTTTGACTAGAATTCACCCAAAACTTCTTCGGACCACTTCATATCATGTAGTACGCATTTTCAACCTGAAATAGACAAAAAACATCAAATGACTTTATAAAATAACGGAACAAACAAGAAGTAAAGTGAAAGTACGGACAAACATAAGGTTATTTGTCTGCTCATCAAAACACCCCACACTTAAGTCTTGTTCGTCCCTAGCAAGTATATGCACAAGTCAAGCGGAGAGTAAGATGCTAAATCATATATGACAATATCAAAGCATGTAGCAAAACTTACGCACATAAAACACATCCAACCCCTACTCACGTAACATATCAAAAAAATAACTAAACAAAGAAAATTAATCTACTCCTAACTCACTGTCGTAGGAATCACGGATGCATTTAGCGCATGCATCAAGCCTTTAAACCCCTAGGTTACCCTAGTGGACGAGTTATAGTCTCGTGAGAGTTTTTAGAAAAGGAATACTCACAAATCCCACTTGCAATCATCCATAAGGGTTCAAAATCCAAATATAGTTTGCTAAGCAAGTAGTTCTTTATTAGCCCACATAATAATAGAGTTGTGCAAATCATTCACTTCACACAAACTCTAAGGATCATTCACTTCAATGTGACAACAAATATTCAATAGAATCGATATCAAGACTAGCATTCGTAAAATTCAAATTATCGCTCAATTTTCTAGGCAAGTAGTATGAAGAAAAGCGTCGCTAACACAAAAATTTTGTCGAGTCAATCACATATGCTTGCAAGTCCATAAGCTCATGACAACAAACTCATTCTCAAGTTTTAGACTATCCGTCATAATCCGTAAGAGAAGAGGAGTTTTGACGTTGAAAATTTTAAAATTCCCTCGTACAAATCTTGATGCCTGAGTAATAAATTATGAGGGTCATACCTTAGACGCTTCCTAAAAAGCGAAATGCAAATGCCTTAGTCACATACATGCGAAAGAATTTGCGGAATAGGCACAAAGTCAAGAATTAAGTGTGTTTAATATTTTTCTTGCATTTATACAAATACTTTCAAGGGGAAACTTACCTTCCTAACCCTCGGTATTTGTAAAACTTTTCCTTGGCCCAAAAAACAAACAAATAATATTTTTGTGTTTATACAAATGCTTTCAAGTGGGAACTTACCTTCCTAACCCTCGGCATTTGTAAAACCTTAAAAATATAATTTTTTTTCTTTCTTGCGCTTTTTTCTTAAACACTTTATTTGACCCCACACATAATACTTGACAATGTGCCTAAGTGAGATACAATGGAGCATGAAGTGTGAGCTAAACAAATGCAAAGGCTAAATAGGAATGCTAAAATCACCTAAAAGCAAACAAGAACAAGTATGAGGTTTTTTAATGAAAACTATTTTTATTTTATTTTTGTGCTCGCTAGACTTAACTTCATTCTTCATGCACGGGAAGAGCTCAAAAATAAATCGAACTAAGCTAGTTAAAAACACCGAATCATGTGAAGAAAATCATCACAAGGAATGTCAATCGACTTAAAGATACGTCTCATGAATTCAAAGCACAACTCATCCCAATTTTTTTAAATGATATTACTTAATTGCTTAGCTAACATTACTTCGTGTGATCAATACTTAAAGCTAGGATGAAAGCAATCATGCGAGTATAATGCGCGCAAAGTAAATATATAGCATAGAATCATGTTGTTAAGAAAATAAAAGCGAAAGCGCAAAACACCCCACCACTTAAAAATTTACTTAGTCCCTAAGCAATATAAAGTAAAAGAAGTAAAGAGAGTGTCGAAGGAACTTCGCTCGTGTGGAGGTAGGCATGGCGCAACACAAATTCCACAACGATTCTATACTACAATCAAGTAAAAACAAAAGCATAAATGCTCACAAGCCTAGTTTAACGTCTTGGCTAAGACGTAACCGATTCCCTTTTTCATAAGAAACACACTTGAGAAGTCCTTTCCGAGGATCCCTTCTCTTGTGGCATGCATCAATAGCGTGGGAATCAAGTGGAATCGTCGAGCTTGAAGTCTCCAAGCTCCAACCGGTCTCTCATCTTCCTCTTGCGGAAGAGCGGCATTTCCTTCCCTCCTCGGGGTCGGTCGATCCATAATTTCTGTTGGTGTTTGATCAACGCGAATTTGAGGAGGAGTATCAAAATCTGGCAATTTTTCTGGTCCGGGTTTGGCATTGATGTGGAGGCTTGTTCTTGTGCCTTTTTCGTGCGTGCTTTGGTTTGCATTCAAACACCTACAAAGCAATCGAAGAAAGCGTCAATAAGTGTGAACTTAAAACAAAGTAAGCAAGAATAGCACGCAACATGCAATCACAATCAACAGAAAAAAAGAAAAAAATGAAGTAGACTAACTTAAACAATACTAAAAAGCAAACTAGTCTAATGGCTAAAACCCGGCAACGGCGCCATTTTGAACGTTGTCGAAATTGCGGTAGTAAAAATACTAGTCCAATCATGGTGTTCAAACAATATTTATATCCTAGTGACCTCGAGTCGAACCCAAGAGAAAGGCCTAGATTAGTCTAAAGCTAGCTAGTAATGTCTAATGCAAGTCTACTAAATAAAAAGGGGGGGATTTTTCCTCTAAGTGAGGTATCTCTAGTGAATACTAAAGACAAGATGAAATATGGTCTAAGAGAAAATAATAGAGAAACGTAGTCAGAATCCTACTTCACCCCTAGGTCATGCGATTAGCAACACAAAACTTGTCTAAATCATGAGTAAATTCGAGTGATGGTTCTAGGCTAAGGTATCACACATTCTAAATTCAACTCTCGCTCCTTCTCTAGAAAGGGAATAATACCTAAATAGTACGGTTCTCTAACACTCGCTCTATTGAACCGCGTAGAACTAAAGTCCCCTAATCTCAACCTCTCGGTCTATTGATAGTTAACTAAAGTTGCTCAATACTTAGCCTAGTGGAATGCGTATGTCACTCTCGCGCACACACGCAACCTAAAATAATCATGCTCAATCTTCTAAACAACCTAAGTTCAACTCTCATTCCATCCCTAGGTGTTTTATCAATTCATACCCACTTAGGTATTTCTTCAAAAACACTTGGTGTGCACAAAATTGATATGAAGAACAAGCACAAGAATTTTCAACCAAACTACACTCATATAGATAAAAAAGACAAGTCTTGCATTACAATCAAACCTAAGGGATCCACAAGAATCCCAACTAAAATGGGAATACTCACTCATGTGTCACTCATGGTGAGTTTGAAACAAGACATAAAGAAATAGTTCAACAAGGAAAAGTAAAGAAAGTAAAGTAGTAGGGAAGTAGAGAATGAGTAAAGGGTTGATGTAGAGTCTTCAATTGATGATGTCTTCTCCGAATTCAAGACAATTCTTTATGTTCTCCAATTAGGGTTTCGTCCCATGAGAGGAACCCTAGGCACCACAAGGCACACCTTTATTTTTCTCCTCTTCTTCTATTTATACTGTTTCTGGAAATTACCAAATCACCCGCAGTGCCCGAATTAACTCTGCAGTGCTAAATTCTTGCCTTTTGGACCCTTTAAACATTCGAATTACGTCTTGATGTAAAGTTGTAGCCCTTTTAATTATCTTTCCAACAACCTATAGCACGCCCCAATCGGATAAGAATCATGCGCTCGGCAAGCCTTCGAAGGTGAACGGGTCACTCTGCAGGTGATTCGGGCGAATCACTATCTCAGTGCTGTTTCGTGCTGGTCGAATCACTTTTTGGTTCGGTCAACCCTTCTTTGATTCCGTCAAACCTTGGTCCATGAGATGAAATCCTTTTTTTTGGCCGAATCACTTTTGATTCGCCCACTGCTTGGGCGAGTCACTTCTACAGCGTTATAAACTTGCTTGTTTGATCCTTTAAACCTTCGAATCACGTCTTGACGTAAACCAAAGTTGTAGATCTTTGAATTATCTTTCTAACAAGATATGGAACGCCTCAAACGGATAAGAATCGAATGCTCGAAAAGCCTTCGATGATGAACAGGTCAGTTTGCCCGGATTTGATCTTCAAGCGAATTCTCCCCGAATCAAGTAATTCGTGCAGCCCCATCATTTGATTCGGCCGAATCATAATGTCAGTGCTGTAATCTTCTTGGGCGAATCACTTTTCTTTGGCCGAATCACTTTTGATTCGGCCAAGCCTGAATTCCTCTTTGGGAGAATCAACTTTGCAGTGCTAGAATCTTGCCTGTTTTGACCCTTTAAACCTTCGAATTACGTTTGATAACTATGAAGTTGTAGCCCTTTGAGTTAGCTTTCCAAAAAGATATGGCACGCCTCAATCGGATAAGAATCGTGTGCTCTGCGAGCCTTCGAAGATGAATAGGTCAATCAGCCTAGGCGAATCAAATCTGCGTTTTGCTTGATTTTGCTCTCTTTTGACAAGAATTCATCCGAAACTTCTTCAGACCACTTCATATCATGTAGTACACATTTTCAACCTGAAATGGACAAAAAAAACGTCAAATGGTTTTATAAAATAATGGAACAAACAAGAAGTAAAGTGAAAATACTGACAAACATAAGGTTATTTGTCCGCTCATCAGGCATCTCCTCTGAATGTGTTTCTGGGACAGGTCCGGTTTCTCCACGGTATTCCCCACAGCTTCTGGCTCCGTAGCTTTGACAAATACCATTATCCTAGTATTTTCTTCACCCGTGTATCCAAGACCAGAGTAGCCTCCTCCATATCTTTGGCATGCTAGAATATCTTCAAGAGTGCTTGAGCCATTGTTAAGCATCTTTGCAGTCTTCCTGTAGAGGTTGAGCTCTTCCTTCTCTGCAGCAAACATCTCTTCTTGCTGGGCAGCTTGATCCGTAAGAGAAGTGATTGTCTTCAGCAGCTCCTCTCGTTCTTCTTCGAGTCCTGATACCTTGGCAGTCAATCCTTTGTTGATCTCGATGACTTGCAGCCACTCTTCGTGCAACAGGCCAAAGTTTCTTGCAATGGACTCCTCAGTGATTTCCTCATCATCACTACTGTCCGACTCCTCAACACTTTCTGGCTTTGTTGAAACGGTGTTCTTCATATTAGCTGCAATTATCAGAGCAACATTGCTCATTTCTTCTTCAGTGTCTTCGTCTCTCCAGTTTGTAGCAGGAGTCTTGTTCCTTTCATGAGCCGTCTAGAGGATCTCCCACGCTTGCTTGGCAATTTCACAATTGGAGATCAACTAGAAATTATTTGCGTCAACAGCAGCAAATATCGCGTTCAAGGCTCTGGAGTTATTGGTTGCTACAGCTTCTTCTTCAGCTGTCCATGTCTCCTCTGGTTTCTCCCGTGCAACTCCTTTGTCGTCAATGGTCAGTGGGTATGACCACCAAGACACTATTGCTCTCCAAGTCTTCTCATCCATCGCCTTTAGGAAAGCCTTCATTCTTGCCTTCTAACAACTATAATTTCCTTCTTCCAGCAGGCGCGGCCGACTTGTGCTTTGTCTCTCTTTCAACTTCGCTTGATGAACCAATACTGAACAATGATTTGTTCACCCAGTTTGGCCAACTGCCTACGTCTGGGGAGGACTGTACTCCAGTCCTCAATCCACTGTCTCAAAGGTCTCTCTTACAACACGGTTCGACTCCACGCAACCTATGCTACTCGGCCTTTACTAGTCAATCACACACAATCAGAACACCCTCTGACTTGTGTCTCACACACCTACGCACTTGAATAATTCAGAATAGCTACTCTACTGATCCCACAGACTCAGCCTATTCTAATTAAAAACAATGCTACCGTGGGTCTACTATAGCACCCGCTGTAACAACTAGCTGGTGCAGGTTCTGTCCGCGTCGCTCCAAAGCCTTCCGCTGAGCTGATCGAACTCTTCCACGAGTGCTGCACACTCTGGAATACTCGCCCTCACTCAGTGTCCTCCTGTCACTAGCGAGACCTGTTTCCTGTAAATAGCGCGAGTTCTTCCACTCGTCAATTCCTCCGCGGCTTGCCTTGATCCACCAACAAGCAGTCTCTACTCTGGATTGGCTTCCCTGATCAAGCTCTGATCAGATTCTACAAGTCTCGATCAGCCTCTGCTTCAGTCACTCAACTCTGCGCGCACGCTCTGCTCTTCGGTGATGATCGAATCTTGCACGCACTTGAATCTCTCTCTCTTGGTATTCTGCGTGTGTTTTCAGTATTTTCTCTCTAATTTGATACCCTTTTGAAGCTCTGCCCAGCTTCCTTTAAATAGGAACTACCAGTTCCATCAATATCAGTATTTGGAAATTCCTTAAAGATTTCAACAAGATCTTATCTCCTAATTTACAGGAGATTAGATTTGTTTAGAGAACACCAAATCTTTCCACAAACAACCGGGAATCTCCACTGGGATATTCCATCTGAATATTCCATCCAAGACTTATCTCCTATTTTTTAGGATATTCACATTCCAAAAGATCCATATCTTCTATTTTTTGGGAGATTTGATTTCCCAATCAAATCTTCAAGTTGTGGCACAAAATCTTCTCTGGGGATATTCTGAGAATATTTAGAAGCCTCACGTTGCATTGTTACTTCATATCTGGACAGATTATTCTTCGTGCCAAACTGTTGCTCTGCTGCTACAGCTCCCTGCTGTAGCAACTACTTGTTCACTCTGGCTAATTTTGCACCAGCTGCTGTCTTCACACGGGCAGCTGTATCATCTTGCTTTCAATCTTCACAATACTGTACCGACCTTTCCGATGCTGGCAGCAAGCCTTCATACGTTCTTTGGGCTGCTCCAAGTTAATCGGCATGCTGCTGACTCTGGGAATCTTCTAAATTGCATTTAGAAAGCTTCCGTTGCTCCTCTTCAATTCTGGGCAGCTTGTTCTTCACACGGAAATCTGCTATTTAGGATGCTACAGCTCTCTGCTACACAGGTTGCTGTAGCAACGCCTTGTGCACTCTGCTTATTCACTCTAGAACACTCTCCACTAGCTGTTGTCTTCACACGCTTGTTGTAGCAGACTCTTGTGCACCTTGTAGAAGTTTGTCAATGATGACATATACCTTAACAATCTCCCCCTTGGTATTTTTGACAAAATCCAAAGACCCTTCTGATCTTAGGCAATCTTCATCTCGTCTTCAGACTCCTTCTCTAGCAGCTTCCTCAGCTTCTTCAGGATTTATCTCAAGTAGTGTCTTCAGATAGCTTCTGCCAACTTCTTGCTCTTTGTTGTTTTGTCAGTCTTTGGAAGAAGCTCCAGCTTCAATCTTCGCGGGATGCTGTAGCAACTTCTTACGCTAGATTTGTCAAGGATGCCATTACTTTAACAAAATCATTCCTCTAGCAGAATCGCTAACAAACTAGACGGGCGCTTGACCATCGTCAAGCAAGCTTCAAAGTAAATGATTCCAGGGAAACATCGTATGCGAAAGTGGGCACTCTTTAGCGAAGAAGGATGATGACTCCCGAATGAGCTCACTTAACTGAAAATAATTGGGTAATAATGCAATGAGTCGAAATGACTCAATGAGTAGATAACATACTTTCATAACGTGATTATACGTAGTTAACATAACTTTTTATATATTGTCGTATTGATGGTCACTCTAACAATTTAAGATGCGACATATTAAATAACATATGCATGTCATGTATGGATGAATGAGTGAATGCATGGATGCACGATCATATCTACGATGGGCAATCATCACTACCGGTTTTACCCATCATATCAAAGTGCGGGCTAAAGCCTCACCAAATCGTATCAAAGTGTGGTCATGCCTCACCATACCACATATCAAAGTGCGGATCATGCCTCACTGTATCACATATCATGTCGCGGTCATGCATGCAATGATGCATATAATATATATCGAATTATCTCCATAAATTTTTCTATACGTATTAATATATTCATATGTCAATGCACATTTTGGCTTTAGCGTCATTTACAGACGAGTGTGTTTGATTTTAAACCAATTCGTTATTATCCAAGTAACTGATATAATATTGTATGTAGTATTATCTACGTATAATAGAAATAAAAAATAAACATATTATTTTCTCATGTTAAATTGATTAGAAATTAATAGTGTGTTTGACATACGTTTAGGCATTAATATAATTAGAAATCAATCCTTGATATCAGTGGATGATTGTGATTGATCCGCAGGCGGGTTCTCAAACATATTCTCTCATCTTCTCTTATTGTTTTCTTACATGGTATCAACGCCATCGATTAAGCTCTTGTGATGTCTTCTTCCGCTATTTTCCCATCCCCACCCTTCACAACAATACGTACTGTGAAGTTAGACCCGGAAAACTACATGATATGGAAGGCTCAATTCCTTCAGTACCTACGAAGCTATCAATTAATGGGCTTTGTAGAAGGGTCAATTGTAGCTCTCAGTGAAAAGATAACCAAAACTGTGGAGTTTTGAAGTGTCGAATCCTGAATACATTACTTGGTTACAAAAGGACCAAGGGGTTTTAAGTGTTATTCTTTCCACCCTCTCGGCTGAACTATTGCCTCAAGTTATGTTATGTACTACCGCTGCTAAAGTATGGCAACCTCAAGAACGCATGTACTCGTCCTGTTCTAAAGCACGAGTAATGCAAGTATGTCTTCAGTGGGCGACAGTGAAGAAGGGAAATATGACTTCATCAAAATATTTCAACATTGTTAAAGGCTATGCAGATACTTTATCCACAATTGGGAAACCTATGACCGATGATGAGATAGTCTCATACATGCTCGCTGGTCTTGACTCAAACTACGATCCATTGGTGACTTCCTTGACAACCAGAACTGATCCTGGCTCGTTAGACGATTTGTTCGCTCATCTACAATCCTATGACATGCGGCTTGAACTTAATGACCCATCCCTTCAGATTCAGGACATCTCCATCAATGCCGCTTTCTGAAATACTCGTGAGAAGAAAAAAAAATTTAGCACACCTTCAAATATAAGTAATGGCTCGCGTCAAAATCCGCAGCCATACCGTTCTAACACTAATGGTACATATCCTTATCCTGAAAAGGGGTACATAAACAACAACAACTCATGAGGTAGTAGAATCAACAACAATTACACAAATTGACCGGTGTGTCAAATTTGTGGCAAAGTCGGGCATATAGCACTCAAGTGCTACAGTCGATTTGATCATTTGCATCAAGCTAATGATCCTAGAATGGCAGCAGCTGCAAATCTTACACAATCCTATAATGTCGATCCAAATTGGTATATGGACACAGGTGCAACTGACCATATCACTAGTGAATTGGATCGCTTGACTATGCAAAAGAAATATTAAGGGAATGATCACGTGTAGGTAGCAAATGGCAAAGGTATGCAAATCAAAAACGTTGGTCAGTTAAAACTCTTTATGCCACACCGTACTCTTTCTCTCAATAATGTTCTTCGTGTTCCATCTTTTTATAAGAACTTATTATCTGTTCACAAGCTTATGAGAGATAACCATATATTTCTTGAGTTTCATCCTACACATTTCTTGGTTAAGGATCAGGGAACGAAGAAAACTCTTCTACGCGGGGAATGTGAATGTGGTTTATATACACTTAGACCAAACTCCATACCAGTACCGAGGTCTGCCTTTCTAGTTAAACCGACAACGGATCAATGGCATCGTCGCTTGGGTCATCCCTCCACTTCAATCGTCCATCAAGTTCTAAGAGATTTTCAACTCCCTTATTTAGAAAGTCCTAATAAACAAATAGTTTGTGATGCATGTCAGCAAGGAAAAAATCATCATTTATCGTACTCTATTTCTAATAAAATTTCGTCGTCTCCATTGCAATTTATATTCTCAGATGTTTGGGGGCCAGCTTCTAGATCAGTAGGAGGTTTCAAATACTATGTCAGCTTTATTGATGATTTTAGTAAATTTTCATGGATTTATTATTAAAGAAGAAATTAGATGTACTTGGAGTGTTCATGCAGTTCCAGTCCCTTGTTGAACACCTACTCGGCAAACGCATTATTTGTATTCAAACTGATTGGGGAGGCGAAAATAAAACACTGAACTCGTTTTTTCGTCAAGTGGGGATTGCTCATCACGTCTCATGCCCATATGTTCATCAACAAAATGGAACGGCCGAACGGAAATACAGACACATTGTTGAAGTTGGTTTATCTCTTCTTGCCCAAGCTTCTATGCCCATCAAATTTTGGGACGAGGCCTTTTTGACAGCTTGCTTTCTCATCAATCGGACACCAAGTAAGGTCATACACTCAGATCTTGGACTTCAACCTGATTATAATTTTCTCAAAGTTCTTGGATGCGATTGTTGGCCAAATCTTCGACCATTTAACAAGAACAAACTTGCATTCCGATCAAAACAGTGTGTATTCGTGAGTTATAGTCCCATTCACAAGGGGTATAAGTTCCTTCACATCTCTTCCGGTCGGGTGTACATCTCTAGGGAAGCCATATTTGACGAGTCTAACTTTCCTTTTGAATGTGAAGTATCTCAAAATCTCTCTGATTCAGTTGAACCTTGTACTATCATCCCTTCAGTAAGTAAGCACCATGTTGACTCTCAGCACTCTGTTTTAAGGAATGATGATGTGCCCGCCAAATCTACCTTTACCCATACACAAATTAGTATAATGAGCATGTGCAACCTGATATGGATGCTCAAATCCATGAAGCTGCTGATGAGACGCAACCTGATTTGGATGCTCAAACTCATGAAGTTGTTGACGAGACTCGTCTCGATGTACCAGATTCAAATACTCTCAACGAACCAGCTATAGTACAACCTTGTATGCATCCAATGCAAACTCACTCTCGGAATAATATTCGACAGCCTACAGTGCGGATCGATGGCACAATTAGTTATCCTTCTGATGGATGTCGAGCGCTTGTTACTACTACAGAGCCTACTTCTTTTAAAGAAGCTCTCACGATAAAGATTGGCGTACAGCCATGGATGAAGAGTACGCTGTCCTACTTTGCAATGATACATGGCAGCTGTTTGATCGGTTGATTTCTTACCGATTATTCACTTCATTCGATGATGAATTTCGCTCTTCTCCTAAACTTTTCATTGTGATTTTACCACTTTACTCTCATTTCAGGTTAAAATATATTAAACTGAAGCTTTGTAGTCCATTTGGAGCAAAATAAGGCAAAACACAAGGATTCAGACTAATACAGACCAAATCTGGACAGATTGACTTATTCGTCATCAAAGGCTTGCCGAAAACATGATTCTTATCCGATTTTGGCGTGCCATATCTTTTTGGAAAGCTAACATAAAGGGCTACAAGTCTTTAGTTTACTCCAAGACTAAGTTCGAAGGTTTAGAAGGTCAAAAACGCAAGAAAAGTCAGAAACTCAGTGCTGAGTGGAACAGTAGACCGGTTCAAGGAAGAACCTCCGGTTCACTTGCCAAACTGCCGTCACTTGTTGAACCGGCCCAATGTGCAAAAATTGATGATTCTCTGAGACAGGCTTGTTCAAGGAAGAACCGGGGGTTTGGACACTGAACTGCCGGTTTGACATTAAACCGGTCCGGAATTGAATTCGGAAATCAACCCAATTGATTTTGGTATAAATAAAGACCTAGAATCCAAGAAAAAGCATTCTAAATTTGGCCAAGATTAGAACTAATTTCTCAAGAGAGGAGAGGCGGCGAAAGACTCCAAGAAGATTAAAGATCAAAGACTCGGCTCGTAGTGAAGGATTCCTCTTTACCTTCTGTTTCTTCTTCTTTAATTCTCTTTTACACATATATTCTGATTTTATCACCATGATTAGTGAGTAGTCGTCTCATTCTGAGATCCAACGGATCTCATGCTTGTACTCCAACAATTCATGCGATGTTAATAAAACTTTTCAATTATATTAACGGAGTTCTTTAATTCTACTGTTCTTAATTTTCCGTTTTTGCATGTGTTAGAAATAATCCAAACTGGTCATGTTTATTGAGTTTAACCGCTTAAGTTGAAACAAAACGGCTATGTTTTGTGTTAGGTTAGTTGAGTATGTTGCAGATCAAAACGCTGAGTTTTGGAGTAGTATATATACTCTTTAGTCTGCACAGTTTAGGGCACAACAAATTGGGGGAAAAAGAATCGAGAGCAAGAAACAAAGCTGCTGAGTTCTTCGGGCGATTTGAGATCGAGGAGAGAGCTTGCTGAGATTGTTGTTGCTTGAGGCTGCTGAGAGTTCTCTTGTTGAAGAGCGCTGCAGTGTTGCGAGAAGCCAAGTGTGGGCCGGCGCATTCACTGGCGGTGGCTGCTTCGGGAGAAGAGGACTCGAGGAGCTGCCGATTGGAAGACTTCAGGGAAGTCATCTCTGCTGTTTTTGGGCCTTTGATAGTCTGTTGTGCGTTTGTTGTACAACAGATTGTTGTACTGTTCTTGGGTGTTGAACTGGTGATCTTGTGCTTGACATTCGGTGATAGTGGATTTGAGTTGAGTCTCATCGGACCCGAGGCTCCGCAGACGTAGGGCTTTGCCTGAACTGCGTGAACAATTTTGCTGTGTCTTGTGTACTGTTTGCTTGCTGTTCTTGATCGGTTGATTGAGTTAGGTTTAAACAGCTTGTGTTCTTGAGGAATTGGACTAAAATTGGGTTCAGGTCACGGTTAAATCATTTTCAGCATGTCTGACAATAATATGATTGATATACGTTTAGGCATTGATATAATTAGAAATCAATCCGTGATATGAGTGGATATTGTGATTGATCCATAGTTATAGTCCCTTTGATTTAGTCTGACTATACCATGTACGTGTATATACACAAACCCAATAACAACGCTCTGCGTGGGTTCTCCAACGTATTCTCTCATCTTCTCTTTATTTTTTTCTTACAACTCACCTAGCCAACAATGATTCCATAAGCAAAATCACTCGTTAGGTTCCTTTCCACACAATATAAACATCATACAAATGTAATCTATGAGCAAACTGGCTCAGTGGGCAGTTAGTTACCAACATTACCATGAATATGACGTTGATGACAGCCAATCTCTTCTGGGCATTCTTTATGTTGTCTAGAAATTCAATTGTTTTAAAACGTAGGTTAATGTGCACAAGTTGAGCTCATCAATTTGCTTAGCAAACAATAGTAATGTAGAAACTGAATGGCTCACCTGATGGCTGTGTTAACAATCTTCATGCTTTTACAAACTTCCCATCAACTCTTTATAATTCTCCTCATCACTAACATTCTTCTACAACCAGTTCAAATGGAAGTTTTTTTTAAAAATTATTGGGTCATGCCCTTTATTTTTCGGGCTAAGGTGACAAATCCCGGTCCGACCTTGCTATGAGGTTCAACCAAACCCATTAATCAGTATCAGATCTTCACTTTTATGACCCTCTTTAGTCCAAAAAATTTGGGCCGGGCTTTCCCATTGCTTATCCTTACTCATGGATCGCTAGTTAAATGATGTGGCTAGCGGAAGATGAGGGTGAAGGTTTGACAGTAGAAGACGATGACGATATGATGAATGTGAGGAGGGCGAGGATGTATGGAGAAAGACGAGGCCCTTTCAGAAGAGTAGAAGTTCAATTAAAATGATTTCCATATGTTCAATTACGATCCCTTATAAGCCTTATTAAAATCCTTTACTATGATTTTAATTAAGAAAAAATATTTGTTAAACAAGTAGTTCTTTCGAACCCATTTGAAATGCTAATCTCATTAATTATAAATATTCAATCCAAGTAAAATCAGTTCAAATAAAGTGCTAACATATTACTCTGCCAAATGATATCATTCATCCACTGAATAATGAGTTTATATTCATCCACACCACACTTCAAACCAGTATAAAAAGAAAGCTCCATCTTATTCTTCGAGTAATTCTAGATCACTAGTATCAAATATAGTACACAAGTGTGAAAGATGGAAGTATTTGTTGCAGTTCTTGATGAGTAAACACTAGTAATGATGGAACATGTGGACAAAATTTTGAGAGAAGAATTATATTATATTCAATGATGTGTTTTTAATGAAGAAGATTAGACAAGATGATTATATTGAATCAATTATTACATTAATTCAACATAAAAATAAATGAAGTAATTAATCAAACATATATTCAACACATTTATTATATAATATCAATTGTTAAAAATCAATTTAATATAATCAATTCAATATAATCTAAATTAATTAAACTATATTGAAGATTATAGATTGAACAAGTAAATCGATAACCAAATCAACAAATTATTTAAAGTAATAATAAAATACAATCAAACGGGAAATGTAGGCTGAGTCGAGGCTCGTTCGACTTTCCTTAAAGCTTTTACTGTTCTACTACCGGATGCTAAGAAATGATAAGAGATTCAAAGGATACAACAACTTGTGAGTATACCTTTTTTCACCACAACGTAATACTCCGACGAACTAACTTTGTGTTTATCACCAAGGAAATACTCAAAGAGTATGTAAATAAGAAGGAAACAATTAATTGGCTATCAATGGAGGAGATGTTGAAAATGCGAAATGTGACAGCACGTCGTTGTGTGCGCCAAATTTAAATTTATAGTGACCTACTATACTAGCAAGCGGTAAATAGGGTTAAACCCAAAGAGACCAAATAGTTCTAGAATTCTACTAATAATTAATAGGCGTTTTTTTCAGAAAAAATGATGTTTGTCAATTTCAAAAAGAATCAGTTCAGGGATATATGCATTGCAACTAGTAATCATCGATCGAACATGCAACAATTAGTAAAACTACTTCCTGGTCTAACAATCCTACTAAGGTAGTGTCGACTCCAATGTTCTACCTACTCTTAATAGCTAAGTTCTCGAATAGGTTAACGATTACTTGTCTAACAATACCAATTTAGTTCTACCGCTTGGCTTCGCTAATTGGGCAGTTCAATCCAGTATCACGCAAAAGATATCAATCCAGTTTCACCGCTAGGCTATGTTAACTTGATGATCAAAGCATGCAATTTATAAGAAAAACAGTAATTCACTAAATCAAATTATGAAACATGGATCTCAAACCAAACGTTGCAATGCGATTCCCCAAACTGAGTTAGGGTTTAGCTAGTAATACAATTCATCTAATAATAATGAAAAACAACATAGTTTAGAGAATACAAAAACTTCCGCGCACTGACTTTGTGTTGCTGACTTCTGTCTCCAACTTTCGTCTCCAAAGTCTTTGATTTGTGTCTCTAATGCAAACCAAACCCTAATTTGCTGGATATGAGCCCGTGGGCTTTTGCGACCATTACGACCCATACGACTGCTACGACCTTAGGTTGTCTAAGGATCTCATGGCTCGTCCGTATCGCCCGTATCAGTACGACCCGTAAGACCAGTACGAGTGGTACGAGCTATGTTGGCATTTTAGCTCTATCAATGCTCTCGCGTTCAAGTCTTTGTTCCTTTGCATTCCTGAATGATTAAGTGAGACCTAGAATGCTCCAAACATGCAATAAAGCTCCAAAGCGGTCTTGATACACCTGCGATGCGAAACACAACAAAGAAGTAATCTATCACACGCAAAATGCAACTAAACAATGAGAATAAACAACTCGATGGATCGTAGAAAGACGCTCAATCAAGATGTTATTATGTGACTTATGTAATTTTTAAGCCTTCCTTTGCACCTTCATTTATAGTGGAGGATGGGCAGTGATCAGTCGATTTATTAATTAAATATAATTTCTATTCGTTTTCAGAACTTTTTCTGTCATTTTATTGCCTTACTCTTGTTTTAGGTCAAGTTTTGTAGTCCATTTGGACCAAAATAAGGTTAAATACAAAGATTCAGACGAAAACAGACCAAATATGGCCAGATTGACATATTCATCTTCAAAGGCTTGCCGAGCGCATGATCATTGCCTGATTGAGGCGTGACATAGCTTGTTGGAAAGATAACTCAAAGGAATACAACATCCTTGTTTACACCAACACGAAATTTGAAGCTTTAAATGGGCAAAAAGAGATTGAAGTCCGAACCATGGTGCAGAGTCAGCAGCCTGTACCCATTCATGCAAAGTACGACCGGTACCCATACTGGTATGCGATACGATCGTACCGAAGGGAGAGTACGGGCTGGAAGCCCCTGAATGTGTTTACGTCCATATGAGCCATATCGTTCATGAGCAGTACGTCAGTACCATAGATTGGTATGGCCGTACCAAGCATATTGGTATGGACAACAAGGAATGGAGTTGAGTTTCGCCGTACCCGAAGCAATACGCCCATATCGCTTCGTGGGCAGTACAACTGTACCGGCATGGTACGGCAGTACTGTGTCGATATAGGCGTGAGGCTTTGAAGCCCAGACCTGCTTCTGTAAATAGCAACCACAAAGATCTAAATTTATTATTCTGAACTTGGGCAAAATTAGACCTAATTCTTGAATAGAGAAAAGACGGCTCAAGATTATAAGAGATTGAAGATCGGTTTCATAGTGAAGGATTCTTCTTTACTTTCCATTTCTTCTTCTTTAATCTTTTATACATGTATTATGGTTTTATCACCATGATTAGTGAGTAGCCGTCTTGTTCCGGGATCTTGTGGATCCTGTGTCGCATCAACTCTTTTCATGCATAGGTAGTGTTGCGTCTTGAATATAGACTTTAGTTTGAATCACACGTATGCTTTTGATCATACATCGCTTGATATAATGTTCTACGCGAATTTGTAGTAAGGATAATTAGGGTAAGAACCAATATCACCATAGTTGAGGTAATTAATCGGAAATATGTAGGATTGATATCTAATCATATTAGCTATGTTGGTAGTATATAATTTAGTAGGGGAGTTAAATTTAAAAAACATGTTCTTAATGTGTTCTTAACGTAATTAGTAGGTACCAATGTTGATTGAATATTAATGGTTAGGAACAATCGAGTGCATTCCTCGCTTGAGGGACTCAAAGTACAAAGATGTGTTGGTAAAAGTAATGATTCAGGAGTGTCTGGTTTACTTATAGCACGCATGGTTTATTCTCATTCATCGCATGATATGAGTAACCATATATTTTGTTTCATGAATTGAGTGGTGCGCACGGGTGAAATTTAATTATGGAATATTAATTTTATTTGCATACTCTTGTTCTTGCATCGGAATCACTTAGTTAGGTAAGTACAACTTTTCTTTATTAGAATAGCTAAATAAAGGCGCTATCTTGCATAGTATACACATGCATTTGCTCCTACTTAGACTTACCAAGGTTATAAGATGTGTTTGACTGCAATTTGACCCCTGAAACATAAATTGACAATATAAATGGTTAAAATACGTTTGTCAGGCAGCCCATCAATATGACATGGGTGTGCCATAATGTTCTGTTGAAGACACTAAAATGAATGTTCCAATGGAACTATTGGACTCAAAATTAGGTCCCTTCATTTCATAAGACCAAAATCAATTTCAATACTCTTGAAAAAATGAATAGTTCTCTCATCAGTGCATAACCATTACTAAGGCCAGCTAATTAAGTTATCTATGTTATTGGAAACCAATAGGCCACAACCACGATAAGCTTATCTTCTAATGAAAACAAATAAGATTTTTCACTTGATTAAAGTGAAATTTAAATGCTCTCCATAATTTTGAACATTTTGTTTCATTTATTTTGGTTTCAATTTTGACATGGGAAATTTCAGTTCTCGATTAAAAATTTGGATAGTAGTAGGGGTTGAAATAAGCTATCAATGAAAAAGCATCAATGATGCGTATCTAATATGCAACGAGCCTAAATGAATTTTTGATGAGAAGATGATGAAGTAGAAGTAGAAGTAGAAGAATGAAGAAGAGGGTTAGGGTTTGGAGGAGTCGATAAGAGATTTAATTCATTGCTTGCCCCTCTTTCCTTTACAGTTTCTCTTTTATGTTAGTCTAATACAACTTAACTTAAAATTAGTGTTAAAGATAATAATCCCTTAACGGTTATCAAGGCCGCAGCACTCGAAGCAGAATATTGGTTCTTGACGAAGCAATCACAGATTTGATCTTGCAGAAAACAACTAGACGTGAGTATTCCAGTTAGCTTGTGGATATGGCATGAAGACAACAAAAGCATGCCCTAATACTCTTCTGGGAGTCAAGAAAAGGAAAGAGTGAAAGCAGGAGGAGGGGGTTGGCTCGTTATGTCATGTAGCCAGCCAGTAATCGACAGACATTCATTCCCAACACCATGGCTTCCCAAGGGAAGAATGAATCAAATTTCATCGTCTATTTAGTTGATCCATGCATTACTTGCCTAAATAATTGATGCATACTGTTATATTACCTAAAAGTCTAACGCGAGTTAAAATGTTAGCCCTGAATATGTGTGCATTTAGATATCAAAACAACAAGGCTCGGACAGTGAAAGTGTCTTTTGTTTACCCTGGTAATGGAATATTTAAGCAAACACTCTTTAAATTGATGTCCAAAACAACCAATGTATTTTTGCATTTTCAGCCATCAAAATCATGTGAACTGTATGTACATCAAAAGGTAAAATTTCATGAACAAAGCGAAAAAGTTAAATCTCCATACGAAAGTTGCATTTAATCTCAAAATGAAATGATTTCAAGAATACTCAAAAGCAAAATCATAGAAGAAGTCAGTTTAGAAAGTAGTCCAAAAAAAAAGTTCGAGGTTTACAACTAGTAGGACACAACCACAATTCTATGCCTTACCTAATGACGCTGTGGGCGTCCAAAATCAGCTTCATCTGATCGCAAATTAACTCCACACGCTGAAGGTTAAGCTCACTTTCAGCACGTAGCAAGCCTTTCCACCTCTCTTCCAACTCCCGCTTCACCTCATCACTAACTAGATCAAGTACTCTCTTAAAAAACCCCTCGTTCCAAACTGGATCACTACTCTTTACCAGCTGAGTCAAACACAATGATGAAGTCTGACAAGTTGAGGCATGCTGATTAGGAGTCATGTTTGGTTTTGGAGTCATATTAGGCTTTTGAAAACCCCAAATCTTCTTAGACAATGAATACAATTTCTGTTCATGCCGATTACTAAAAATCCTATCATTGCCGTTCTTACCCTTACTCGCGTTGTTTTCATACTTCTTTTTAAGCCTCTTAATCTTGCGAATAAGCTGCGCACCAGTAACATTTACATGAATGGAGCCTTTCACATAATCATGAAATCCATTGACATCACCAGTACCTTTATACTCGAGCATTCCATTCAATAGAGCAATCTCATCCTCATCGCTGAACAATCTCTGAAAAAGTTGTTTTTGCGAATCTCTTCCCACAGGAAGCTTCTCCACAGGCTCCACCTTCTTCTTCAGATTCTTGGAAGCTTTCATGTTGAAAGTACTTTCTGCCGGCCTCTTTCCAGCTGATTTGATGAGGTCCGCCTTGCACTTGACGATAGGCGAATCTGCAGGTGTTGGAGTAGCCACCGAGTCGGGATGGGATAGTTTCTGAGGCGCCATGAGCAGAGAGATATTAGGGCTCGCAAAGTATTCTGCAGGAACCAAGCATACTTCCAGTTGAAAACGCCGTCGTCGTTTGGTATTGTTTTTTTGCTTTATTTATTTATTCATAAAACTTTAGGTGGATAGCTTTCATGAAGCCATTGCCTGCATATCTCTCCAAAATGAGTCTTTCTTTCTTTGATCTATTCCAATTTCATGTTTATTTTATGATCTAAAGTCAAACACTTTTCATTGTAAATCAACAACTTAATTATTTGAGATTTCTGTTCGAGAAGAATGAAGTTTTAATTCTATAAATGATGGAACATGTATATAAAGTTTTGTGAGTACATTATATTTAATGAAGTGTTTCTACTGATGCATCATTATTGTTATATTAAATCAATATAAAATAAATGAAGTAGCTCTTATCAATTATCTAATCTATTTAGTACTTCAATTCAATATAATCAAATAAATATAATACAAATTAAATTGAAGATTATAAATCAAATGATTAATTTGATAACCAAATAAACAAATCACTCAAAGTAGAACGGAATAAAGATACAAACAAACCAAAATGAGTTGAGGCTCGTTAAACGATTTTCTTAAAGCTTTTATTATCGTCCCACCGGGTGCAAGGAAATGGCAAGAGCTTTCCAGGATACAACAACTTGTGAGTGTATACCTCTTTGCACTATAAGGTAATACTCCGGCGAACCAAACTTGTGCAAGCAACTATTACCAAGGAAATACCCAAAAGAGTATGTAGATTTCAAAGTAAAATTCAGCCGGCTATCAAGGGAGGAGATGTTGGTAATGAGAGATGTTGTTGTGTGAGATGTTGCAATGGAGCCTGACTTCATGGCCGAGGCAGTGCATGGATTTCTTGCTGCTGCTGCTGCATTTGAAATGGCGCCTGAGCTTGCTGCAGCATTTGAATCAAACAGACAAAAAACCATGCTATCTCCAAGTTAGGACATCAATGCCTACTGACCAATACCACCTGCATCTAACAAACAACTCCAAAAAAAAATGAAGCCAATATTATTATACTATAGAGGGTGCTCGCTAAAGCTACTCTCTTTTTTTTAGCCATCTAAGAGTGTCATGCCTGTGGGTATGAGGTCTTTCCAAAACTAACATCTTTACTTAGATCTATTTTTAACCCATATTGTCATCCTACATGTCCAACAATTTTCTCCTTTAATCCAATATACCGCCACCCATTCTATCTATTTATTGCCCTTCAAATTGTGAATATCCTTCCTTTCCTTATAACCCATTCAGTGATGTTGACAAGAAATCCATAACAACTGTAAACAGAAAAAGGAACAAATGGTCCTCTTTTTTTGCCCTAAAAAAATTTTGAAAAATTTGACATTTTGCCACCTAACCAAGTTTGGGTTGGCAAAATGCCATCATTTAGAAGTTTTCTTTGCCATATGCCACCTTTTCTGAAAGCCGCCGTTGGCAAGAACGGTTTTCGAAAAAAAAATCGATTTTCTCGACAAGCCAGCGATGAGTTCGCGATTACATGCTCATGCCAGAGGATGCTTTTGCTGAAAACCGCCTTTGGCATGAGCGGCTTTCAGTTGATAAGAACTGAGTGGCCTCCGAGTTTAGTTTTCATAAAAGGAGCTCATGCCAAAAGGTGGTTTTCAGCAAAAGCCATCTTTGACATGGGCGGCTTTCATGAAAACTGAACTCAATGTGGGCTTACAGGGTTGTTGGGCCAATGTTAAAACAAAAGCCGCTTTTGGCAAATGCGGCTTTTATTTGAACACAAATCTACTCGCGACTTCTTCTTATTCTTCTTCTTCTCTCCTCTCCTCCCTCCTCCTTCTCCACATAGTCTGCCGTCGCCGCTTGCCGAGTCACCGCACCACCGCTCTCCTTTGCCGAACCAGGTATGTTGATTTTACCTACAAGACCTTTATTGATGTTGAGCTTGACATATGTTGGAATTAATTTGGAATGGGTTTATATGTGCATTATATGGTGAAATTGATTGTGATTTAGGGCAGTGTGGGTTGCGATTCAAATCCATGTGTTTGGTGAATTAGGGTGACGAACCATATGCTCAGTTTGTGTGATGAGTGCCAATTGATTTGATGATGGAAGTAGTGTTAATTGGATCAATGGATTTTTGATGCTTATGTAAGTTTAGTTGTAAATTGATTTGTTAATGGATTAGTTGAATTTAGACAGCAAATTTAAATTTATTGAATGATGCCAATCGATGATGATGATGCCAAGGTATAGGTTTGTTGAATTGCATGATAAATGGCTTGTTGATATTTGTACGATGACATTTGTCGGTGTTGGAGAAGTTTTGGTCTTGGTATAGTTGATTGGTTGAATTTTATAAGATAAAATTTACTTGGTTGATCTCATTTTGATTGCACATAGTATTTTTTGTGAAATAGATAAGTTTCGACACACTTTCATCGTCAATGTAAAATAATGAGTTGGACGGCATGGTAATGTATACGATGGATACATTTGACGTTCCTATAGTAGATGAGTTTGATAGAGAAGAATTTGAAATGTTTGAAGAGGTTGGGGAAGATAAAGTCGAAGGGGAGGGAAATATGGATGCGGGCGATAATGAATTCGAACCAACTCTTCTATGGGATTTTTCCCGCATTTGACGTTTCTGACTAGATGAATGATGAAGTTGGTCATGGATATATGGTAGACAATTATGGATTTGATACGAATTCGATCACTAAAGAGATGTTGGAAATGAGAGATGTTGTTGTGTGAGATGTTGTAATGGAGCCTGACTTCATGGCTGAGGCGGTGCATGAATTTCTTGCTGCTGCTGTTGCATTTGAAATGGCGCCTGAGCTTGCTGCTACTGCTGCAGCATTTGAATCAAACAGACAAAAACCCATGCTATCTCCAGGCTAGGACATCAATGCCTACTGACCAACACCACCTGCATCTAACAAACAACTCCAAAAAAAGTGAAACCATTATTATTATATTATAAAGGGTGCTCGCTAAAGCTACTTTTTTTTTTAGCCATATGACTGTCATGCCTATGGGTATGAGGTCTTTCCAAAACTAACATCTTTACTTGATCTATTTTTAACCCACATTGTCATCCTACATGTCCAACAATTTTCTCCTTTAATCCAATATACTGCTACCCATTCAATCTATTTGTTGTCCTTCTAATTGTGAATATCCTTTCTTTCCTGATAACCCATTCAGTGATGTTGACAAGAAATCCATAACAACTGTAAACATCAAAACGAACAAATGGTCTTCTTTTTTTGCCCTTAAAAAAATAGGGAATCAGATTTTTCATCCTATATAGATTAGATTACGTTTGTTTCATTTAGAAAACTAGGATATCCTGATCATATTTTCCTAATTCAGAATCAGAATCCAATCTTTTGGACTGGATCTGCAGGATCTTATGAATATTGTCATCAGAATTTCGCAATATCGCCCAGAATATTTCTTTGTTCACTTGGCTACGAAATATTTGCGTCAATGTTGATTGATCCAATTGCACTCGCCTGTCTAAGCTGACACTGTCTTACCCTCTGTTGAAGCCTACTCAGAGGGGAGTTTCTCTGAAATCCAAGTGGAAAGCACTTCACTATCAGATGGTCAAGTACAATAGATCTTACGTAACAAGACTCTCCTCTATTACCGCTATGTTGTTGCACCAAACTGATGATTGAGCTCACTCCTGATGTGTTCATCCCCACGATTTTGATAGTTGCTTATGATTATGGGATTAACGATAATTGTAGATATCACGGGATGCATCTATTTATATGAATCGATTGCTTGCTCCTTAAACCAACCAAATTGCTCCTTTTAAAGCAACGAATGATTATCTTTAGATAGGAGATAATCATCACTTCCTAAAACTTCTCCAACTGATTTAAAGAATTTCGATATCTTGGGATAGCATAATCCCGGTATCTTAATGTAAATAATCTCGGCTAACTTGAGATCTTCTTGACGGCATTTTAGGAAACACGAACACACCATCACTGTTGAGTGACTGTTTCCAAAACATAGATTGTGTGCGGCTCTGTTTCAGCTACCTCTGGCTCACCATGTGAATCAAGCTTGAGCTTCATTGGTCTTGTGAACCTTGTTGGTCTACTTAGATACCCCTGATACAAAATCATGTTTTGGCCGATTTTACCTGAATCTGCGGGTTGGTATCGAATGGGGCTACTGTTCATTTTGCACGATGATTCTGACTTTGCTCGCTTGTTTGACCCTTTAAACCTTCGAATTTTGTTGGTGTAAACTAGAAAGTTGTAGACCTTTGAGTTAGCGAGCTATGGCACGCCTCAATCAGACAATGATCACGCGCTCGAAAAGCCTTCGAAGACGAATATGTCAACTTGTGCATATTTGGTCTGTTTTCATTTGTGTCTTTGTGTTTTACCTTATTTTACTCCAAATGAACTCCAAAGCCTCTATTTAATGAAATTTGGTCAAAAATAAGCGGATTGTGGTAAAATGGCAATGAAAAGTCCATAAAACAAACACAATTCTATTGTACTTTAGCATATAATTAGTCAATAAATCAAGCGATCCCAAACTTAATGTATAAAGAGTTTAAGTTTCATTTATCAGATGATGCCAAAATATAAAGAAGACGACAAGTGCTAAAGTAAAAAGAGACTAATCATGTCATGATGAATCTTCCTTACAAACGTCAATCATTGCTCCGTGTGATATGGATGACTCGTTGGCTGAAGTTCCTGCTCTTCTGCTCTTGTCGGGACTCTAAAAAATTTGATTCAAGTTTCCAAGCTCGAATGGTGAATGTTGGATTCGAGGTCTTCTTATATACTAGATCTGAGGCGTCACCTGAATAAAAATGAGGTGTCGCCTGATATGTTCTAAATTTGATTTGGGAGTAGCCTGTTGAAGTGAGGCGACACCTAGGACCTTCTTGATAAGTCGGGCATCGCTAGACAATATGGGGTGACACCTGAATAGCTTCCAAATATAGTGAAGCATCGCCTAGGATGGTGAGGCGAAGCCTAAAAACTTCCCGAATGGAGTGAGGCATTGCCTGGAGCAATGAGGCGACGCCTGAGGAGACTCTTCATAAGTCGAGCGTCGCTTGGCATTGTAGGGTGATGCCTGAAGACCTTCCAAATGAGTTTGGCATCACCTGGAGATGTGGGGCGATGCCTGAATCTTCTATAGGCTCATTTTCGGCTCCTCTTTGGATAGTGAACGTTGGATCTTGGGTCCTCTTTCTGATGCAATTGTCTCGATAAAAAAGAAAGAAGACATCAAACCAACATATGTCTTTCAAAAATGAGTCAATATCACTTAGAAATGGAACGTTAAAGGTGTACAAAATCCAGTCATCAACGTTTTCCTAGAACCTTTACATTTGGGTGAGTGAGCGCAAAAACCAAAACAAAACATGGAATTTGGTCGATGATGCTAATAGTGCTCTGTCTAGCAGCGTAGTTGATATTTTTTTCTAGACTAAAAAAGCCTATAGACTTGATGGAGCATATTTATACGATCCATCGAGTTGTTTATTTCCATTGTTTAATTGCATTTTGTGTGTGATAGATTACTTCTTCGTAGTGTTTCGCATCGCAGGTGTATCAAGTCCGCTTTCGAGATTTATGGCATTTCTAGAGAGTCGATGTAGAAATTGACATAGAAGGAAGTGTGCATCTCAGTGAGTACCGCGCTGGAAGAACACTTTATGTGCCTTAATGTCTTCATCGGGCCCGCGGCCTGAAATCAAATTTTAGAGCCTGATCTCAATTAGGGTTTCAGAATCAGAGGAGACAGCAGCTTGACGACGGAAGTTTGAAACGGACGAATGGACGAAATTTTTGAGAAAGACGAAGTCTTGCGTGAATAGTGTTTTCCGTCAATGAGTAGTGATTGCGACGGTGAATAGTACTCGTTAACAGTGTTTTTTCATTCCTTTCAATTTAATGTGTTTTTCAGTCATGACTATAAGTAGCTAAATTTCGGTTTCAATTTAGGGTTTTCAGTTAGTGACATACATGTTTGAGACTTGGATTGAATGCCTGTTTCTATTCAATCGTAAGTTCTGGATCTTAAATTGCATGAATTGTATTGCACGGTTAGCGTATACTTTATCGTGAAACTCTTGTCGAAGCTTTATCGTGGAAGCAAGTAGTAGAATCTAGGCTTAGTATCACCTTTGTTGGGATACTCTAGGTTATTACCTTTGTCGGAATGACCACATGCTTGATTAGAATCACAATCTTTAGAAGTTAATGATAACAGTCATTATTGAATTCCCTAGGCCGAACACTTCTCGTAATTGATGATGTTGCAGTATGGCAGTGTTTGACAAAACCAGCACAAGTGAACAAGATGCTGATACAACCGAAGTTCAGCATTTGTGAACAAGACCAGTGAACAAGGAGCAGCTGTAGTAGGAGAAAGCTATAGCAGGAGCTTGTTCAAAAGGGCTGTAGCGTCTGTCCGAGTAGCAGCTATTTGGGTCTTTGGAGAGAGGGCGTGAGTCCTTCTAAGAGCATCAGAAGAGTTTCTAAGTTGCTGCCGAGAATATTCCAGTGGAGATTCCTAGCTGAAGTAGGAGATTTGATTGTGGGAGATTTGAATCTCAAATCAAATCTAATCTCCTAAAAATTGAGATTGCTAGGGGAATTGCTAAATCCTGCTAATGATGGCAGTGGGTGTGCCTGTATAATGGAGACCCTTCAGAGCAATGAAGGTGGATCGAAGAAGAGAGCTGAAAGCGAGAAAACACAGAATTCCGAGATAGTAATTTTGGTGTGCGGACGAGGTCTTCGATTTTCACCGAAGCAGAGCGTGAGCGCAGAGCTGTGGTGACAGAAGCAGAAGGTGATCAGGACTTGCGTAGTCTGATCCAAGCTTGATCTGGAAGCCAATTTAGAGCAGAGAGTGCTTGTTGGTTGATCAAGGGCAGCTGCTGAAGAACTGACGAGTGAGTGACTCGGTCGAGTGTCTGGACGGCAGTGCTCGCTAGTGACAAGAGGTCACTGAGTGAGGGGGAGTATTCCAGAGTGTGCAGCGCTCGTGGAATCGTTCGAACGGCTCAGAGCGACGCGGACAGATTGGGCATCAGCTGTGTGCTAAAGCAGATGCTATAGCAACCCTGCAGAATCTGAGTATTGTTTAGAATAGGCTGAGTTTCGAGGAGACAGTAGCTATTCTAGATAGATATCAGTAGAGGGTGTGCAGACACAAGTCAGAGCCTGTTCTGATTGTGTACGAGGATCCAACTAAGGTTGAGTAGCATAGGTTGCGTGGGTTGTAACCGTGTGTACTTGGAAACCTTGAGATTAGTGGATTGAGGACTGAGAAGAGTCCTCCCCAGACGTAGGCAATTGGCTGAACTGGGTGAACAAACCTTTGTCCTTGTTCATTTATGCTGAAATAGTTTCCGGGTGAACAAGAGTGTGATGTAGCAACTGCTTGTTCACAAATCTGTTTATCAGAGCTGCGAATTTCAATTGGTATCAGAGCCGGAGCTCAACACACAGAGTAAAAGATTGGCCTCTGAAGAAGTCAAGGAACAATGAAGGAAGGACAAAGCACGAGCAGACCTCCATTGTTGGAAGAAAGCAACTATGGATATTGGAAGGCTAGGATGAAGGCCTTTCTCAAAGCCATTGATGAGAAGACCTGGAGAGCTATCGTGGTCCAGTGGTCTCGTCCGATCACCATGGATGAACAGGGAGTTACAAGGATAAAACCTGAAGAACAATGGACTGCTGAAGAGGGAGCTGCAGCAACTGGTAATTCAAAGGCTCTGAATGCTATCTTTCCTGCGGTTGATGCTAACAATTTTAGGTTGATATCAAACTGTGATATGGCCAAGCAAGCTTGGGAAATCCTGCAAACTGCCCATGAAGGAACTGATAAAGTAAAGCTGTCAAGATTACAGATTATTGCTACGCAGTTTGAGAACCTGAGAATGCTAGAAGAGGAATGGGCAGGTAAACGTAGTTTTCTCTTGATCTTCCGCAGCAATGGGTATCTGATTGTACCCTGAGTACCCGTCCAGGAAGCAAAAGTATGGCTTCCCTGCTAATCGATCTAGCATCTGGTCCATGAAGGGCAGCGGAAAATGATCCTTGCGCGTGACTGCGTTAAGCTTCCTGTAGTCTATGCACATGCGCCATCCAGTTTGCATGCACTTGGGAACTAGCTCGCCCTGCGCATTCTCCTCCACTGTGATTCCTCCTTTCTTCGGCACAACGTGCACTGGACTCACCCATTTGCTGTCCAAGATTGGGTAAATGACTCCTGCGTCAAGCAGCTTCAGGATCTCCTTTTGCACCACCTCCATCATATTCGGATTTAATCTGCGCTGAGGCTCCCTGGATGGTTTAGCACCATCTTCCAATAGAATCCTATGCATGCATATGTCCGCGCTCAATCCTATGCATGCATGCAAAGCTCTTCCACAAGAACATGCTACTCCACAGGTAAAGCTGATCATCTTGAGTCCATGTTCTTCAGGAGTTTCCTAAGGTTTTTTACTAGCATACTCAGCTGATCATCTGGAGCTGGCTTCTTCACTTCTGTTTCTGCCTTCAGTCCTATATTCTCCTTAGGCGTAGGCTCTTCTTTAACCAGCTTCATCTCAAATTGTTTGAGGGATCCAACCAATTCTTCCAGCCTCAAGTGTCTGACATTTTGAGCTTCTTCAATGGCTGTCACTTTCATGTCAAATCTTATGGGCAACGATCTGAGGACCTTCCTAGTCAGCTTCTCTTCAGGAATAGGTTCTCCAAGAGCATGAGCTTCATTTGCCAGGTCACACAGTTTCGCATTGTCTCCTCTTCTAGCATTCTCAGGTTCTCAAACTGCGTAGCAATAATCTGTAATCTTGACATCTTTACTTTATCAGTTCCTTCATGGGCAGTTTGCAGGATTTCCCAAGCTTGCTTGGCCATATCACAGTTTGATATCAACCTGAAATTGTTAGCATCAACCGCAGGAAAGATAGCATTCAGAGCCTTTGAATTACCAGTTGCTGCAGCTCCCTCTTCAGCAGTCCATTGTTCTTCAGGTTTTATCCGTGTAACTCCCTGTTCATCCATGGTGATCGGAGGAGACCACTGGACCATGATAGCTCTCCAGGTCTTCTCATCAATGGCTTTGAGAAAGGCCTTCATCCTAGCCTTCCAATATCCATAGTTGCTTTCTTCCAACAATGGAGGTTTGCTCGTGCTTTGTCCTTCCTTCATTGTTCCTTGACTTCTTCAGAGGCGAATCTTTTACTCTGTGTGTTGAGCTCCGGCTCTGATACCAATTGAAATTCGTAGCTCTGATAAATAGATTTGTGAACAAGCAGTTGCTACAGAACACTCTTGTTCACCCGGAAACTGTTTCAGCATAAATGAACAAGGACAAAGGTTTGTTCAGCCAATTGCCTACGTCTGGGGAGGACTCTTCTCAGTCCTCAATCCACTAATCTCAAGGTTTCCAAGTACATATGGTTACAACCCACGCAACCTATGCTACTCAACCTTAGTTGGATCCTCGTACACAATCAGAACAGGCTCTGACTTGTGTCTGCACAGCCTCTACTAATATCTATCTTGAATAGCTACTGTCTCCTCGAAACTCAGCCTATTCTAAACAATACTCAGATTCTACAGGGTTGCTATAGCATCTGCTTTAGCACACAGCTGATGCCCAATCTGTCCGCGTCGCTCTGAGCCGTTCGAACGATTCCACGAGCGCTGCACACTCTGGAATACTCCCCCTCACTTAGTGACCTCCTGTCACTAGCGAGCACTGCCGTCCAGACACTCGACCGAGCCACTCACTCGTCAGTTCTTCAGCAGCTCCTCTTGATCAACCAACAAGCACTCTTTGCTCTAAATTGGCTTCCAGATCAAGCTTGGATCAGACTACGCAAGTCCTGATCACCTTCTGCTTCTGTCACCACAGCTCTGCGCTCACGCTCTGCTTTCGGTGAAAATCGAAGACTTCATCCGCACACCAAAATTACTCTCTCGGAATTCTGTGTGTTATCGCTTTCAGCTCTCTTCTTCGATCCACCTTCATTGCTCTGAAGGGTCTCCATTATATAGGCGTGCCCACTGCCATCATTAGCAGGATTTAGCAATTCCCTTAGCAATATCAATATCTCGTAATTTTTAGGAGATTAGATTTGATTTGAGATTCAAATCTCCCACAATCAAATCTCCTACTTCAGCTAGGAATCTCCACTGGAATATTCTCTGTAGCAACTTAGAAACTCTTCTGATGCTCTTAGAAGGACTCACGCCCTCTTTCCAAAGACCCAAATAGCTGCTACTCGGACAGGCGCTACAGCCCTTCTGAACAAGTGATCGCGCGTTGTTGTACGCGTCAAATTAATCCTTCCTTCTCCACTTAGTACAGCGGCTAAGTCAGGGTCGATCCCACAAGGAGCAAGCAGACTCGTTCTAACTAGTAACCTACAACTTACGAAAATTGGGTTGTGAGTGATTGGGTTGCGCAGGTGCGCGAATAAACAGTAGTGAACGCAGAATTTGCACTAGACGTGCGCAGGCAGTAGAGATTAAGTACTATGATTATGAAAAGTATCGGTGCAGACAATCCTCTATGAATGTATTCCTTATCATCGACTCTAAACGTCTATAGTTCGTTTTACTGAAGTTAGTGTCCGATCAAGGCTTCCTAACATGTGCGCATGTTCCGATCAAAGTTCATGAGCTATTAATTCTTGAAACTAGTCTAAGCAGCTACGAATCCTGTCACAGTAGCTACTGATTATCCTAGCGCGTTACTCCTAGTTGTCACCGTCAAGCTACCAACTAGTTTTACATATAACAGACAAGTAGTAAGAGTAAGATTGCGGTTCAAGGCTTCCCCCACTCATGCAACTAGCTGTCAACCGTGTGCACAGAATTAACACAAGCAAACAAACTATGCATTAAGCACAAGTCTCAAAGGAAATACTCATAGAATCATGCCCAACCGATACAAAGCGTTTAGCTAGACATGCTAGTAGTAAACATCATAGAAATAGTAAATAACAGCTAAAGTATCCAAGAAAATAGTGACAAGCAAGTGCGTGCAGTTTGCTGTATCTCGGCTCGCGCAGTCGGCTAGCGCAGGTCCTCGCAGCAGCTCATGTGTTTTTCAGTTCTGGCTCTCTCTCCTCCTTCGTTGTGTGTCTTCGGTCTCTCTGGTGTGTCTGATATGTGTCCTCAAACCCTAGCCTTCCTCTCTTTATATACTGCTCATGAGGACAATCTTGGCAACTTGAAAATCCTATGGTGTCAAGATTTGGAAACACCATTATCCTGCGCATGGCGCACTGCGCACATTGGTTCGCGCAGTCGGTCTATGCACCGCACTCTGAATCTGCCATTTCCTATCCTGTTTGCGCTGCTAGCTCCGCAGGCTGTGTGTTGCGCTCCTTAAACGCACCTATTAGCACGTATCCGACTTAGGCCCTCGTTTTGCCCTGGAATACAAAAACACCGGAAACCAGTAATCTTGTACACAAAATGATGCAAACAAGCATAGTGTTAAGATCTAAATACCGCGTATAAATAGGCTCTATCAAACCCCCCACACTTGCCCTTGTTCATCCCGAACAAGCACTCAAGCACAGATACTAATAATGTAGTATGGCAGTGTTTGACAAAACCAGCACAAGTGAACAAGGAGTTGCTACAACACAAGTGAACAAGGAGTTGCTACAGCACAAGTGAACAAGCAGCAGCTGCAGCATGGGATACTATAGCAGGAGCTTGTTCAAGTGGCTGCATCATCTGTCCGAGAAGCAGCAGCTACCTGGGCTTGTCTAGAAGGGCTGGAAACTCTACGGAGAGCATCTGAAGAATTTCTAAAATGCTGTGGAGTATATTCCAGTGAGGTTTACTAGTCAGAGAAGGAGATTTGCATTGTAGATAAAAATCTAATCTAATCTCCTAGATTTTAGGAGATAATTGTTCTTTTTGGGACATTGCCTAAAGCTGGACATTGCTTAAAGCTGGTGCTGCTATTTAAGAAGAAGGGGTTTAGAGCAGAAGGGTTGATCGAAGCTGAGGGCTACACGAGTGCATACACAGAATTCAAAGAGAGCAATTTTGGTGTGTGACGGACGATTTCTTCGATCATCACCCGAGAGCAGAGCGTGAGCGCAGAGCTGTGGTGACAGAAGCAGAAGGAAATCAGGACTTGCAGAGTCTGATTTGAGCTTGATTTGGAAGCCAATTCAGAGCAGTGGTGCTTGTTGGTTGATCAAGTGCAGCCGCGGAAGAACTGACGGGTGTGTGGCTCGGTCAAGTGTCTAAGCGGTGGTTCTCGCTAGTGGCAGGTGGTCACTGAGTGAGGGGGAGTATTCTAGAGTCTGCAGCGCTCGTGGAATCGTTCGAACGGCTCGTCAGAAGGCTTTGGAGCGACGCGGACAAATTGTGCTTCAGCTGTGTGTTACAGCAGTTGCTACAGCAACCCTGCTGAGTGAGTGTAGTTTAGAATAGGCTGAGTCTTGATAAGTCTGTAGCTATTCTAGATTGACATTTGTAGAGGGTGTGCAGACACAAGAGCTTGTTCTGATTGTGTCAAGTGATCCACACAAAGGTTGAGTAGCATAGGTTGCGTAGAGTTGTAACCAAGTGTACTTGGAGACCTTCGTGGTTAGTGGATTGAGGACTGGAGAGTAGTCCTCCCCAGACGTAGGCAGTTGGCCGAACTGGGTGAACAAACTTCTATCTTGTTTATTGTTTGCTGAGACAATTTCCGAGTGAACAAGAGTGTGCTGCAGCAACTGCTTGTTCACAAATCTGCCTAACTTAGACGCTGAATTTCAATTGGTATCAGAGCGGGAGCTCGACACACAGAGTAAAAGATCCTACAGTGTCTCTGAAGTAGCCACGACAATGAAGGAAGGACAGAGCACAAGCAGACCCCCATTGTTGGAAGAAAGCAACTATGGATATTGGAAGGCTAGGATGAAAGCCTTTCTCAAGGCCATTGATGAGAAGACCTGGAGAGCAATAATGGTCCAGTGGTCTCCCCCAATTACCATGGATGAACAGGGAGTCACACGGATAAAGCCTGAAGAACAATGGACTGCTGAAGAGGGAGCTGCAGCAACTGGTAATTCAAAGGCCCTGAATGCAATTTTTGCTGCAGTTGATGCTAACAATTTCAGGTTGATATCGAATTGTGACATGGCCAAACAAGCATGGGAAATTCTGCAAACTGCACATGAAGGAACTGATAGAGTGAAGCTGTCAAGACTCCAGATCATTGCTACACAGTTTGAGAATCTGAGAATGCTGGAAGAGGAGACTGTGACTGAGTTTAATGCTAAACTCTGTGATCTTGCAAATGAAGCCCATGCTCTTGGTGAACCCATCCCTGAAGAAAAGCTGATCAGAAAGGTTCTCAGATCGCTGCCCACAAGATTTGACATGAAAGTGACGACCATTGAAGAAGCTCAAAATGTTAGATTTATGAGGCTTGAAGAGTTGATGGGGTCTCTCAAACAATTTGAGATGAAGCTGGTTAAAGAAAGCATCACTGCTAAGGACAAGGATGTTGGACTAAAAGCTGAAGCAGAATCCAAGAAGCCAGTTCCAGAAGATCAGCTGAGTATGCTTGTTAAGAACCTTGGAAAGCTCCTGAAGAACATGGAATCCAGAACCGGGAAAAGCTCTTCCTCGCGAAAATAATTCAGAAGGGGCCGTGAAAATAACAGGAAAGGGAAGGAACCGGCTCAGAATGAAGACGAAAAGAAAGAAATGAAGAAGGGAGTCCAATGCTGGAACTGTGCAGGCTACGGTCATCGACAAATCAACTGCACTAGCAAACCGATGAAAAAGAGGGCTCTCTCTGCCAGTGGAAGTGAAGACGAGAAAGATCTGAGTGAAGATGAATGCAACTTGGCCAGATACAGGTCAGTCAGAAGAGGCAGAAAAACACAAGGAAGATTGAACTAGGACTTGCTACAGCAACCTCTGTATCACCGTAACAAGAGAGCTTCAAAGTATAAAAAATGTTACAGCTGCGGTCGCAAAGGTCACATAAAAAGAAACTGTTCCTCAGCTCATGCCGGATTAGCTTTAGCCAGGGAGCCTGTCAGGCAGAATTTTGCGCAGACTCAACTCCTCGCTCTTGTCAGCACAGCTAGCACCTCGGACAAGATAAGCTGGTACTTTGACAGTGGTTGTTCAGGACACATGACAGGAGAAAGATCCTTCTTGAAAAACATTACACCCTGTCTGGAACAACGGGTGAAGTTTGGTAACGGCCTAAAAGGAAGAGTTCTGGGAAAGGGAACTTTGGCAGTTGAAGGAATGCCGAGCCTGAGCAATGTTCTTCTAGTGGAAGGGCTAAAGGCAAATCTCATAAGCATTAGTCAGCTGTGTGATGGGACTAAACAGGTAAAATTTACGAAAGACTCATGCAAAGTCCTCGACAAATCTGAAAAATGTATAATGGAAGGAGCCAGATCAAAAAGTAACTGTTATCTTCTCAATGTGAGTTCAAACTCACCGGTTCATAAATGTATGCTGACAAAGGCCGAGGAAATGATTCTATGGCACAGAAGGATGGGGCATGGTAACCTGGGAGCTCTGAAGAGAATTGCTACAGAAGGCCTAGCCAGAGGAATTCCGCTGCTAAAAGGGGAGACAGACTCTATCTGTGGAGACTGTCAGATTGGGAAACAAAAGAAGGCTTCGCATCCAAGAGTCAAAGATATTGGTACCACCAGGCATGGGATACTATAGCAGGAGCTTGTTACCACCAGATGATGCAGCCACAAGTGAACTAGCAGCAGCTGCAGCATGGGATACTATAGCAGGAGCTTGTTCAAGTGGCTGCATCATCTGTCCGAGAAGCAGCAGCTACCTGGGCTTGTCTAGAAGGGCTGGAAACTCTACGGAGAGCATCTGAAGAATTTCTAAAATGCTGTGGAGTATATTCCAGTGAGGTTTACTAGTCAGAGAAGGAGATTTGCATTGTAGATAAAAATCAAATCTAATCTCCTAGATTTTAGGAGATTATTGTTCTTTTTGGGACATTGCCTAAAGCTGGACATTGCTTAAAGCTGGTGCTGCTATTTAAGAAGAAGGGGTTTAGAGCAGAAGGGTTGATCGAAGCTGAGGGCTACACGAGTGCATACACAGAATTCAAAGAGAGCAATTTTGGTGTGTGACGGACGATTTCTTCGATCATCACCCGAGAGCAGAGCGTGAGCGCAGAGCTATGGTGACAGAAGCAGAAGGAAATCAGGACTTGCAGAGTCTGATTCGAGCTTGATCTGGAAGCCAATTCAGAGCAGTGGTGCTTGTTGGTTGATCAAAGGCAGCCGCGGAAGAACTGACGGGTGTGTGGCTCGGTCAAGTGTCTAAGCGGTGGTTCTCGCTAGTGGCAGGTGGTCACTGAGTGAGGGGGAGTATTCTAGAGTCTGCAGCGCTCGTGGAATCGTTCGAACGGCTCGGCAGAAGGCTTTGGAGCGACGCGGACAAATTGTGCTTCAGTTGTGTGTTACAGCAGTTACTATAGCAACCCTGCTGAGTGAGTGTAGTTTAGAATAGGCTGAGTCTTGAGAAGTCTGTAGCTATTCTAGATTGACATTTGTAGAAGGTGTGCAGACACAAGTCAGAGCTTGTTCTGATTGTGTCAAGTGATCCACACAAAGGTTGAGTAGCATAGGTTGCGTGGAGTTGTAACCAAGTGTACTTGGAGACCTTCGTGGTTAGTGGATTGAGGACTGGAGAGTAGTCCTCCCCAGACGTAGGCAGTTGGCCGAATTGGGTGAACAAACTTCTGTCTTGTTCATTGTTTGCTGAGACAATTTCCGAGTGAACAAGAGTGTGCTGCAGCAACTGCTTGTTCACAAATCTGCCTAACTGAGACGCTGTGAATTTCAGATACAATTACCTCTCTGGAGTCTAGCGCACAGTCTTGCACTCTGGCGCGATCTGCACAACCGTTCACCTTGCGCTGCTCTATCACCTGCGCGCACCTGCCCTCAACAGTTTAATATAACAATTTCGAAATTCTTTACCTCTCAGCTGGGATGGAGATCATTTCGGATGGCTGGGTGATTCTTCCGCGCACTTCCTGGGAACTTGAGCCTTCTTGATGATTTTTTTGTGAACTTGCGCATGCTGGTACGGAGTTGTGTGCATGCTGGTTTCTTTAGCGCATATCATCTGCTGGTGTTTTTCTTTTTGTACAGCTTTATCTATGGTTCCTATGTTCCCAGAACGGTTCTAGTCTCGGCCTCCGGATAGCAACTATGGAACAACGCTCCGCTCTCCCTCCTTGATCTATTTGCGCAGGTCAGCGCACGCGTTTACACCCGCGCCCGCCTTCCCTTGCTCAACTTCCAGAGGAAAGGTGGTCTGTTTTCCCACCTCGCCACGCTTTGGGTATCCGCCTTCGGCATCTGCGTGGCTGAGCGCGCTCTATTGTTCCGAAGGTCGCGAAGCACCAGCCTCCACTAGCGCTCTCACCCATATACCTTACCTCCGAAGCAAAAACGACTAACCGCCTCTCTAAAGCATTTCTGTCAACTCCACATCCCCTGTATATCCCAACTAAAAGGAGTGGAAAAAACAAAAAAAAAATACTAAAACAGTTGATAGCAGCGCATGCAAGATGAATAGCGCAATACAAGCCGAAAAGTGTGCGCAACCCGCACACAAGCGCACCACTGCTACTATTCCCTTCAACTAAACTAAGCTACACTACAAAGCTCAAAAAAACGTGAAATGTAAATGTAACGCTCCCCTACCACACTTAAGCAGAGACGTGTCCCCACGACTCATGCTCAAGCGCAACGGAGAGCGCACACATGCATGCAAGCAAAACGAAGAACATAAGGAAGAAAAACATATAGTCATCGCAGCAAAGACAAAGTCAGGGGTTCACAAAATATTCAGCACTATATAGCAATATAGCAACATCGAACAATAGTTTTCAAACCAAAAAAAGATAAGAAACCACCCGAAAGAAATGAGCGCCCTCCCTGCGGCCCTAGACATCTTCGGAGCTGGACTCAGCCGCGGATCCGTGCGCCTCCTCATCGGTGGAATCTGTCTCAAATTCGGAACTGGAAGCTGGCGGCACGACAGAAACTGCGGCGGGCTGAGTCAAGAGATCGTCCTCCGGGATAGGGTCCCATAGTGAATCTGAGCTCGAACCTATGATGGGAGTACCTTCAGAGGACCTCTGTACAGAAGGTTGTGCAGGGGGTGCTGCTGGTGCTGGTACCGGGTCTACTGCTGGGGTGGGTACGGCTGAATGGACCGGGGATTGGGCAGGAGGGCTGGCTGGCTTGCGCTGCTCGCTAGGGGGGGACCCTGGAGGCGGCCTACGCAGACTGAGGAGAGGGGGAATAGAATCTCCAAATTTCCACCCTGATGGTGGACTGACGCTCAGGTCTGCCCCCTCTGGCGCTAAATATTCTAGCACACGCATGACGTTGAACATCATGCGCTGCTCCTCTGATGCCTCCTCGGGCGCCTCCTCTGCCTCTGTTCTGGGGCGCTTTCCCTGTGCACGCGGGGGAGAATCATCAATGGCTATGGTTACTGGCTCCCCCTGCTGCACACTCGCCCTCCGGCGCGCTCCAGTCTGCGCACGAGTCCTCATGCGCCTGATTGGAGGCGCAACTGGCTCTGGGGCCTCTTCCATCTCCCTTTCCTCAGCGGCCTCCTCTGGCTGCGCGCTGCTCTCTGCTCTTTGCCTCGGCGCTCTGGCCGGCTGCAGCTGGTAGCACCATTCCAAGGACCCGTCTTCTCTCGCGGCCACCGCTCTGAGCTGCAGCATATGGGCATGGTCCAGGGGAACGGCTGGCACTACCGTGTGCTCGGGCACTTCCAGCTCTCCATGCAGTGCACGCAGTAGGTGCGTGATCATTCCTCCACAAGTCAGCGGCCCTTTGGTGCTGACCCGACTCCAGTGCACCACCATGTTTGCGACAAACAGCACCTTCTTCCCATAATAGAACCCCTTCAATATGTCCATGTCCAGCAGGCTGATCTTGGGCGCACCATTAAAGCGCCCGATGATTGCATAGGCGACCATGCGCCAGAGATAGAACATCCACGGGTCGCGCAGCTCGCGTCCTCGGCTGCGCCCCATGGTAAAAACTTGGCCGGTCGCCATCTCACGCCATGCCTCCTGATTTGTGTGCGTGTCTATATCCTCCTCACGCACCTTGGCGCACCTCAGCGTGCGCTTCAGCCTCTTGGCCGAGGCTATGTACCAGACCCCTCTGTGCCGGTATCTGATCTCCAAATCGGCAGTCTCCAGCGACGCCAAGAACTCACAGGTATCCTCCTTATCAGCTGCGTTGTTGATCTCCAACAGAGCCTCCCAGCCCGCCAGTACGAGCTTCTCCACAATGAGCTCCTCCAAACCGACTTCGCGCAGGAAGTCCCTGCTGATGTACGGGGTCCCGTACATCTCCAGCCTCATGAAGGCGTCATATTTGCTGGCGAATGACGCTGGGGTCTCCTGATCCTCCGCGGGTCTCATGGTGCACTGGTGTTCCTCTGGTCAACTACGGTCAAAGCTCAACAAATGCCCAAAAATCCAAACTCCGACTAACGCCCTGAAACTGTCACCTACAGGTCGCCTATCCTCCGCCTACAAAATCCACTACCCAGAACTCCAAATGGTGCGGGCGAACTAGGTGCGATTTCAAACCTAGGGCAACTCTGTTATCGCACAAACCCTAACTGAATCGGCTCAAAATTGAGGGGAAGGGTTACCTGGTGTGTGTGCGACGGGAAGCTCTTCAAATCTTTCTAAACGGAGGGTTGGTTGATTGCCGGACGGTGAGCGGAGGCTGAGGGCAGGAGCTTTCTTGCAACGGTCGAATGTGAAAATGCTGAAATTTTTCTAAGTCCTGGCCTTTAATACCCCCTGTCTGGCGCAGCTGTTCTGTGCACTGAATTTGCGGACTGACCTGTGCACTGCTGCGCGACTAAAAAAAACTACAAGTCCTAAACTAGCTAAAAACACTAAAAACTATATAAAGAAAAACGTGTAAAAGGAAAGCGTGTCGGGTTACCTCCCGACCAGTGCCTTTGTTTAACGTCGTTGGCTCGACCGTACCTCGTTACTTGCGTAAAAGTGTGCCAGTGACCCCCCCCCCCCCACTCTTGCTCCTGAGTGTCCCCGCGCTCGTGTGTGCGTTGCGTTCTTCTTAGTCCTGCGCAAAGGATCGGAAGGGTGGTCAGCATGGTTAATATCATGTAATAAATCATGAGTAACGAGGTAAGAGGGAGAAGAAATATGAGCAATAGTTCCGAGTTCTCCCTCAAGTGCCTCTGGTGGCGACTCTGGCGCAGCAACCTGCGCATCTTCTATTTCTGGCTCTGCCAGGTCAACTTCACGCACTGTGCCATCCCAAGGTTCTCTTAAATACTTTTTGACTCTCTGCCCATTGACTTGAAAACGATGCTGGTGCTCGTTTTCTAACTCGATTGTTCCGTAAGGGAAAACCTTGGTAACCGTGTATGGTCCCGTCCATTTGCTGTGCAGCTTCCCAGGCATGAGCTTTAGGCGCGAGGAGAACAATAGTACCTGGTCTCCTGGCTCAAAGGTGCGTCTGAGGATGTGTTTGTCGTGAAATGCTTTTGTGCGCGCCTTGTAGTCGCGCAGCCCCTCATACGCATCCAGGCGCAGCTCCTCTAACTCGCTTAGCTCAAATGAGCGCTCCTTACCAGCCTCGTCTAGGTTCAGGTTGCAAACGCGCAATGCCCAGTATGCCTTGTGTTCCAACTCCACTGGCAGGTGGCACGCTTTTCCATAAACCAACCGAAACGGTGAAGTCCCAATCGGTGTCTTATGTGCAGTTCTGTATGCCCATAGCGCATCGTCAAGGCGCTGGCTCCAGTCTTTGCGCGACGGTCTCACAGTTTTCTCCAGGATACGCTTGATCTCTCGGTTGGAAACCTCGGCCTGACCATTCGTCTGAGGGTGGTAAGCGGTGGACGTCTTGTGGCGCACTCCATAATGCTTGAATACCTGCGCCACTATCCTATTACACAAATGCGTCCCCTGGTCGCTTATGATTGCCTTAGGCACCTCGTACCTGCAAAAGATGTTAGTTCTCAAAAAGTCAGCGACCGTCTTACCATCATCCTTCCGGGTGGCCTTGGCCTCAACCCATTTGGAGACATAATCCACTGCGACCAATATGTACTCATATCCAGACGATGGGAGAAATGGCCCCATGAAGTCAATCCCCCAAATATCGAATACTTCATCCACTAGTATTGGCGTCTGCGGCATCTCATTGCGCGCTGATATTCCTCCTGTGCGCTGACACCTGTCACAATTCCTGCAGTGGTTATACGAGTCAGTAAACAAGCGTGGCCAATAAAATCCGCAATCCAGGATCTTTCTGCTAGTGCGCTTTGGACCAAAGTGTCCTCCACATGCATGCGCATGACAAAACATCAAAACAGAGTTAATTTCATGGTCAGGCACGCATCGCCTCAAAATCTGATCAGGTCCTATTCTGAGCATATACGGATCATCCCAAATGTAATACCTGGACTCATGCTTTAATCTCATGCATTGGGTTTTAGTGAAATGAGGAGGAAACGTACCCGTGACCAGGTAATTCGCAATGTGCGCATACCATGGTACCTTACCTGTCAGCGCCATTAGATGCTCGTCAGGGAATGTGTCCGTGATCTGCCCTGGCTCCTCTGCTTTCACGATCCTGCTCAGGTGGTCAGTCACTGTGTTCTCCGTGCCCTTCTTATCCTTGATTTTCAAGTCGAACTCCTGAAGTAGGAGCACCCAGCGCATCAGGCGCGGCTTAGTCTCCTTCTTGGACATTAGGTAACGGATTGATGCGTGGTCTGTGTAGACGATGACTCTGGCGCCTAGAACATATGCGCAGAACTTCTCCAGTGCAAACACGATTGCCAGAAGTTCCTTTTCTGTGGTGGTATAGTTCCTCTGCGCAGCGTCCAGTGTGCGCGATGCATAATAGATGGCATGCGGCTTCTTGTCCACGCGCTGTTCCAGGACTGCACCTACTACATAGTCACTTGCGTCGCACATCAGTTCGAACGGCAGATTCCTGTCTGGCGCGCGCATCACTGGCGCACTAGTCAGCGCCTCCTTCAGCTTGTCAAACGCAGCCCTGCACTCATCAGTGAATTCGAAACACACATCCTTTTGCAAGAGGTTAGACAGGGGTATACAAATCTTAGAAAAATCTTTTATGAAACGCCTGTAAAACCCTGCATGCCCAAGGAATGATTTCACATCGCGTACGTTAGTGGAATAAGGCAAATTAGAAATAAGATCTATTTTGGCCTTATCTACCTTGATCCCCTCCTGCGAGATAATGTGTCCTAGTACTACTCCATGCGATACCATGAAATGACATTTTTCATAATTGAGCACTAGGTTTTTTGAAATGCAGCGCGCTAAGACCTTATCAAGATGAGTTAAGCATGCGTCAAAGGTACCTCCGTGCACAATAAAATCATCCATGAACACCTCAATGCATATACCAATCATATCAGAAAAGATGCTCATGACTAGACGTTGGAACGTACCTGGCGCGTTACACAGCCCAAATGACATGCGCCGAAACGCAAACGTACCGAATGGGCAGGTAAACGTAGTTTTCTCTTGATCTTCCGCAGCAATGGGTATCTGATTGTACCCTGAGTACCCGTCCAGGAAGCAAAAGTATGGCTTCCCTGCTAATCGATCTAGCATCTGGTCCATGAAGGGCAGCGGAAAATGATCCTTGTGCGTGACTGCGTTAAGCTTCCTGTAGTCTATGCACATGCGCCATCCAGTTTGCATGCGCTTGGAAACTAGCTCGCCCTGCGCATTCTCCTCCACTGTGATTCCTCCTTTCTTCGGCACAACGTGCACTGGACTCACTCATTTGCTGTCCGAGATTGGGTAAATGACTCCTGCGTCAAGCAGCTTCAGGATCTCCTTCTGCACCACCTCCATCATATTCGGATTTAATCTGCGCTGAGGCTCCCTGGATGGTTTAGCACCATCTTCCAATAGAATCCTATGCATGCATACGTCCGCGCTCAATCCTATGCATGCATGCAAAGCTTGTCCACAAGAACATGCTACTCCATAGGAAAAGCTGATCATCTTGAGTCCATGTTCTTCAGGAGTTTCCCAAGGTTTTTTTACTAGCATACTCAGCTGATCATCTGGAGCTGGCTTCTTCACTTCTGTTTCTGCCTTCAGTCCTATATTCTCCTTAGGTGTAGGCTCTTCTTTAACCAGCTTCATCTGAAATTGTTTGAGGGATCAAACCAATTCTTCCAGCCTCAAGTGTCTGACATTTTGAGCTTCTTCAATGGCTGTCACTTTCATGTCAAATCTTATGGGCAACGATCTGAGGACCTTCCTAGTCAGCTTCTCTTCAGGAATAGATTCTCCAAGAGCATGAGCTTCAATTGCCAGGTCACACAGTTTCGCATTGTCTCCTCTTCTAGCATTCTCAGGTTCTCAAACTGCGTAGCAATAATCTGTAATCTCGACATCTTTACTTTATCAGTTCCTTCATGGGCAGTTTGCAGGATTTCCCAAGCTTGCTTGGCCATATCACAGTTTGATATCAACCTGAAATTGTTAGCATCAACCGCAGGAAAGATAGCATTCAGAGCCTTTGAATTACCAGTTGCTGCAGCTCCCTCTTCAGCAGTCCATTATTCTTCAGGTTTTATCCGTGTAACTCCCTGTTCATCCATGGTGATCGGAGGAGACCACTGGACCACGATAGCTCTCCAGGTCTTCTCATTTGAGAAAGGCCTTCATCCTAGCCTTCCAATATCCATAGTTGCTTTCTTCCAACAATGGAGGTCTGCTCGTGCTTTGTCTTTCCTTCATTGTTCCTTGACTTCTTCAGAGGCGAATCTTTTACTCTGTGTGTTGAGCTCCGGCTCTGATACCAATTGAAATTCGTAGCTCTGATAAATAGATTTGTGAACAAGCAGTTGCTACAGAACACTCTTGTTCACCCGGAAACCGTTTCAGCATAAATGAACAAGGACAAAGGTTTGTTCAGCCAATTGCCTACGTCTGGGGAGGACTCTTCTCAGTCCTCAATCCACTAATCTCAAGGTTTCCAAGTACACATGGTTACAACCCACGCAACCTATGCTACTCAACCTTAGTTGGATCCTCGTACACAATCAGAACAGGCTCTGACTTGTGTCTGCACAGCCTCTACTAATATCTATCTTGAATAGCTACTGTCTCCTCGAAACTCAGCCTATTCTAAACAATACTCAGATTCTGCAGGGTTGCTATAGCATCTGCTGTAGCACACAGCTGATGCCCAATCTGTCCGCGTCGCTCTGAGCCGTTCGAACGATTCCACGAGCGCTGCACACTCTGGAATACTCCCCCTCACTCAGTGACCTCCTGTCACTAGCGAGCACTGCCGTCCAGACACTCGACTGAGTCATTCACTCGTCAGTTCTACAGCAGCTCCCCTTGATCAACCAACAAGCACTCTCTGCTCTAAATTGGCTTCCAGATCAAGCTTGGATCAGACTACGCAAGTCTTGATCACCTTCTGCTTCTGTCACCACAGCTCTGCGCTCACGCTCTGCTTTCGATGAAAATCGAAGACCTCATCCGCACACCAAAATTACTCTCTCGGAATTCTGTGTGTTATCGCTTTCAGCTCTCTTCTTCGATCCACCTTCATTGCTCTGAAGGGTCTCCATTATATAGGCGCGCCCACTGCCATCATTAGCAGGATTTACCAATTCCCCTAGCAATATCAATATCTCGTAATTTTTAGGAGATTAGATTTGATTTGAGATTCAAATCTCCCACAATCAAATCTCATACTTCAGCTACGAATCTCCACTGGAATATTCTCTGTAGCAACTTAGAAACTCTTCTGATGCTCTTAGAAGGACTCAGGCCCTCTTTCCAAAGACCCAAATAGCTGCTACTCGGACAGACGCTACAGCCCTTCTGAACAAGTGATCGCACGTCGTTGTACGCGTCAAATTAATCCTTCCTTCTCCACTTAGTACAGCGGCTAAGTCAGGGTCGATCCCACAAGGAGCAAGCAGACTCGTTCTAACTAGTAACCTACAACTTACGAAAATTGGGTTGTGAGTGATTGGGTTACGCAGGTGCGCGAATAAACAGTAGTGAACGCAGAATTTGCACTAGACGTGCGCAGGCAGTAGAGATTAAGTACTATGACTATGAAAAGTATCGGTGCAGACAATCCTCTATGAATGTATTCCTTATCATCGACTCTAAACGTCTATAGTTCGTTTTACTGAAGTTAGTGTCCGATCAAGGCTTCCTAACATGTGCGCATGTTCCGATCAAAGTTCATGAGCTATTAATTCTTGAAACTAGTCTAAGTAGCTACGAATCCTGTCATAGTAGTAAGGGCACGAATCGTACTAATATACCTGCACCTTTTCCTGTGCAAGCACCATCGGCTAGGAAGGAAGCGTTGGACAAAGAGCTATACGAGTTATTCAGCGAGGTGGAAATCAACATTCCCCTTATCGAAGCAGTTCGGCAGATTCCCAGGTACGCCAAGTTTTTAAAGGAGCTGTGCACAAACAAGAGGAGGAAAGGCGAATGCGCACAGGTAGTGCTAAATGCGCAGGCCTCAGCAATCGTGCAACATAAGGTACCACCTAAGTGCCGAGACCCAGGTACGTTCACTATCCCTTGCACTTTAGGTAAGACCACAGTAAGCAATTGCATGATTGATTTAGGCGCATCCATCAATTTGTTACCTTATTCCCTATATGCGACATTGCGCCTTGGACCACTAAAGCCTGCAGGTCTCACTATTTAGCTAGCAGATCAGTTTTGCAAACAACCTGCAGGCATGATAGAGGATGTTCTTGTGCGAGTAGGAGAGCTGGTGTTCCCAGCAGATTTTTATGTGCTAGAAATGGAGGGTGAATCAAGCACCAGCAGTGCGCAGATCCTACTGGGCAGACCTTTCCTGATGACCGCGCGCACGAAGATAGACGTGTGGAGGGGCACACTCTCCATGGAGGTTGATGGCGAAGAAATCCATTTCAATATATTCAAGGGGATGCAGCACCCACACGAGGACGCCACAGTGCACGCGATGGACAGCATTGATGATTTAGTCACAGATGCGCAATGCGCAAGTGCAACGGTAGGACTAGAGCCACTGGCACAGGCAGAGTTGGAGGAGCAGGACGAGGACCTGAGCAGTGCTGAACCAGAGCTCAGACAGGTACACAATTTAGTTCATATTTGCACTGCTAATAAAATCTTGCCCTCTAGTGAACAGGCACCCACGGTCGAGTTGAAGCAACTTCCAGAACACCTCAAATACATTTTCCTGGGAAATGAAGACACCCTGCCAGTGATCATAAAGAAAGGATTAGAAGCGGAGCAGGAAGCGCGCTTACAGCAGGTGCTGCGCAAGAACCAGCGCGCCATAGGATGGACACTGGCAGATCTGCGTGGAGTGAGCCCAGACGTATGCATGCATAGAATTCTGTTGGAAGATGGTGCCAAACCATCCAGGGAGGCTCAGCGCAGATTGAACCCAAATATGATGGAGGTAGTGCAGAAGGAAATTCTAAAGTTGCTTGACGCAGGAGTCATTTACCCCATCTCGGATAGCAAATGGGTCAGTCTAGTGCACGTTGTGCCTAAGAAGGGAGGAATCACAGTGGAAGAGAATGCGCAGGGCGAGCTAGTTCCCAAGCGCATCCAGACTGGATGGCGCATGTGCATCGACTACAGGAAGCATAACGCAGTAACGCGCAAGGATCATTTCCCGCTACCCTTTATGGATCAGATGCTGGACCGATTAGCAGGTAAGCCCTATTTTTGTTTCTTGGACGGATATTCAGGGTACAATCAGATACCCATAGCTGCGGAGGATCAGGAGAAGACCACGTTCACCTGCCCGTTCGGTACGTTTGCGTTCCGGCGCATGTCATTTGGGCTGTGTAACGCGCCAGGTACGTTCCAACGCCTTGTCATGAGCATTTTTTCTGATATGATTGGTATATGCATAGAAGTGTTCATGGATGATTTTACTGTATATGGAGGTACCTTCGATGCATGCTTGACTCATCTTGATAAGGTCTTAGCGCGCTGCATTTCTAAGAACCTAGTGCTTAATTATGAAAAATGCCATTTCATGGTAACGCATGGTGTAGTGCTAGGACACATCATCTCAGAGGAGGGGATCAAGGTAGACAAAGCTAAGATAGACCTTATTTCTAATCTACCTTATGCCACGAACGTGCGCGATGTGAAGTCATTCTTAGGGCATGCCGGATTTTACAGGCGTTTTATAAAAGACTTCTCTAAAATTTGTATTCCCCTGTCTAACCTCTTGCAAAAGGATGTGTGCTTCGATTTTACTGATGAGTGCAGGGCCGCGTTTGATAAGCTGAAGGAGGCGCTGACCAGTGCGCCAGTGATGCGCGCACCAGACTGGAACCTGCCATTTGAACTGATGTGCGACGCAAGCGATTATGCAGTAGGTGCAGTCTTGGGGCAGCGAGTGGACAAGAAGCCGCACGCCATCTATTACGCATCGCACACACTGGACGCTGCGCAGAGGAACTACACCACCACGGAGAAGGAGCTTCTGGCAATTGTGTTTGCGGTAGAGAAGTTCCGTGCATATGTTCTAGGCGCCAGGGTCATCATATACACAGACCACGCAGCCATCCGCTACCTAATGTCCAAGAAAGAAACTAAGCCGCGCCTGATGCGCTGGGTGTTCCTACTGCAGGAATTCGACCTGGAGATCAAGGATAAGAAGGGCACAGAAAACACAGTTGCGGACCACCTGAGTAGGATCGTGAGGGAGGAGGAGCCAGGGCAGATCACTGAGACATTTCCTGACGAGCATCTGATGGCGCTGACAGGTAAGGTACCATGGTATGCGCACATTGCGAATTACCTGGTCACAGGTACGTTTCCTCCGCATTTCAATAAAACCCAGTGCATGAGATTGAAATATGAGTCCAAGCATTACCTGTGGGATGATCCTTATATGCTTAGAAAATAGGACCAGATCAGATATTGAGGCGCTGCGTGCCTGACCATGAATTTAACTCTGTTTTGATGTTTTGTCATGCGCACGCATGTGGAGGACACTTTGGTCCCAAGCGCACCAGCAGGAAGGTCCTGGACTGCGGATTTTATTGGCCGCACCTGTTCAGAGACGCATATGACTATTGCAGGAATTGTGACAGGTGCCAGCGCACAGGAGGCATATCAGCGCGCAACGAGATGCCGCAGACGCCAATTCTAGTGGATGAAGTGTTTGATATATGGGGAATTGACTTCATGGGGCCATTTCCTCCGTCTGCAGGATACGAGTACATATTGGTCGCGGTGGACTATGTCTCCAAATGGGTCGAAGCTAAGGCCACACGGAAGGATGATGGTAAGACGGTCGCTGAATTTCTGAAAACTAACATCTTTTGCAGGTACGGGGTGCCTAAGGCCATCATCAGCGACCAGGGGACGCACTTTTGCAACAGGGTTGTGGCGCAAGTTTTCAAGCAGTATGGAGTGCGCCACAAGACATCCACTGCTTATCATCCTCAGACAAAAGGACAGGCCGAGGTCTCCAACAGAGAGATCAAGCGCATCCTGGAGAAGACTGTGAGACCATCGCGCAAAGATTGGAGCCAGCGCCTGGACGATGCGCTGTCGGCATACCGCACTGCGCATAAGACACCAATCGGGACCTCACCGTTCCGGTTGGTCTACGGAAAAGCATGCCACCTGCCAGTAGAGCTAGAGCACAAATCATACTGGGCCTTACGCATTTGCAACCTGAACTTAGATGAGGCTGGAAAGGAGCGCGCGTTTGAGCTGAGCGAATTAGAAGAGCTGCGCCTGGATGCCTATGAGGGACTGCGCGATTACAAGGAGCGCACAAAGGCGTTTCATGACAGGCATATCCTCAGACGCACTTTCGAGCCAGGAGACCAGGTATTATTATTCTCATCACGCCTGAAGCTCATGCCTGGAAAGCTGCGCAGCAAATGGACGGGACCGTACACAGTCACCAAGGTTTTCCCCTATGGAACAATCGAGTTAGAAAACGAGCACCGGCATCATTTTCAGGTCAATGGGCAGAGAGTCAAACGGTATCTAGGAGAACCTTGGGACGACACAGTGCGCGACATTGACTTGGCAGAACCTGAGATAGCAGATGCGCCAGCTGCTGCGCCAGAGTCACCACCAGATACACCAGAGGGAGAACTGGAAACTATTGCTCACATTTCTTCTTCCTCTTCATCTACCCTCGTTACTGCAGACTTCTCACATATTATCCTTGTTGACTACCCTTCTCACCCTTTGCGCAGGACCAAAAAGAACACAACACATGCACAAGCGCGGGGTCACTCAGGAGCAAGAGTGAGGGAGGTCGCTGGCACACATTTGGGCACGTAACGAGGTACAGTCGAGCCAACGACGTTAAACAAAGGCACTTGTCGGGAGGTAACCCGACTCGTTTTACTTTTATATGTCTTTCTTTTAGTCTTTCTAGTGTCTTTTAGTTAGTTTAGGTCTTGTAGTTTTTTTTAGTCGAGCAGCAGTGCGCAGGTCCGTGCGCACTTCAGTGCGCAGGACCGCTGCGCCAGTCAGGGGGGGTATATAAGGGCAGGACTTAGAAAATTTCAGCACTTTTTCACACTCGACCGTTACCAGCAGCTCCCGCCTTCACACCTCCGCCCACTGTCCGGCGCCCAATGATAGAGCCTAGTTATACATGTTATTTAGATCATAAACCCATGCTTGTTTGCAATATTTTATGGGCAAGATTACTCGTTTCCACTATTTTTGTATATCAGGTCAGAACGAGTCCTTAAGTCGGATACGCGCTAACAGGCAGCGTTCTAGGGGTGAAAGATCAGCCTGTGGAGCTAGCGGTGCAAACAAAAGAAGAAATGGCGAAGGACAGCAGAGGTGCGCCACCCGATTGCGCCAATCAATGCTGTGCGCCAGGCGCAAAGTCCCAGTGACCAGACTTGGAAGTTGCCAAAAGATGAACTTCCTGGGGCACTATTTAAACAAAGAAAGTCTAGGGTTTCAAAAGACACACAGAGAGGCGGACGTCATCACTCAGTGACATTCCAGAGGCACTGCGCGGCAGAACTGGAAAACACACGGACCTGTCAAGGAGAGTTGCGCCAGCCGACTGCGCCAGCCAAGAGAAGACCCTGCACGCACTGTTTGCTACCGTTTTCTCGGATTCAGTAGTTGTTACTTACTATTTTATGATGTTTACCACTAGCATGTCTAGCTAAACACTTAGTGTTGGTCGGGCATGAATCTATGATGTATTACCTTTGAGACTTGAGCTTAATGCGTAGTTTATTTATTTGTATTAATCCTGCGCGTACTGAGACAGTTAGTTGCATGAGTAGGGGAAGCCTTGAACCGCAAACTTACTTGTGTAGCTCGCTTGTCACATGTTAAACTAGTTGCATGCGTAGGGGAAGCCTTGAACCGCAAACTTACCGTGACAACTAGGAGTAACGAGTTAGGGTAGGCAGCTGCTACTGTGACAGGATTCGTAGCTGTTTAGTCTAGTTCTAAGGATTAATAGCACATGAACTTTGAACGGAACATGCGCACGTGTTAGGAGGCCTTTACCGGACACTCACCCAAGTAAACCACAAGCTATAGATGTTTAGAGTCGATGATAAGGAATGCATTCATAGAGGATTGTCTGCCCAATACTTCTCATAAATATAGTACTTCATCTCTACTGCTTGCGCACGTCTAGTGCAATTCCCTGAGTTACGATATTCGCTGTTATTCGCGCATCGCGCAAAACCCCCAATCACTCACGCAACCCCCGTTTTCTTAAGTGTAGGTTACTAGCTGAGACTCACTGCTTGCTCCCTGTGGAGATCGACCCTTACTTAACCACTGTACTAGTGGGAGAGGAAGGAATTATATTTGACGCGCACAACGACGCGCGATCAAATTTTGGCGCCGTTGCCGGGGAACGACACAGCTAAGTTTTAGCTAGCTTACATTCCTCATTTTAGTTATTTCATTTTGTTTTGTTTTCTCGTTGTTGTTTCTGACAGCGCGCAATCACATCAGCCTGCGCAACCTTGAAACAGTTGCGCTGCGCAGATTCTAGTTGCGCACTGACAGACGCAACAACTTCGTTGCCATTTAATTTCGTTTCTTGAGTTTGGATCAGGACATGGAGGATAACAGTGTGGTTGGAGATAACCTGGGAGACAGAACCCCAGAGGAAGCAAGGGCACATAACCGCGCAGCCCTATTCAGAGAGGAAGTGCAGCGTGAGGACGACGCACGAATGGCCGCTGAACCATACATTGCGCCACCCGTTCGTCCAGTCGCGAGGCGCAGGACAGTGCGCGAAATGTCGGCCCCACTCACTGTTAACCAGCCATGGTGCATAGTGCTTCCGCCCGACGGACAGTTCGAACTAAGAAGCTCACTCATCCATCACATGCCCAAGTTTCACGGAATGAACAACGAAAATCCAGTCAAGCATGTGCGGGAGTTCCTAATCATTTGCGAGAACATGAAGGCTTTGGGGGAAAACGATGAAGCGCTGAAGATGAAAGCGTTCCCATTTTCATTGAGCGATGCAGCCAAACACTGGCTGATGAGCTTACCCGCAGGATCAATCCACACATGGGAGCAGCTGCAGAAGAAATTCTTAGACAAATTTTATCCAGCAGCGAAGATTGCGCTGCTCAGAAGGGAATTGGCCGCGCCAAGGCAAGGCGCAGGGGAGTCCCTGTCAGAATACTACGAGCGTTTCAGGGAGCTAGAAGCCAACTGCTACAATCACGGGCTTCCCCAGAATGTGCTGATAGAGAACTTTCTGAATGGACTGCTGCCCATGGAGCTGCGACTACTGAATGCATGCGCAGGAGGGGACATTTGCAACATGTACCCGGAGGATGCATGGCAGCTGATAGAAGATTCTGCTGGACAGGTAAGACATCAATTGACACTTGAAAGTAGTCGTAATCGTTCTGTGCATCAGGTAGAGGCAAGCGCTGAGATCAAAGAAATGAAGGCCATGCTACAGAAGCTGATGAGTGCGCAGAGCGCACAACCAGTTGCACCAAAGGTATGTGAATTCTGCAGGTCCACTGAGCACAAGACAGACGAGTGCCCAACACTTTTTGAAGAAACTGGAGATGTAAATGCCCTTGGAGGATGGGACAACAGAGGACCGCAGAGGCAGAATCAGCCGCGCTTTGGGCTTGCTGCAAATGGTTTCAGATGGAGAGAAGAGAACAATTTCCAGAGGCAGCCCACTGATCAGCGCGCACCACAGCAGACGCAACATGCTGCACCCTACAATCCACCGCATCGCCGCACAGACGCACCAGCGCAGAACAGTCAGCAACCACGGCGATCCTTGGAAGATATCATGGGGCAGCTAGCCGACACAGTGCGCAAGAATGACGAAAAGTATGACAAGAGGTTCGAATCCATAGAAAAACACCTATCACAAATTGCAACCACAGTGTATGAACTGAAAAAGAGCGATGGCAACCTGCCTTCGCAAGTGATTCAGAACCCTAAGGGAGGAGTTAACGCAGTAACACTGAGGACTGGGCGCACAGTGGGAACAGAGCAGACCGCGCAGGCGCCCGCGCAACCAGTTGCGCAAGTCCCAGATCCAGCAGATCAGAGTGCGCAACCAGAGCCAGAGGCGCAATCAGAAGAGCCAACCACGAACCAGCAGGGCAATGCGCCAGGTATGTCTCACTCGAAAAACAAGAACAAAAATTGTACTAACATACCTGCTCCTTTCCCTGTGCAGGCACCACTGGCGAGAAAAGAAGCACTGGACAAGGAACTGTATGAGCTGTTCAGCAAAGTGGAAATCAACATACCTCTCATAGAAGCTATTCGACAGATTCCCAGGTATGCGAAGTTTTTAAAAGAGCTGTGCACGAATAAAAGAAGGACAGGCGAATGCGCACAGGTAATGCTAAATGCGCAGGCCTCAGCAATCGTGCAGCAAAAGGTACCACCTAAGTGCCGAGATCCAGGTACATTCACTATCCCTTGCACCTTAGGTAAAACCACGGTAAGCAACTGCATGATCGATTTAGGCGCATCAATCAATTTATTACCATATTCTCTCTATGCGACCTTGCGCCTTGGACCACTAAAACCTGCAGGTCTCACAATTCAGCTAGCAGATAGATCGTGCAAACAACCTGCAGGCATGATAGAAGATGTCCTAGTTCGAGTAGGAGAGCTGGTGTTCCCAGCAGACTTTTATGTGCTCGAAATGGAGGGTGAATCAAGCGCCAGCGGTGCGCAGATCCTCCTAGGCAGACCGTTTCTGATGACTGCGCGCACGAAGATAGACGTGTGGAGGGGCACGCTCTCCATGGAGGTAGATGGCGAAGAAATCCATTTCAACATCTTCGAAGGGATGCAGCACCCACATGAGGACGTTACCGTGCACGCAATGGACAGCTTTGACGACTTAGTCACAGAAGCGCAGTGTGCGAGCGCAAACATAGGACCAGAGCTACTGACACAGGCAGAATTGGAGGAGCAAGAGAAGGAGCTAAGCAGTGCTGAACCAGCATCCACACAGGTACGTGATATAGTTCATATTTGCACCGCTAACAAAACCTTGCCCTCTGTTGAGCAGGCACCCAAGATCGAACTGAAGCAACTCACGGAGCATCTCAAGTACATTTTCTTGGGAGATGAGGACACCCTGCCAGTGATCATCAAGAAGGGATTGGAAAACGAGCAGGAGGCGCGCTTACAACAGGTGCTGCGCAGGAACCAGCGCGCTATTGGATGGACTCTTGCTGATCTGCGCGGAGTGAGCCCGGACTTGTGCATGCACCGAATTCTGTTGGAAGACGGCGCAAAACCATCCAGGGAGGCTCAGCGCAGGTTAAACCCAAATATGATGGAGGTAGTGCAAAAGGAAGTTCTGAAGTTGCTTGACGCAGGGGTCATTTACCCAATCTCAGACAGCAGATGGGTCAGCCCGGTGCACGTTGTGCCAAAGAAAGGAGGAATCACGGTGGAGGAGAATGCGCAGGGCGAGCTAGTTCCCAAGCGCATACAGACTGGCTGGCGCATGTGCATCGACTACAGGAAGCTGAACGCTGTAACGCGCAAGGACCACTTCCCGCTACCCTTCATGGACCAGATGCTGGATCGCTTGGCAGGTAAACCTTACTTTTGTTTTTTGGACGGATATTCAGGTTACAATCAGATACCCATAGCTGCGGAGGATCAAGAGAAGACCACGTTCACATGCCCCTTCGGAACATTTGCGTTTCGGCGTATGTCTTTTGGGCTGTGCAACGCGCCAGGTACGTTCCAACGCCTCGTCATGAGCATTTTCTCTGATATGATTGGTATATGTATAGAAGTGTTCATGGATGACTTCACTGTATATGGGAGTACCTTTGATTCATGCTTAACACATCTAGATAAAGTCTTAGCACGCTGCATCTCTAAGAACCTAGTGCTAAACTACGAGAAGTGTCATTTCATGGTTACGCACGGAGTAGTATTGGGTCATATCATTTCCGAGGAGGGTATTAAGGTAGACAAAGCTAAGATAGATATTATTTCTAATCTGCCTTATGCCACCAACGTGCGCGACGTGAAATCGTTCTTAGGGCATGCTGGGTTTTACAGGCGTTTTATTAAGGATTTCTCTAAGATTTGCATACCCCTGTCTAACCTGTTGCAAAAAGACGTGTGCTTCGATTTTACTGATGAGTGCAGGGCGGCGTTCGATAAGCTGAAAGAAGCGCTGACCAGTGCGCCAGTGATGCGCGCACCAGACTGGAACCTGCCATTCGAGCTGATGTGTGACGCAAGTGACTACGCAGTAGGAGCAGTCTTGGGGCAGCGCGAGGACAAGAAGCCGCATGCCATCTACTATGCATCGCGCACACTGGACTCCGCGCAGAAGAACTACACCACCACGGAGAAGGAGCTTCTGGCAATTGTATTTGCGCTGGAGAAGTTCCGAGCATATGTTCTAGGCGCCAGAGTCATCATCTACACGGACCACGCCGCTCTCCGCTACCTCATATCCAAGAAAGAGACCAAGCCGCGCCTGATGCGTTGGGTACTTCTGCTTCAGGAATTCGATTTAGAGATCAAAGATAAGAAGGGCACAGAAAATACCGTCGCTGATCATCTGAGCAGGATCATAAAGGATGAGGAGCCAGGGCAGATCAAGGAGACATTCCCTGACGAGCATCTAATGGCGCTAACAGGTAAGGTACCATGGTATGCGCATATCGCAAATTACCTGGTCACAGGTGCGTTCCCTCCTCATTTCAATAAAACTCAGTGCATGCGATTGAAACATGAGTCCAAGCATTATCTTTGGGATGATCCTTACATGCTTAGAATAGGTCCAGATCGGATATTAAGACGTTGCGTGCCTGACCATGAGATTAACTCTGTATTGATGTTTTGTCATGCGCACGCCTGTGGAGGACATTTCGGTCCCAAGCGCACGAGCAGGAAGATCTTGGACTGTGGATTCTACTGGCCGCACCTATTCAGAGATGCCTATGACCACTGCAGGAAGTGTGACAGGTGCCAGCGCACTGGAGGAATATCCGCGCGCAACGAGATGCCGCAGACCCCGATTCTGGTGGATGAAGTGTTCGATGTTTGGGGAATCGACTTCATGGGTCCATTTCCCCCATCTGCCGGCTACGAGTACATACTGGTGGCCGTGGATTACGTATCCAAATGGGTCGAAGCTAAGGCCACGCGCAAGGATGATGGTAAGACTGTCGCTGATTTTCTCAGAACTAACATATTTTGCAGGTACGGCGTGCCTAAGGCAGTTATCAGCGACCAGGGGACGCACTTCTGCAACAGGGTTGTGGCGCAAGTCTTCAAGCACTATGGGGTGCGCCACAAGACGTCCACCGCTTACCATCCGCAGACGAATGGACAGGCCGAAGTTTCTAACAGAGAGATCAAGCGCATCTTGGAAAAGACTGTGAGGCCGTCGCGCAAGGATTGGAGCCAGCGCTTGGATGATGCGCTATGGGCGTACCGCACTGCACACAAGACACCCATTGGAACCTCACCATTCCGGCTGGTCTATGGGAAGGCATGCCACCTGCCAGTGGAGCTCGAGCACAAGGCATATTGGGCTCTACGTATTTGCAACTTGAACTTGGAGGAGGCAGGACAAGAACGCGCATTTGAGCTGAGCGAACTAGAAGAGCTGCGCCTGGACGCCTATGAGGGACTGCGCGATTACAAAGCGCGCACCAAGGCGTTTCATGACAAGCACATCCTCCGGCGCACATTTGAACCAGGCGATCAGGTATTATTATTTTCATCACGCCTGAAGCTCATGCCTGGGAAGCTGCGCAGCAAGTGGACGGGACCATACACCGTCACCAAGGTTTTCCCCTACGGCACAATTGAATTAGAAGACGGGCACCAGCATCGTTTTCAGGTTAACGGGCAGAGAGTCAAACGGTACTTGGGCGAACCTTGGGATGGCGCAGCACGCAACATTGACTTGGCCGAGCCAGAGATAGTAGACGAGCAAGCTGTTGCGCCAGACGCACCACCAGATGTTTCAGAGGGAGACCTAGCACCCATCGCCTATATCTCCTCTTCCTCTGCATCTGCCCTCCTTACGAATAATGTATCACATGCTGACCTCTCCTTTTATCCTTTGCGCAGGACCACTGAGATCGTCACACAAGCACTGGCGCAGGGACACTCAGGAGCAAGAGTGGGGGAGGTCGCAGACGCACGTTTTGGAACGTAACGAGGTACAGTCGAGCCAACGACGTTAAACAAAGGCACTTGTCGGGAGGTAACCCGACTTGTTTTTATTTTTACATATTTTTCTTTTTAGTTTTTAGTGTTTCTTTTAGGCAGTTTAGGACTTGTCATTTTGCATGTGCGCAGCCTCCGTGCGCTTGAGCTTGAGTCGTGGGGACACGTCTCTGTTCAAGTGTGGGGGGGGGGGGGGGGGGGGGGGGGGCGTTACTCTTACATTTCATGTTTTTAGCATTTTTAGTATAGCTTAGTTTAAGTTGAAGAAAACTAGTAGCAGTAGTGCGCTAAGGTGCAGGATGCGCATGCGCTCCAGCTTGTTTTGCGCTATCCGTATTGCGTGCACTGCTATCTACTGTTTTAGCATAATTTTTTCGTTTTTTCTGCTCCTGTTAGTTGGGATATACAGGGGATGTGGAGTTGATAGAAATGCTCCAGAGAGGCGGTTAGTCGCTTCTGCTTCGAAGGCGAGGTATATGGTCGATTGCGCTAGTAGAGGCCGGTGCTTCGCAACCTTCGGAACAAAAGAGCGCGCTCAGTCACGCGGATGCAAAAGGCAAAATACCCAAAGCGTGGCGAGGTGGGAAAACAGACCACCTTCTCTCTGGATGTCAAGCTAAGGAAAGCGGGCGCGGATGTAAACGCGTGCGCTGACCGGCGCAGACAAACCAAGGAGGGAGAGCGGAACGAGTTCCATAGCTGCTATCCGAAGGCTGAGATTGGAACTGTTCTGGGAATAAAAAGAAATTGGAAAGGAAGCTGTACAAAAGAAAATACCAGCAGAAGCAGATGATGTGCGTTACAAAGAATCAGCATGCGCACTACCTAGTACCCGCGTGCGCAAGACCACAAGGATATCATCAAAGGCTCAGGTTCCCAGGAAGTGTGCGAACGAATCACGCACTGGAAGAAGCTCGCGCAAGAAACCATATACCTATCTTCGGAGCGGGAGCTGACAACCAGGAGCCTAAGAAGAGCTATCTCCCAGTCATCCAAAGACCTTCATCCCGGCTGAGAGGTAACGAAATTTCGGGATTATTATATTAGATCTATTGAGTGCAGTTGTGCGCAGGTGATAGAGCAGCACAAGTTGAAGCAACTGTGCATCTTGCGCTAGAATGCAAGGGCTGTGCGCTAGTCTCCAGAAAAGGTAATTGTATCCGCGTTTCAGTACTTGTTCGGGACGAACAAGGGGTAAGTGTGGGGGGTTTGATAGAGCCTAGTTATACATGTTATTTAGATCATAAACCCATGCTTGTTTGCAATATTTTATGGGCAAGATTACTCGTTTCCACTATTTTTGTATATCAGGTCAGAACGAGTCCTTAAGTCGGATACGCGCTAACAGGCAGCGTTCTAGGGGTGAAAGATCAGCCTGTGGAGCTAGCGGTGCAAACAAAAGAAGAAATGGCGAAGGACAGCAGAGGTGCGCCACCCGATTGCGCCAATCAATGCTGTGCGCCAGGCGCAAAGTCCCAGTGACCAGACTTGGAAGTTGCCAAAAGATGAACTTCCTGGGGCACTATTTAAACAAAGAAAGTCTAGGGTTTCAAAAGACACACAGAGAGGCGGACGTCATCACTCAGTGACATTCCAGAGGCACTGCGCGGCAGAACTGGAAAACACACGGACCTGTCAAGGAGAGTTGCGCCAGCCGACTGCGCCAGCCAAGAGAAGACCCTGCACGCACTGTTTGCTACCGTTTTCTCGGATTCAGTAGTTGTTACTTACTATTTTATGATGTTTACCACTAGCATGTCTAGCTAAACACTTAGTGTTGGTCGGGCATGAATCTATGATGTATTACCTTTGAGACTTGAGCTTAATGCGTAGTTTATTTATTTGTATTAATCCTGCGCGTACTGAGACAGTTAGTTGCATGAGTAGGGGAAGCCTTGAACCGCAAACTTACTTGTGTAGCTCGCTTGTCACATGTTAAACTAGTTGCATGCGTAGGGGAAGCCTTGAACCGCAAACTTACCGTGACAACTAGGAGTAACGAGTTAGGGTAGGCAGCTGCTACTGTGACAGGATTCGTAGCTGTTTAGTCTAGTTCTAAGGATTAATAGCACATGAACTTTGAACGGAACATGCGCACGTGTTAGGAGGCCTTTACCGGACACTCACCCAAGTAAACCACAAGCTATAGATGTTTAGAGTCGATGATAAGGAATGCATTCATAGAGGATTGTCTGCCCAATACTTCTCATAAATATAGTACTTCATCTCTACTGCTTGCGCACGTCTAGTGCAATTCCCTGAGTTACGATATTCGCTGTTATTCGCGCATCGCGCAAAACCCCCAATCACTCACGCAACCCCCGTTTTCTTAAGTGTAGGTTACTAGCTGAGACTCACTGCTTGCTCCCTGTGGAGATCGACCCTTACTTAACCACTGTACTAGTGGGAGAGGAAGGAATTATATTTGACGCGCACAACGACGCGCGATCACCCAACCCAGCTCCAGTTTAGAGAGATTTGCAGAGCACACTGCCGCACTCCCCTCAGGTAACCTTTCCCCCAGATTTGAGCAGATTTTAGTAGGGTTTGTGCGGTGGAGGAGTGTTTTAGGGTTTTGAAATCGCACCAGGCTAGAGTGCGCCGATTGGAGTGCTGTTTAGAGGGTTTTGTAGGCGGGCAGTAGGCGCCCCTTTGGTGAGAATTTCAGTGCATTCGGAGGAGTTTGGATTTTTGGAGTGTTTAAGAAGTGTTGACCGGAGTTGACCAGAGAAATGCAGCCTGCCGAGGACCAAGCTACCCCAGCTCGCTTCGCCAGCATGTACGCGGCCTTCCTGAGGCTCGAGATGTACGGGACTCCGTGCATCAACCGGGAGTTCCTGCGGGAGGTCGGTTTGGAGGACTTCATTTTGGAGAGGCTCGCGCTGGCGGGCTGGGAGGCGCTGTTGGAGATCAACTGCGCAGCAGACAGGGAGGACACCTGCGAGTTCCTGGCGTCATTAGAGCCAGGAGAGATGGAGATAAGGTACCGACACCGAGGGGTGTGGTACATTGCCTCGGCTACGAGGCTGAAGCGCACAATGAGGTGCGCTAAGGTGCGCGAAGCTGACATGGACGCGCACACCAACCAAGAGGCGTGGCGCGAGATGGCAACTGGGCCTGTGTTTGCCGTGGGTCGCAGTAGGGGATGAGAGCTGCGTGACCCGTGGATGTTCTACTTGTGGCGCCTGGTCGCTTATGCCATCATTGGGCGCTTTAATGGTGCGCCGAAGATCAGTTTGCTGGATATGGAGATCTTAAAGGGGTTTTATTATGGGAAGAGGGTGCTCTTTGTTCTGAACATGGTGCACCACTGGAGCCGAGTCAGCACCAAGGGGCCGCTGACTTGCGGAGGAATTATTACGCACCTGCTGCGGGCGTTACATGGAGAGCCCGAGGTGCCAGAGCACACATTGGTGTCGGCTGTCCCTCTGGACCGCGCCCACATGCTGCAGATCAGGGCGGTAGCCGTGAAGGAAGATGGCACATTGGAGTGGTGCTACCGCCTGCAGCCGGCCAGAGTGCCGCGGCCAAGAGCAGAAAGCAGTGCGCAAGCAGCAGAGGCCGCGCAGGAGATGGAGGAGGGTGAAGTCCCAGAGCAAGTTGTGCCTCCAGTCAGGCGCGCAAGGACCCGCGCGCAGACTGGAGCGCACCGCAGGGGGAGCCAGTTACAATTTCCATCGAGGATTCTCCCCCGCGTGCCCAAGGGAAGCGCCCGCGGACTGAGGCTGAGGCGGCGCCTGAGGAAGCATCAGCAGAGCAGCGCATGATGTTTAACGTCATGCGCGTGCTCGAATATTTAGCGCCAGAGGGGGCGGACTTAAGCATGAGCCCACCATCAGGGTGGTGATTTGGAGACGCGATTCCCCCTCTCCTCAGCCTACACCGGCCACCTCCAGGTTCTCCCGGCAGTCCACACCAGCCAGCCAGCCCTCTTACTCAGCCCCCAGTGCATCCAGCAGAGCCCTTCCCAGCACCAGCCCCATCAGCCCCAGCACCAGCAGAACCCACCCCCGAACCAGAACAAGTACCCGCACCTGCACCTTCCCCTGCCCAGCCGTCCATTCCAAGGTCCCCTATAGCCGAACCCATCCTTAGCACCAGCTCAGACTCGCTATGGGACCCCGTTTCAGAGGATGACGTCGAGGCGCAGCCTGTCGCCCTATCAGTTGTACCGCCTTCCTCCAGCTCCGAATATATGACGGATTCTTCAGAGGAGGAGGCGCATAGTTCAGCGGCTGCGTCCAGCTCAGATGACCTCTAGTGCTGCGGGGGGGAGCGCATTATTTCCTTCGGGTGGTTTCTTTTTTCTTTTATATGTTGAACCTTATTTGATATTCTGTTGCTATATTTGTGTGTTAAACTCCTTTGATACATATTTTGTGCCCCTATGCTATATTGCGCTGCTTTGACTTTATGTTCTTAGTTTTTATGTTCTTTATTTTGCTTGCATGCATATGTTCAGCATGTGCGCGTTCTCCGTGCGCTTGAGCTTGAGTCATGGGGACACGGCTCTGTTTAAGTGTGGGGGGGGGAGCGTTACATGTACATTTCACGTTTTTTGAGCTTTATAGTGTAGCTTAGTTTAATTGAAGGAAACAGTAGCAGTAGTGCGCTTGAGTGCGGGTTGCGCACACTGTTCAGCTTGTTTACGCTATCCATATTGCGCCGTGCACTGCTATCAACTGTTTTTAGTATATTTTTTTCATTTTTCTGCTCCTGTTAGTTGGGATATACAGGGGATGTGGAGTTGACAGAAACGCTCTAGAGAGGCGGTTAGTCGCTCGCGCTTCAGAGGAGAGGTATATGGTCGAGAGCGCGAGTGGAGGCCTGTGCTTCGCGACCTTCGGAACAAGAGAGCGCGCTCAGTCACGCAGATGCCAAAGGCGAGATACCCAAAGCCTGGCGAGGTGGGAAAACAGACCACCTTCCCTCTGGTAGTTGAGCTAAGGAAGGCGGGCGCGGGTGTAAACGCGTGCGCCGACCTGCGCAAATAGACCAAGGAGGGAGAGCGGGGCGGTGTTCCATAGCTGTTATCCGGAGGCCGAGACTGGAACCGTTCTGGGAAAGATAGGAATCATAGACAGAGCTGTACACAAGAAAAATACCAGCAGATGATTTGCGCTACAGAAGAATCAGCATGCGCACAAATAAGCACCAGCGAGCGCACAATCCACAGAAAATCATCAAAAGGCTCGAGTTCCCAGGAAGTGCGCGGAAGAATCACGCGCAGGAAGAAGCTGGCGCTGTTAACCATAGACCCATCCTCGGAGTAAGAGCTGACAACCTGGCGCCTATAAAGAGCTATCTCCCAGCCATCCGAAATGATTTTCATCCCAGCTGAGAGGTAATGAATTGCGAAATCATTATATTAGAACTGTTGAATGCAGTTGTGCGCAGGTGGTAGAGCAGCGCAAGGTGATCAGTAGTGCAGATCGCGCCAGAGTGCAAGACTGTGCGCTAGACTCCAGAGAGGTAATAGTATCCGTGCTTGAGTGCTTGTTCGAGGACGAACAAGGGGCAAGTGTGGGGGGTTTAATAGAGCCTATTTATACACATTATTTAGATCATAACCCTGTGCTTGTTTGCGATATTTTGTGTACAAGATTACTGGTTTCCAGTATTTTTGTATTTCAGGGCAAAACAAGGGCCTAAGTCGGATACGCGCTAACAGGCAGCGTTTAGGACGCGCATCACACAGCCTGCGGAGCTAGCGGCGCAAACAGAAGAATTGGCAGAGTCGACCACGGTGCGCTAACCGATTGCGCTAAGCAACATACCGTGCGCTAGGCGCAGATGGTGGTGTTTCCAAATCCTGACATGACCAGATTGGGAAGTTGCCAAGGACGAGCTTCTGAGCAGTATATAAAGAAGAGAAGGAGGCTAGGGTTGGGAGACAATTATTAGGATTCACAATTCGTACACCCAGGAGGCACTGCGCAGCAGGACTGGAAAACACACGAGCTTGTTGAGAGGATCTGCGCTAGCCGACCGCGCCAGCCAAGACTGCAACCTGCACGCACTGTTTGCTATTGTTTTCCTGAACACTTTAGTTATTATTTACTATTTCTGTGATGTTTACCACTAGCATGTCTAGCTAAACGCTTAGTATCGGTTGGGCATGAATCTATGAGTATTTCCTTTGAGACTTGCGCTTAATGCATAGCTTGCTTGCTTATATTAATTCGGTGCACATTACTGGCAGCTTGTTACATGAGTAGGGGAAGCCTTGAACCGCAATCTTACTCTTGTTGCTTGTTGTTGTTTGTTAAACTAGTTGAATAGCCTGACGGTGCCAACTAGGAGTAACGCGCTAGGATAGGCAATTACTACCTTGATCGGATTCGTAGTTGTTTAGTCTAGTGTAAGAATTAATAGCACATGAACTTTGATCGGAACATGCGCACATGTTAGGAAGCCTTGATCGGACACTAACATTAGCAACCCAAACTATAGACATTTAGAGCCGATGATAAGGAATACACTCATAGAGGATTGTCTGCGCCGATACTTCTCATAGTCATAGTACTTAATTTCTATTGCCTGCGCACGTCTAGTGCAAATTCCTGCGTTACGATACCACTGTTACTTGCGCATCGCGCAACCCCAATCACTCACACCCCCCAATTTCATAAGTGTAGGTTACTGGCTAAAACTGAACTACTTGCTCCCTGTGGAGATCGACCCTTACTTAACCGCTGTACTAGTGGAAGACGAAGGATTATATTTGACTCGTACAACGACGCGCGATCAGGTATTGTTAGTTAAGTAATCGTTAATCTATTCGAGAACTTAGCGTTAAGAGTAGGTAGAACCTTAGAGTCAACATTATATTAGCAGGATTGTTAGACTAGAACAGTAGTTTTTACTAGTTGATGCATGTTCGATCGATGATTACTAGTTGTAATGCATATCCCTCAACTGATTCTTTCTAAATTTAACAAACATCATTCTTCTTGAGAATAAATCCCCATTAGTTATTAGTAGAACTCTAGAACTATTTTCTCTCTTTGGGTTCGACCCTACTTACCGCTTGCTAGTATAGTAGGTCATTATAAATATAAATTTGGTGCACACAACGACGTGTCGTCAATCTACTATACTAGCAAGTGATAAGTAGGGTCGAACCTAAAGATAGCAAGTAGTTCTAGAGTTCTACTAATAATTAACGGGGGTTTTTCTCAGAAAGAATGATGTTTGTCAAATTCAAAAAGGATCAGTTCAGGATATGCATTGAAATTAGTAATCATCGATCGACCATGCATCAACTAGTAAAAACTATTGTTCTAGTCTAACAATCCTGCTGTCGACTCCATTGTCATACCTACTCTTAACCGCTAAGTTCTCGAATAGGTTAACAATTACTTGACTAACAATACCAACTTAGTTATACCACTAGGCTTCGCTAATAGGGAAGTTCAATCCAGTATCACGCAATAGACATCAATCCAGTTTCACCACTAGGCTATGCTAACTTGATGATCAAAGCATGCAATTCATACGAAGAACAGTAATTCACTAAATCGAATTATGAAACATAAATCTCAAACCAAACGTTGCAATGCAAATCCTCAAACTGAGTTACTTTTTAACTACTAATACAATTCATCTAGAAATAATGGGAAAACTAAGTTTAGAGAATATAAAAAATGCAGATCATTATTCACCGCACTTTTCACCGCGCACTGACTTGTTTCTGATTTTGCGTCTCTAACTTCTCTTTAATGATTTATGTCGAATTCCCTCTCAGAATTTTCTATTTAAATCGATGCAAGCCCTGTATTGTTGGATGCGAGCCTGTGGACCATTACGACCAGTACGACCTCAGCTTGTCCAAGGTTCTCATGGCTCGTCCGTATCGCCCGTATCAGTACAATTCGTACGACCCGTACGATCAGTATGAGCTCCGTTGGCATTTTGGCTTTGGCATTTTGCTCCTTATTTTTCCCGAATGATTGAGTGAGACCTAGAATGGTCCAAATACGCAATAAAGCTCCAAAGCGGTCTTGATACACTTGCGATGTGAAACACTACAAAGAAGTAATCTATTACAAGCAAAATGTAACAAAACAATGGGAATAAACAACTCGATGGATCGTAGAAATACGCTCCATCAAAGTCCGCCTCGGACATAGGCAATTGCCGAATTGAGTGAACAAAGTGCTTGTGTCTTTCAGGTTCGGCCGAAGTTAAGAAATTCCGTAAGTGACCCAGAGGTTGCTATTGCAACCTGCTATAATCTGTCACCAGCAGCGCTCATAATTTCAACATAGTTTCAGATATTACAAAGATTCAGAAAACTTCAAGGTTAGTTGTGTGGGTTGAGGCAAGGCAGATCCTTTAATTGCTGAAAGGTCAGCTTGAATTTTAAGCCTGTAGAATGTTCAGGCAGCGACCCATATCCCCAGGTGACGCCTGACTCATTTGGAAGGTCTTCAGGCATCACCCTACACTGCCAAGCGATGCTCGACTTATGAAGAGTCTCCTCAGGCGTCGTCTCATTGCTCCAGGCAATGCCTCACTTAATTTGGAAGGTTTTAGGCTTCGCCTCACCATCCTAACCGATGCTTCACTATATTTGGAAGGTATTCAGGTGTCACTCCATATTTTCTAACAATGCCTGGCTTATCAAGAAGGTCCCAGGTGTCGCCTCACTTCAACAGTCTACGCCCAAATCAAATATAGAAATATTAAACGACGCAACATTTTTTTTCTAGGTGACGCCTGAGATCCAGTATATAAGGAGATCTCGAATCCAAGATTCACCACTCGAGCTTGGAAACTTAAATCAAATTCTTAGAGTCCTGAGAAGAGCAGAAGAGTAGGAACCTTAGCCAACGAGTCATCCATATCACACGGAGCAATGATTGACGCTTGTAAGGAAGATTCATCGTGACATGATTAGTCTCTTTTTACTTTAGCGCTTGTTGTCTTCTTTATATTTTGGCATCATCTGACAAATGAAACGTAAACTCTTTATACATTAAGTTTGGGATCGGTTGATTTATTGACTAATTATATGCTCAATTACAATAGAATTGTGTTTGTTTTATGGACTTTTCTTTGCCATTGATAATGCAGAACGACATTCTTTTGACAAAACCAGCACTCATGAACAAGCTCAGTGAACAAGCTGCTGCTATAGCAAGAGCTGTCTCAAGAAGCTGTAGCAACTATTCTGCAGCAGAAGTTCGGCTCTTCAGAGAAAGCAATTGGCAGTTCAACAAGGAGCTTCTAAATATTCAAAAAGAATATCTCAGTGAAGATTTCGTTTCCAGGGTGAAGATTTGGCTGTGGAAGATTTGATTTTCAAATCTAATCTAATCTCCTACAAATTAGGAGATCTCGCTGGCTGGAGGAATTTCTTAAAGTTGATGTTGATGGAACTGGCAGTTCCTATTTAAAGGAAGCTGAGCAGAGGTTCAGATTATCGAAGCAGAGAGAGAGCAAACACGTAGAGCATACACAAAATATCAACTGAGGGAGATTGTGTGTGAGCAGAGCTTCGATCATCACCGAGAACAGAGCGTGAGCGCAGAGCTGAGGTGATTGAAGCTGAGTGTGATGGAGACTTGTAGAGTCTGATCAGTGCTTGATCTGGGAAGCCAATTCAGAGCAGAGATTGCTTGTTGGTTGATCAAGGCAGGCCGAGGAGAAATTGACGAGTGGAGGAACTCAGGCAATTCGCAGGAAACCTGGTTTCCCTTGTGACAGGAGGTCACTAGGTGAGGGGGAGCATTCCAGAGTGTGCTGCGCTCGTGGAAGAATTGTCACTACTCGGCGGAAGGCTTTGGAGCTACTCTGACAATACCTGCATCAGCTGTGTGCTACAGCAGGTGCTATAGCAAACCTACGGAGACTCTGTGTTAATTAGAATAGGCTGAGTTAGTCGGGTCAGTAGCTATTCTGAATTGATACAAGTGTATGTGGTTGAGACACAAGTCAGAGCATGTTCTGATTGTGATCGAGGTACTAGCTAAGGTTGAGAAGCATAGGTTGCGTGGTGTCGAACCGTGTTGCACAACAGACCTTGAGAATAGTGGATTAATAGACTGAGGTTCAGTCTTTCCCAGAGGTAGGCACTTGGCCGAACTGGGTGAGCAACTTCTTGGTCATTGTTTTTATTTTGCTGCACAAGATCTGTCTGTACAAGAGTGTGCTATAGCAACTGCTTGTACACAAATCTGCATCTCAGAGATGCTGCAAAGATTTCAATTGGTATTAGAGCGGGAACTCAACATACAAAGTAAAGATCCTGAGCGTCTGCTGAATCGGCGGTTCTTGCTTGAACCGAGCTACTGTTCACTCAGCACTGTAAATCTGACTTGTCTTGCATTTTTGACCATATAAACCTTCGAATTACATCTTGATGTAAACTACAATGTTGTAGCCCTTTGAGTTAGCTTTCCAACAAGATATAGCACTCCTGAATCGGATAAGAATCATGTTCTCTGCAAGCCTTTGATGATGAATAGGTCAATTTACCCAGATTTGGTTTGTATTCGTTTGAATCTTTGTGTTTTGCCTTATTTTGCTCCAAACGAACTGCAAATCCTCAATTTAATATAACTTGACCTGAAATGAGAGTAGAGTGGTGAAAACACAATGAAAAGTTCGGGAGAGGACCGATCAAGATGCTAACAATTTCAGGTTGATCGCCAACTGCGACATTGCAAAACAAGCCTGGGAAATCTTGCAAGTAGCTCGTGAAGGAACTGACAAAGTAAAGATGTCCAGGTTACAGATCATTTCTTCTCAGTTTGAGAGTCTGAAGATGCAAGAAGAGGAATCCATCACTGAGTTCAACGCCAGGTTGTGCGATCTGTCAAATGAGGCTCATACTCTTGGAGAACCCTTTCCGGAGGAAAAACTGATAAGGAAAGTACTTAGATCTCTGCCCACCAGATTTGACATGAAAGTGACAGCCATTGAAGAAGCTAAGAATGTCAGACATATGAGACTAGAAGAGTTGATTGGATCCCTCAAATAGTTTGAAATGAAGCTGGTCAAAGAAGAGTCCTCTCCCAAAGGCAAGAGTGTAGGACTAAAAGCAGAAATAGAAGAAGAGAAGCCTGCATCTGATGATCAACTGAGTCTGTTAGTGAAGAACCTTGGGAAACTCTTGAAGAACATGGAAACAAAATCGAGGCAAGGCTCATTCTCTCGAAGGCAAGCAAGAAGGGGCGAAGGAAACCAAAGAAGAAGAAAGGAACCTGCCCCAGATGAAGACGAGAAGAAAGAGAAAAGAAAGGGCATTCAGTGCTGGAACTGTGATGGATATGGTCACCGACAAGTCGACTGCACCAGCAAACCAATGAAGAAATCTGAGCAAAGAAGTCACAGCTCTCTCTCAGCTAGCTGGAGTGAAGATGATACCGATCACAGTGAAGATGAATGCAACATAGTTAGATACAGATCAATCTGGAAATTGAGAAGGGGGCAAGAAAGGATGAACAAGGTTCTGCTGGAGCAACCCCTGTATCATCGTTCTAGTACTAAGGAGTATCTAAAGTACAAATGCAGAAGATGTTATACCTGTGGACACAAGGGACACATTAAGAGGCACTGCCCATCGATTCTCACCAGACAAACTACAACCAAAGATCCCACAAAGCTGAAACATGAGAGAACCCTACATGTCGCACTTATCAGCACAGCAAGTTCTTCAAACAAAGTAAGCTAGTACTTTGATAGTGGATGCTCAGGGCACATGACTGAAGAAAGATCTTTCCTGAAGAACATAACTCCATGCTCAGAACAGCTTGGTAATTTGGAAATGGATTGAAAGGAAGAGTTATGGGCAAAGGAAAATTGACAGTCAAAGGGATGCCCAAGCTGAGGAATGTAATGCTGGTAGAAGGGTTAAAGGCAAATCTCATAAGCATTAGTCAGTTGTGCGATGGAACGCTGCAGGTAAAGTTCACCCAAGATTCATGCCAAGTCTTCAACAAATCAGAAGAGCGCATAATGCAAGGGGCCAAATTAATCAAAGAACAACTGTTATCTTCTCAAAGTTGGTACAACAACCTCTTCACCAACATGCATGCTAACCAACACAGAAGAAATGAATCTCTGGCACAGAAGGATGGGCCACATCAACCTGAGAACCTTGAAGAAAATTGCGACGAAAGGGTTGGTCAGAGGAGTTCCATTAATCAAAGGTGAACCGAGCACCATCTGTGGAGAATGCCAGATTGCCAAATAGAAGAAGGCTTCACACCCAAAGGTTAAAAATATTAATACAATCAGACCTCTTCAATTGATACACATGGACCTGATGGGGCCTATGGAAGTCGAGAGCATTGGAAGGAAGAGGTACGCATTTGTCTGTGTTGATGATTATACCAGATTCAAGTGGATTGACTTTGTCAGGGAGAAATCAGACACGATAGGAGTAATCGTCTCTCTAGTGTCCCGACTAGAGCAAGAAAAGAATCTTAGAATCTCTATCATCTGAAGTGATCATGGAAGGAAATTTGAGAATGAAGTAGTAGACGAGTTCTGCAGAAAAAAAGGTATCACTCATCAGTACTAGTCTCCAATCACTCCTCAGCAAAATGGTGTCGTGGAACGAAAGAATCGAACAATCCAAGAAATGGCCAGGGTCATGATTCATGCAAAGAAGGTTCCCTTGAGATTTTGGGCTGAGGCAATGAACACAGCCTGCTACATCATCATCAGAAAGAATATCCCAGTGAAGATTCCGTTTCCAGGGTGAAGATTTGGCTGTGGAAGATTTGATTTTCAAATCAAATCTAATCTCCTCCAAATTAGGAGATATCGCTGGCTGGAGGAATTTCCTAAAGTTGATGTTGATGGAACTGGCTGTTCCTATTTAAAGGAAGCTGGGCAGAGGTTCAAATTATCGAAGCAGAGAGAGCAAACACATAGAGCATACACAGAATATCAACTAAGAGAGATTGTGTGCGAGCAGAGCTTCGATCATCACCGAGAGTAGAGCGTGAGCGCAGAGCTGAGGTGATTGAAGTTGAGTGTGATGGAGAATTGCAGAGTCTGATCAGTGCTTGATCTGGGAAGCCAATTTAGAGCAGAGATTGCTTGTTGGTTGATCAAGGCAGACCGCAGAGAAATTGACGAGTGGAGGAACTCGGGCAATTCGCAGGAAACCTGGTTTCCCTAGTGATAGGAGGTCACTAGGTGAGGGGGAGCATTCCAGAGTGTGCTGCGCTCGTGGAAGAAATGTCACTGCTCGGTGGAAGGCTTTGGAACTACTCTGACAATACCTGCATCAGCCGTGTGCTATAGCAAACCTACGGAGACTATGTGTTAATTTGAATAGGCTGAGTTAGTCAGATCAGTAGCTATTCTGAATTGATACATGTGTAGGTGGTTGAGACACAAGTCAGAGCATAATCGAGGTACTAGCTAAGGTTGAGTACCATAGGTTGCTTGGTGTCGAACCGTGTTATACAACAGACCTTGAGCATAGTGGGTTAAAAGACTAAGGTTCAGTCTTTCCCAGAGGTAGACACTTGGCCGAACTGGGTGATCATTCTTGGTCATTATTTTTATTTTGCTGCACAAGATCTGTATGTACAAAAGTGTGCTTTAGCAACTGCTTGTACACAAATCTGCTTCTCAGAGACGCTGCAAAGATTTCAGCCATTTTACCATGATACTCTTGTTTTAGATCAAATTTAATTAAATAGAGGCTTTGGAGTTCGTTTGGAGCAAAATATGGCAAACACACAAAGACAAACAAAAACATACCAAATATGCGCAGATTGACCTATTCGTTTTCGAAGGCCTTTCGAGCGCATGATCATTGCCTGATTGAGGCATGCCATAGCTCGCTAATTCAAAGGTCTATAACTTTCTAGTTTATACCAACATAAAATGCAAATGTTTAAATGGTCAAACAAGCGAACAAAGTCAGAATCATTGTGCAGAGTGAACAGTAGCCCTATTTGATACAAAACCGCTGATTGAGGTAAAATCGGCCAAAAAACATGAACTTTTTGAGACCCTCTGAGATGGCCTCGTTCAAAACTAAATTGGTGATTCACCAACTGAACCGGTTATTGTGACAAGTCAACCGCTTGTTTGCACTGAACCGACCAGGAACTTGATTTCTAAAATCGGCCCATTGATTTTATTATAGATAAGGACCTAAAACCCAGAGAGGAGAGCATTTGGAACTTGGACAAGGTTAGACCTAATTCTTGAAGAGATGAAAGATGGTTCAAGACTACAAGAGATTAAAATTCGATTTTGCAGTTAATGATTCTTCTTTACTTTACGTTTCTTATTTAATTCTCTTTTTATACATGTATTCTGGTTTTATCATCCTGATTACTGAGTAGTCGTCATGTTCCTGGATCCTATGGATCTCGTGTTGTGTCAACTCTTTGTATGCAATTATAATAAATTCATGTGTCCCATGGATGTGTGTGGCATGTTTTTAGCAAACGGAGTCTGTATCAATCAAAAGTCTATAATTTGTATCAAGGGTATCGAAGCAGACCAACAAGGTTCACAAGACCAAGGAAGCTCAAGCTTGATTCAGATGGTGAGCGAGAGGTAGCTGAAACAGAGCCGCACACAATCTACGTTTTGGAAACAGTCACTCAGCAGTGATGGTGTGTTCGTGTTTCCTAAAATTCCGTCAAGAAGATCTCAAGGTAGCCGAGATTGTTTACATTAAGATACCTGGATTATGCTATCCCAAGTATCGGAATTCTATAAATCAGTTGGAGAAGTTTTAGGAAATGATGATTATCTCCTATCTAAATTAATCATTTGTTCCCTAAAAAGGATAAATTTGGTTGGCTTAAGGAGCAATCAATCGATCCATATAAATAGATGCATCCCATTATCGAGAATCCCATAATCATAAGCAAATATCAAAATCGTGGGGAAGAACACATCAGGAGTGAGCTCAATCATCATTGGAGATCAGGCGGAAGTAGAGGTCATTCAAAGTTAACGATGGTTGTTTCATTGTTGTTTGAACAGTCTGTAAAAGCAACACTCGGTGAAGTGATGGTGTTCTCGGGAGAAGAATTTACAATCTGTGGAAGACAGATCGAGGAGCGCTGGTGTTCTCGGGAGGAGAACTTACGATTTGTGGAAGATAGATCAAGGAGCGCGTGTGTTCTCGGAAGGAGAACTTCCAATCTGAGGGAGGCAGATCAAGGTAGACTAGAGAGGGATCTCTGTCTGAGGGGAGACAGACGTATTCATTGTGGTGCAACACATAGCGGTAACAGGTGAAGTCTTGTTACGTAAGGTCTATTGTACTTAATCATCTGATAGTGAAGTGCTTTCCACTTGGGGTTCAAAGAAACCCTCCCCCACCCTCCCACCCTCTGAGTAGGCTCGTGGAGCTAAACAGGGTGACCATATCTTGTGTCCTTTACATCTCATCGTACAAATTGAGTAGTTATTAACGACTATCGAAACACTTTCTATTATAGTATTGTGAAACTGCTCATATAGAATAGTGGGACAGAACGAATTTCAAATTAAATATAGTTTTTGTTTTGAATTATATGTATGTATTTGATCTTTCATTGCTTGATGCCATTTTGTATGCGAATTTATCATAAGGATAACAATAGTGTACACTTGACAACAGATAAACACAATGACAAGGATCATTGCACTACCAAGACCGCAAGACGTGCCGTGCACCTAACTCTTGAACTAGGGGATCAACTAAACAAAAATAACATCATTGTAGAACTCAGCCAGCAACAATTATAGTGTTGCTGAAAGAATTATTCTGAATCATTCAACTCGCTATTGTCCTCCATCTCTCCCCGTTCTTCATAATGTGAATCCAACTTCATACCTTTAAAGATAGTATCATTTCTATCCCTCCATGATTCATAAACAGCAGCATTAATTAAGAAAAATATCATCCATTGTAATAATCTTCCCAATCAACTTAGAATGCAAGGTCGTAGAATTCGCATCTTAGTGCAATTGAAAAAATATGATCATTGGTCTTTGGAATTCTGTTACACCAAAACTTGTCCATATATGTTCATTCACCTTGATCCTATCCTTTGAGATAGCTAGCCAACTGCAAAAACTATGCTTAGGAGGGGAAAGTGCAACTCAGACCACGGTTGTTGTTCTCCTCTAGCCGAGAACAAGTCATATGTTACTTTTACTGTAAATTCATTTGTTGCACCTCTCCAATTGTGACTTAGATTATGTTTAATCACAATGCATAAGAGCGTCTCCAAGCCTTAAAAATATCTTAAGAGGCCATGAATGGTGACTCTTCTCTTTAGTTTTGAAATACTAATTGTTCATCCACTTAACTCACATGCAATCCTTCTTCAAACAAATATCCCAAAGGGCAGACAAACCATGACTTTGTTAAAAATGTTGCGCATAAGCAATGGCAATAATGCGAAAGTATCACCGCGAAGAGAAGAGACAAGAAAAGCAACACAACAAAAATATGCGAGCCTCTCCACGAACTTCAGAGATATTATTACTTGAGGAAACTCGCTACTATAATAGTACACTCTCTCTGTTTGCACGCGCAACGTGTATACACTCTCAATTGCCTTCCTAATACTACATCTCTCCTTTCTGAGTTAGGGTTTACAACCTTCTATTTATAGATACTCAAAGAAATCCTGAGTCTATCAGCTTTCCTAAGCCGACTAGGATTTCTACCTAATTTTATCTTCAGTGACTTTAACTGAGACCTATAATGCCAAGTATGGTCATTCCACAACACAAAATATACGCTTGTCTGTACCGCTTCTTTGGTACGACCTCGCACTCAGATTACGAATATGAGCCATTCACAAGAAAAAAATGCTCAAATCTTTCACCACAAGCCCTCCCAGATCCTCCCTTTTACAAACTATCTTCCAAGCTACTAAATTCCCAGCTTTACCTGGCCGTAACAAGTTGTTGTAGATTCGAACAATATTTTTCACAACCCTTTTTAGGAAAAAATGAACACCCTCATCAATAACGCGCACATGCTGCTCAAATATGTTTAACCAACACCTTCCTGCATAAGATAGGCATCTGGCTGCCCAAGAGTTAACTATTGTAGTCATCTTATCAATGATGCTACTAAAATTTATTTTCTCAAATGCTGGTCTAAAATGATGCCCAAATAGGTAAAAAAGAAGCTGGTCGCATTTAACATATGTTGATCTAGCAATTCTGATTTTTTTTCTTTTCTTTAGGTTTAAGCCCATCAAAAAAAAAATACAAGATTTTTTCTTTATTCACTTTCAGACCCGACCAAGAATAAAAATTCTTTAGCTCTATACAAGTACATTTCACTGAGCTCTCTTGGCCTTTAACAAAACCAAATGTCATCTGCCAACATTACATGAGTTCGAAAACCCTTTTCCATTTGAGATTTGAGGCAATCAAGTCTTCTAGATAATGTCTTCATTAAGAGTTAGGTCTCTCTCTACTGCCTTCCTCAAAAAGGGAACAGTCAACAGGTGACAATATAAACTCACTCTTAAAAATTATTGGAGTATGTCCACTCCATGTTTTTGATGAACAAACAACCAACTAATAATGCTACTTGAGTGTGCAAGGAACGATCCCTGGAACAGACGTCACAACACGAAATCAGAAGCTGATAGAATCTCTGAAATGACGATCTCTATATAGATTCTCAGAGCAAAATAAGGATCCAGATTGAGAAGATCCGGTCAAAGATTGTCAAGATTATTATGGGATAATCTTGACAATCTAAGAGATTCATTTCCAAATTTGGAAGGTGAATCTGGGATTTGTTGCCCGATAAATTTGGGATTTGCGGTTGAGCAAATCTAGAGGCTTTTCCAAGGAGATCAATATAAAAGACAGAGCTTTCGACTAAAGCAGCGAATCAGAAAAGGTCCTTGACACCCATCAGCGTAACAGCTACGGCTCGGAAGACTACACCGCCAAGAAGTTGAGAAATGAGAAGTTTGTTACTCCGGATGGAACTGAAAACGGTGTTCTGTGTCAAAAGGGAGTACTACTTGTGGTGCGGCTAACCTGTGAAGGATACCTTAGCAGACAGTAAACTGGAATGTCTGAATGCTAGAGGTATAATTTCAAGTGTAACCGACAAACACACCTAAATACAAGAGTATTTCCAAATCCTTCTAGCTTGCTAGAAGGTAGTGGTTTTTTTCTCAGGTACTAATTAAGGTACCGGAGTTTCCACTATAAATTATTGTGCAAGTTCATTTACTTTCTGGATTATTTACTTCCGCTGCTTTATTACCTGGCAAGGAACAAAACCATTTATTTCTTGCTAAGGAACACTAACCACGATCCAACAAAAAGGGCTTTACAAAATCCACTCTTTTATTCATATCCATCATCTACTTCTTTATATCCCTCCTCAAACATTGTTTCAAAGTGCAAAAGGGTTTGAAGAATTATCGCTCCAATTGTTATCCAAGCATCTCTTACAATTTTCGGTATGAGTCCAAAATTTTTGAAATCTAAACCATTTTTCTTTTTGGTCAACTAAGTTAAATGTGACGATAGTCGGGCAATGATCCGAAATGCCTGGCTCTGAATAAAACCACTAACAGAAGGAAACTTGTGGCCGAACTCCCGATTCACTAGCCTTGAAGAGCTGTGCTTATGTGACCAGGTAAGCCAATTCCTCGAATCTAAGTCGTCAAAAATATGTTTGAGCGCTCTCGTATCAACACTAGTGACCTGACAACCATTTAACTTCTCCTATGAACAAAAAATACAATTAAAGTCCCCACTTATTACCAAGCAGCCTTCTCCTGACCCAAGTAAATTGTCTGTTAAACGCAACCATAAGCTTTGCATTTTTCCATTTTGTCTCACAAATCACCTTTTCATTGTCAGCAAAGCAGATTTTAATACTAAACTCGGCCGGGTTCCACAGCAACAACATTCGGATCTTATCCTGAGGATTGTTTGAATATCTTACCTCTCTTTGCCAAGAGGGATTCGTTGTAGGTAGACTTCATACGGCATGTCTTTTTGACAAAATCTCTATGTTGTTCCAGCAGAGATCATGTGGAACAAGATCTGTCCGGGGCCGGACAAGCTAGCAGCCGTATATTCAACCTGTCATGCAAGGAGCTGCATGATCACATCTATGATATACTCAGATCATAAATCCAATACTGACGTAAATACAAAAATGAGTGACGAAGATCAAATCCTTGGTAATGAGATTTGATGGATCAAGTTACCTTATAAGGATAAGCGACCAAGGCTACAAAAGGAGCTCTTGCGGTAGCGGTGGTCATCCATCGAGAAAACTGAGAAAAAGAAAGAAAAACAAGATAGTCAGATCTTCAGGTGGAAGATCCTTGACAAAAAGGAGAATGATATGTCTCTTTGAAGACTGTACTTTGTACACTGATCTCATAGTGAATTGTTCTCCTTGAACTTTGGATAAGTTTCCCAGCCGTAAGCCGTTGTGCTGAACTAAAAAACATATCGTGTGTTCAGTTCCTTTTCATTACGCACTAATTTTGTTCCAATCGAAATATGTTCTACCGAGAAACCTTGCAGATCAACTGAAACAAGATTAAGCATAAACACACGATTTCAAGATCAATGTTCCAGCTGGTTGTGTTTGACATTTACTCCCTTTCCCTTGGAGCCACGATACCACTTTAACTAACTCATATTCATCTCGGAGTGTCCTTTCTCCTTTTCTTTTGGTTCACTTGAACAAAAGGTTTATACGGCTTTTCTGGCTCCATGGACTCCAACAATATCCCCTTGGAAATTTTTTTAAAATCGTCACGAGCTGAAAATAAACTTTTCGATCTATCACACCTAGAAAATTTCTTTCGAATATGCCATCTTTTTTTGAAATTCACTTTCGGCAAAAAAGTGATTTTCCAAAAACTTCGATTTTCTCGTACAGTCAGTGCTTAGCTGGCTTCTAGGTGGCAAGTTCAGTAAAAATCGTTCTTTCCAAATGCGGCTTTTACTGTAAACCGCCTTTGAAAAGAACGATTATGGGAGAAACATATCCCAGTGGGGTGTGAGAGACTTTGGGTGTTGGAGGACAAAATACAATGACAAGGATTGCGGCATAATTGTAATGCAATACATGGAGACTGTGAGTGCATATGTGGCGTCTTGCACAAAACCTGTTCAAGAAGTTGTCCCGACAGTAATGCTGAACTCTCTACACTACTAAATAGCCGAAATATTGATACGAAGTTAAAGATCAAGTTATGGATAATGTAGATATGTTTATCTTCAGGATCCTAACTTATTGAGAGTATCATTATCAAAACAAATCATCATGAAAAAGATGGTTTAGAGATCACAACAACTCACAAGAAAAGTGGAGCTGCTAGGGTTTATGCATATATATTGGAGAGATACAGCTGGAAGCTTGAGAGCGACAATTATCCTTGAAGAACAAGATTACACCCTGTGAGCTGCGTCTTCATAGTGAGTAGCGTAGCACTGTTTTGTTCAGTAGCTAGTTGTGGGAAGTGACGGGAGGTCTCACATTCAGGGGGAGCCTGAGTGTCGATCACTAGTAGATAAGTAAAGGATAGAATAGGGAGGGAGTCCGCTGTTCTGTAATACCTTTGTACTCGATCAGAAACTAGTGTATCGGTTCCCACGGGCTTGGGATAAGCCCCCTCAGACGTAGGCTGATTCATAGCCGAACTGGGTCACCATTGCTTGTGTCTTTAGCAGTAGGTTTTACCTCTGTCACTTTAATCCGCTGCGTAACTTGTTAAAGGAAGAAGTCCGCACAACAAGTTGGACAAGTTATAATTATCCTGCGATCAGCAATTTGAGAGACATATAGAGGTGGAGGTCTGAACTCATGGAGCTTTGATTTTAAAGCCAAAGGAAGTGACGTAAATGCTTACTAAATTATGCATATGTTTAGAATTCATTTATTGATTTGTTTATGAAGAACCAGCAAACATGTAAGATTGAGACGTTTCGTCAGAAATATTTGAACATAATTCCCTGATGCATCATCAAGTCCAGCGCATATAGGAGACGCCAATCCCAACAAAAAAAGACAAATTGAAATGTTGTTTAATGTGTTCATCAATTCAATAACATGTACACAGTATATATTGGTCATAAAGAATATGGATCGTGACTCTTAGAAAAATAATTCATTTTGGTGAACATTTGCTGCCGAAATTTATGAAAAGTATTTGAGTAGTTAAAGTGTACCATTGATTTTCCATATTTTGTCTTCCGAGTGCACCTGCTTGAATGGATATAAAATTGAATCTCATAAGTCCAACTCCAATGTTAACAAAATTGCATATGTTTCCAAAACAAAAGACATTTTCAATTCCATATTATATGCTTCATCCTCTTATTCGTCTTTTGATTCAAATTCATCCTCGTCATTTGCATGGACATTTTTATTTTTTCCATTGACTTTCTTTGGACAATTACGACTCTCGTGATATCCCTTTACACACAAATTTCTACATAGCCTTTTTTATTTATTTTAGAGTTGTCGATGCACACCTCACGAGTGCTTCTCAGTCTCTCACACAGCCTTCGTTCTTTTTCCATTTTTGGTGTATTGATGTGAAACTCATCAGGTTTTGACATTCCAAAAACTAAATGGAAATATTCTAATTTGGATGCAGACTCTGTTGGAAAAATAGTGAAAAAAATGGGGTGTCTTATTTTGTGATCAAGTTTTGAGGGTGGAAGCAAATGACATAAGGGTGTCATTCTCCCACATTGCTTAGAATGGAGGGAGATGTCTAGTTGAGTCTATAAATAACTCAACTCCTATCATCTTCTAACATTGTCCTAACTTGTAGGAAATGTTGAGATAAAGGAATAATTCAACTTCCTAACATTGATATGAAATCAATGAAAGTCTCACGTGCTAACCATTTGAACATGAATGGAATTAAAATTGAGGGACTCTGATGTAAGAAATTCAATTTAAACTTTGGTCAAAGTCAGTTTTAAACTTCATGGGCAGTTGGAGACAACTGCGGGAGTGGGACGAAACTGACCCAATAGCTTTGTTTTCTTTATAAATGAGAACACATCAGAAAAACAAAGTAACACGAACCCAGCGAAGACTCTCCTTTCTTCTGCGTTTTTTGGTGATAGTTGAAGATCAACCTAAGTTCGATTCAGCAAGGCTTCTATGTGGCTACAGCAAGCGCTGAAAGGTTGTTTCTTCTTGGGGAGCAAACAGCCATTGAAGTTCGAGAGTAGGGGGCAATTTTGCTCCAAGAACCGCGTCTAGCGCGACTCAACCTGATCAAATCCAGCATACAATTTGGTTTGAAGTTCAATTTAATTTTGCTGAATTTTACTGACTCTGTTTGTTAATCTGAATAGTATTGCAGACCTATTATTTTCTGCTCGAGGAATAACAATCTTGAAGCAAAATTTGCATCATAGTACTATTCTGATTATAATTATCATTGACTAATCTGCCTCTATTGTAGATTAATATAAATCCTGCAAACAACGAACCAGTTGATATGGATGTGGAGGTCCAACAACCTACTCATGTGGCTAGCTCCACTTCTGCTCCTATTCGAGGTGTGCCATCCACTGGGATGCAGAACGAGTTATGGCTCTGGCCGGGAACAAACCTGCAGGTTTAGTTCCAGACACTATAGTGACTCGAGTGCCTGGTGAAAAACCAGAGAAGTTTGCTGGGTTAAACTTCAAGTTATGGCAGCAGAAGATGCGCTTCTACCTGACCACCTTGGGCTTGGCGCTGTTCATCATTGATGACCCGCCTAAAATATCTCAGAATGAGAGAGATACTCAAGCGATTTTTGCATACAATGCTTGGAAAGATTCTGACTACTTGTGTCGCAGTTATGTGCTAAATGGCCTGACTGATTCTTTGTATAATGTGTACTGCATCAAGAACTCAGCCAAGGAGGTTTGGGAATATTTGGATCGGAAGTACCGAACAGAAGACGCAGGCTCCAAAAAGTACATTGTGGGCCATTTCCTCGAATTCTAGATGATGGATTCAAAAACAGTGGCAACCCAAGTGCAAGAGCTGCAACTAATCATCCATGAGATACATGCTGAAGGAATGCAGATCGGTGAGTCATTCCAAGTAGCTGCAGTTATTGAGAAGTTGCCTCCGAGGTGGAAGGACTTCAAGAATTACTTGAAGCATAAGAGCAAGGAAATGTCTTTTAAAGACTTGGTGGATCAGATAAGAGATTCAGGATCCAGAGTGAAAAAACGAATGTTGTGGAGCATGCTGGTAACTCCAGTAAGGACAAGCACTCAAAGAAGCTTGCTCCTAAGGGTAAAACCTTCAAGAAGAAGGTGCAGACAAAATTTACTGGCAAATGTTTCAATTGTGATAAAGAGGGTCACAGGTCAGCCGACTGTAGGAAGCCAAAGAAGAAGAGAAATGTGAACCTCGCTGAGGTAGAGGAGTTGATCACCGAGCTCAATCTAGTGGACCAGAATCCTCATTCATGGTGGCAGGATACTGGAGCAACTCGCCACATATGTTCGGAGAGGAGTGCTTTTTCTGAGCTGCACCTGATTTAAGCTATAGAAAACGTGTACATGGGTAACTCAGCCACTTCCGAGGTCAAGGGAAAAGGCACTGTGATCCTGAAGATGACATCAGGAAAAGAGTTGAAGCTGACTAATGTCTCATATGTACCTGACATTAGGAAGAATTTAGTTTCTGATACTTTACTTGATAATCATGGTTTTAGGATGGTATTTGAGTTTCAAAAAGTCGTACTTACAGAGAACGGCATGTATGTGGGACGTGGTTATGTAAAAGATGGCATGTGGAAGTTAAATGTAAATGCTATCAAACCTTAAATTATCAATAAAGAAAATTCTTTCTTTTACTTGCTTGAATCCTCTTCTTTATGGTATGGTAGATTAGGCCATGTAAAATATGAGTCAATAAGGAATCTAATGAAATTGGACTGTATACCTAAGTCTCAAATTGATTCCAGACACAAGTGTGAATCTTGTGTTGAAGCAAAGTTAACAAGAACATCTTTTCATAATATTGAAAGAGATACTGAACCCCTTGACTTAATACATAGTGATCTATGTGACTTGAAATTCATGCCAACAAGATTTCAAACGGATAATGTGACTTAATACATAATGTTCTAAAAGTTTGAATGATGAGATTTCAAACGAATAATGCGGGCTTTATCTTAAAGATTCACCTATTTGAGAGAGAAGTGGGGCCGCTTCAAAGGATGATTAATAGAGCTTAATCAATTAGAAACTCTTACAGAACCAGGAAAGGGTACCATGGCCGAATCACCAGTAAGAACTGAAGTTGGTCAGAAAGATATCTGTCTGAGACTTGGTTTCATTTACATTATAAGAAAAACAGTTCAAGGGCATCATGTCTACTGAAGAGTCACTAAAGAGATCAAGTTTTACTAAGGGAAGGTTCAAAAGCGTTGCCTACCTATCTTATGCAGATATTGACCGTATAAGCTATCACCACAATGTGTAGAGTTTGATTGATTTTATTTTATTTTCATTACTTGATTTTCTTCATATGGTGGATTGTTGGAAAAATAGTGAAGAAAATGGGGTGTCCCATTTTGTGACCAAGTTTTGAGGGTGAAAGCAAATGACATAAGGGTGTCATTCTCTCACATTGCTCGGAATGGAGGGAGATGTCTAGTTGAGACTATAAATAACTCAACTCCTATCATCTTCTTGTTGGAATTTCTAATTGTTTAATTAGAAATTGACTTTAGTGGTCCATTTTTTATTGACCCATTAATTCAATTAAATGATTTTTTTAAGTTAATTAAATGGTCAAAGGAACTCAACAAATTTCCTATTATTTCTCCCACTATTTGGGAAACCACCACATCGTATTATTAAGGTCAGTTTTGATGGGAAACTGATATAAAAAGAAGAGACTTGGTTCACCAGACTTACTCTACCTTCAGAAAAATACATCATCATATTGTGAGCAGTGAGAGTTTGGAAATCCGAGATCAAATAGAAGAAAGAAGAAGAAGCAATGACTGGAGGTATTTCATTCCTAACAAATTATGTCTTCTGCCGTGTTCATGTTCATTGGATGTGAGAACATGATTATAATTTACATTTGGTATCGAGAGCATGTTACTCCTCTGCCTTGCTTGTAGAATAAGTTGCATAATATGTCATACTGATTTGTAGTCCATGGGGTCATGTTGTTTATGACTTATTGAAACATGTGGCTATTCAAACGTGTAAATCAAGCTAGTTGCTTAGCCCACTCGATGTGTCGTCCCTGAAGATGGGCATAAGATTTTCCAATAGTCTTCTCATGTCATGTGCCTTGATGATGCTACTGTCTCTCTTTCGCTCATTCCATCAACTTCCGTCCCACTTAGGAAATATCTTGGATTGTGTTTGAAGGAAATATCTTTGATGATGCTACTGTCTCTCGCTTTATAAGATAGCATAAATTTTGATTGATTTGTTCAATTTAGGGTTTCATCCTAATTGAAACTGCGGAGATAGTAATTTAATAATAATCAAAAATCAAAAATCAAAAAACAGTTCACATGATAACAATGCGTTATGCACGGTTGATGTTGCACAAATTGTGGAGATCTTGATATGATTTGATTTGATTAATTTTAATTTCAAATTGGATAATATGAATTTATTATTGCATGAAGAATGCATGATTATATGTGAAATTATATTTTATTACATCTTTATGTATGTATTAAGTTTACCATGCTTAATTTTTGATATGTCAATTTTATGCATGGTTAGAGTTTACATGTATTATTTGACATAATATAATTTTTAAAAAGCATGTTATATGAGTAAATATCATTGGATAGTTTCTAGGTGCATTTAGTTCTCGTATGTAGATTAAAGTAATGTTGAGTGATTTAAATTTTAATTAGTTAGGGAATAGCCACAGCATCTCTAACTATTTAAAATTTTATTCTGAAATCACATGTGGAATCTAGACATTAATTGTATTTAATATGATGAGACATATGATATTTCATTATGTTTATATGATTAATTAGGATGAATATTAGATTATGTTTCTTAATTTACCCACAAGGATTAACAAATGTATATAATTCGATGATTCATCGTATATTTATGAATCTTATTTGAGTATAACTTTATCCCACAGGCAAGTTTTATGTCATTAGATTCATATTTTGAGCATGATTTACATTGGTAAAACATGATTTATTTTAAGTCACTTGCAGTAATTTTACCTGTAAATATTTCTGATGTCAAATGTGACATTCCTGAATTACGGGGTGATAACTATAAGATGTGGAAGGAAAGGGTGCTTTTGCATTTGGGTTGGATGGATATCGATTATGCTATTCGGAAAGACTGATAGAGCCTATTTATATGCATTATTTAGATCATAACCCTATGCTTGTTTGCAATATTTTGTGTACAAGATTACTGGTTTCCAGTGTTTTTGTATTGCAGGGCAAAACAAGGGCCTAAGTCGGATACGCGCTAACAGGCAGCGTTTAGGACGCGCATCACACAGCCTGCGGAGCTAGCGGCGCAAACAGAAGAATTGGCAGAGTCGACCACGGTGCGCTAACCGATTGCGCTAAGCAGATGCCGTGCGCCATGCGCAGATGATGGTGTTTCCAAATCCTGACACAACCAGATTTGGAAGTTGCCAAGAATGGGCCTCTCGAGCAGTATATAAAGGAGAGGAAGTTCTAGGGTTTAGAGAGCATCATATAACGACACATCAGAGGAGCATCATCACATATTCACAATTCGTACACCAAGGAGGCACTGCGCAGCAGAACTGGAAAACACACGAGCTTGCTGAGAGGATCTGCGCTAGCCGACTGCGCCAGCCAAGACTGCAACCTGCACGCACTGTTTGCTATTATTCTCTTGGACACCTTAGTTATTATTTACTGTTTCTATGATGTTTACTACTAGCATGTCTAGCTAAACGCTTAGTATCGGTTGGGCATGAATCTATGAGTATTTCCTTTGAGACTTGCGCTTAATGCATAGCTTGCTTGCTTATATTAATTCTGTGCACATTGTTGGCAGCTTGTTGCATGAGTAGGGGAAGCCTTGAACCGCAATCTTACTCTTGTTGCTTGTTGTTGTATGTTAAACTAGTTGAATAGCCTGACGGTGCCAACTAGGAGTAACGAGCTAGGATAGGCAATTACTACCTTGATCGGATTCGTAGTTGTTTAGTCTAGTTTAAGAATTAATAGCACATGAACTTTGATCGGAACATGCGCACATGTTAGGAAGCCTTGACCGGACACTAACTTAAGTAAAACCAAGCTATAGACATTTAGAGTCGATGATAAGGAATACACTCATAGAGGATTTTCTGCGCCGATACTTCTCATAGTCATAGTACTTAATCTCTATTGCCTGCGCACGTCTAGTGCAAATTCCTGCGTTTACAACTGTTTACTCGCGCATAGCGCAACCCCAATCACTCACACCCCCATTTTCGTAAGTGTAGGTCACTGGTTAAAACTGAACTGCTTGCTCTCTGTGGAGATCGACCCTTACTTAACCGCTGTACTAGTGGAAGAGGAAGGATTAATTTGACGCGTACAACGACGCGCGATCAAATTTTGGCGCCGTTGCCGGGGAGCAACACAGCTAAGTTTTAGCTAGTTTACGTTTTTCCTTTTTAGTAATTAGTTATTTCAGTTTGCTTTATTTTTGTTGTTGTTTTTGACAGCGCGCAATCACAATTAGCCTGCGGAACCTTGAAACAGTTGCGCTGCGCAGATTCTAGTTGCGCACTGACAGACGCAGCAGCATCAGTTATCTTTTAATTTCGTTCACTTTGAGATTTAGAACAGGTCATGGAGGATAACAGTGTCGTAGGAGACAACTTAGGGGACAGAACCCCAGAGGAAGCGAGAGCACATAACCGCGCAGCCCTGTTCAGAGAGGAAGTGCAGCGCGAGGTTGAAGCAAGGATGGCCGCTGAATTGTATAATGCGCCACCCGCGCGACAAGCTGCGTGACGCAGAACAGTGCGCGAGATGTCAGCCCCAATCACAGTTAACCAGCCATGGTGCATCGTGCTTCCGCCAGACGGACATTTTGAACTAAGGAGCTCGCTCATTCATCACATGCCCAAGTTCCACGGAATGAACAACGAAAATCAAGTCAAGCATGTGCGAGAGTTCCTAGTCATTTGCGAGAACATGAAGACCGAAGGGGAGAGCGATGAGGCGCTGAAAATGAAGGCATTCCCATTTTCACTGTGTGACACGGCCAGACATTGGTTGATGAACTTACCAGCCGGATCAATTCACACATGGGAGCAGCTGCAGAAGAAGTTCCTGGACAAATTCTATCCCGCAGCAAAGATCGCGCTACTCAGGAGGGAACTGTTAGAGTATTACAAGCGTTTCAGGGAGCTAGAGGCCAATTGCTACAATCATGGCCTACCCCAGAATGTGCTGATAGAGAACTTCCTGAATGGACTGCTGCCCATGGAGCTGAGGTTATTGAACTCATGCGCAGGAGGCGACATTTGCAACATGTATCCAGAAGACGCATGGCAGCTGATAGAAGACTCTGCTGGGCAGGTAAGACATCAGCTAACACTTGAAAATAGTCGTGCTCGTCCTGTGCATCAGGTAGAAACAAGCGCTGAGATCAAGGAAATGAAGGCCATGCTGCAGAAGTTGATGAGTGCGCAAAGCGCACAACCAGCTGCGCCAAAGGTATGTGAATTCTGCAGGTCCACCGAGCACAAGACTGATGAATGTCCCACACTATTTGAAGAATTTGGAGATGTCAATGCTCTTGGAGGATGGGATAACAGAGGGCCACAGAGGCAGAATCAGCCGCGCTTTGGACTAGCCGCAAATGGATTCAGATGGAAGGAGGAGAACAATTTCCAGAGGCAGTCTACGGATCAGCGCGCGCCACAGCAGACGCATAAAGCTGCGCCCTACAATCCACCGCATCGCCGCACTGACGCACCAGCGCATAACAACCAGCAACCGAGGCGATCTTTGGAAGATATCGTGGGGCAGCTAGCAGACACAGTGCGCAAAAATGACGAGAAGTATGACAAGCGGTTCGAGCCCATTGAAAAGCAGCTATCACAGATTGCTACCACGGTGTATGAGCTAAAGAAGAGCGATGGCAACCTGCCTTCGCAAGTGATTCAGAACCCCAAAGGAGGAGTGAACGCAGTGACACTGAGGACTGGGCGCACAATAGGAACAGAGCAGACCGCAAAGGCGCCCGCGCAACCAGCTGCGCAAGTCCCGGATCCAGCAGAACAAAATACGCAACCAGAGCAAGACGTTCCAGCCACGAGCCAGCAGGGCGAAGCGCCAGGTATAACACAATTGAAAGACAAGGGCACGAATCATACTAACATACCTGCGCCTTTCCCTGTGCAGGCACCCTTGGCTAGGAAGGAAGCGCTGGATAAGGAGCTATACGAGTTATTCAGTAAGGTGGAAATAAACATTCCCCTTATTGAAGCAGTTCGGCAGATCCCTAGGTATGCGAAGTTTTTGAAGGAGCTGTGCACAAACAAGCGAAGGAAAGGCGAGTGCGCACAGGTAATGCTAAATGCGCAGGCCTCAGCGATCGTGCAACATAAGGTACCACCTAAGCGCCGAGACCCAGGTACATTCACTATCCCATGCACTTTAGGTAAAACCACAGTAAGCAATTGCATGATTGATTTAGGCGCATCTATCAATTTGTTACCTTATTCCCTATATGCGACATTGCGCCTTGGACCACTAAAGCCTGCAGGTCTCACCATTCAGCTAGCAGATCGGTCGTGCAAACAACCTGCAGGCATGATAGAGGATGTTCTTGTGCGAGTAGGAGAGTTGGTGTTCCCAGCAGATTTCTATGTACTAGAAATGGAGGGTGAATCGAGCGCCAGCAGTGCGCAGATCCTACTGGGCAGACCTTTTCTGATGACCGCCCGCACAAAGATAGACGTATGGAGGGGCACGCTCTCCATGGAGGTTGATGGCGAAGAAATCCATTTCAATATATTCAAGGGGATGCAGCACCCACATGAGGACGCCACAGTGCACGTAATGGACAGCATTGATGATTTAGTCACGGATGCGCAATGCGCAAGCGCAACGGTAGGACCAGAGCCACTGGCACAGGCAGAGTTGGAGGAGCAGGAAGTCGAGCTGAGAAGTGCTGAACCAGAATCCAAGCAGGTACACGATATAGTTCATATTTGCACTGCTACTAAAATCTTGCCCTCGATTGAACAGGCACCCAAGATCGAACTGAAGCAACTTCCAGAGCACCTCAAATACATTTTCTTAGGAAATGAGGACACCCTGCCAGTGATCATAAAGAAAGGATTGGAAGAGGAGCAGGAAGCGCGCTTACAGCGGGTGCTGCGCAAGAACCAGCCCGCCATAGGATGGACACTTGCTGACCTGCGCGGAGTGAGCCCGGACGTATGCATGCATAGAATTCTGTTGGAAGATGGTGCCAAACCATCCAGGGAGGCTCAGCGCAGATTGAATCCGAATATGATGGAGGTAGTGCAAAAGGAGATCCTGAAGTTGCTTGACGCAGGGGTCATTTACCTGATCTCGGACAGCAAGTGGGTTAGTCCAGTGCACGTTGTGCCAAAGAAGGGAGGAATCACCGTAGAAGAGAATGCGCAGGGCGAGCTAGTTCCCAAGCGCATTCAGACTGGATGGCGCATGTGCATCAACTACAGGAAGCTCAACGCAGTCATGCGCAAGGACCATTTCCCGCTACCCTTCATGGACCAAATGCTGGACAGATTAGCAGGAAAACCCTATTTTTGCTTCTTGGACGGATATTCAGGGTACAACCAGATACCCATAGCTGCGGAGGATAAAGAGAAGACCACGTTCACCTGCCCGTTCGGTACGTTCGCGTTTCGGCGCATATCATTTGGGCTGTGTAACGCGCCAGGTACATTCCAACGTCTAGTCATGAGCATTTTTTCTGATATGATTGGTATATGCATAGAAGTGTTCATGGATGATTTTACTGTATATGGAGGTACCTTTGATGCATGCTTAACTCATCTTGATAAGGTCTTAGCGCGCTGCATTTCTAAGAACCTAGTGCTCAATTATGAAAAATGTCATTTCATGGTATCACATGGTGTAGTACTAGGACATATCATCTCAGAGGAGGGGATCAAGGTAGATAAAGCTAAGATAGATCTTATTTCTAATCTACCTTACGCCACTAACGTGCGCGATGTGAAGTCATTCTTAGGACATGCCGGGTTTTACAGGCGTTTTATAAAAGACTTCTCTAAAATTTGTATACCCCTGTCTAACCTCTTGCAAAAGGATGTGTGCTTCGACTTTACTGATGAGTGCAGGGCCGCGTTTGATAAGCTAAAGGAGGCACTGACCAGTGCGCCAGTGATGCGCGCACCAGACTGGAACCTGCCATTTGAATTAATGTGCGACGCAAGTAATTACGCAGTAGGAGCAGTCCTGGGGCAGCGAGTGGACAAGAAACCGCACGCCATTTATTATGCATCGCGCACACTGGACGCTGCGCAGAGGAACTACACCACCACGGAGAAGGAGCTTCTGGCAATTGTGTTTGCGCTGGAGAAGTTCCGTGCATATGTTCTAGGCGCCAGGGTCATCATATACACAGACCACGCAGCCATCCGCTACCTAATGTCCAAGAAGGAAACTAAGCCGCGCCTGATGCGCTGGGTGCTCCTACTTCAGGAATTTGACTTGGAGATCAAAGACAAGAAGGGCACGGAGAATACAGTTGCTGACTACCTGAGCAGGATCGTGAAAGAGGAGGAGCCAGGGCAGATCACAGAGACATTCCCTGACGAGCATCTGATGGCGCTGACAGGTAAGGTACCATGGTATGCGCACATTGCGAATTACCTGGTCACAGGTACGTTTCCTCCTCATTTCAATAAAACCCAGTGCATGAGATTGAAACATGAGTCCAAGCATTATATTTGGGATGATCCATATATGCTCAGAATAGGACCTGACCAGATATTGAGGCGCTGCGTGCCTGACCATGAAATTAACTCTGTTTTGATGTTTTGTCATGCGCACGCATGTGGAGGACACTTTGGTCCCAAGCGCACGAGCAGGAAGGTCCTGGATTGCGGATTTTATTGGCCGCACCTGTTTAGAGATGCATATGATCACTGCAGGAATTGTGACAGATGCCAGCGCACAGGAGGCATATCAGCGCGCAACGAAATGCCGCAGACGCCGATTCTAGTGGATGAAGTGTTTGATATATGGGGCATTGACTTCATGGGGCCATTTCCTCCATCTGCCGGATACGAGTACATATTGGTGGCAGTGGACTATGTCTCCAAATGGGTCGAAGCTAAGGCCACCCGGAAGGATGATGGTAAGACGGTCGCTGAGTTTCTAAAAACTAACATCTTTTGCAGGTACGGGGTGCCTAAGGCAATCATCAGCGACCAGGGGACGCACTTTTGCAACAGGATTGTGGCCCAGGTTTTCAAGCATTATGGAGTGCGCCACAAGACGTCCACTGCTTATCATCCTCAGACAAATGGACAGGCCGAGGTTTCCAACAGAGAGATCAAGCGCATCCTAGAGAAGACTGTGAGACCATCTCGCAAAGATTGGAGCCAGCGCCTGGACGATGCGTTGTGGGCAAAGGCGTTTCATGACAAGCATATCCTCAGACGCACTTTTGAGCCAGGAGACCAGGTATTATTATTCTCATCACGCCTGAAGCTCATGCTTGGAAAGCTGCGCAGCAAATGGACAGGACCGTACACAGTCACCAAGGTTTTCCCCTACGGAACAATCGAGTTAGAAAACGAGCACCGGCATCGTTTTCAGGTCAATGGGCAGAGAGTCAAATGATATCTAGGAGAGCCTTGGGATGGTACATCGCGCGACATTGAGTTGGCAGAGCCCGAGATAACAGATGCACCAGCTGCTGCGCCAGAGGCACCACCAGATGCACCAGAGGGAGAACTGGAAACTATTGCTCACATTTCTTCTTCCTCTTCATCTACCCTCGTTACTGCAGACTTCTCACATATTATCCATGCTGACTACCCTTCTCACCCTTTGCGCAGGACCAAGAAGAACACAACACATACACAAGCGCAGGGTCACTCAGGAGCAAGAGTGGGGGAGGTCGCTGGCACACATTTGGACACGTAACGAGGTACAGTCGAGCCAACGACGTTGAACAAAGGCACTTGTCGGGAGGTAACCCGACTCGTTTTACTTTTACATGTCTTTCTTTTAGTTTTTCCTTGTGCCTTTTAGTTAGCCAGCCAGCCAGCCCTCTTACCAGCCAGCCCTCTTACTCAGCCCCCAGTGCATCCAGCAGAGCCCTCTCCAGTGCCAGCACCAGCCCCAGAGCCAGCAACAGAGTCCGCCCCAGCACCAGCAGCCCCAGAAACAGAACCCACCCCCGAACCAGCACAAGTACCAGCACTTGCACCATCCCCCGCCCAGCCGTCCATTCCGAGGTCCCCTGTAGCCGAACCCATTATTAGCACCAGCTCAGACTCGCTATGGGACCCCGTCTCAGAGGACGACTATGTGGCGCAGCCTGTCGCCCTTTCAGTTGTACCGCCTTCCTCCAGCACCTATGTGACGGATTCTTCAGAGGAGGAGGCGCATAGTTCAGCTGCTGCGTCCAGCTCAGAGGACATATAGAGCTGTAGGGGGGGCGCATTCTTCATTTCGGGTGGTGTCTTTTTCTTTTATATGCTGAACTTTATTTGATATTTTGTTGCTATATTTGTGTGCTGAACTCTTGTGCTACATATTTTGTGCCCCTATGCTATATTTGCGCTGCTTTGACTATATGTTTTTCATTTTTATGTTCTTTATTTTGCTTGCATGCATGTGCGCGTCCTCCGTGCGCTTGAGCTTGAGTCGTGGGGACACGTCTCTGTTTAAGTGTGGGGGGGGGGGGAGCGTTACATTTACATTTCATGTTTTTTAGCATTTTTAGTGTAGCTTAGTTTAATTGAAGGAAACAGTAGCAGTAGTGCGCTTGAGTGCGGGTTGCACGCACTATTCAGCTTGTTTGCGCTACCCATTCTGCGTGCGCTGCTATCAACCTGTTTTAGTATATTTTTTTCATTTTTCTGCTCCTGTTAGTTGGGATATACAGGGGATGTGGAGTTGACAGAAACGCTCTAGAGAGGCGGTTAGTCGTTCGAGCTTCGGAGGAGAGGTATGTGGTCAAGAGCGCGAGTGGAGGCCTGTGCTTCGCAACCTTCGGAACAAGAGAGTGCGCTTAGTCACGCAGATGCCAAAGGCAAATACCCAAAAGCGTGGCGAGGTGGGAAAACAGACCACCTTTCCTCTGGAAGTCGAGCTAAGGAAGGCGGGCACGGGTGTAAACGCGTGCGCCGACCTGCTCAGATAGACCAAGGAGGGAGAGCGGGGCGGTGTTCCATAGCTGTTATCCGGAGGCCGAGACTGGAACCGTTCTGGGAATGTGAGAAATCGTAGACAAAGCTGTACAAAAGAAAAACACCAGCAGATGATATGCGATACAAAAGAATCAGCATGCGCACCACTCAGTACCAGCGTGCGCAAAGTCCACAGAAAATCATCAAAAGGCTTGAGTTCCCAGGAAGTGCGCGGAAGAATCACGCACGGGAAGAAGCTTGCGCTGTTAACCATATACCCATCCTCGGAGCGAGAGCTGACAACCTGGAGCCTATGAAGAGCTATCTCTCAGCCATCCGAAATGATCTTCATCCCAGCTGAGAGGTAATGAATTTCAAAATCACTATACTTAAAACTGTTGAGAGCAGATGTGCGCAGGTGGTAGAGCAGCACAAGGTGTTCAGTAGTGCAGATCGGGCCAGAGTGCAAGACTGTGCGCTAGACTCCAGAGAGGTAACGGTATACGTGCTTGAGTGCTTGTTCGAGGACGAACAAGGGGCAAGTGTGGGGGGTTTGATAGAGCCTATTTATATGCATTATTTAGATCATAACCCTATGCTTGTTTGCAATATTTTGTGTACAAGATTACTGGTTTCCAGTGTTTTTGTATTGCAGGGCAAAACAAGGGCCTAAGTCGGATACGCGCTAACAGGCAGCGTTTAGGACGCGCATCACACAGCCTGCGGAGCTAGCAGCGCAAACAGAAGAATTGGCAGAGTCGACCACGGTGCGCTAACCGATTGCGCTAAGCAGATGCCGTGCGCCATGCGCAGATGATGGTGTTTCCAAATCCTGACACAACCAGATTTGGAAGTTGCCAAGAATGGGCCTCTCGAGCAGTATATAAAGGAGAGGAAGTTCTAGGGTTTAGAGAGCATCATATAACGACACATCAGAGGAGCATCATCACATATTCACAATTCGTACACCAAGGAGGCACTGCGCAGCAGAACTGGAAAACACACGAGCTTGCTGAGAGGATCTGCGCTAGCCGACTGCGCCAGCCAAGACTGCAACCTGCACGCACTGTTTGCTATTGTTCTCTTGGACACCTTAGTTATTATTTACTATTTCTATGATGTTTACTACTAGCATGTCTAGCTAAACGCTTAGTATCGGTTGGGCATGAATCTATGAGTATTTCCTTTGAGACTTGCGCTTAATGCATAGCTTGCTTGCTTATATTAATTCTGTGCACATTGTTGGCAGCTTGTTGCATGAGTAGGGGAAGCCTTGAACCGCAATCTTACTCTTGTTGCTTGTTGTTGTATGTTAAACTAGTTGAATAGCCTGACGGTGCCAACTAGGAGTAACGAGCTAGGATAGGCAATTACTACCTTGATCGGATTCGTAGTTGTTTAGTCTAGTTCAAGAATTAATAGCACATGAACTTTGATCGGAACATGCGCACATGTTAGGAAGCCTTGACCGGACACTAACTTAAGTAAAACCAAGCTATAGACATTTAGAGTCGATGATAAGGAATACACTCATAGAGGATTGTCTGCGCCGATACTTCTCATAGTCATAGTACTTAATCTCTATTGCCTGCGCACGTCTAGTGCAAATTCCTGCGTTTACAACTGTTTACTCGCGCATAGCGCAACCCCAATCACTCACACCCCCATTTTCGTAAGTGTAGGTCACTGGTTAAAACTGAACTGCTTGCTCCCTGTGGAGATCGACCCTTACTTAACCGCTGTACTAGTGGAAGAGGAAGGATTAATTTGACGCGTACAACGACGCGCGATCAAAGACGAACCAGCTGGCATAACTATGACTTGTAGTCTGGATGCAGTTGATCTTTATGAAAAGTGGGAGCGATCCAATTGTCTCTCAGTTATGTTCATAAAGACCAAAATTTGTGCCAGCATTCGGGGTTCTGTCGATCAGCATACTAAGGTAAAAGATCTCCTTAAAGCCATCGATGAGCAATTTGCAACTTCTGATAAGGCCCTTGCCAGCACATTGATTATGCAGTTTTCATCCATGAGGCTCACTGAGAGTAAGGGAGTGTGTGATTATATCATGCGCATGGGGGACATTGCGGCCCAACTTAAGCTTTTGGAAGTTACCATGTCTGAGTCTTTCCTTGTGCATTTCATTTTATGAACTCATCCTCAGCAATATATCACATTTAAGATATCTTATAACACACATAAGGAAAAATGGTCAATTAATGAGCTTATGACCATGTGTGTTCAAGAGGAGGGTAGGTTGTTGATGGAAGAGGGTGAAAAGGTGAACCTTGCTACTTCTTCGAGAAAGAGTAAGGATCACATTAAGGAAAAGGCCAAGGGAAAGATTCATATTAACCAAGTCATCAAGAAGGAGTCAAAGTGTTACTTTTGTAAAAAGAAGGGACACATGAAGAAAGACTGCATTAAGTTTAACACTTGGCTTGATAAGAAAGGTAATTTTCTTGCATTTGTTTGCTATGAAGCCAATATGGTTAATGTTAATCATAATACATGGTGGATTGATTCTGGAACTACAATCCATGTTTCGAATACCTTGCAGGGTATGCAAAACCTAAGGAAACCGATGGGCAGTGAACATCACATCTATTCAGCCAGCAAGATGAGTTCACGTGTGGAAGCCGTTGGGACATGCAGCTTAATTTTAAGTAGTGGTTTTACTTTGCATTTAGAAAAGACGTTTTATGTACCAAATTTCGCTAGAAATTTGATTTCAGTTTCAAGACTTGTATCTTTGGATTTTCCTTTAATTTTTCAGATTCTGGATTTAGTATTTTTCAGAAATTCTGAAGTTATTGGTTATGGTGCTTTGTCTGATAGTTATATCGTCTTCACTTACAAAATGATATCACTCATAACTCTATGCATGTTAGTACTAGCTAAAATTGATGTATTATGAATGAAGAATCATTTATGTTATGGCACCGGAGATTGGGACATATCTCCATTGAACAAGTTAAAAGATTAGTAAAAGATGGAGTACTAAGTACTTTAGACTTTACTGATTTTGATACTTGTGTTAGTTGCATTAAGGGAAAGCAAACTTACAAGTACAAAACTGGTGCAAAGAGGAGTTCTAGTCTATTGGAGATCATACACATGAATATATGTTGTCAGGATATGAATGGAAGTGATCCAAAATACTTTATCACCTTCATTGATGATTATTAACGATACATGTATCTCTACTTACTTCGTTCTAAAGACGAAGCTTTAGATTCCTTTAAATTGTTTAAGGCTGAAGTAGAGAATCAATGTGGTAAGCACATTAAGATTATGAGATCAGATAGAGGTGGAGAGTACTATGGTAGATGCACTGAGAATGGACAAGCACATGGCCTATTTGCAAAAATTCTTTAAGAGCATGGGATTGTTGCCGAATACACTATGCCTGGTTCTCCAGACCAGAATGGTGTAGTCGAAAGAAGAAATCGAACATTAATGGATGGTGAGAAGTATGTGCAGTAATGCAAAACTTCCTGTATTTTTGTGGATTGATGCATTCAAGACGGCAACGTATATACTAAATCGGGTTCCATCAAAGGTTGTCTCAAAAATACCTTTTGAGTTATTTAAAGGATGGAAACCTAGTTTACGTCATATACGTGTTTGGGGATGCTTGTCTAGAGTGTACAATCTATAGGAGAAGAAGCTAGATCCGAGGACTATTAGTGGTATTTCATTGGATATGCCGAAAAGTCTAAGGGTTATAGATTATATTGTCCTACTCATAGTACCAGCATTGTGGAATCAAGAAATGCTAAATTTCTTGAGAATGACTTGATTAGCGGGAGTGATATTTTTCAGGATGTTGTTTCTGGAAAAGATTATTATTCAGATCTACCTGCCGATTCAAGTGATAGATTTATTTTCATTCACACTCCTTTCAAACGGGTGTAAGACAAACACCTTTACCGAATCCACAAGTCGACGACATTCAAGTTGATCAGGATGTGCATGAGGAACAAAATATTCCTTATGAGGATGAGCAAAATCCATTAAGAAGATCTACCAGAAATTGACGATCAGCTGTTCCTGATGATTATCTAGTGTATCTGCAAGTTTTGGATCATAATGTTGGACCAGAAAATGATCCCTTGTCATTTTCACAAGCTATGAGCTCTTCGGAATCAAGCTTATGGCTGAATGCCATGAATGATGAGATGAACTCAATGGGATCTCGTCGAGTTGCCAGATGGGGTAAAACCCATCGAATGTAAATGGGTCTTTAAAACAAAAAAAGACTCACAAGGAAACATCGAGAGGCATAAAGCCAGACTTGTTGCCAAAGGGTTTACTCAACGAGAAGGAATCGACTACACAGAGACTTTTTCTCCTGTATCAAAGAAAGTTTCTCTTCAAATTATCATGGCATTGTAAGCTCACTTTGATTATGAGCTGCATCAGATGGATGTGAAAACAGCATTTCTCAATGGTGTCTTAGAGGAAGAGGTTTATATGAAACAACCTGAAGGATTTTCCTCTAAAGACGGTGAGCATTTGGTTTGCAAGCTTAAGAAATCCATATATGGTTTGAAACAAGCTTCCCGACAATGGTATATGAAATTTCATAATGTGATTACTTCATTTTGTTTTGAAGAAAATCCAATGGATCAATGCATATATCTTAAGGTCAGTGGGAGTAAGCTTTGTTTCCTTATTTTGTACGTGAATGATATATTACTAGCAACCAATGATTTGGGCTTGCTATTTGAGATGAAACAATTTCTTTCAAAGAACTTTGATATGAAGGATATGGGAGAGGCATCTTATGTCATTGGCATTAAGATCCATAGAGATAGATCTCGAGGCATCTTAGGTTTCTCTCAAGAGGCCTATATCAACAAAGTTCTAGAAAAATTCGTATGAAAAATTATTCACCGAGTGCAGCACCTATTGTGAAAGGTGACAGGTTCAGTTTGGACCAATGCCCCAGGAATGACATTGAAAGGGAACGAATGAAGAATGTTCCCTATGCTTCAGCTGTTGGAAGCATTATGTATGCTCAAGTATGTACAAGACCTGACATTGCATATGCAGTTGGAGTATTAGGAAGATATCAGAGTAATCCAGACATTGATCACTGGAAAGCTGCAAAGAAAGTGTTGAGGTATCTTCAGGGTACCAAAGACTATACGCTTATGTACAGACGAACTGATAATCTTGAAGTAGTGGGCTATTCCGACTCCGATTACGGTGGCTGCATTAATTCATGAAAATCCACATCAGGATATGTGTTCATGTTAGCTAATGGAGCCATATCTTGGAGGAGTGCGAAGCAGGCTTTGACAGCCACTTCAATGATGGAAGCAGAATTGGTCTCGTGTTTTGAGGCGATCTCACAAGGTGTATGGTTGAAAAGTTTCATATCAAGGCTGAAAGTTGTTGACTCTATTTGTCGGCCGATAAGGATGTACTACGGTAAATCAGCTGCTATTTATGGCCAAGAATAATAAAAGTCGAAGTCGAAGTAAGCACATCGACATAAATTTTTTGGCGTAAAAAAACGTGTTCAAGAAAAAAAAGTGATCATCGAACACATTAGCACTGATATGATGATAGCTGATCCATTGACTAAAGGCATGCCAATTAAAAATTTCAAGGATCATATAGCTAGAATGGGACTTGTTTCATGTATGTAGAACGTCAATTATGTTTACAGAGACTTTTATTCGGTTGGATAATTTCTTCCTTTATCTTTTGCGCAATAAAGTTATTGTTTTGGAGAAACATCATTAAGGTTTGAACCTAGAAATGTAATAAATTGTGATACATGGAAGATTAATTCCCACTGTAAGGGAATTCGTCGCTATGATTCATATATTATGTCTTTTGTTAAATGGACCAAGTGGGAGAATGTCGGAATTTCTAATTGTTTAATTAGGAATTGACTTTAGTGGTCCATTTTTTATTGACCCATTAATTCAATTAAATGATCCTTTTAAGTTAATTAAATGGTCAAAGGGTCAAAGGAACTCAACAAGTTTCATATTATTTCTCCCACTATTTGGGAAACCACCACATTAACGTCAGTTTCGATGGAAAACTGATATAAAAAGAAGAGACTCATCGATCAAGGTTCACCAGAGTTACTCTCCCTTCAGAAAAATACACCATCATATTGTGAGCAGTAAAAGTTTGAAAATCCGAGATCAATTAGAAGAAAGTAGAAGAAGCAATGGCTAGAGGTATTTCGTTCCTAATAAATTATGTCTTCCGCTGTGTTCATGTTCATTGGACGTAAGAACATGATTACGATTTACACTTCTAACATTGTCCTAACTTGTAGGAAATGTTGAGATAAAGGAATAATTCAAATTCCTAACATTGATATGAAATCAATGAAAGTCTCACTTGTTAACCATTTGAACATGAATGGAATTAAAATTGAGGGGCTCTGATGTAAGCAACTCAATTTAAACTTTGGTCAAAGTAGTTCCAGACTTCATGAGCAGTTGGACACAACTGCGGGAGTGGGACGGAACTACCCAACAAATTTGTTTTCTCTATAAATGAGAACACAACAGAGAAACAGAGTAACACGAGCCCAGTGAAGACTCTCCTTTCTTCTGCGTTTCTTGGTGATAGCTGAAGATCAACCTAAGTTCGATTCAGCAAGGCTTCTGTGTGTGTACAATAAGCGCTGAAAGGTTGTTTCATCCTACGGAGCAAACTGTCATTGATGTCCTGGAGTAGGGGGCAATTTTGCTTCAAGGACAGCGTCTAACTTGACTCAACCTGATCAAATCCTACATACGGTTTTTGCTGGATTTTACTGACTCTGTATGTTAATCTGAATAGTACTGCAGACTTATTGTTTTCTGCCCATGGACTAACAGACTCTTCCATCCCATCAGCCTTTACATTTCTAATATTCTCTGGCAAGTTTCTCAATTTTTTATGTTATATTGCTCGAAACTCTAATGGAAGCTCTGAATTCGGCCCATGTTTCATACTATACTGCCGCCATTTCCTCGCTTTGATTGCTACTTATGGATTCTTCATTGTCCAATTCAGACTGTTGTGCATTTATTGTGTGCCACCCATTCATAATATAACACTGACATTTTGTCAAAGTTCAGTAACCAAGTAGGGGTGTGTGTGGGACGGATTAGGACTGGTTTAGCTTGTCCTTAACCCAACCCAAAATAGTAACCAGGCCACTTATTTGAATTCTAACCCGACCCTAAAATCGACGGTGTGCGGGCTTGTATAAAGGCTGAGACCGGGCCAATGTAGGACGAGATTGTGTTGAACCGAATTGTTGACTACTTGTGGGTTGTGAAATTGGGTATTACAGCTTAACTTTCTAATAGGCAATCACTACTTAGTCTAATGCAATATCACTTTTTACTAAAATTGCTTGATGTTCTCTTGATGAAATTAAAGTCTCAGTTTTAAATTTTAGTTAGAAAATATAATTTTATGAATTAATTTAACGGACTGTGTTATCCGATGGTTGACCCTAATCACGACCTGAACTAAATACCAAGTTAAGTCAAACCCGGCTCATTATTATGCTGGCCAGACCGGGTTTTCGGGGCAGGCCAAGTCTTGCACACCCCTAGACCCAAGAACATGGAAAACATACCAGCGTAGTATGCCGGTGGATTCAGGCTTTTTGAAACTACATGTTGCATAACTACTTGATGTTGTGTAGGTGATCTGCGTTTGAAATGATACAACATCGCCAAAGACTTTGCTGAGTCTACTTCATGCTGCATCTGCCTAAAACATTCGACATAGTGTTCCTTCCTCGTCAGCGAATGAAAATGAATCATCAGTTTATCTACAACCATTTGTGCATCACAAAGTGTCTTCAGATCTCTCCTGAAATTTTGACTTTCATTATTCAATGAGCTATAATTATAAAATTGGTTTCCTATTTTCGATGTTAGTATACACAATACTTGCTCCCCCTTGACAAAACATTTTGCTTCCCACCTGCATCTACTCACCTTCTTGTTTCTTTCATTTGAATTTTATAATATCCACCCTTCTTGTTGAAACGTTGTCTATGACATAGCGTATGTACGTCGCCATCTTTATTTTGGTAATTGATAAACGAACGGTGAATCCGGATATACTTGAATAGTGTTTGTAAAAACTTATAGCATCCTCCAATATGCCAAAGGTTAGAGTTTCTGCTCATCAGGGCATACAGAGTAAATGAAAAAGACTTGCTGGATTGCTCCGTCCCCTTATGATTAGGACCTACTCTATCAACCTGCGCAAGTTGTGTAACTAAAACATAAAATAACTTGGAAAATTCCTCGCTCTTCATATGTTTCCTCATTATGTTCATCACTTCATTTTCATGTAAACGAATCAAAATAATAAATATTGTTACAATGCATTGTAAATGAAGAGTGAGTATTCAAAAAATTATCATATGTATATAACAATTTGATCAAATCAATAAATATAGTAATCAGACATATGAATATATCTTCCAAAACAAATGATGTTCTCGAATACGTTCAACTGTTTGACCATTGTATTCATCATTTTTTTTGTTTTTATTTGATGTAAACAACTCAAAATGATGGATATTATAAAATGTATCATTCAAAAAATCAGCATTTGTGAACATACTTTGTTAAGGATAGTGGCATCTCCTTGACAAAAGCACTGCAAGTTGATTTGGCGAGTTGCTACAGCAAGCAGCTGAAGCAACCTGAAGACAACCTGCGAATGATCAAAGGTTGTTAATCGGAGGAAGTTTCTTAAATGTATTTAGGAAATAATTGCTGCAACAGATTTATGAATTATCTTGAGAAGATCTTAGAGAAGATCTAGGGAGTTTCGTAAAAGGTTTTAGGAAATAGTTGCTACAACAAAATTGCTAACAACCTACAAAGATCGTGGAGAATATATGGTTCCTAAATTGCTTTTAGAAAAGAGATTGTTACAATCAAATCTCAACAACTTGCTAAGATTTTGTAATAGATCGGGATCACAAAAAAGAATTTAGAAAGTGTTATACATAGATCAAATCCTAGTAAGACTAGGATTTCCATAATTTATCGGAGGCGGCCAGTATGTAAGGGGCAGCGACTCGATGGGTAGAGATCATCGATAAAGGGCATGATCAATATCGAGCAAAGAATACAATCAAAGAGAGAGAGAGTGCGCGATCAGCAGAGAGTGAGTGTGTGCACAACAAGAAAGCTGAGAGAGATCATAACTGAATGTGTGTGATCGAAGCTTGATCATTGAGTTCAACTGAAGAGGAGTCTCGTTGAAGATCAAGTACATGCTCCTAGGAGAATCGTGCTGGTGAGCAAAGCACGGAGAATCAAACAACAGTGCAACATCCCCGATAGCTGACAGGAGGTCGCTGATCAAGGGGGAGCGTCATCGGAGTTGTGAGAACTCGCCGAAGTCAAATTGAGTAGCTGGGAGAGCCCGGAGAATCTGAAGTAGATGCTAAGAAAGAGCAGCTTGTTTTAGCAAGTTATTGTAGCATCCTGTCATTACACTCTGTCATATAATAGACTAAGTCTGTGTGATCAGAGCTGTAGCATCCTATTACTGCATTGTGTTGAGTCGTTGAGCAGATATAGCTAGTCTGTGTGATCGGACTGAGCAAAAAGATTCTAGCTAGGTTAGAAGTAGAGGTTGTTCTAGCATTGGCAGAGAAAAGGAGCCTTTGTACTTTAACCGATAATAATGGAATCTTGAGCATTTAAGAGTAGTTCCTCCTTCCAGAGGTAGGCACTGGCCGAACCGGGTCACCAAAGTGCTTATTATTTTTCAGGTTCAGTCTTAGCAAGATTAGTTCGCAAGTGTCATAGAAGGTTGCTATAGCAACTGTCTGATCCAGACACCAGCAGCGTGTCAAAATTTATACTCATCAATCGGATTAATGAATATAACTACCAATGATTACATTGATGATTGTTAAACAAAGCTTTCCAAATATATGTTTTGATGAGTCGATTAAAGTAAAATCCGTTAAATAATCATAACAATCTGATATCGAAATGGCGCAAGGACATGATCTGGTGAAAATCAATCGAACTACTGGACAAAAAATACATTCATCAGAACGTACGAGAGTTGATGTTGATCATGATGATGATGATTAGGCCAACGCAGTCTTCTGCGATTGTAGAGAAGCCGACGGAGCTAATGGAAGGCGCAGGTTGCTGATCCGGCAATGAGCAGCGAGTCTGAAAACTTGATCGAGTCGAATGAACAATGTTAATTTCCCCTCTTTCTTTCGAAATACATGAATGATCATCCAGCCCTTTCACAATTAATAATGAATTAAATTGAACTTTTATATAGAAATATTCGGGCCGTTAGATAGTTTGATCAAGTGGTCCACATCGTTTCTAAGTTTGTAATTTTAGAGAGGTTTATATTTGATCATTTCCTGACTGTACATGTCTAAAAAGATAGAGCAGCTTCATCCTTGTTAAACATTGATGTAGTGGTTCATAAATTTTCAATGGATTGTTTACTATTTATGAGAGATTTCGTGATGGTTAAGGTCTTGGTTTGAAAAGCGATATGACCCTGTTGCATGGTATGTCGGAGCGATCTTCTCTTTTTTGTTTTTTTTGGGAGAAGGTGAAAATTTTATTCAGCAAAAAGAAATGATACAAGGACACAAACAAACCCCAACACCACCAAAATCAGAGAACCAAGAACTACAGCAATCTAGCACCAACAGGCAGCCTCTACGAGACAGACAAAAACAAACTTTTACATTACAGCTACGACTCTGTTTTTCAATTGTTTCTTCAGATTCTCATGTAATTCAAGTACTCTAAGAATTTTCTTGACAATAATGTTGCACTCGGTATTCTCGCCATTGAAAATGGTTGAGTTTCTATTTTTCCATGTTTCGTAAATACACGCACGTATGAGGTAGAACATATTTTGAGTTTATGTTGCTGTGTAGCTTTAGTCATTCTTGACTGTATTTTTTTTATTGATGCATGTTGAGTTTATTAAAAGAAATTGTCTTTGATATTCACAGAATGACCTCCTGCTTTGGCGATGGTTTAAATGCGGCCTATACCTTATAGCCATCCTGAAATGCATGGAATAGCAAGCCGAAAGCTTTTGCGGGAAAACTCATATGAAGATCAAAAAATAATGTAGCAGAGTTCAAAATAACAAGAATAACTAGTTGACAGGGAACATGAACATTTTCAAAAAAGGCTTAGATTTTCAACAGCTTTCAAAAGGTTAAAATATAGCATTGCATCAAAATTTCAGTCGTCCACCATCTTAAACAGGTTTGGAGATTATAATTTAGATGCATTCACAAGTTCCACCCAGCTGAGGCTTGCAAGGAAGTCCCAATATTTGTTCAACATATGATCAGTTGGTTGTAATTGCTCCCACTTCCCTGTACAAAATATAGCGTACGCGTCAGCTCCATACCTGAAAAATGAAAAGGTTACACATACAGAATCCCGAGAATGAAATTACTAAATCATTTTTTAAACCTACTTGCCAACACCGTGCAACTGAGTCACATGAGTCCAAGTGTCTTCCAAGTACTCTTTGGAAAAACGCTGAATCATCAGCGCCCTTTTCTTTTGCAAACCTAAACTTTGTATCACCTTCTCTACGTCCTCTGTAGCAACCTTTGTCGCCATTTCAGCATTAGGACAAAGGTTGAATAAGTTTGGGATCACTCTTCCAGCCTGCAACAGTTCGTATGCGCCGCTTTTTTATTTTGTGAATATAAATATATAAGACTATCGGTACTTGTTAAGGATTTTACAAAACAGTTGCACAAAACAAGAGAAAGAAAGGAAAGGGATTTGACTTAAATACTCATTCCTCTGAAAGGAAAAACAAAACTCAAGTAATTACATGATGGATTGCTACGCTTTGGAAGTAAAGAACACAATATATAATATATAAAAATAAAGTCTTCATTATTTTGCAAATTACACTAGAATCCTAATTTATACCAAAGCAAACAAAATCAAATCATAGTACTTGAGAAGAGTCCTAGTTCTATTCAACCCAATTATGTGAGCTTAGATGCAAAGCAAGACCACAGGTCTACATATATTTATCACGGACATGATAGACAATATTCATACCATACTACTTCATTTCATATGAGGCCTTCAGACTTGATTTTTACCGGAACATGGAATAGTCAACATCATCTACTATTATTCAAGTCCGGATAAGCAAAACTGACAGGGAGGCACCTCTGCCAAACCCTTAAATTGACCAGCACTATCAAGTATCCAGCTCTAAAATCCATAAGATGCAAGTAATAACTCCCATTTACAAACAACTACACAAACCAACTCGACGGATATTACGTGGAGCAAAATAATATGGAACAACTGAGTTAATCGCTTAATGCCTTTGATACTTATCAAAGAAGAATATTCAAGACAGAACGTAGATCTTCTCCTTCGTCTCGCTGGGCCAATTTTTTTCATTCGGCAACTCTGGAATCGAAGACTATTAAATTATTATTGGCCTCCTTTTCTTACCATGTTACTGGCATTCGAGAGATAATAATTTTCATCCAGGTATTTGAAAATAAATTATGTGCCAAAAAAAGAGTGCAACAGCTTGTTGATTTATATAAGAATCCTTTTTTTTATTGTTTAGGAAAAGGCGCATATATTCCAAAACATAAAAGATGTATACAATTCTCCATTATGAATTACAAAAAATAGACCTAACCTGATAATACCCAAACAAATGCACTATCTGGAGCACCAAATTAAAACAGAACCAAGACAGCCACCGAGTCTAAAGTGGCCCTAACCAGCTACCGAAGACAAAGCAGACTCAGCAATTTCTCTTCAGAACTCGTAAGCCAACAAAGGACCAAGACAAGCCAAAAAACCACGCAACTAAGATCAGCCACCCAATCTGCTCTGGAAGACCCTGCTCAATCTGAATTTCCCAGACGACTAATTCCACTGAATTGTGAGAATCCTTACACAAACACAAGGAGAATTCTATTGAAAAAGCTTGACCAGGGCCCATATATCACACAATATTACGGTACTTCGGAAAACACTGAGGGAAAGAAAAAAAAGGCAAAATCGATGCAAGTGTATAGTATAGTATGGCAACCCTTATAAAAATCAAAGCCTCTTATGTCAGAATAATTGTCATTTAACCACTAGTCGCAATCATAATAAAATGAACACTGAGCACAAAAAGCTATGTAAATTAGGAATGCCCAACTACCTGTAAGCCAGTTGTGCAGTTCAGAAGCATACATATCACCAAGACCCTCCAAGGGTCCTGAACATGATCTTCTTGGAGGAGATTAAATGGTGAACGTGGAGGTATCCATGGGTTATCAGGAGTTTTTCTACAATAAGGTTCACTTCTCTTTTGAGCAGCAGTGAGTTGAGGGTTTTTGGCTTTGCGTTTATTACGGTTGCTGGACAGCTTATCAGTCAATAGGTAGCCTGCGCTCATGTTTGATGCATTGTTGAAGTATGGAGATACCTTGATAACTTGAGAAGTACTCTTATCACTGGATTTTGATTTCTTAATGCTCTTGATAATTGCACTGGGTAATTCATTTCTGCTAAGTTTATCATCTGCATTTACATCATCTGATACATTCCTGAAATACGGAGATGTCTTCACAGCCTTAGAGCTATTCTTACAGTGCTTTCCATGTTTGACGCTTGCACAGTTCTCATTGGTCATAACCCCAAGTTGACTCACTGAGACCTCAAAATATGGTGATACTGTTCTTACGGGCAAGTTTTCTGTTCTTTTTTCCTGATTTGCATTCCTCTTTCTCTTCTTTGAGGGTGACTTTTTAGCCATTTTAAGTTGAGCCGCTTCACTTTTTGCCAAGTTCGCTGTTGAAAAGAGATTCTGTCCTTCCTCATCACTAATAGTGCAATGATCTTTCTTTAAAATAGGGCCACTGATCTTGAAATCATCCATCATCTTCTCGTTTTCGACAGCCTTACCAATATGACTCGGTCCACTTTGTACTTTGAGATTCCTATGAGGGTGAGATATTTTAGCCATCCCATGCTTACGGTTTTCTATTTCAGACACTTTTCTGATATAGGATTCCACTTCACCTGATTGGGGAACTCCAGAAGAATTACATTTGCCCTTTCCAGCAGCAGGATCTACATTCTCGACATTCCCCTTGTTTTTCACTTTTTTTGATTTGCTGTCCCGGTCCTTGTGACTTCGGTTCAAGACATGCTTATCCTTCCGCTTTTTCTTACTCTTGATTGCTTCACTTCCACTTTCATCAATTATAGTTCCGGGCTCAACCCTCCCATCAGAATATGGTCGGCTCTTTGTTTTTTCCCCTTTATTGTCGTGGTTAATCACAACAGTCTTATGAATTACATGGGTGGGCTGGCTCTCCATCCCCATATGAATCTTCTTAGGCCTCTTGTTCTGAAACTCAACACAATCGTCAAACCCGTTGGCAGAGCTTGCACAGGGATGGCTCTCCATACTCCTTTCATCACAGTTGTTCCTATCAACGACATTGGAAAGACCCTGCTTATCTGCAGTCTTATTCTTTTTCTTTTTATTTACATGATTGTTGGTTGCCATCAGAGTGTTCGCAGCCCTAAAAGCACTTATCCTTTCTTCTCCTTCAGCAGCCCCAATTCCAGTGGCAACTAAACAAACAAGGCATCAAAATAAAGAAAAGCGAGTAGTAGAGATTCTAGAAAAGCAAAAAGCCCTAGAAAGAAAGTGCCACCTGCCTAGCTACAGCCGTCCGCCGCTTCGTCGCATATTTTCTTCTTTTTCTTTTTTTCACATATATTTTTCTTCAGCTGTGTTACAAAATAAGAATGGTTCCAGTTTGTTACGAGGTTTTTTCTCATATGGTTTCTCGCTGAAGGGCATCAGCCCATGACCCAAAGGGCCCAAAATTTTCAGAACAACAAATATGTAACAGTTCATTCAAAAGTAAAATCCATGACAAGAGGCTCAATATTCTACCATAAAACAAACACATTTCCATCTCAATTTCAGCGGAAGAATGGAAGATGGTATACTATACTGGTTCTTACTCTTCCAATAAATAGGAGGTATGTAATAAAATAGCCAGTTGTGGAGCGCCGAATAAGCGGGCAAGTTGTCTAATCCGAATCGCAGTAGGCAATAAGCGGAAGAGAGCTAGAAGCCGGAAAGGTGTAGACCTTGGCGTGGATCAGTCTTAGGATAACGCCGAATACAAATAGAAGCATCACAATATGCCCGGTGGGGTGACTGCATGAACTGTGCCAGAGTATTCATTGGACGAGTATTAGTAAGGTAGATGAGGCGACAAATGAGGTGTCTATAGCGCTCAGAGTCCTAGTACGGGGGTCTTCGATTTGGCAAGATCATGATGTTGCTCCATATGAAACCCGTAGGGTTTGACACCTAACAAGCCAGCCTCAGAAAGAATATCCAGTGTATACTTCCTTTGGAAAGAAATATACCCTTTCGGGTTTCGAGCAATCTCAATACCAAGAAAGTGTTTGAAAATTCCCAAATCCATTATGTGAAAGTATAAACTCAAGTATTCCTTAAAGCGAGCAATGACTTAAAGATCATCACCTACAATATTAAGTTCATCAACATAGACTAAAGATGACAAAATTGTAACGTTGAACGCAAGCATCATAACACTTGTTGGAAAAACTGAGTGCGAACCATTATGAAGGACCATCAACATAATGTGATACCATTATTTGTTCGAACCCGACGCACTTGTTGACAAAATTGAGTGCAAATCATAGCACATAAACATTGTAAAGATGACATAACCTTAATATTATCATGTATCACCCACCGCTACATGAGAACAGTCATCCATAATAGTCAAGAAATATGCAGCATCAATATGAGATGGAGTGTGATAGGACCCCAAACATCAAAATGAATAAACTCTTTTAAGGTTGTGACATCCTTGAGAAAACAAAACAAATGCAAGAAGTTGCTACAGCAACGAAGTAAGAAGCTAAAGCATGTTCTGAAGACCAAAAAAACAAACCGCAAAAAAATGTTATAGCATCTCGTTGCAACAGAAGCTGGAGCAAGTTGTCTGAAGTCAATCACTAGAAGTTGTTATAGCATTCCATGAAGAGTCAAAGATAGAGCAACGTAGCCGATCAACACGCAGCGACACGGAGAGCGTCCGGAGGGTTGCTGCGGCGTCCCAATAAGTTAGGGTTGCTCATAGTCAATCACAGTTGATCAGAAGTCTTCATCAAAAGCGATTGAAAGATATTGAAGAAGATAAGTTTCTAAATTGGTTTTTTGAAGTCAAATCTCAACAACTTGCACGAATCTATGAGAGGAACCACTATGCAAAGTTGATTGGAAAGATCTGCGAATCCTATGGGAATTAGGATTCTTGTGTTTGATCAGTGTTATGGCTATATATGGGAGTGCAACACACACAACCACAGAGAGATACGCATAAGCAAAGAGCCGGAGCTAAAGGCTAGAGCGCAGAGTTGTGGGTGCATGAGCTGAGAGAAGATCACGGGTAGAGGAGTCCGATCTAAGCTTGATCTAAGAACTTCAACTGGAGCATAGTCTCATTGAAAGATCAAGTACTTGCTTTGGAGCATAGTGATAGAGAGGAGCTGTCGAGGACTGTCGGAGATCAAAACATAGTTCCAGATATTGATAGGAGGTCATTGATCAAGGGGGAGCATCGCCAGAGTCAGGAGAACTCGTGGAAGTCCGACTGCTCAGCAGGGAGTGCTTGGAGAGTCGTGGACAGAAGTTACAACAACTTGACAGAGTAAGTTGCTATAGCATCTTCCTGTTACGCACTCTCTTAGTATAGGCTGAGTCTGTGAACTGTAGCTATCTATTACTGAAGTTTGTAGACAGTGTGAGCAAATCTGTGGGATCGTAGCTAATCTCTGTGATCAGATTGAGCACAACTTTCGATAGGTTAGAAGTAGTGGTTAAACTAGCATTGGCTGAGTTTTGAAATCCTTTATACTTAAAACGAGATAGTGAAATCTTGAGGACTGAAGATAAGTTCTCCCCAGACATAGGCTGTTGCCGAACTGAATTACCAAAGTTTCAGAGTCTTCCAGGTTCGGCCGAAACAAAGAATTTTCGCAAGTGACACAAGAGGTTGTTATAGCAACCTGTTGTAACTTGTCACCTGCAGCGCGTATAAATTTCAAACTCAAATGCTTTAGTTGCTCGACCTAGACTAATACAAAAACTAAAACGAGTCTGTTTTGCTCTAAAGCAAACATCACAAGAAACACCATTGCTTTCATTTTTCTCATTAATGATATTGCAAATACTAGATAAAGTAGAAATAGATGGATGAAAAAATCGTAAATTCCATAGGCTAAGCAACGAGAAATAGAAGTGTGACAAGTGCGCGCTTCAAGCCCACCTCGTTGCTCACCAACATCAATCACTTTCCTCAAACTGTAATCATGTAAGGCTATCTACAATGACAAATGCATTCAACCTCCTATTTTATCACTTTTTAACACTCCACGTCATCTTCTCTATCTTCCACCTAATCATTCAACACACATTCAACTTATACCCTCTACAATGATTTTGTTTAATAAAATTCAACACCCTACCCCACAACTTTTATTTATCTTCTTTTATTTTCTTCATAATTTAGTTTTTGTAATTACAATTCAATAAAAATTATCATTTTGCATTCAGCACAAAATAATTAATAGTAAAATAAATTATATATATTCTTTTTTATTTTAAATGTTTTTATTTCATCAATTTTAAAATTTTTATATCATTGCATCTTGCAAGAAATAAAGACGAGAAATACGGATAAACATTATTAATTACGAAATGTATTTAATTACGAAACATTCCGAATTTTGCCCATATGTGTTTGACTAGATCTGCTTGCAATGCGTGATGTGCGTTTGAATCATGCATTTCGAATCTAGCACGCACATGATTTGCGAATGCCGGTAGCACCTCAGTCGAGAATTGTTGTTGTATATTAGACCCCACTCGCCTCAGATTGATCATAATCGATCCAGTGTTGAGCATATGTATCTCCTTCATCCTCAACAATCATATTATGCAATATGATACACGACCTCATGATGATAGCCAAATCGGCTATGTCCCACATGCGAGCTGATTCGCGAATGATTTTAAATCGAGCCTAAAACACTCCAAATGCACGTTCGATGTCCTTCCGATATCCCTCCTGATATTTTGTAAATAACTTATCTAGTTCACTTTGAGGAAGTCTTATTGATTTGCGAAAGTCGGATAAGAAGGGTAAACTCCATCGGCTAGATAGTATGCCATGTTATATGGACGTTGATTCACGAAGAAATTCACTCTTGAAGTATTGCCCTGTTCAACATCATTGAATACTGGTGAACGGTCTAGAACATTTATATCGTTCAGTGTTCTTGGACATCCAAAAAAGGCATGCCATATCCATAGATCATGAGAGGCAATTGCTTCAAGAATAACAGTGGTGGTTCCATTATCTCCTCGAGTAAATTGACCTTCCCGCACTGTAGGACAATTTTTCCTTTCTCAATGCATGCAATCAATACTCTCAATCATCCCCAGGAACCCCCGCATTTCACTAACGTGCAATATTCTTTGCAGGTCATCTTGAGTTCGGGCTCTTAGATACTCTTGCTCATACAATCTTATGATCCCTTCACAGAATCTACACAAGCACTCCAATGTTGTAGTACCTCCTATTTTGATGTACTCATCGACTGCATCGGCCGCCACACCATATGCTAACATTTGTATGGTTGTGATACATTTTCCTAATAGAGATATACCTTCTTTATTCGTTGAGTCTACTCTTTGGGTGAAGTAGTTGTCACTGTTTGATAAGTCCTCAACGATCCGAAGGAAAACATGTTTTCGCATTCGATATCGCCGTCGAAACATTGCATCATCATATGTAGGTTGATCATCAAAGTAGTCGTCAATTAGTCTTTTGTTCGCAATAGCATGATCTCCTTTGAAATGTTTTCTCTTGCTACGACGCGCATAGTCTTCCTCTATTTTGTTTTGACGCTCCCTAAACCGGTTGAGGATATACCTCTCTTCTATTTCAGACTTCCTTTTGTAAGCTTCGATATCAAAAGGAAATTCGGATGGATCCATTGATATTTTTTGTAAGATGAGATTTATGGCACTGGTACATCAATCGGAGAATGAGTACCCATTTATAAGAAATTGAGTGGCTGAAATTGACAGGTTCGAAACAAATAATGAAATATGATTAAATAAGAGATAAGGATTAGATTCTCTCATTAGAAATCGAAAGTCAAGGATTGGATTAATAAAAAGGGTCACAGACTACTGACAAACTCTCATTATTAAAGTAGAGACTGACAATACAACATTAAAGAAGACATCGACAACACAAAATTAAAGAAGACAGTGACAACACAACGTTACTTTCCAAATAGATCGTTGCTCAACTTCTCCAATAGCTCTTTGCTCTGGTCATCGAGATGTTCCTTTGAACTTAGCTTCATAAACATCTTCATCTTTTTCGCTTCAGTTCGTTCTTTCATCAATTGGTTTGCCTCCTCTTGCCTTATGGCTATTTTTTCCAATCGTTCCAACTCTTGCTCCTTAAATTATTTAAATTCATTCCACTCTTCATTGACCACTTCCAAGGCTGCGCCCTTGCCTTTCTTTTTACCCTTTTTTTTATTGCATCCCTCCCCATTGGACGAGCACAAGATCCTACGGTGTTGGAGTCACTTGCATCACTATTGCGGGCTCTCTTAGATCCGCTGCTTTTAAACAAGGCATGTATCCGAGTGGTGAAAGCTCATGGACACAATCGTATGATCAAAATTGGGAAAGCAACCAGTATCCACAGATGGGAGAGCAATACTATGAAGACGCACATTATTACGAATTTTCACAACAAGTTTATGAAGCGCCCGCCCATTCACCTCTATTTCAGAACCGTAATCAGCAGACTCAACCTGAGAACACCGAGATATCAATTGTGGAGTCCATGCTCGCTGATTTTCTGGCACAACAGAGCAAACATTCTCAAGAAACTGAGGCTAAGATTGACAACTTGACAAAGTCAGTGGAGCAGCTCACTATTCAGACTCATATGCTGGAAACTCAGATTACGCAACAAGCAAGCTTCGTAACAAGAGAACCGAGCGCGACCAAGGAATTCATAGACAATGACGTCGAGATGGAAGTAGCCAGCCATCAAGAAGTTCATGTTAATGAAGCATTTGCCCCTTCACCCTTATTTTCCAATGATGTGAATGAACATGGTGATGTAGTGGAAGAGATGGAGCACTTTGAGCCGCCACAAATTCAAAATTATGAGGACTTCGTTGATTTGTATTTGAATTCAACTAAAGAATATCCTTGCATACATATGGATGTGATAGTGAAGAGAGCTTCAGATATATTGGCACCTGAGTTACTAGTCGAAGAGCTCACGGGAAGCATGCCAATTGGATATGGAGCATGTAGTGAAGATGTATATCTTCTTGCACCACCGCCGGACAAGTTTCTAAGGTTCTTGCCATATTTTTTGAAACTGCTGAGAAGAAGCTCCTACAATCCCTTGGTTCTCAAGGGACTAATATTTATAAAGGGATTGGACTGTCAATTCAACTTCCATATAGCACTTGATGGACGTAAATTCAAATGGGATTTGAAGGTGGATTGACACCTTTGAGCATTGAAGGCCCCGCGAGAAGGGATTCTAGCAAAGGACTTCTCGCGAGTGATTTCTATTGGGCGCTTTGCTGAGTCTTGCCAAGACGTTAAACTAGGCCTTGACGGGAAGTAACCCGGTTTGTAAGTTTTTATATTTGTTTTGGTTAGCTAAATTTGTGCATTACATGACATGATGCGTGATTTATGTGCTCTCAACCTAAGTGTTTAGTTCTCTTTCTGGTTGATTTATATTTCTATTTTTATTGCTTAGGGACTAAGCTTGCTCTTAAGTGTGGAGTGTTTAGAGCGCATAATCACTCTTGCCATGTATTGCATTTTAGTTAGGTTGATAGGCATGCTAGTTTAAGAACACTTGCGCGCTCAAATTTTCTATGGCTTGTTGTTAACTTTCTCACGCTTTATGAGCTACGCCGGTTATCTGTTCATCCTATTTGAGTTTGTGTTTAGAATCTGAAATAGTTCGTTCGAGTGTGTATTCTTTGGAGTTAATATTATTACTATCTTTTGTCTATCATATGTCCCACACACTTTTGAAAGCATGCTTCGAACTTGATACTTGTAGGCACCGGTCTTAAATTAATCTTTTTTGAAAACTTAAGCATTGTTTGTGATTCCAGGTGACTTTAGTTCTCTTATTATGTATTCTCGTGTATGTTGTTACTCACACACACCCGCCTTCACTTTTTATACTTTGTCAAGCCTTAAGTGTGGAGTCCCTCGAATGAGAGGAACAAAAAGAACGTCAAAAGAGGGCACAAAATAGGCCCCAACAAAAAATATCTATGAAAAAAAAAAGGAAAAAAAAAATGCAAAGGAATGGAAGAAAAGTTCCTCCTTGAGCATAGTAAGGCCGAATGCCATTAGACACTCCACCTTAAGCTTGACATTGTGTATTATACCACTCGTTTATTGTGTGTGATTGCATCACGTATTGGAAGTCATATAAGATGAGTTAAGGAACGACCCTTGTGATTGCACGGAATCATTGACTTGCTTATGCAATTTTCGTAAAATGCCAAGCCAAGCTCCTCTTCTCTTATGAGTTATAAAGTCTGGACTTTAAGACTTGAGAATGAGCTTTGCGCCAAGAGCCTGTGGACTATCCCTAGATAGCATAAGTGAATGGCGGGCATGTTTTGTGTAACCTGGATTTATGTTTCGGATGCATAGCTTGAAAAGGATGTTAAGACACGTGGTTAGTCATTTGATGGTTTTGATACCGACTTGTTTGAGTGCAACATCTTGTATGAACTATGAAGGTTTGAAAACTCATTTGAAGATAGTTTGACTTGGATGTTGGCTTAGCGCATTAGTTTGAGATTGTTGCAATAATGCCGTCACTTTTGAGCACCCATTTCATGCATTCATATAGGGCACCTGCACTAGGGATTTGTAGGTATTCCCTCTTCTGAAAACCTTCACGAGACCAAAACTCGTCCACTAGGGTAGCCTAGGGGTTTAAAGGCTTGATGCATATGCTAAATGCATCCGTGATTCCTACGAAAGTGAGTTAGGACTTGCATATCTTAGGATATTAGTTTAGTTAGTGTAGATCGCATGAACTTGATTGGTACTTGCACTGAGTTTCTCTGCTACTCATTGTCCATTTTATATTTGTTCGGGACGAACAAATTCTAAGTGTGGAGTGTTTGATCGGTTGATTTCTTACCGATTATTCGCTTCATTCGATGACGAATTTCGCTCCTCTCTCGAACTTTTCATTGTGTTTTCACCACTCTACTCTCATTTCAGGTCAAGTTATATTAAATTGAGGGTTTGTAGTTCGTTTGGAGCAAAATAAGGTCAAACACAAAGATTCAAACGAATACAGACCAAATCTGGGCAGATTGACCTATTCGTCATCAAAAGCTTGCCGAGAACATGATTCTTATCCGATTGAGGCGTGCTATATCTTGTTGGAAAGCTAATTCAAAGGGCTACAACTTTGTAGTTTACAGCAAGACGTAATTCGAAGGTTTAGATGGCCAAAAATGCAAGACAAGTCAGATTTACAGTGCTGAGTGAACAGTAGCCGCCGGTTCACTGGTCAAACCGCCGGTTCACTGGTCAAACCGCCGGTTTACTGTTCAAACCGGCCCCAAAGGCAAAATTTCGTTTTTCTCTGAAAAGGGCCGGTTCAACTTAGAACACCGGCGGTTTAGACGTTAAACCGGCGGTTTGGTCACTGAACCGCCGGTTTGGAACCAAACCGGGCCGCAAATCAATTTTGAAAATCAGCCCAATTGATTTTCATATAAATAGAAATCGAGGGCTCGTTCAGAGGGGGTTGGATGATTTTGGAGAACGAACGCAAGAGAGAAGAGGATAGCTGGGAGTGAAGATCGTCGTCACGGGTTCTTCGTTCTTTATTCTCTTCATTCTTGTATTGATAGTAATCCCGATGAGTAGCGTAGTTTATTTAGTTCTGGGATCCTACGGATCCCATGCCTGTAACCTGGTTTCATGTGATTTGTACAAACACCAATTTTAGTCTAATGCATGTTTATGTTTTCAATTCTATTATGCTTCATTCTATCGTTTTATCATTGTTGATCATTGATTGGGATGACTGCATGTTAGAACGGGACTAGGTTAGATGCCAAAAAGATGAATGGGTCTGAGGCAGTTAACTGGAACAAATAGGATTGATATCGAGACATGGTAGCTATATTGTTAGTACATGAATCGATAGGAGAGTTGACATATTTTGTCTGGAAACCTTTGTGTCTAATAAATCGAGACTGTTGATAATCCGTGATTGGGCGGCGTTCAATAGTGTAGATTAATTCAGGTGATGATCCGTGAATGGGCGGCTCATCTGATGTCAATTTAGGTTATTTCCAAAGCTATTTTGCATGACTATATGGTGTGACTGATTGCATGAATTGTGTTGCGAGCATGGGTGAAGTTCGATCTTGGAATTACTTTCTCTGATCGAATCAACCGTTAGTTATATTAATTAGGGAAATTAGGATAGTTAGAACAAACCCACACTTTTCATCAGGAGTAGCTGAACATATTGTTTGCTAGCTAGTATATACACGCGCCTGTTCCTAGGATCGACCCTTGGCTTACCAAGGTATATAAATTGTTTTTGACTACAATTTGACCCCTGAAACTTATATCTGACATCTATAAAGGGTTAAAAATACGATTGTCACATACGCTTAGCGTTATCATAAGCACCAATCCATTTGCCTAGTATTTTTTTGATGTAGTTGTAATGATTTCTGCACGAAACTCCATCACGTGGAGGATCAAACAAGCAATGCTCGTTACAGAACTCGGCAATTTTACCCCAATATGATTCACTTTTTTGGTTTCTGCCAACAATATTGGCAGTTCCATATTTAATCCACCCACTAAGTAGCACCAAATTTTGATCGGTGGTCCATTTAGAGCTTTTCCGACGAGAATGAGTTGAATCTCCTGCAATTGGTGTAGGTTGCACTACTCATACCACCAAGAGTAATTTGTGTAGAAAATTTGGGAAATTCAGCTGCTCCAACATTTGGAACTGGTACATTTCCTATTGGAGTAGATGAATAATAAGGTGGTGCTTGAGATGAATATGACATCATTGATCTATAATATGAACAATAATTTGGAGCAGATGAAGGCATGATGAAATTTGGTGCAAACCCATATTTTGGAGTATTTTGAGTATTTTGTTGGCTGGAATGTTGATTTTGAAACTAATAATTATGAGGATTTGGTTAGACAAAAGAATTATTATTGGGATCTATTTCGCTAAAAAGAAGGGTTTGATGGAGAAGAAAGAGATTTTTTTTCCATGTCCAAATCAAATGAAGCGAGTATGTATTTATAGAGCATAAAAAATGAATTTTGGTATAAAAATTTAAAAAAAATTAATTACTATAAAACATTTGACGTCAAATAATTTGGATTGTATAAAAATAAAAAAAAATCAGTCAATTAATAAACAAACGATACATGGCTTATCATTATTCCAGCCAACCGAATCTCGCCACATGTCATACCTGGTCCCCACGACATCTTCATTCAACGTGTTGAATCAATTCAACACCAAATAATCCATGTCATTTTCAACAACTCATTCAACAACCCCATTAAACCTATTCAGTTACTTAATCCCCCATTCAACACCTCCACTGAGAGATGCTTAAGTGATCGTCAATAAGATTAGCCACAATAAATCACTACTCAAGAAAGCAAATGAGAGAAGATTATAAGTCGAACACGAAATAAACAACAAATTTAAGTGTTCCATGTGAAATAACAATAGAAGTACTCCCATCTGGCCGAAGCAATACAGAGGCTAATAGCAGAGATGTCCCGCACATTGCACAAGGTCCTAAAGGTAAGGTAAGGTAATGTATGCACAGAGGCTAAAGGGTTTAAATAGAAAGGTAAGGTAAACAAAGGAATAAATGGGGCAAAATATATGCACAAGTTTGACCTAGCTAGGAAATTATATTTCTCTAATAAAGGAAATGATACGAGTATGATATCATCATTTTTTTTTTAAAAAAAAAAACGAACCCATGTTGTGTGAGTCTAGTGAAAATATATCATCATTTTATATGTCATTGTTGTATTATTTGTAAATGTAATATGTATTTTACATTTTGTTGAGAAAATTTGCAATTTTTTATCCTTTTGAGGGCCCCAAATTGACGTGTGGTATTTAAGCGGAGATCCAGCTCATATGAATGTGCATGCTTTTGTAAGTGGACAAATGGGTGGCTGGCTAATGATGCACAATCACAAGGATTGGAAATGGAAAGAGTGTTGTACGCAATAGCATTAATTCTCTCAAATGATCATAATGGCAATTTACATTATTTCCAACACATTCATTTTTCTATACGCCATTATTAAGTCAAATACAATTTGACTAACACATTCTCGTTATGCATCATGTTCAATAAAGGTCATATGTTTCTCCTTATACATGTATTAAAATTATGGAGTTACATTTTCTATGCGCCATTATGACTTGCCTATTTTTTCATTCAATATCCTGTAAAAGAAAGAATGCAGGTTCACAACAACAACAATTCTTTTCGACCTTGCATCGCGTGGAGGAGCAATTACACTTTAAAGAAATCGTCCAACGAGCTTCGGCTAAATTTTGTTTTGATCTTTTACTTGTCAATTTCGTTATTCCATGTTTTAATCTTAGTTCTTCAAACGTTTATTTTCCAATTATTTAGTATTGAATTTCCTAACTCCCACAATTTTTATTTATTTATATTTTAACTTAAAACCTAGTTTATAATTGTTATAGTTTGTTTCAATTATTTATGATCAATTATTTTGTATTTAAATTCTAATCGTTGCAAATTATCAACGGCACTGTTTTTTTGAACTTAAAATTTCTGTAAATAAGTAAAATAAATTTATGTTATTGTCTCATATGATGTTAAGGCTAGATAGTGTAGATAATTAATAATTCAAGTTAAGTAATTAAGTAAATAACTTCAGTTAAAAAGACAAACCCTAAGACTTAAGTGTAATAATTGTTATCATTTGTTTAATAAATTAATTATTCAAACTATCTAGTCTTTAAATTCTAATTATTAAAAGTATTTTAAGTGTTACAATTCTCTCAATTTTCGTCTCACTATATTATTGTCCAAAGACTTATTATTTAAATGTTTAATTCTCCATAATACTGTTTACACATTTTGTCTATTAATAAGTAATCGCACCACTAAATAATCAATTTGATGTCCAACGATAATAAAACATACGTGATTATTATAGACAAGTTTTTTGAACAAAATAATAATAAAGATTATAATTTATTAAAGTTATTATTTTATTTTTTTTAAAAAAAAACTGGTCGGTGCCAGTGAATTTATTAAAATAAGGCCCAAACCGCCTGGACCGTGGCTTATACAAAGAGTACTGTTAAAACAGTTAATCAAACGGTTAACGCAATGAATGCTAAGAAATAGGCGCGGGCATTCCCAAGCCCTTAAAACAAAGACTCGAAACACAAAACAGTTACAACAAACTGTCATCAATGAAAGGAGTATGAGCATAAGATGTTCTGGAAATACTCTGATCATCCCTGATAGAAGTAGGTCGAAAATTATGATGGCACCCCTGATCACATCTTCCATTAGTGCTGACAAAGTCATTAATGATGCTCTTCTGAGCGGCAATGTGAAGGTCGTGTAACGAATGAAACAACCACTGCCTGTAGTGTTAACCACTGCAATGGCAGCCCCATTCTCCATAGGGCATATGCGCTGGAAGTGAATGTCCTTGTTGTCTAGCAAGAAACTTCTTCTAATCGGGTCATCCTTAACAGTTAAGGGACAATGTAATAAAGAAAACATGTTATAATGCGAGCTCTGAACCGTTGAAACTCTGATCTGATGCTGGTTGCAGAGAATCTGAACAGACTGTAACATCTGAATCAAAGCGTGTTGAGGCAGAGCTGGAACGAGATTTTGAACAACAACCATTTGAAAACCACTATTCTGGTTTCGGATAACAGTGCCACCTTTAGCATTTCCATCCTTGTAGAGGAGAGCTATGTTAACAGTGCTGCCATTTGGACCTGGCTACCAAATTTTCCTAGCAGATATGGAATAAATACCAAGGGCCTTTGCAGTGAGCTTTTCCAGTGTGGAACCAATGGGGTTACGCTCAATACAGACCGATATGCTATTGCCCCAACTCATCAGAGATCTGCGCCAATCATAGGTTTTACCTTCGTATAATACTGTGTTTCTGGCTTTCCAAAGCTCCCAGAGTCCGCAACAGACCATTCCAGAGGCAAGACAATCAAGATAAGTTCGATCTTTAAGCCAAATACTAGTCATAGAGACAAGACCGTGACTGCGAGGTTTATCAAATAAAATACTCAACATATTCCAGAGATCATTTGCCCAGCCACCATCAAAAAATAAATGCTTGATTGATTCAGTCTTGGGAGACTCACAGCAAACACACTTAGATGGGAGGTGGAATCCCAGCTTAGTGATAGTGTCGTCTGTGGGAATAGCTTTTTTATAGAGTTTCCAGATAAAAGCTGTGACCTTCAAAGGGATCCAATTACGCCAGATAGAACATCCCCAAGATGTACTAATGTGCAATGTCTGATAGGTTTTGCGAAAATCTCTAGTCGTGAAGATACCCTCGCTGGAATGCTTCCAAATAAAGCGATCACCGGAAGAAGTAAAATTATTAAGATCCTCTACATAGGCCATGTTCTTTTGGGCTTATAAAGTGCTTATTTAAGTACATATAAGTAAATATAAGTAAATATAAGTACATATCAGTAAATATAAGTACATATAAGTAAATATAAGTACATATAAGTACATATAAGTAAATATAATTATTCATCATCTCTTTCGTCAACAACCCACCACCACTATTCATCACCACCACCATAACAACAACACCACCACCACAACCACTACTATTCATCATCTCTTTCATCAACAACCCACCACCACTATTCATCATCTCTTTCATCAACAACCCACCACCACTATTCATCACCACCACCACCATAACACCACCACCACCACCACTATTCATCATCTCTTTCATCAACAACCCACCACCACTATTCATCACCACCACTATTCATCACCACCACCATAACAACAACACCACCACCACAACCACTACTATTCATCATCTCTTTCATCAACAACCCACCACCACTATTCATCATCTCTTTCATCAACAACCCACCACCACTATTCATCACCACCACCACCATAACACCACCACCACCACCACTATTCATCATCTCTTTCATCAACAACCCACCACCACTATTCATCACCACCACTATTCATCACCACCACCATAACAACAACACCACCACCACAACCACTACTATTCATCATCTCTTTCATCAACAACCCACCACCACTATTCATCATCTCTTTCATCAACAACCCACCACCACTATTCATCACCACCACCACCATAACAACACCACCACCACCACTATTCATCATCTCTTTCATCAACAACCCACCACCACTATTCATCACCACCACTATTCATCACCACCACCACCATAACAACACCACCACCACCACTATTCATCATCTCTTTCATCAACAACCCACCACCACTATTCATCACCACCACCCCCATAACAACAACACCACCACCACCACTATTCATCATCTCTTTCACCAACAACCCACCACCACTATTCACCACCACCACCATAACAACAACACCACCACCACAAGCACTACTATTCATCATTTCTTTCATCAACAACCCACCACCACTATTCATCATCACCACAACCATTACTATTCATCATCTCTTTCATCAACAATCCACCACCACCACCACTATTCATCATCTCTTTCATCAACACATCACCACTATTCATCATCTTTTTCATCAACACACCACCACAACCACTACTATTCATCATCTCTTTCATTATTTTAAATTAAATAACTTAAATTAAATTAAGTTAAATTTTTATTTTTTATTAATGGTGACATATTTTTGTGTTGCTGAATTGTTGTGATTTTGAAAATGTCATGGTAATGGTGGTAGCAGTCAGTGGCGGATCGAGAGAGGGGAGTCACAAAATAAGATTGTATGGATTTATTAATATTTATTTAAAACTAATTAAAATAATAATTAAATGATAATTTTTTATAAAATATTGGGGGGGGGGGGGACACTGGTGGTAGTGGTGTGGTGGAACTGATATTGTGGTGGTGGTAGTAATGATGTTGTGGTGGTGGTGGGTTGTTGTTGTGATGGTGGTGGTGGTGTTGTGATAATGGTGGTGGTAGTGGAGTGGTGGTGTTGTTGGTGGAGTTAAGTTAAGTCAAGTTAAGTTAAACTAAGCTTATATAAGTTAAGTTAGATTTTTTTTTATTGGTGGTGTGTTTTTGTGATATAAGTACATATAAGTAAATATAAGTACATATAAGTAAATATAAGTACATATAAGTAAATATAAGTAAATATAAGTACATATAAGTAAATATAAGTAAATATAAGTATAGCAATAAGTTTAAGCACAAAATATAAGTCCAAAAGAACACACTCATAGTCACTTCTCCCAATGGCATTGATAGGAAGAGATTTCTTCCCTGGATCATTTACAATGTCTCGAATCATAATATGCTTGATGCTATTAGGGGCATTAACTCCCAGCTTGTTACAAAAAACTTCAGTCACTGTATGCCCGTTACCAATACTCCATCTACAGTCTTCTCGAATAGTACGAATAAGATGGCTAAACTGATTCCATAAGGCAGACCCAGGTTTGTCCTCTTTAAATCTTGATCTTGCATATCACGCCCATAAGGAGTCGCCGTTAATGTATTTCCAGGCGAGAGCACCATGAAAGGAGAGCATCATACTTTTGGGATCTTTAACACCTAAACCTTCAGCTTCCTTAGGGTAACAGAGTTTTTCCCAACTAACCCAGTGATGTCTTTTACTGTCCCCATTGTCCCAAATAAATTTTGACATTAGAGAAATAAGCCTTTGGAGAACTATACCGGGAACAGGCAATACAAACATACTGTGAATGCCGATGGTGTTAAGAACTGAGTTAATCAAAGTAGCACGACCACCAAAAGAAAGGAAATTGTGAGACCAGCTCTTAATTAAAGTTATTAATTAGTTGGCATCTTGTAGAAATGGAAACCACAAAAAATAGAAATTAATTCAAAAGTCATGTCTTGACGTAAATGTGACTATTCAAAATGTTGTGGGTGGATAACACCCGGTTGATAATGGTTACGGCTAGAAATGAACATGCAAGTTTAGTTCACTAGACGCCTACAGAAAGGCCCTAGAAGTTAATGGTTTGAACTTCAAAAGAAGATAACGGATTATGATCTTTTATTTAACTACCACTGAGTTGACTCGGTTTCTAACCGAAGACCCACCCACTTCCGATAAGGATGAAAAGGATACCATGTTAATGGCTTTCAATGCATGAAAAAATTGCAACTCCAATTACGTAATGATAGTCTAAATGACGCACTATATAATGTGTATAACATCAAACGCTCAGCTGAAAAGCTTTTAGCGTCATTGGATCGGAAGTAGTAAACTAAAGATGCGGGATTTAAGAAGTATATTATAGGCCGCTTTCTCGAGTTTCAAATTGTGGAATCAAAAACGATGGTCATCAAACATATAGAAAATGAATGTAATGACCATAAAACATAAAGTTATGAATAAAAAAATTCATATATTTCTTTGCTTGAGTCATTTAATTTATTACATGGTAGATTAAATCATGTAAAATATGACCTTTTAAGGAAATAAATTAATTTGGATTCTATACCAAAATTAACGAGAACATTCTTTCATAGTGTTGAGACAGAAACGAAACCCCTTGAATTAGTCCCTAACGACCTATGTGATTTAAAATACATGCCAACGAGAGGTGTTAGCAAATATTTTATGACCTTAATTGTTATGCATATTTACTTAAAAATAAATATAAAACAAAAAAGCTAGTCATGTACAAATTGCAAGTTGACAATGAACTTAATAAAAGGACAAAGAGGTTGCAAAGTGACCATGGAGCAAAATATGTAGATCCGTTTGGGGCCTTTTGTGCACGACATGTAATTATTCACGAAGACACTCCACCTTACTCCCATAATGTAACGGCATAGCCGAACGAAAGAATCACACTCTCAAAAATGATGAATTCGATGTTGCTAAGTTCAGGATTACCACAAGAAATGTGGGGGAAGTCGTTCTATCAGCAAGTTACCTATTGAATAAGGTACCTCGTAAACAAATGGAGAAGAAAACCGAAGATTTCACATAGTACTTTTTTGGTCAAAAAATAAATCAAATTTATTTCGTACCCTTCGCTCAATGATAAAATGGGTCGGATTTTATAGGATCAAACCTATGGGACGTAAGAAATGATGGAAGGGAATAAAAAAAGAAAAGAGAGAGAAACATAAAATAATAAATAAGTAAATTATTGAAAGGTAGACCATCTTTAGATAAATATTTACAAGTGTGAAGGTGGTTAGCAAAGGGACTGTCTAGAGGATAGGATCAAAAACCATTGATTGTGTATTCATTGATTATGCACAAAATAGTAACACATATATATTCATTTTGTATGTGTCAAAAACCCCAATATACACAAGAATTTTGTCAGGGAATCAAAGAGTGCCTTACAAATCAGTTAGTTGATGATACTGATGAAATAACTTATGAACATGATGAAGAATTCAAAAATGAGATAGAATCGAAAGAACCTAGACGAAGCAAGCGAGATAGGATGAAAAAAATCATTTGACAATGATTTTCTAACATATATGCATATTGATGTTATAAACTCTATCGTACAAAAGAATACATGAGAATTAGTTGATCTTCCCCTCAATGTAAAACAATTGGTTTTAAGTGGGTTTTCACGAGGGAGATGAAAGTTGATGGTATCAAATGTTATAGATAAAAAGAGTCTTGATATTTTGATACATATTGTCAAGTGACGAGAATCATTTTCCATAAGGATGATTTTGCTCAATAGTTGCTTTGTGTAATTTGGAAATTAATCAAATGGATGTGAAAATAACATTTATTAACGAAGATCTTGAAGAAGAAATCTATATGGAGCAACCCGAATGTTGTATTGTGCCTGGACAATAGAAAAAAATGTGTAAACTTGTCAAATCTTTACACCAGCCCGAAATAGAGGCATGAAATTTTTGATGCTATAATAATTTAGAGAACCACCTATTGATGCACGAGGTGATCCCGCGCAACTACAAGCTGTTAAGGTACGTGACATCATTGACAAACTCCTACAAAGTGCACTAGAGCCTGCTACAGCAAGTATGTAAAGAAAACAACTGATGAAGAGCATTCCAGAGTGAGAAAACTCAGTAAGTGGCGCTCCAGATGAAGACATTAAGTGGCGCTCCAGATGAAGACATTAAGTGGCTAATGTCTTCACGAGGAGCGCGACCTAATGTTGCCTTGGGGCGCTCGGAAATCTGGAAGAGGTCATGAAGACATCAGCTTGTGCAATTTGGGCAGAGTGACTATCTCAGTGCTCAAGCAAGTGGTATAGCAACCTCTGGAGTAGAAGTTCAGTAGCAGAAGTATTGCACACCTTCAGACAGCTTGTGCTACAGCAGATGCTGGAGCTAAAATGCTGTAGCAGAAAATCAAAGCTTTCTCGGAGATTGCATTCAAACAACAAATCAGTGGACCGAAGGGCTTCCGGAAAGAGCTGAATATTCAGGAGAATATTTCTGGAGTGTCTCTCAAGAACAAGGGAAGATTTGTTGAGTGAAGATTTGATTGGAAAATCAAAACTCCTATCAATTAGGAGATATGATCTTGTAGAAGATCTTGGAGGATCTTCCTTAAAATTGATGGGATTGTTTCCTAATGCATTTAGGAAATTCCAGCAGCAGTAAACAACACCAGCACAAGTGAACAAGGAGTTGCTGCAGCTCAAGTAAACAAGCAGGCCAGCAGAAGTGAACTAGCAGCAGCTGCAGCAGGGGTTGCTACAGCAGGAGCTTGTTCAACTGGCTGCATCATCTGTCCGAGTAGCAGCAACTACCTGGGTTTGTCTCGAAGGCTGGAAACTGTATGGAGAGCATCAGAAGGATTTCTAAAATACTGTGGAGTATTTTTCAGCAAGGTTTACTAGTCAGAGAAGGAGATTTGAATTGAAGATAAATATCAAATCTAATCTCCTAGATTTTAGGAGATAATTGATTCCATTGGGTCATTGCCTAATCCTGGACATTGCTTAAAGCTGGCGCTGCTATTTAAGTGAAAAGGGTCCAGAGCAGAGAAGCTGATCGAAGCAGAGGGATACACGAGTGCATACACAGATTTCAGAGTGAAGATCTTTTGTGTGCGACGCTAGTTTTCTTCTATCATCACCCGTGAGCAAAGCGTGAGCGCAGAGCTGTGGTGAGTGTTGCAGAAGGGAATCAGGACTTGCAGAGTCTGATTCGTGCTTGATCTGGAAGCCAATTCAGAGCTGTGGAGCTTGTTGGTTGATCAAGGGCAGCCGCGAAAGAACTGACGAGTGGAAGGCTCGGTCGAGTGTCTTGCTGCAGTACTCGCTAGTGGCAGGTGGTCACTGAGTGAGGGGGAGTATTCCAGAGTGTGCAGCGCTCGTGGAATCGTTCGATCGGCTCGGCAGAAGGCCTTGGAGCGACGCGAACAAATTGTGCTTCAGCTGTGTGTTACAGCAGTTGCTACAGCAACCCTGCTGAGTAGTGTAGTTTAGAATATGCTGAGTTCTTTGAGAAGACTGGAGCTATTCTAGATTGACATATTGTAGAGGGTGTGCAGACACAAGTCAGAGCTTGTTCTGATTGTGTTGAGTGATCCACACGGGGTTGAGTAGCATAGGTTGCGTGAGTTGTAACCGAGTGTACTTGGAACCTTTGGATGAGTGGATTGAGGACTGGAGAATAGTCCTCCCAAGACGTAGGCAGATTGGCCGAACTGGGTGAACAAACCTGTGCCTTGTTCAATGTTTGCTGTGACAATTTTCGAGTGAACAAGAGTGTGCTGCAGCAACTCCTTGTTCACTAAATCTGTCGAACTAAGACACTGTGAAATTTCAATTGGTATCAGAGCGGGAACTCGACACACAGAGTAAAAGATCCTACAGTGTCTCTGAAGAAGCCACGACAATGAAGGAAGGACAGAGCACAAGCAGACCTCCATTGTTGGAAGAAAGCAACTATGGATGTTGGAAGGAGGGAATGAAGGTCTTCCTAAAGACGATGGATGAGAAGACTTGGAGAGCAGTAGTGTCTGCATGGTCACACCCTCTGATCATCGACGACAAAGGAGTTGCACTGGAGAAACCATAGGAGACATGGACAGCTGAAGAGGAAGCTGTAGCAACCAGTAACTCAAGAGCCTTGAACGCGATATTTGCCGCTGTTGACGCAAATAATTTCAGGCTGATCTCTGAATGTGAAGTTGCCAAGCAAGCATGGGAGATTCTTCAGATGGCTCATGAAAGGAACAAGATCGTTGCTGCAAATTGGAGAGATGAAGACAGTGAGGAAAAATCTGACCAAATTAGCAATGTTGCTTTGATGATTGAAACTGATATGAAGAGCACAGTTTCAACAAAGCCAGAAATTGTTGATAGTGTTGATGAGTCAGACAATAGTGATGATGAGGAAATCACTGAGGAGTCCACTGCAAGAAGCTTTGCCCTATTGTATGAAGAGTGGCTGCAAGTCATCGAGGTCAACAAAGGATTGACTGCCAAAGTTTCAGACCTGCAAGAAAAAACAAGAGGAGCTGCTGAAGATGAGCACTTCTCTTACGGATCAGGTTGCCCAGCAAGAAGAGAAGTTTGTTGCAGAGAAGGAAGAGCTCAACCTCTACCGGAAGACTACCAAGATGCTTAACAGTGGAACAAGCACTCTTGAAGATATTCTAGCTCGCCAAAGATATGGAGGAGGCTACTCTGGTCTTGGATACACTGGAGAAGAAGGTGCTGAAAGTACTGTATTCATCAAGGCTACGGAGCTAGAAGATGCTGAGATTGCAGTGGAGAAAACGGTCCTGTCCCAGAAACCAGTTCAGAAGAAGGTGCCTAGAAGAGTGAACAAGAGGCTGCTACAGCAACCGTTGTATCAACCACCTGTAGCAGAAAAGAAACCCAGGTGCAAAAGTCGCAGATGTTATTTCTGTGATCGAGAGGGACACATTCAGAGAAGATGCCCGATCCTGAACAAGTATTGGAGACCTCAGAAATCGCCTACAGACGAACAACGCCAGATGAAGCCAAGGATCAGGCGTGGCACGCAGGTGACCTCCAGCTCATCAAAGCCGATGGACTGTCACTGTCCAGTTGTGCAAGAAAACAACAGATATGTTGGAGGGACAACGAGCTGGAGAATGAGGATCGAGAAGGATGCTGGCATAGAGAGGATGAGACACCGAAACAATGCCGGAAGGAAAGAAAGAGTTGCTGGTCACAACAAAACTCGGAAGCAACATGTTCGAAAACCAGTACAAGTATGGGTGGAGAAGCAGCCACCTGATTTTCCCCCAAAGCCAACCAAAGAAGCACATGTTGACACATTGGAATGCCCTCTCCTGTGGAAGGAGAAGAGGCGTTGGCATACTCGCTGAGTTTAGCTATTATCCCCCTCTATCATTTGTGACAAAAAGGGGGAGAAGAGGAGAAGGGGAGAAGAAGAGAAGAGGTACTCTTATAGATGATGCTCAGGTTTTGTCAAAAATGCCAAGGGGGAGATTGTTAAGGTATATGGCATCCTTGACAAAACAAGTGCAAGAAGTTGCTACAACATCCCCTGAAGATTGAAGCTGAGGAAGCTGCAAAAGAAGGAGTCCAAAGATGAGAGGAGGATTGCCTAAGATTAGAAGGGTTCTTGGATTTTGTCAAAATGCCAAGGGGAAGATTGTTAAGGTATGTGGCATCATTGACAAACTCCTACAAAGTGCACTAGAGCCTGCTACAACAAGTATGTAAAGAAAACAGCTGATGAAGAGCATTCCAGAGTGAGCAAACTCAGTAAGTGGCGCTCCAGATGAAGACATTAAGTGGCTAATGTCTTCACGAGGAGCGCGACCTAATGTTGCCTTGGGGCGCTCGGAAATCTGGAAGAGGTCATGAAGACATCAGCTTGTGCAATTTGGGCAGAGTGACTATCTCAGTGCTCAAGCAAGTGGTATAGCAATCTCTGGAGCAGAAGTTCAGTAGCAGAAGTATTGCACACCTTCAGACAGCTTGTGCTACAGCAGATGCTGGAGCTAAAATGCTGTAGCAGAAAATCAAAGCTTTCTCGGAGATTGCAGTCAAACAACAAATCAGTGGACCGAAGGGCTTCCGGAAAGAGCTGAATATTCAGGAGAATATTTCTGGAGTGTCTCTCAAGAACAAGGGAAGATTTGTTGAGTGAAGATTTGATTGGAAAATCAAAACTCCTATCAATTAGGAGATATGATCTTGTAGAAGATCTTGGAGGTCCTTAAAATTGATGGGATTGTTTCCTAATGCATTTAGGAAATTCCAGCAGCAGTAAACAACACCAGCACAAGTGAACAAGGAGTTGCTGCAGCTCAAGTAAACAAGCAGGCCAGCAGAAGTGAACTAGCAGCAGCTGCAGCAGGGGTTGCTACAGCAGGAGCTTGTTCAACTGGCTGCATCATCTGTCCGAGTAGCAGCAACTACCTGGGTTTGTCTCGAAGGCTGGAAACTGTATGGAGAGCATCAGAAGGATTTCTAAAATACTGTGGAGTATTTTTCAGCAAGGTTTACTAGTCAGAGAAGGAGATTTGAATTGAAGATAAATATCAAATCTAATCTCCTAGATTTTAGGAGATAATTGATTCCATTGGGTCATTGCCTAATCCTGGACATTGCTTAAAGCTGGCGCTGCTATTTAAGTGAAAAGGGTCCAGAGCAGAGAAGCTGATCGAAGCAGAGGGATACACGAGTGCATACACAGATTTCAGAGTGAAGATCTTTTGTGTGCGACGCTAGTTTTCTTCTATCATCACCCGTGAGCAAAGCGTGAGCGCAGAGCTGTGGTGAGTGTTGCAGAAGGGAATCAGGACTTGCAGAGTCTGATTCGTGCTTGATCTGGAAGCCAATTCAGAGCTGTGGAGCTTGTTGGTTGATCAAGGGCAGCCGCGAAAGAACTGACGAGTGGAAGGCTCGGTCGAGTGTCTTGCTGCAGTACTCGCTAGTGGCAGGTGGTCACTGAGTGAGGGGGAGTATTCCAGAGTGTGCAGCGCTCGTGGAATCGTTCGATCGGCTCGGCAGAAGGCCTTGGAGCGACGCGAACAAATTGTGCTTCAGCTGTGTGTTACAGCAGTTGCTACAGCAACCCTGCTGAGTAGTGTAGTTTAGAATAGGCTGAGTTCTTTGAGAAGACTGGAGCTATTCTAGATTGACATATTGTAGAGGGTGTGCAGACACAAGTCAGAGCTTGTTCTGATTGTGTTGAGTGATCCACACGGGGTTGAGTAGCATAGGTTGCGTGAGTTGTAACCGAGTGTACTTGGAACCTTTGGATGAGTGGATTGAGGACTGGAGAATAGTCCTCCCCAGACGTAGGCAGATTGGCCGAACTGGGTGAACAAACCTGTGCCTTGTTCAATGTTTGCTGTGACAATTTTCGAGTGAACAATAGTGTGCTGCAGCAACTGCTTGTTCACTAAATCTGTCGAACTAAGACACTGTGAAATTTCACAAGCTAATGCGTTAAACAAGGAAGCTTTTATGTGTCCGAAAAGTAGGAAAAAAATTTAACATGAGGTGGCAGTAACTCTTCTACCAATGAGAAATAATTATACATACACTGCATGTCCCAAGTCCCGGGTGCTCTTATCGAGATTTTCAAATTTCAAACTAAAGGAAGGAAGGAAGGAGCACATTGGAATTGAAGGATCAAAGCATCCGTCATTGACCGAACACCGGGAAGTGAAGAATTGATAGCTAGAGCATTAGCAAGTTGCTTTAAGGCTTAACTACAGATGCACAAAGCTCCATCTACACAAGCTCGATAGGCTCAACAATTATTAATCTTCTTCCCCTTTCTTTAATTCTCAAAAGGCGGACACTTGGCTTTGATTTTGTCTTTTCATATAGCCAAGTGCTACATTTATATTCTACCCAACTAGTCAATTTTGGCATTACCCGGCCCATATATTGTGACCAACGCCATGTACAGACTTGGAATTTACATGATGAGCTTCCTTCAGTTGGTAAGTTAAGTTTTTGATACACACATATAAATCTTTAGTGGTACTACTAATTAACCTGACTATGAAGGAACCGTAGGAATAATGCAGCTGCAGGTCACAGTTATGGTATGTTGGTGGTCCTTTTGTTGGCGGTGGTGCTGTGAATCATTTTTAGGGAAGAAGAAACGGTGTGATGAAGAATATGAGGATGATATTTATGGCTGAATTGACCGAGAATGATGGCCAGGTTGGGGTAACTATATATGGTCATGAACGGCGCGATGAGGAGAAGATATTTGGTTAAGAAATTGTCCCTCCAAGCCTAGCTCGGAAGAAGAAGAAGAAGTTAAGCAGATTGGTTGCGGCAATGGATCACCGCAGTGCATTGCATAGAATTGATTTAATAATCTCCCAACACGGTGTAGCCATCTGCATTCATTGGTTTATTTATAGACAAAACTACTGATTTCAACTCCTCTTCTAAAATATCCCTCTCATATAAGACCTTCAAAATCACCTAAAAGTTCCTGCCACTGCCAAATTTATCTACCTCAACTGTAATAGAGTCAACCCAGGCTGAATTTTGATTCCTCTTAGCTTTAATCGCAACATGAAAGAAGCCAATTTTTTTATCCATTTCACACGAGACTTTTTGGCTAGGTGATCATACTACAAAACTTATGACTCTTCCATGGTCTTATATAATATTTGATTGGACTTTGTTGAAGACTAGCTCAATGATCTTGCTCCTCTAATGAGTTCCCCGCAAGCAGACCCTTGCAGATCCAAACATGACCTCGCCACAAATACAAAAAATTCCCAAAGTTAATGGGGCCCAACCCTTACCCGGGAAAAACTAGGAGATGCCGGGCAACACTCGGGCACTGCCAAGAGGTGGGCGAGAAGTCCCGTACAAGGACCCAGCTAGACCAAGACTTGCAGCAGATTGCTCGTTGAGCTTGACGAGGTCCAAGTCCATTCAAAAGGGCCACCTCTGCCCGCAAGTGCCCAAGGTCTGCTACGTCAGAGTCCGCACATTACCTAGAGTCTGCCAAGTAAGAATGCCTGCACATTGCCCAGGGTCTGCCAAGCAAGAATGCCCGCACATTTCCCAGAGCAGCGACCACACATCTTCTAAGACACGAAGGGGCACATGCGGACTATAAATACCAAAAAACCAGTCCATTCCAGGCATTCAAGTGATCATCCAACTAGTGAGAGAACGAATTTTGAAGAACTCAGCAACCCTTGGATGAGAGCTCTAGTCATTGGGCATAGTTTTCCTTAGTTTAGCCGAAGGTCACCTTCTTATCAGGCAAATCCTTCACTTTGAGGGTCCAATAGGAGGAGATTTGTAATTTGTTTCGGCATTGATCATAATATAGCATCTCGGAAAGAAGTTCGCATCTTTGTGTTTTTGGGTCTCTAACAAGTTAGTATCAGAGCCGGTTCATTTCAAGGGAAATGGCAGTGAACGAACAACAACAAAGGCATCATCGTCAGAAACTGCTACCAGTAGTGAAGAGGAAATCCACACCCTGAGGGCAGTGGTGGATTATCATAGTTACTTTCTTCCAACAATGGTGGACGGCTTGTGCTCTGACCTTCCTTCATTGTTTCTCGCTTTCTCCAGCAGACGCTTAGGATCTTTACTCTGTGTGTTGAGTTTCCGCTCTGATACCAATTGAAATTCGCAGCGTCTCGGAGTTGCAGATTGTGTACAAGCAATTGCTATAACACACTCTTGTACCGACGAATCTTTTACAGCAATATAAAACAATAAACAGCTATTTGTTCACCCAGTTCGGCCAAGTGCCTACCTCTGGGAAAGACTGAACCAAAGTCTTTCAATTCACTAGTCTCAAGGTCTGTTATATAACACGGTTCGACTCCACGCAACCTATGCTACTCAACCTTAGCTAGTCGATCACACACAATCAGAACACACTCTGAATTGTGTTTCACACACACCTACTCACTTGAACCAATTCAGAATAGCTCTACCTCTGATCCCACAGACTCAGCCTACTCTAATTAGTACAACATGACCGTAGGTTAGCTATAGCACCTGTTGTAGCAACTAGCTGGTGCAGTTTCTGTTCGCGTCACTCCAAAGATTTTCGTCGAGCCGATCGAACTCTTCTGAGCGCTGCACACTCTGGAATGCTCCCCCTCGAAACCTGGCCTTCTGTAGATTTTCCGAGTTCCTCTACTCGTCAATTCCCCTGCAGCCTGAGTTGATCAACCAACAAGCTCGTTCGGCTCTGAATTGGTTTCTATGATCAAGCTCATATTAGACTCTGCAAGTCTCGATCAGCCTCTGCTTCAGTCACTCAACTCTGCACGCACGCTCTGCTCTTCGTGACTCCCCGACTCTCCTTGCGGTCTGTAAGCTCTCTGTGTATGTTCTCTCAAGCTTTCTCTATTCTCTGCACCCCTTTTCTGCAATGACCTTGCCCTCCTTAAGTACTCAACTAATCAGCAACCGAATTACACTTTTGGAAGTTCCTTAAAGCAACAATATCTCCTAATTTATAGGAGATTAGATTTGATTGGAGAAACAAATCTTTCACAACCAAATCTTCACCAGGATACGGGGATCTCCACTGGGATATTCTCTCTGAATAATTAGAAGCTCCCCGTCACTCTGCTGCTCCTTGTTCATCCTGTGAAAGCTCTCCAATAAGAATGGTGATTTGCTGCTACAGCTCCTGCTTAAGCTTGTTCACCTATGCCAGTTTTGTCAATCAAATGCCATACAACATTATCAATTTTCATATCGGTGTTCACCACTTTCTATGAAATTACTTTCGCATTCTCAGCTCTTTTACCCCCTACAACTCAATGACAATCAAATAAAATATCAAGTTGAATACACGAAACTCTGAAACGAAATGTAAATATTACACTTGTAAATATCTTGGAATCTCATGAACTCTGTACCTAACTCATTTTCATACATCTAATGATGTAGTGGGATGACTTATTTGGATTTTTATTCATTAAGCCAAAATCTGTAAAAACTGTGTATAAACTCATAAAAACATTTTGTTGAGTTTCAAATAATATTTATTTTGATAGCCTCCGCATATTTTTTTTCTTCAAAAAAACATATGTAATACTTCTTAATGATGTTATAATGTTGATCAGGCTTTGATAAAATTATCACTTGTACGAAAAATCAATCGAATAAAATATCAAGTTCAGTACACAAAATTATGAAGCGAAATGTAAATATTACACTTATAAATATCTTGAAAATAGATGAACTCTGTGCCAAACCCAACATCATACTTCTCATGATGTGGTGGGATAGTTTTTTGAACTTTATACTTTTAACCAAAGTGTGAAGAAAAAAAGTGTGTATAAACCTCTATAAAAAAAACTGTTGAGTTTCAAAAATTTTTATTTTGATAGCGTATGCATATTTTTTTTCTCAAACCAACCCTATATGATACTTTTTATAATGTTGATTAGGATTCAATAAAATTATCACTTCTATGAAAAATCAATCAAATAAAACGTTAAGTTCAGTACACGAAACTATAAGCAAAACCCCTAACCCTTCCGTCAAACACTAAACCCTAAAAAAGAAATTCTAAAAAGAACGAGATCACTCAACGTAAGGCCAGTTGGTTCTTAGATAATAAGTTCAAACCTCAACAAATTAAATTGTGCATGTACCATTGGGCACCAAAGGGATAAGTCATGGAAAAAATTGTTGAAGACATTTCTTAATTCATTTATCAAATTTTTGGATTGTAGAACTAGATCAGTTCATTGGAAAGAGGATGTTTGTTGATGTTCGTAGTGTATCGCTCAGCAATGCAGTTTATGAACTTCTATGCTCTACCTTTTCTGTTTCAGGTTCCTATAGAAACCGAGAATTGACCTGCAATGATCATGTTTATTATAATTTGCATTATATACGAAGTGGCTGAAGTAAACTTACAGCACATTTATGTATTAGAAACTTTGAGAATCTTAGTGTGATATCATGAGTCTTGTTTAGAAATAGTTAGTCGTTGTAATAAGAGTAGTTTAGGATTGAGGAGTTGGGAGTTTAGGATTAAGTGTATCAATATCTCTTAATATTATTGTTGTTGGAACTTGCAGGAAACTATGGACAATGAGTTGGAAACCTATATATTTTGCTTGCTTTCTTTCTTTCTGTTTCATTTAGATTTATTTTGATGTTCTTCTCTTTCTTTCTTTCTTGTCGCCCGAATATTATCAATATGCTTAAGTAATTATCAATGAGAAATAATTATCAATGCTTAAGTAATTATTTTTGGTTTTCTTTATTTGCTAATGATTTATTTTTAATGGCCTCGGTCGGCTGTGTTCATCAGCAGCTACCACCCATCCAAGCAAGCTACTAAGTCCTGCCATCACTCCGACCGACCGAGATCAAGAAACAGCCTCCTCCTCATCTTCTTCTAATTCGCTAGAACCTTCGACGACTACCACGGCCCTCTCTAATCGCTCCATTCCGCATCCCTCGGCCAGATTTCTATCCTTTTTTGGATGATGTCGTTTGAATTGATTCGTTATGTGGCTCTCTCTCTCTCTCTCTTTGACACATTTTTTTTGTTGCATTTTGCAAGAGTGTCGAAAAAAACCATAATCAGTGATGCTTGCAGAAATAAATGTAACCTAACATTCAAGTTTGGGAACAATTAATTTCCAATCAAGTATAGCTTCTCCTTTACAGCTTTCACGCAAATGAATTGACAAATTATTCATATCATATAGGATTTGATGCATTCCTGACAACAGCTGGAAACCATTGCATGTGCAATTGTGTGAACTACAAAGTATCACAAATCGGTTCATGTGAGCTGCATGGTTATATGGGATGAGCACTCTTGAACTAGATTCAACAACTTTATGAAGGATGGAATAGCTTCAATAATTTTTCTTCAGTTAAAGCATGCATCTTACTCAATTTTTCTCTGTCCGCGTTGTAGGTTAGATCGAATAAGAGGCACATGCCCAATGGGTACAGACCCGGTGAATGGCCCCAAGTCCGATCAAAAAGTTTTCTATCAGTGTATATCTGTCATTAATAAAATTTCTTACTATTGTACTCTTTTTTAGGCTTCTACTAAGATAATGTAGTGTGCATGTGCTTGGAATATGCAGTTTAACCGATTGTCATTTGCTTGCTATATAGTATGTAGCATCTGGAAAGATAATTGTGAAAACCTCAATCTATCAAGTCGCTATCTTCAGAGTCTAATCGTAGTGAATTCAATTCCAGAGACCCTCATAATTTTTATGATCGAAGTGTCTATGGTCGTTGTTGTGTTTTTGATCCAAAAAATTCCAGCCCCTTATATTATGTAAGTTCTCCCAGCTTCTTTGTTTCTCTATTGCTTTGTAATTATTCAAACTTGGAGGGTCAATCTGAAGTTTGGAGAAGGGAAGAAGTGCTGCGTTTTGGCCCTTTGTCATGCAGGGTCTACTGGCTAGTTTTTCAGATAAGAGAAGAGCGGAAAAAAGGGGAAAAAAATCTAGGGCTTGTGTTGGCGGCTGAGCGAGATCTATTCGAAGTTCGAATAGAGAGAAGTGGAGCCAGCATATTGTTGATCCTACGGTCCCTCCAGTTTTTCCTTTGGTGCTCTAGGAAGCTTCCAAGTTCGTCAAAGGAGCGTAGAAGGTCGAGAACTCTAGCCTCCGTGCACCTGGACTCAGGGAAGCTCTCCCTCTATTTACTCTAGTCTAGGATAGTCCTAGATTTCATATAGAGTTGTTAGACAGCCTTGGTTTGTCCCTGCATCGTCTGTTCTTGTACCTGAACATTTGTTGCTTAGTGAAGTTTTAATCCGGGTCCTCTATCTTGAGGTCCGGCGAGGTTTTCCTCCGGCGTTTTAGCCGGTTTCCTCGTTAAAAATCTGCTGTGCATTTAGCTTAGGCATTTTTGTGTATTGGTTGACTGTTTGAAGGTAAAACTAAATATGAACCAATCTAAAATCTGTCTTTAAGCTCTGTTCTGCCTGAAATCGTTTTTACAGTCGTTGGCATTATTGCAACTACAGGAAAGAGAAGGATCTACTGAATCCAAAGAACTGAAGGAGGAGCTTTCCGAAGTTGAATTGGATGGATGCATTTGTGTCACGCTTCCCGAAGGACATTTTACTAGTGTACATGGGTAACTGGCTAACTGCTGTCCCTTTTCTCCTTTGGTGAAGGATGTGAGATAGTTGGAATGATAGGACCGCTGCTCTCTTTCTCTATTACACCTCTCATTTTCAGCAACAGAAGGTAAAGATGGGATGCGATGACTATATCCCTTCAGTTGAACTTATGATTTTGTGAGGATCAATGCCTCTTTTTTTTCATTCTCTCATGTACAAAGACGAGGACGGCGAGCTGTGAGATCAACTTTCACGGCTAGCATTTATTAATGTTGGAATGTTCGATTTATGACATCGCTACTTCAGCTCGTATTGCTAAGGTATTTTTCATGTGGATTTTTCACTCGAGCTTACAATCTCTTTTGTCTTATGTGCACTAACTATTGTTTGAACAAATACTGAATGGGGAATGCAAATGGCATGTACTTTTTTTTACATGTACTATCTTAATATTGCTCTTGTTGCCTTTTTTACCTTAGCTTTTATATTTCACATGTTTCACGTCGTCTACTTTGTTTTAATTATCCAATGGTATAGGTCCGGTTATATGGCATTGCATTCTTTATTGGCATCGTTGGTCTCTCTGTTTCTGTGCTTGTGTGGGTTTTCCTAGTCATAAGGTAGCCTTCACTTATCAAGTTGTGCACAATTTTATCGTTTATGGACCATAAGAGTGAAACTTGAATAGTTTGCCACTATACGAGTGTTAGATAGGCAATGGTGTGTTTGGAGACTGAAATTTAGTGGCTTACTTAATAAGAGCGCTTGCAATGATGGCTAATTTTGATCCAGACCAAGTCATTGTTTGAAAACATGTTTTGCAGTGTTTGAATGTGTTGTTTGATGATCAGTATGCAAGTTTAAGCGCCATGAGTAGCAACATTATTTTTTATTACTCTTTTTGCTTGGTTCACTAGTTGTGGCCTCAATTTTGAGCTTTACTTGTTGGTTAGGTGGAAAAGGTAGTTGCAATCTGAATTTGTGACCTGATATCTATGACTATGTTTTGCAGTGCTAGGGGCGATGATGGGGCTTGGATTTGGCGTCCTTTAAGGCATTATGGAGCTGGAGCCGGTAGACAGTATGTGGTTTCCTTTGGTTTCTTATTCAATATTTCTAGCTTACATACAAGTTCAATTGTCTTAGTTTTGAGGTTTTTCTCTCTGTTGATGCTGAAGCAAATCACTGTGTGGAAGACGTTGCTGTCACCACTAATACTACATTGAGTGTAGCCATTAAAGATTATTTTAACCCTCCTCTTTGGCAGATATTCCTTACACATTGCACAAGTAATCTCCCGAATGTGCAAAGCATTATCGATAATGAGTGCATTACAGATTGCATCTGGTTCTGCTCATCAAATGATTGTATTGCAATGAAGACAAATTAGCATTTGCAATGGCTGTTCTTTTATTGCTGAAGATGATTGTTTTACTAGTTGCTGAAATTACTCGATTTGTTCTTCTATTGTAATAGCAAGGCGAATGTTACGGGAATTTATGAGTTGCACAAAGGAGAGTCATCCACAATATTGCCATCAAACAAACCTGATGCATGGAAGGTAAAACGCATCACCAAACGTCCCACCAAATTGAAGGATTTTGTGACATGAAATTCTAGAAGGTATCATGGACAATGAACCGGCAAATAAGGCCAAAGGAATCCATTAGAAAAAGGACATGATGTAATGAAAAAAGGCAATGAGAATTACCAGCATTTCCTCTCATCCTCACCTCCTTCTTCTCGTCCCCTGCTCTTCCCTTCTCATCCCCGTCTCTCTCCTCATCCTTTATCTTCATTCTTAACATTGGTGCTTCTTCACTGAGAGGGCCCTCCCACCATCATGCCTGAAGGTGTCACCACCCGCAGTCATACCCAAGCTAAATCCATCTCCTCACTCACTGAAATCGTCACCCGCCTAGCTGAGACCGTTCACAACCATGATGAAAATTTCTCTAGACAAACTCAGCTTATGGAAACGATGCAAAAATCCATCAAAGGACCTCCAACTTCAATGGCTAAGATAGAAAAAGCTCCTGATCTTCTCCCATCGCCCTCCACACAACCCACCTTACCCATCCCAAACCCTACATATACTCCACCTCCCACTCAACCCACTAACTTCATCATGGCCCAACAACCCCCACCCACACATAACCCAATAAACCCAATCCATACCCAAAACACCCCGCCCACACAAAATCCAGCCACCCTACACACTCCCAGATTAGAAATTTCTCACTTCACTGGTAACAACGTCTCAGATTGGTTATTCCAAATCAATCATTTCTTTTCATATCATTCTACCCCAGAGGATCACAAACTTCACCTTGCTGCTTTTTATATGACTGGACAAGCCCTCCAATGGTTCCATTGGATGCATCAAAATCATCAACTCTCATCATGGGATAACTTTGTGCATGTCTTAGAGCAGCGTTTTGGGCCTTCCACATATCAGAACCCGGAAGCCTCTCTTTACAAACTCCATTACCGTTCTTACAGTGACGACTTATCTTTCGGAATTTGAAAATTTATCAACTCGAATAATCGGACTTTCGCCAGCTAATCTCTTAAACTGTTTCATCTCCGGACTCAGAGATGACATCCGCCGTGAGCTCACCATCCTCCGCCCCTACTCCTTGCCGGATGTTATTGGTCTAGCAAAGTTGATTGAGGAAAAATGTGACGTCAGTTGTCGTATGTGGTTCCGACATTCATATCAGAGACGACCTACACCCATTCAACCCCACTCGAACCATACCCCCGATCTCCCCACCTCCAAAATACCCTTTAAACATCTCACACATACCCAGATGTCAGAACGACGCGCTCGAGGTCTCTGCTTTAACTGTGACGGGAAATATACCCCTAACCATGACTGCAAATCCAAATTCCAATGCCTCTTAGTCGATGACGTCGACACACCGTTACCCACAGAGCTGACAGAACCGCCACCCACTTCAGACCCCGAACCCGATCCTGATATCGACCAAACCACACCCTGTCCAAGTATATCCCTTCATGCTCTAGAGGGGCACTTCTTACCTTCCACACTTCGCATTGAAGCTACGATTCAGGGAAAACCCTTCACAGTCCTTATTGACGGAGGCTCTACACATAACTTTATGCAAGGCCGCATCGCCCGATTTCTTCACCTGCCAATTGAGTCAGCCCGTCACCTTGCTGTGACTGTTGGAAATGGTGATTCCTTAACATGTGAAGGCTACTGCAACAAAGTTCTGCTCGTCCTAGGAGGTCACCAATTTGGTCAGACTGAGGTTTTAAATCGTTGTCTGGAAGACTACCTTCGTTGCTTTGTATCTGACTCAGGTAAAGACTGGAAAAGCCACCTCCATTGGGCTGAATGGAGCTATAACACGGCTTGGCATTCTGCTATACAAATGACACTATTTGAAGCCTTATACGGGCGGCCACCGCCCATTATTCCGGACTACATCCCAGGCTCTTCACAAGTAGCAGCGGTGGACATATGCATTACTGATCGAGCTGACCTCCTCACCCGACTCAAGACCAAAATACAGCGTGCGCAGCTTCGCATGAAACAATCAGCAGATAAACATTGCGTGGACCGACAATTTTCCATTGATGATTGGGTACTTTTAAAACTCGAGCCTTATCGACAAGTTTCAGTCCATCGTCGTGCTGGTTTTAAATTGGCAAAAAGGTTTTACGACCCCTTCCAAATTATTGAGCGCATTGGACAGGTAGCTTATCGTCTTAAGTTACCAGAAGATTGCAAGATTCACAACGTCTTTCATGTTTCTCTTTTAAAATTATTTAAGCGCAATCCATCTCAGCAACAAGCTCTTCTACCTGTGGAATTCTTTCAAGACAAGCCGGTACACCTTCCTGACAAAATTCTAGGCTTTCGTAACATCCTTGTCAAAGGCAAGCCAACTCCACAATTGCTAATACAATGGCGACTACAATCGGAGGCAGATGCTACTTGGGAGTTCGCTGATTCTTTTATCAAGTCATACCCTTCTTTCGACCTTGAGGACAAGGTAATTTTTGATGAAGAGGGAAATGTTACGGGAATTTATGAGCTACACAAAGGAGAGTCATCCACAATATTGCCATCAAACAAACCTGAGGCATGGAAGGTAAAACGCATCATCAAACGTCCCACCAAATGGAAGGATTTTGTGGCATGAAATTCTAGAAGGTATCATGGACAATGAGTACAGACAGATTATACAGATAAATAAGAACATATAATTATTATGAATAAATAACTAATTTATAATATAAAACAATCAATCCAGAATGGGCACAGTTGAGGCTCGCTCGACGATTTCCTTAAAGCATTATTGCCCTCCCACGGGTGCTTTGACGAGCAACTGCTTCCCAGGATACAACAACTGTTGAATTGAAATTTTGCACCTCAAATTTCAACTCTAACGAACTTACTTGTGTCTTCTACTATCACCTTAAAAAGCAATAAAATAACTCAAAAGAAAGAGAAATCATGCCGGCTATTAAGGGAGGAGATGTTGGAAATAAGAGATGTTGTTGTGTGAGTGATGTTCTTTGCAAGCCTCATTTGCACCTCCTTTTATAAGGGAGGATGGGACAACCCATCATAATGACATTGTGAATGCCAAAGGTCCTCTTAAAGGCACCAAAATGAATATTCCAAGTCCCTTCATTTCACAAGATTAAAATCAATTTTTAATGCTCTTGAAAAGATGAAAAGGACTCTCATAAGTGCATAGCCATTATCATGCTACCTCAGCATGGAAAACAAATAGCCCCTAAAAATTATGACAATGTCATAATTAAGATAAGCCTCTATGTCTTCTACGGCTTTTCATTTGACCTTTGTAAATGCTCTCCATAACTTTGATCATTTCATTTCATTCATTTTGGCTTCAATTTGGACATGTAAATAATTGATTTTGTCCTTTCATTTGTAGAACTTTAAATCCAATTAAATACTTTTCTCATATAAATATGGTCACACCACATTTTCTTCACACTTCTTCACCAAATTTTCCAACATACTCATCTGTCAGCTCAGTTATTCTCATATTGTTGGTTTTAATTGTGACGAATGATATCTTTCTACTTTAAGACGAATGAACATTTAAATTTTAATGGTGCGGCTGGTTCTTTTGTAGGTCATTCTCTCATTACTCTGCAAAATCGTGTTGACATATGTTGTACATACCCTTTATTCTATAAAGTATTTCATATTCATTCAACTTCCAATGCTAAGACTTTGTAGCGATTTTGCAGGAAACAAATGGAGGCTTGTTGAATGGCCAGATTGGTATTTGTTTTGGGTAAGTAGCCTAATTTTGAATCTATTACAGAAAATTTACTGCTGTCTTAAAGAATTGGAAGATACAAATTTCAGCTGGTAATAACTACTGACTTCTGTCGAGGAGATTCTGAATCACATTCAATGGAAAGTTTGTCTTGCCAGATAATTCCTTTGTATTGTGTGGTATTATGGTATCCGGTGTGGGTATGTAGTCTGATGGTTGAGTTTATTTGCACACTAATATAGAGCCAGATTTTGTTCAATTTTTGACTGCTCAGAAGAAGAGATGGAGAGGCGTATCCTGCAGGTGATGTGAATGATACAACTGTTGAGTGTTGACGAAATCAATGTACTGGTTGGTCTTATTTATATTTACTATCATTACTTTCTCATTATTTTAATTCAATCAAAGGGAAGATGACAACGTCGAAACTATAGGAAAGAGGTTCAAGGTTTTTCTGGACTCAGTCTACTTGTGATCCAGTATTATGAATCTTAAGAAGGTAATGTCTTATAAAGCATTTCTTATTCATATAAGGTCGAAGCAAATATCAATTATTATTTTCTCTAATCTCAGATTGGTGCTGGAAAGCCTGTGAAGTTATTTAAATCAGAAAGTGTATTAGAAGAAGGGAAATGATGCAAAACTGAATGGCTCCAATCCTCTAAGAATGTGTATGTATACTTTTTTCTTGGTTGTTTTCTTGTCTTGATACTTGATCGCCTTCTTTTTCACTTAGTTCTTTTTGCGCTTTGTTTCATCTACTCTTCTAGTGCGAGTAGTCTACATGTTGTATACGAGAATTAGTAGTTCACACCAAGGTGTTTAGGTGCATTTGTACTCTTTTGGGTGCCATGGATGTGATTGATTTGGTTTGCATAGCCTGTTTGATGGTGCCTAGATGATTTATTAATGTGTCAATGCTACCTGTTTGGGTGCCTGTCTTGTAGATGAGTTCTTTATATGACAATGTTGCATGTTTTGGTAGCCTGTCTTATTTTTGTTTTTGGTTTCTTGCATCTCCAACCAGTTTGTCGGACCATCTGCTTTCTTAGTATTTGGAAAATTGGACTGGCAAGAAAACTTAAAAGATACCATCTTTAAAACGATTGCATGTCAGTGAAAGCGGCATTATTGATGAACTCCATTGATTTCAAATCTTGTGGAGTTCTTCGGAGTTTGGTCTTTCTTTTTTGGTTTTGATTTTGTGTTGTTTGTTTGAGAGGATGAAAGACAGGAACTTGATTATAATTCTTTGTTTTGATTTTATTTTGTTGACCCATCAAATCTTGAACGCAGTCAGTTAATGAGTTCTCGTGCCTGCTGGGGGTAATGTTTGCTGCGCTATCACTTGCCGAATATCAGCTTACATCGTGGTATCTCTATATCGTTGCATCTCTCATAGTCTATGTTTAAAGCAGTTATTGTTGGGAAAATTTTTAGAGTTGCCCTATTTACCCTAAACTATTTTTGATTTGCCCTACTATTTGAAAAGCTTTTTGCTTTGCCCTGTTTTTTAACCGACCGGTTTTACCAAAATCGGTCGGTTCGATTTTCCCCAAGCGGTCGGTTTTATCAAAGGCGGCTGGTTGAAAATCCAACCGGCCAGTCTTTATAAGACCGGCCGGTTACGAAATTAAGATTTAGTTTCGTTTTTTAGACCGGCCGGTCTTTCGCGGAAGCGGCCGGTCTGATAATTAAGCGGCCGGTCTTATTATTAAGACCGGCCGCTTATCGATAAGAAACAGCGGCCAGTTTCTTCTTCTCCTCTTCTTCTTTTTCCTTTTCCTTCTTTCCACACTTCTTCCTCCCTGCCGACATCCTCTCTGGCCGTGGGTTGAAGCTGCAACTGGTGTGTAAGGTAGCTGCAGGTAAAGATCGTTCAAAATTAGTGTATGTATGGTATGTTTGTTCTCCATATGTGAGAATTTGATGTGTGAACCGAATTGCATGTAAATGTGTGACTGATGCACTGGATCTGAAAGTTTGTGAATATATTATCGATGATTTGAAGAGAGTGCACATTAAATTGGTGATTTGTTAATTTTTACGTTGATGTTATTTGAGAAGTGAAATTATCTATTTAATTTTTCAGGAAAGGTAACATATAGGGATAATATGGAGTTATGTCTAGCTATGCGACACTTGAAATGCCGGTGATAGACGAGTATGACCGAGAAGAAATGGAGCACCTTGAAGAATTAGACGCAGATGGAGTTTTTCCGGTTCCCGAACCGCAACGTGTATGAGATATTCCCGCATTCAGTGATATATCGGCCTGGGAAGCTCATAACCCTATTGATGAATATTTGGGTGGTAACTATGGAGGTATGCCGGCACTCGGTGTCGAAGCAACATTTAGTTGCAAAGCTGAAGCAATTTACGCCGTCCAGAAGTTTTCTGTACTGAACCGTGTCGAATATTTGATAAAGGAATCAGAACCACGGTTCTTGATACTTCATTGTCGAGAAGGTGAGAAGAATTGTCCCTGGCGAATAAGGATTGCAATGAAAAAAAATTCTTCATACTGGGAGGTTCGTAAATACAGTGGGGATCATACTTGTGTTCACGATCAAATGACAAGCTCAAATGTGCACCTAACCCGACATTTTATAGCAATCGATATTGCGATCTCATTAATGAAAGGTTGAGATTATCTCCAAGAGAAATAAGAGCCAGAATATTCAAAGATTATAGATATGAAATTAAGTATTTGCAGGCTTGGCAGGCAAGGCAACAGGCTCTGAAAAATCTATTCGGGGATTTGGATGAATCATTTGGAAGATTGCCCGGATTCATGGACGCATTCCAAGACACAAATCCTGGCACGGTGGTTAAATGGGTTCGATATGTGGACGAGCAGAGTGGTCAGATGATTGTACATCGTGTATTTTTGGCTTTTGGTCCAACAATTGAAGGTTTTCGACATTGTCGTCCCGTGCTATGCATTGATGGTACTCATCTTTACGGGAAGTATGATGGTAAATTACTTGTCGCCGTAAGCCTTGATGCGAACATCCATATTTTGCCTGTTGCCTTTGCTTTGGTTGAGTCCGAAAACAATTCCAGTTGAAAATGGTTTATGCAGTGCATACGTGAGGGCGTTACAGACCGTGATGGGTTGTGCGTCATTTCTGATAGACACAAAGGCATCATTGCGGCAATGCAGGATCCAGATTGGTCAGCTCCTCGGGCTCATCATAGGGTATGTATCTGACATCTTCAGAGTAACTTCAACATCAAAGTGAAGGACCGCAGTTTGAAGAAGAAACTCGGTCACATTGCTCATCAGCGGCAGAAGATCAAGTTTGACAAAAAGTACGAAGAACTGCGTGTCTTGCTGCGTGATAGACCAAGGGTTTGGGAATGGTTAGATGACATCTCGTTTTCAAAGTGGTCATTAGCTTATGATGAGGGTGGCAGTAGATGGGGATCGATGACGACCAATGCTAGTGAATGTTTTAACAATATTCTGAAGGGTTGTCGAGATCTTCCGATATGTGCTCTTGTCCAGTTTACTTTCATTCAGTGTAACAAATACTTTTTCAATCGGCGAGATGAGTATCAGAATGCGGCCGGAAGTTTCTTACCTAAAATAGAGCTAAAGGTACGGGAGATTATGGATAAAGCACAGTACCACCGAGTACAGGTGTTTGACAGAGCTAGAGGTGTATTCCAAGTGACAACATTCCGGAAACATCACAGACATGCGGTTTGTCTAGAAGAGAGTACATGCACTTGTGGAAAATGGGAAGCATTCCATTATACATGTTCTCACGTCATGGCAGTGTGTAAAAGTCAGAATATGTCATACGCAGGATTCGTCAATCACCACTATACGATAGACCCGTACAATGCGACCTGGGCTCCCACCTTTTATGTTATTCCAGACGAACAACAATGGCCTCAAATCGACCGGATAACACACGTCCTAGCCCCCCCCCCCCCCCCCCCCCCCCCCCCCCCCCCCCTTCAGACGAGATAAAGTTGGACGCCAACCATCGAGGCGAAAACATAACGAGATGGACCTTGGGGAATCTAGTAGCCAAGGTCGGCAGCTGTCCTGGCGTGGAGCACCAATGTCCGGATCTATTTGAGACAATGATTAGATCACACATATAATGTGTTATGAAATATGTACATTGATTGAATTTAACTTACATTGCTGGTACGCTCTGGCGCATTAGGCCGGTATGGTTGTGACTCGTCGAACCTAGGCTGGATGAAGCGGCGAGTAGTGGTTGAGTAGCAAGTCTGATAATCATGTTCAGCCTCCTCCTCAACGTCGGTAGGTTCTGTGACGATGTGCTTCGACCGTGCAAGCCACATGTCAATGTATTGTCTCATTACATGTGCCCAGTCCTTTCTTTTCGCTCTTGTCACCAAATGGTTTGGGTCTGATGCCGCCCGGGGTGGTGGAGGAACGCCTTGCTTCAACCCAAATTGACGCAGCACTCTCGACGGATGATGCCACTCTATTATGTTAAAGCAGACTAGTGGTACCTCCGCCCTCCAACTCAGTCTCCCTGCGATACAATTTGGGTTAAGTAATGGGAGTAACTCTTCGTCATATGGGGTCCAACAGAAATCGCCATGGGTCATTCGATCTAATTGGTCCCGATAGAAAATCAGCGCGCCATGTGGTGTCTCCATATACGACTTCGAGCCATACCATTTCCTGCACGTCAAACAGGAGTTACAGTTTAATCAATATCATACGTAGTTCAACATACATTTACAGAATGAGTTTCACTTACGTGTAGCACCACGCTCCACGTAGATACGGATCCATGTCCGCATTAATCGGTTGTAAAGTCCGACTAAATCCTTTAGAACGACCTATGGGGATTCTCTCCCAGCTCCACCTCTACAACAATAGGTTGCAGCCCCCCATCTGTCTATGCCCCTCGCGTGCTACGCTGCACATCTGTCTGTACAGATACGCAAGAACTGTGCTCCCCCAACTATACGAGCTGACTGCGTCGAGGTCGGCAAGCAAGGGAAGGTAGTGAATAGAAATCTTATCCCCTTATAGATCGGGCATCAAGGATGACCCTAACATACACAATATGTACGCTCTGGCATGCATCTTCACAACTTCCTCTGATGCGTCAACTGGTAGCCGACTCATATTTTCTACAAATCATCTCCTCTTGGCCAATGAAGGCTGCCTCGGACACTCCAGGTATGCGCCCAATAAAATTATGCTTAATTCCTTCCAATCCTTGTCTACATTACCCGTAATCACATTGCCTTCAATGGGCAGGCCAGTAAGGAGTCCCACATCCTGAAGGCTAATAGTAGCCTCTCCGGTCTTGAGATGAAATGTATGGCTCTCCTGCCTCCAACGCTCAACTAACGCCGTCAGCAAAGCCCAGTCAGCCTCCATATTTTGGACTTGGGTTCAAGGTAGAAATCCAGCTCTAACTATGTATGGGAGAATACGATGGTCCATCTCCCACATTCTTCGATGTACTATCTTTAAAACTTTACCAGCCGCAATGATTTCAAAGAAGTACAATTTATTACAAATCACAAATTACATATTGAATAACTTTGTTTTCTGAACAATGACTACTAACCTGATCGTTCCAAACTCCCTACAATCGATGTGTACGTTGTTGTGTAAGGATCAAATGGACCAATGATCCAGGCTGATCAATATCATCAATATCCATCTACACGACATGTACAATTAACAATTGGAAAATATCCCCATTAAAGCAGACAATGTCACATTCAAATCCAAATAAAGCATAAATTACACTCAAACTGTGAATCCAAACTGTGACAATACAACATATATAGGAAAAATTTCACACAATCCTAATCTCAAATGGACAATAAAACTACCCTAAAACAACAATTCTAATCATATAACAACTAGAACAAATACAAAAAATTGCAAACTCATAATCAATCCAAATTAATCAAATACATATCGCACAAAACTAAACCTAAAACTGCATTTATACCTTAACCCTAATCTACACATAATCCTAACTCTAAACCATAAATTAATCAACACATATACTAACATAACCCTAAACTAACATCAATCTGCATCAAATATCCCCACACTTCAACACATATACACACTACAGGGGAGAGGGAATTTCGGGAAGGAGGGAGGAGGAGAAGAGGAAGAAATTGGCCGCGGCCGCGATTTGTATTTAACAAGCGGCCGGTCTTAATAAGACCGGACGCTTAAAAAATCAAACCGGCCGGTCTTAGAAACCGACCGGTCCATCTAAAGAACTTCGTTTAAATTTGTAACCGGCCGTTTTATAAAGAGCGGCCGGTTCGATTTTCCAACCAGCCGCACTTTATAAGACCGGCCGATTGAGAAAATGGAACCGAACGGTTTTGGTAAAACCGGCCGGTTAAAAAACAGGGCAAAATAAAAAGATTTTCAAATAATAAGGCAGATCAAAAATAGTTTAGGGTAAATAGGGCAATGGACTTGATAGGGGTTCAAAGGCTCACTTTATTTTCAGATGGTGGAACAGCCATACAAGTATTGCACGTGCAAGATATAGAGAGACGAAGAAGGTCGCAGGCAGTGATTTGAAAACTGGTAGATCATCGGACAGAACTATGCATATGACGTCATCCTCACTTATCCGAAAACAGGGTGCATTTCCTCATTAGCGGCATTATCTGTCTTTGGTTTCATTACTTGTTGCTTTGTCTGGTTCAATAATTTCTGGTTGCATCCAAATCCATTGTATCAGTAATTGTTTCTTTCTTATTCTATCTTTCCGCATCTGACCTGCTTGTACTATATTGTGCAGGTTTTATTCCTGGAACAGATTTTCTGATCAAAAATCTGTATTCTCTATCTGAAACTATGTTAACTGCTGGTAGGATGCGGAGGATATGAATGTTTGCACCACCTTATCAAATTTAGGTGTGATCTTCAATCTGATATCAATGCCAAATGATAGATAGTTTGATCTTTTTGGCAATAAAATGACAGTTAGCCCATCAAATTGATTTCTTGTGTTAATGTCAGTCAAGCTTAAGCATGCTGTATTGTTTCACAAGTTGCGAATTTGATTGCTTTTTGATGTTTTCTTGTTTAGTCAGCAGTTCGTGCGTTAGTTTAGTTTTTAGTTATGGTAGTGAATTAAACGTCCAATTAATTAGTTTCTAGTTCAGTTTAAAATTTTCAAATGTGATTCCTCTGATAATTTAAATGCATGTTTTCTGTCTTTAAAAATTCTAATTAATACAATTATTTGTACCCTAGGATAGTGCAGATTTACTAATTAATTGGTTGTATGCTTGTGATCTAAATTTACATGTCAGGTGCTTTGTCGTGAAAGCTTAAATATGTTTTGTTGGGCCAATAGTATGCTTTCATGATTTTGTAAGTAGTGATTAATTTGGTAACGCATTCCCACATAGCATATTTTTATTTGGTAGAACATTGGGGCATACAATGTTACTTCCAATGTATGGATCTGAAAACTGAACTGGCTTGAAAACTTACCTTTAAGTCGATTGCATGTCAGTAAAAGCTAGACAAACAAGATAGTAATGTTGAATTATTCATCAGGTTTACTTTTTTTTTTATAGAGTAAAATTGATTGAAATAAACACAAAGTTCACTTAAGGCAGGGAATTGATATTTCTAGCCTTGTTACACCTATTAAAACATTTAAGATTTGAACTAAGTATTTCACCATTGATTTTGCTGCCTATTTGAAGTTCTTTACGTGGACTGGATCCCCTTTTTTCCTTTATTTTTTTTTCTTTGATGAGGAAGTGATACTTACTTCTTCAATGCATCTCGTGATGGTCGAGATTGAGTATGAGCTCCCTGAATTCCTATATTTGATCCACCAAGCCATCCTTGTCTTTATTAATTCCTTTAGTTCCTCCCTAGATCTTTTTTGGCTTTTAAAACATCTTCTATTCCTCTCTTCCCAGATTATGGAATAACATAATGTATTCCAAAATCTTTTGTACACGCACTTCCTTATTGACCAACTTTGTATTAACTCCTTCGTAGTTTTAGGGAATACCCAAACTTCATCAGGTTTACTTATTATATATGTATGTGTGTTTGATTTCAGTGTTTCCAGTATGATATTTTGCATGGCATTTCTGAGCATGTCATTAAAATTCATTTAGCTAACATAATGGTTAGATGTTGTACATATTGTTTGACTATCCTTCTTACCATGATTCCTTTAATTAACCTTATGCCTTTAATGGTGTATGCACTTGTAACTTAGTTTCTTGAACAAAATTGAGCAATCCTGTTATGAATGCCTGATTTCAGATCAAAACATTCCTGATAATGTTCTCATTCTTGTTTTATTTCTTAAATTGTTTGGATTTAAGATGATAACACTCAAAGTCAATATCTCTGGGCCTTCTTCCCTCTTTATGTCCAGTAGGATATTTCAATATTTTGGATGACAATATTTTGGTGTGTCTCATTATATTTTGGCACTTCACCGAGTATGGTTATACAATTTCAGATTCCAACAAACTTACTGTATTTTGTGTATAATATTGGAGGATATTCCAATGAGTAAGATGAGGCTGGCCTGAGGTTATAATTATAGGTGTTAGAACGTCATGGGTTTATTTTGCTTTTTTTGTGATATATTCCTTCTTCACTGTTTTAGTTTGATTGAGAAGGCAAATGTGCTGTGTGATTACTTTTCAGAAGGAGAAGCCTACTTTATCAGATATACATACCAGTTGGAAGCTTAGTTGCAATCATCGGTGGTACTGGTATAAGCTATGCTTGCCTGATTGCCTCTACCCAAGTTATATAACACTCACATTTTCTAGTCATTTCTACAGCTGCACGCACACATGTCGCATACAAATGAATTTGTGACTATCTCCAGGATCGCCGAAACATACTATTTGGATCGGACAGGTACTGGCAGGCCACTTCACCTTACTTGCTTCCTGTTAAGTGGACAAAATAAACCCATGACGTTCTATTTTAAACATTCAACATTCCTGTTGAGAGTTTTTCCAAACCTAATTTTAAAGGATTGTGGATGTCATCTCTCATTAGTGGTGGACAGTAGCAACGAGTCAGATGTTTATATATTCACTACGCCATCTTACATCTTATGTGACGTTTTTGGATTGTGTAATATGAACATATGTCACAAGTATGTGACGTAACAACGCATATTATGTCGCGAGAAACAACCGTCATATAGGAGACATAAAGTGACACAGCTTATACATCACACATGTGGTTGTCATATAGGAGACATAAAGTGACACAGCTTATACATCACACATGTGGTTGTCATATAGAAGACATAAAGTGACACAGCTTATACATCACACATGTGTGTATCGTATAGGAGGTATTAAGTGACACAGCTTATACATCACACATGTGTTGGTCATATAGGAGGCATGACGTGACACAGCTTCTCTGAAAAAAAATCTACTTTTACTTTTTACTGCAGATTTCGTTTCTGTACTATATATGCAGCTTTGTTGGAGACTGATCTGACTTGTCACATCAACCTGCAAATTGTCACATAAGCTGTCACAAAAGTACAATTCATATTTGAATTTGAACACAATGTTGTATCAACTAATTGTGAAAAATAAATGCATGCGTGGGAAAATTTTCACCAACTAATTATGACTTCAACCTATATAAATCCTACTACAGTTGTAGCTTATCCCACCACCATCTTCACTTTCCTCCATTTTCATGTTGTTTGAAGTTGTTTGCAAATTCTGGGGAAGTTGTTTTCCACCATCAAGCGTTCTCATAAGTTCCAGGTAATTCTAAACTTTTTATGTGTTAGCATTAATTTAGTTTGTATCAACTACGAATAATTTTAGTACGTTTAATTGCTATAACTTATACTGTCATATATGACACGAACATTATGCAACGTACAGATTGTGTCATATAAGTTTTATAAGTTTTTCGATTTATATGATATAAATTTTTACAGCAAGAAATGGATAAAAGATGGATGGAACTTGAGAGATGTGATGTTCGATATACTGAAGGGATTCTCGAATTTATTGAATTTGTTAGACAGAATTGTTTGGGGGATGCATATATATGCCCATGTAGACGATGCAAATTGCACAACGTAAGACATCTTACATTGGATGAAATGTATGGGCATCTGATTCATAGTGGTATGATGCGTGATTATATGACTTGGACTTCTCACGGGGAAGTTGCTAGCGGTCCTTCTGTATACATGATGAGAGAACAATATGTTTCAGAGCAGATTATGCGAGGAAAAATGAATTATATTGATGATACTTATGCTACAAATCCAACAATGGAGATCATTAACAATGCATTCCCATACCGAGATGCACATGACATGGGCACACTACTATGCACGAGGATGTTCAACATGATCGTTTTGGAAAGGAAGCTTCCGAGAAGTATCACAAGCTTCTATATGAAGCCCAAACTCCAATTCATGCTGGTAGTGACAAAACTGTGCTTGATACAATTTTGAGAGCAATGCAGCTCAAGGTTGATAATGGATGGTCTGATAAGAGTTTCAGTGGTATGCTAAAGTATGCTAAAGATTTACTTCCAGTTGAAAATAAGCATCCTGCTTGCTACCGTGATGTGAAGAAAATTCTGAGAAATATGGGTTTGGGCTATGAGACTATTCACGCATGTGAGTATGGTTGTATTTTATACTACAAGGAGAATAAGAACCTACACAATTGCCCAGTTTGCAACGAATCGAGATATATCCAAGACGAAGGGACAAGCAGAGTCCCCAAAAAAGTGGTTAAATATTTTCCGTTGACTCCTAGATTACAACGACTTTACATGTCATCCCATACAGCAAAAGAAATGCGATGGCATGGTTATAGACATAGCAGAGATGATGATATTATTCGACATCCAGCTGATGGAAAAACGTGGCAAGATTTTGATACAGAGTTTTCAGTCTTTGCTCATGAGATCCGAAATGTTCGTCTTGGACTTGCAACAGATGGATTTAACCCATTTGGAGTATCCGGTCTTTCTCATAGTACATGGGCAATTGTTATGATGCCCTATAACTTACCACCATCGATGTGTATGAAGAAAGAGTTCAACTTCCTCACTATGTTGATTTCAGGACCAAAGTCCCCTGGAAAATGTTTGGATGTCTTCATGAGACCGTTAGTTGATGAGTTGAAAACATTATGGAATGAAGGTGTTGTCACATTTGATAGGTATGATGGTTCATCATTTCTAATGCGAGCAGCAGTTATATGGACCATAAGTGATTTTCCAGGATTGGGAATGTTAGGGGGTTTGAAAACAAAAGGGTACAAAGCGTGTCCAATGTGCTTAAACGAAGTTGATGCTCAACATATTTGTGGCAGAATGGCTTATCAGGGGCATCGTAGATGGCTTGATGAATGTCATCCATGGCGGTCGGCAGCTAACAAATTTAATGGAAAAAATGAGACTAGTAGTGCTCCGCCTTCTTTATCAGGTATTGAAGTTCTGTCAGAAATAAATAAGCACACATATTCAGTTCAGAGTCTACATCATGATTTCAAAACAAGAGTTACAGGCGAGAAGTGTTGTTGGACCCATAGATCTATTTTTTACGAGTTGCCGTATTGGAAATTTTTGAGACAACCCTACTCGTTGGATGTCATGCACATTGAAAAGAATGCATTTGATAACATTATTGGAACAATTCTTGGACTTGAGGGGAAAAAAAAAGATGACACTAAGGCCCGAGAAGGATTAAAGAAATTAGGCATGCGTAAACATCTTTGGGTTAGTAAAGATAAATTCCTACAAGCACCGTACACTGTGACAACCGAAAGTAGAAACGAGATATTTGAATGGATTAAAGACGTGAAGTATCCTCATGGGTATGCAGGAAGCTTAAAGAATAAGATTAATCTTACCGATAAAAAGTTCAACGGTTTGAAGACTCATGATTGCCATGTCATCTTACAATGTCTTCTTCTGGATTTTATTCGGCCTTACTTCGAAGTGGTTTCAAAAATTGTGTTGCAGAGAGCTAAGATCAAGCGATATAGTTGAAATGAAGGGAGATATAATTATGATACTATGCACATTTGATATGATATTTTCGCATGCTTTCTTCACCATCATGGTACACTTGTTGATCCATCTCACCATCCAGGTGTTGTTAAAGGGACCAGTCCATTTTAGTTGGATGTTTGCTATTGAAAGGTACATTTAAATTATATTCATTTATATTGGTGTTTATTGATTAAATTAAAGTTTTTGTTTTCATTTCAGGCAATTGGGTGAATATAAGAGGTCTGTTAGAAACACACGGTATCCCGAGGGTTGTATTGCTAAGCAATATATAGCACAAGAATGTGTGAACTTTTGCAAATTATACATGACCCATTCAGATTCTGCAGGTGTGGATGACGCGAGCTCGCATAGTGACAACAGATTTAACATTTTTGCATCTTCTGATCTTATCAAGCTATGTGGATCACTTCCACGGGTGAGGTTGACCCGTGAACAAATTGAAATTGCACACTGGTGTGTCATGGAACATTGTGACCAAGCAAGCTATTACATTACTCGACACAAGCTTAAATTCGAGATGGAATTTCCTCACGCCAAACGTGAAGAACGCATCAACCACTTTCATACATATTTTTCTAATTGGGTACACATAACATCTCTCTTTTGGACAAGTTTGGATATTTTTCTAATTGTTTATGAAATTCGTAGTGTCTTAGTTTGACAGATTCTGTGAACAAGCAGTTGCTACAGCACACTCTTGTTCACTTAAATATTGTCACAGCAAGCAATGAACAAGGCACAGGTTTGTTCACCCAGTTCGGCCAATCTGCCTACGTCTGGGGAGGACTATTCTCCAGTCCTCAATCCACTCAACCAAAGGTTCCAAGTACACTCGGTTACAACTCACGCAACCTATGCTACTCAACCTTGTGTGGACCACTCAACACAATCAGAACAAGCTCTGATTTGTGTCTGCACACCCTCTACAATATGTCAATCTAGAATAGCTACAATCCTCTCAAAGAACTCAGCCTATTCTAAATTACACTACTCAGCAGGGTTGCTGCAGCAACAGCTGTAACACACAGCTGAAGCACAATGTCCGCGTCGCTCCAAGGCCTTCTGCCGAGCCGATCGAACCTCTCCAAGAGCGCTGCACACTCTGGACAACTCCCCCTCACTCAGTGACCACCTGCCACTAGTGAGTACTCCCGCACGACACTCGACCGAGCCTTCCACCCGTCAGTTCTTCCGCGGCTGCCCTTGATCAACCAACAAGCTCCCCAGCTCTGAATTGGCTTCCAGATCAAGCCCGAATCAGACTCTGCAAGTCCTGATTCTCTTCTGCAATACTCACCACAGCTCTGCGCTCAACGCTCTGCTCACGGGTGATGATCGAAGAAAACTCCCGTCACACACCAAGGATCCTCACTCTGAAATCTGTGTGTGCTCAGCTTCGATCAAATCTCTTCAGCCCTGAACACCTTCTGCTTAAATAGCCGCACCACTTTAAGCAATTTCCAGGTTTAGGCAATTGACCCACAAGATCAATTATCTCCTAAAATCTAGGAGATTAGATTTGATTATTCTCTCCAATGCAAATCTCCTTCTCTGACTAGTAAACCTAGCTGGAAAAAACTCCATAGCATTTTAGAAATTCTCCAGATGCTCTGCATAAGGTTTCCAGCCCTTCCGAACAAGCCCAGACAGCTGCTACTTCTTGGACAGTTGAAACAGCCTGTTGAACAAGCTCCTGCTGCAGCATCCCCTGCTGCAGCTGCTGCTAGTTCACATCTGCTTGGCTTGCTTGTTCGTTTGAGCTGTAGCAGCTCCTTGTTCACTTATGCTGGTTTTGTCAAACACTGCCATACTTGCATCATCAGTTTAGTTTAATGTTTCTACCGGTTGCATGCAGATGAATAATTTGCAAGAAGAAGAGCACGGAGGCAATGATTATCAATTGCACGTTTTATCTTATCAACCACAAGTGTACAACTGTTTTTTCTAGTTGTCATGTGAACGGAGTGAAATTTGTAGTGGTTGATCGAGATCAGAACTTGAAGACACAAAATTCTGGGGTAATGGTTGAAGATGAAGACATGAGATACTATGGAATTCTTGAGAATATCATTGAGTTACATTATCCAACTGATATGTCGGTTGTCATTTTCAAATGCAAATGGTTCAACACTGATCCTTCAGAAATAGGGAGTACTAAGACAGACCATGGACTTCCCTCCATTGACACGTCTTCCAGTTGGTATGAGGATTCACCATATTGTTTAGCTTCTGCCACAAGACAAGTGTTTTATCTTGAAGATCCAAAGGCCGGAGACAATTGGAAGATTGTTAATATCGTTGCACATCGAGAGGGATATATAGTGATAATTCACTTGGTCGAGATGAAAATTCTGATTTGGCGACTCAAATGTTATCTCAAGAAGAAGAACCATATCAAGAAAATATATCGAGTACATTACCTAGTATACCAATTAATGGTATAGAGATTGATTTAGGCTCTCTACCACAAATGCCTTCACAGGTAAGATTTGATGCGAATGTATCTGATGAGGATCACTTGGAAACCGATGAAAATATAAGCACTACTGAAGATGAGGATGAAGATGAAATTTAGGTTTGTGTTTAATTTATTTCAAATCATATGTTTATCAAAAACTACTTATGCGACAATCTGGAAACGACACTCTCGTTATGTCACATAAGATTCAAGGTTTATGAAAGCAAGTTGATGATAAAAAAACAACTTCTTACTTTTGCTGCAGATTTGCAGCATGTCACATCTCTGCAGATTTGCAGCATGGACTTGTCAAATCAAGGCCAGCCTTTGTCCCATCATCACCCTCATTGAAGGCAAATGTAATTTTGACAACGGCTGTCACATAAGTTAATTGCTCTTCAAGTATTGGAGTTACAAAATACATTTGATTTCCGATCAGTACTTACCACCATCAATATAGAGTTTCCAGCTTTTATTTGTCCGGTTTTGCTTTTTTTTTGGCTTGTTTTGGTGTTTCGGCCCAAGATAGCGTAACTTTTTCCACGGGTGTCCGATCGGCTATTGTAATATATTTTTTTTAAGCGGAACGAGCTTACGGTCAGAAATCACCAGCTACTGCTTGTGACTAAATGTGTTTTGAGGCAATCTGAGGTCGTTTACTATTTTATTTTCATTTATTTGTATTTTGCGATTTTTTTTCATCTTTTTTTTTACTGTATTTTTTTTATCAGTATGCCAAATGAAGGGAGTGACAAGAGCAAAGGGTTTAAGGTTTATGATTTGGGATTTACGATTAGGTTCGAGGTTGGGGTTTGAGGGTTGGGGTTTGGGGGTTGGGGTTTGCGGTTTGAGTTTAGGGGTTGGGAGTTTGTGTTTAGCTCGTGACTATTGAGTTTTAGGTTTACATACTTTTTTCCCGCCACCCCTTCCTTCACACATTTTTCACAATTGCACTTTTAGGGTTTCCCAAATTCGTCTTCGTCTCTGCTTCGTCTTCGTCTCTGCGTCTCTCTCTGTCTCCGGCCACCACTCGGTAAATCACCCTCCAGCTACTGTAAACCCCAGTTCTGCAACCCAGTCCTCATACCCACATACACCACTAAGCACAGAAATGCCACCGACTAAGAAGAGGAGTTTGAGGCGCTTTCAGGGAGAGACTACACGCCGTATGATGCTCCGCCCACCTAGGTTGAGACAACCCCCAAACAAGCTTACGCCGGAAGGAACCTCGAGAAAGCGACTTCGGTCGAACCTGGAGAATGAAGTCCAAATAGTGAGAGATGAAGTCAGTTCTCAAGCAAATCCACAACGCCTTCCAGCTATTCCACCAACGCAGAAGCCATACAGAGCGCCTCAGCAACCCTCTGAACCACCACAGCAACCTTCGAATGCTCCGCCAGAATCGTTTGGAAAATAGTCCATCACAGAAAAACCATCAGAGCGACAACATCCGAGACATGCAGTATCTCCTCACTGAATGCTCCGCCCTCACCCCCATTGAATCCCCTGCCCTCAGCCCCATTGATTCACCTGCCCTCAGCCCCATTGAATCCTCCGCCCTCACCCCCATTGAATCCTCCGCCCTCATCTTCATTGAATCCTCTGGCCGCACCACCACTTAACCCTTCAACATCTCAGTCTTAGCAAACCTTGAATTCTCATTCTACAACTCTGCCACTACTACCACGGAGGAGATTAGGTACAAATCTGATCCAGACCAACCCGTAATAGATAACATATTGTATCTTAATTATAATTTCCATAGTGTTTATGAATCTGGTTATAACTCAAATTTCATTTTAGGAGAGGAACAAATTAAGAAGCATAAACGTGGATTGGTCAATGGTACAAAGGTGTATTCAATGAAAACACTGCTGAAGGAAAAGATTAAAATAGAGCCAGGAGTCTGTGGCCTTGTCCTAGCTGACCCGAATGTCAAAAGTTTGCTGGTCCATGAAATAGGCAGTTGCATCAGAGGAAAAGTGCCTATGTTAGCAAGGTCATACGCCGAACTTCCAAAGGCGTACTGGAACATCGTTTACACACACCTAATGGTAATACATTTATTTATCTATTGACACTTTCATTTGTCTTTTAAACTTGTGTTACTTTTAATTAATTTGAGGTGCATGACAAACAAGCAGAGTTATTTAGTTTTAAACTTGTGTTATTTATCTATTGAACATTTATTTATCTAAGTGTTCCTGTTTTAGTTTGGTGGAACTTTGTACTTGGCATTTATTTTTAACAGAGTTATACAAGGCAGTTGTTGCAGTTGTTGCAGTTGTTGTAGTCTTTTCAATGATCCTGCAGAGTTATACAAGGCTCTTTGAACTAGTTCTGGTAAAAAAATCGAATAAGCTTCAATGTTTAAGATCCTGGTTTATGTTATCAGTATAGCACATGCAGTTGTTGCACTTTTTTCAATGATCTTATAGTAATTTCTGTATTTCAGAAACAGACAAGTCTGTATTTTCAATGTACAAGTCTATATTTTCAATGTTCAAGTCTGTATTTTCAATGTTCAAGTCTGTATTTCAGCTCTTGCAGATGTGATGCCACATCTGGATACTTTTAGTTGCAGTCTAGTTCAAGTCTGTATCAGTATAGCTTCAATGTTGCAGTCTAGTTGTGTTACTTTTAATTAATTTTTCAATGTTAGGATAATTTCGAAATTGAGGTGTCAAACAATTGACTGTGGAACTACATTTGTAAGATTGCTATTGCCAGATACAGAGGATGGAAGCATAGCTGCAGGAAGCATTTTTTGCAGTTTGGTGCTGAGCCGGTTCCGGTGAGTTTGAGCATCGAGAGAATGAATGGCGTTGGTTGGTTAACCACTTCCAAGAACAACCATATAAGGTATTATGTTATTATCTAATCACCAGTTGTATTGAATGAATTATTTTGACTGACTTAATTTGATTTGGTTAGGAAAAATGTGATAATATGAAGATAACTCGTAATAGTGCCACTCGACCTACCCATCATTCGGAAAAGCTATCTTTTTATCATAGAGCTCAAAAATTACAGCAAGAAGGACATGGGGCACCATATGTCGGGACGTATGAAGTAGCATATGGTGCCGACCCTGTTGGTGCTCCATTAGTGGTAAATCTATTTTACTATTTTATATGCACTTTTTGTAAATGCAGTTTGTGTATATGCAGTGTGTGTATTATGCAGTTTTTTATATGCAGTTTCTGTATATGCAGTTTGTGTATATGCAGTTTGTTTATATGCAGTTTGTGTATTGTGCAGTTTGTGTATTTTACGGCAACCTTAGTATTTTATATGATGTTGCTATGATGTTGGTATTTGCTATGATGTTGCTATGATGTTGCTGTTGCTATTGATTGGTAATTTATATAATGTTGTTGGTATTTTAAATGTTGTTGGTATTTTACAGCAACCTTAGTATTTTATATCCAGTTTGTATTTTATATGCAAATGTATCTATGTTGTTTGATGTTGCTACGTTGTTGGTATTTTACAGCAATCTCATTTGATTGTACTTGTTTTATGTAGGAAGAGATGAAACAAAAAGTTCAACAAGTATTGGATGAGGGAGTTGAGAATGACTTGTGTGGTGTTGATGATGCTTCTCTGCCGGAAGAAACTCAAGCAAACATTATTAGTGAGGTGATCTCAAAACACAAGACAGCCAATGTCGATGGTGTTCGCAGCTTATTTCAAAAGCCTCCACGCCCCAGAACTGTTGCTGATCAATCTGCGGAGAATATTCAATTGCGAGAAGAGCTAATGAAAGCCAAGGAAGATGCAAAGGCTAAAATTGCCGAGTTTGAGGAGCGGATTCGCGCATTAGAGGAGCTTGTAAGGAATGGATCGATGGGTGCGTCCCCAAGCGATGGTGCAAGCTATCATTAATTGATGGGTGAATCTTTTGATTTTTTGGATTGGAAAACTATGTGACTTTTGTTACTTATGTGACCTTGGTTCGTGACTTATGTGACTTTTGATGCTTTGTCATCTGGGACTTATGTGACTTTTGATCGTTTTGTGACTACTAATGTGACATTGTCCTTCCTAATTGTTTTTTAAAAAGCTTGTACATAAGATATCTTAGATGACAACTTATTAATGTAATGACTGTCACATTAGTAAGTTGTCGATACCCCAACTGAAATGACACAAACAAGAGTTATATAAGCTGGTTCTCGTGACAAATACTCATATCTCCCAAGAGGAGTTTGAGATGGCAGGTTTCTTATGCGACATGTTTGACATATACTAACACGACGCACAAACTTATGTTATTTTAGTGCTAAAGCCTATGCGACATGTCTAAAACTATCATGTCGCTTAATTGGTTATGCGACAACACTTACGCCACGTGACATATATGACACATATATTGTCATATTAGCTACATGCGACATAAACCATTCATAAACGACATTTCAAAGTTGTCACATAAGATGTAAAATGACGTAGTGATTCGATGACCCACAAGTGCTCTAGACGCCCAAGTCGGACGACAGGATGTGCATCTAACTATCAGGGAATGTATGTGTATTGATAACTTTAGACTATACCTGCACTCTGAGTTGAGTTTTCAACTGAGAGGACATGAAATGGCATTTTAAAATTTGCAGGTTTTCAATAAGTGCATTAAAGAAGAGTTGCAAGGAAAAACCAGAGTGCTTGTCACAAACCAGCTACATTTTCTTCCTATGGTTGACAGAATAACTGTGATGAGTGATGGCATCATTAAAGAGGATGGGACCTTCGAGGAACTTTCAAAAAATGGCCTTTTATTAATGGAAAATGCTGGAAAACTGGAAGAGCATGTGGAAGAAACGAAAAATAACAATAGTCTTGACCAAGAAGCTGTGAATACAACTGTAAAAGGTGCTGCTGCCGAATCTTTTATAGATGCAAGAGATGAAAAGAAACCAAGAGATAGCAAGTGTGTTCTTGGAAAGAATGAAGACCGGGAAAAAGGTGTCATCTGATTATAATTATCTCTGACTATTCTGCCTCTGTTATAGATTAATATGAATCCTGCAAACAAAGAATCAGTTGATATGGATGTGGAGGTCCAACAACCTACTGATGTGGCCAGCTCCACTTCTGCTCTTCTTCGGGGTGTGCCATCCACTGGGATGCAGCCACCAGTTACGGCTCTGGCCGGGAACAACCCTGCGGGTTTAGTTCCAGACACTGTAGTGCCTAGTGAAAAACCAGAGAAGTTTGTTGGGTTAAACTTCAAGTTATGGCAGAAGATGCGCTTCTACCTGATCACTCTTGGCACGGTTCATCACTAATGACGCGCCTAAAATATCTCAGAATGAGAGAGATACTCAAGCGTTGTTTGCATACAATGCTTGGAAAGATTCTGACTATTTGTGTCGCAATTATGTGCTAAATGGCCTGACTGATTCTTTGTGCAATGTGTACTGCATCAGGAACTCAGCCAAGGAGGTTTGGGAATCTTTGGATCGGAAGTACCGAACTGAATACGCAGGCTCCAAAAAGTACATTGTGGGCCGCTTCCTCGAATTCTAGATGGTAGATTCAAAGGCACCCAAGTGCAAGAGCTGCAGCTAATCATCCATGAGATACATGCTGAGGGAATGCAGATGATGAGCGGACAAATGACCTTATATTTGTCCATATTTTCCCCTTACTTCTTGTTTGTTCCGCTATTTTATAAAGTCATTTGATGATTTCTTCGTCCATTTCAGGTTAAAATTACGTATCTCGCAATGCGAAGTGGACCGAAGAAAATCTAGGCGAATTCTGGTCAATGGAGATCAAAAGAAGAAAAGCTGAGCAAACTGCATAAGTGATTCGGCCGAATCACTAGTGATTCGCCCACCAGCTTGACCGAATCACCCTCAGCTGCATGAATTGACCTGATCCGGGGAAGTCCTGAAGGTTTGATCGAATCACATAATGGGTGTGACCGAATCACTGGTGATTCGGCCAAGAGAAGTGATTCGCCCAGTCAAGAAGCTACTGAACAGATGATTCGGCCGAATCAGAGTTGATTCGCCCAGAGGTGCCCGAATCAGTTTAGCTCCACAAGGCGTTTGACCGTATCAAAACAAAGACATTTGACCGAATCAAAAGTGATTCGGCCAGGATAATTGATTCGCCCAAACTCAAAACTGCACTGAACAAAAGGTTCGAGCGAATCACATGGACATTGACCGAATCAAGTGATTCGGTCACTTCGGTCATTTTGTGGGAAACTTCAAAGAGTATAAATAGAATGAGATGGAAGTGAAGTAAGAAGGCTTGCTTTTCTCTCAACCCTAAAAAGGAGCTTCCACATTTTCTCAACCCTAAGCGACTGGAGCTCGGAGAAGACCAAGCTTGGGTGAAGACCCAAGCTTGGATGGAAGATTCTACATCAACCTCTCTTAAACCCTTTAGCTTTGTATTTACATTCATGCTTCCCTTAGTTGTCATGTTTTTGTGCACACTCATTATGAGTGAGTAGTTGTTCTTGTGGTTGGGGATTAAATGGATCCCCTAGGATTGGATATGATGTAGAACTCTAATTTATTGCATTGAATGAAGTTTGGTTTGATTATATTGTGCCCTAGCTATGTATTCATTGTATGCACACCAAGTGTTTGACGAAATGCTTAAGTGAGTATGCTTGGTTAAAACCCCTAAGGAAGGAGCGAGAGTTGAACTTAGGATGTCTCATAGTTATTGTATGATCATAGATGGAGTGTTTGTGCGCGAGAGCGACATGCACTCTTGACATTAGGCTAAGTTTTAAGCGGATTTGAGTAACCGGCCAATAGACCGAGAGGGTGCGGTTATGGGACTCAATTTCTACACGGTTCAATAGAGCGAGAGTTTGAGAACCATGTCCTTTGTGTATCCTCTCCACTCTAGGGAAGGAGCGAGAGTTGAACCTAGAGTGGACGATGCATTAGCCTTGCTTTTATCAACCAAATGTAGTTCATGCATGTATTAGTGAGTTATTTCATTTTCCTCATATCTTAGGAGAGAAGTTGAATCCCTAGTCACTCTTTTTATTCATCAACCAAAAACCAAAAATATCATTTATCTTTAGTACTTACTAGAGGTACCTCTAAAGGAGGACAAATCCCCCCCAAATCCGTAGACTTTCAATAATAGCATTAATTAGTTGTAAATTAGTCTAAGCTTTTCTCTTGGGTTCGACCCGAGGTCACTCGGTTATAAATATTGTTTGATATTTGCGTGACTAGAATAGCACTTCATTTTGCTTGCCTAAAACGCCAACGTCAGCAGATCAGCGAGCCATTCTAAGTAGCTGCAGTTATTGAGAAGTTGCCTCCGGTGTGGAAGGACTTAAAGAATTACTTGAAGCATAAGCGCAAGAAAATGTCTTTTGAAGGCTTGGTGGTTCGTTTAAAGATTGAAGAGGACAATCGAGGATCGGATAAGAGATTCAAGATCCAGAGTGAAAAAGCGAATGTTGTGAAGCATGCTGGTAACTCCAACAAGGACAAGCACTCAAAGAAGCTTGCGCCTAAGGGTAAAACCTTCAAGAAGAAGGTGCAGACAAAATTTACTGCCAAATGCTTCAATTGTGACAAAGAGGGTCACAGGTCAGGCGACTGTAGGAAGCCAAAGAAGAAGAGAAATGTGAACCTCGCTGAGGTAGAGGAGTGGGTAGCTGTGATCACCGAGCTCAATCTAGTGCACCAGAATTCTCATGCATTGTGGTTGGATACTAGAGCAACCCGCCACATATGTTTCGGAACGCAGCTGATTAAAGCAGGAGAAAAGGTCTATATGGGCAACTCAGCCACTTCCGAAGTCAAGGGGAAAGGCACTGTGATCCTGAAGATGACATCAGGAAAAGAGTTGAAGCTGACTAATGTCTCATATGTGCCTGACATCAGGAAGAATTTAGTTTCAGAAACTTTACTTGATAGTCATGGTTTTAGGATGGTGTTTGAGTCCCAAAAGGTCGTTCTTACAAAGAACGTATGTGGGACGTGGTTATGTAAAAGGTGGCATGTGGAAGTTAAATGTAAATGCCATCAAACCTAAGATTATCAATAAAGAAAATTTTTCCGCTTACTTACTTGAATCTTCTTCTTTATGGCATGGTTTATTAGGCCATGTAAATTATGAGTCAATAAGGAATCTAATGAAATTGGACTGTATACCTAAGTCTCAAATTGATTCCAGACACAATTGTGAATCTTGTGTTGAAGCAAAGTTAACGACGACATTTTTTCATAATATTGAAAGAGATACTGAACCGCTTGACTTAGTGATCTATGTGACTTGAAATTCATGCCAACAAGAGGTGGGAACAAATATTTTGTGACTTTCATTGATGATAGTACAAGATATTGCTCAATCTATTTGCTAAAGTGCACGGATGAGGCAATAGAGAAGTTTGCATTTTACAAGTTGGAAGTTGAAAACCAACTGAATAAAAAGATTAAAAAGCTTCGCAATGATCGTGCAGGTGAATATGTAGAACCTTTTGAAGCATTTTGTGCACAAAATGGGATCATACATGAAGTCACTCCACCTTACTCACCTCAATCTAATAGTATAGCTGAACGCAAGAACTGCACCATGAAAGAAATGATGAATGCAATGTAGCTAAGTTCAGGATTAACTCAGGGAATGTGGGGGGAGGCTGTCTTATCGGCAGATTATCTTCTGAATAAGATACACGAAAGAAGAAGGATAAATCTCCTTATGAGTTATTTAAGTGGAGAACCTTATTATAAACACCTGCGAGTGTGGGGATGTTTGGCAAAGGTACTTGCTCCTGGTCCTAAAAGAATGAGAATAGGACCAAAGACAATTGAATGTGTTTTCATTGGATATGCGCAAAATAGCAGTGTGTATAGATTTCTTGTGACATACACAAAAACAAAATTATGGAATCGAAGAATGCTTCATTCTTCAAACAAATATTTACTTATAAAGAAATGATACCTAACTCACTGTGTGAGTTAGGCGGGGGCAATACTGAAATGCCTCAACAACAAGAGGAAGTATCCGAGAAGGATACAAACACAGAAGAATTCAGACGAAGTAAAAGAACCAGGATTGAAAAATCCTATGGACCTGAATTCCTAACTTTTGTGCTTGAGGCAGAACCCCGCATATATAAGGAAGTCATAAGTTCAGTTGAAGGACCTTTATGGAGAGAAGCCATAAAGAGTGAATTAGACTTCATTATGCAAAATCATACTTGGGAGTTAGTTGATCTTTCGGGTGGAAACAAACCACTCGATTCCAAGTAGGTATTCACTAGAAAAGTGAAAGTAGATGGTACTATTGATAAGTACAAGTCGAGACTTGTGGTCAAAGGATACAAACAGAAGGAGGGTCTAGACTACTTTGACACATACTCACCCGTGACAAGAATCACTTTCATTATAATAATAATTGTCATTGCAGCATTGCACAATTTAGAAATTCATCAAATGGATGTGAAAACTGTTTTCCTTAATGGAGATCTTTATGAAGAGATATACATGGAACAACTTGAGGGATACTCAGTGCCAGGACAAGAGACGAAAGTGTGTAAACTTGTCAAGTCTCTCTATGGCCTAAAACAAGCGCCAAAACAGTGGCATGAGAAAGTAATGATGTCAAATGGATTCAAATTCAACGAGTGTGACAAATGTGTATCCATTAAAAACACTGAACAAGGGTTTGCGATTTTGTGTCCATATATTGATGATATGCTCATTGTAGGAAGCAATGAACGGATGATTAAGTCCACAAAAGCCATATTGAATTTGAAATTTGATATGAAAGATTTGGAACTAGCTGATCTAATTTTAGGGATTAAAATTACAAGAACGTCCAATGGATATATCCTGAGTCAGTCACACTGCGTTGATAAAATTTTAGACAAATACGGTAAGGACGGTTTAGGAGTATGCAGAACTCCTATAGAAATGAATCAACACTTGTCTAAAAACAAAGGGGAAGGTATTTCTCAAATTGAATATAATAGACAGTCTTATGTATTTAATGAATTGCACTAGACCTGATATTGCATATATGATGAGTAGACTTGCAAGATACACGAGTAATCCTGGAGCTAAGCATTGGAAAGCAATCGTAAGAATACTGAAGTATCTACGATTTACTCGTGACTACAGTCTACATTATATCACATATCCTGAAGGCATTGAAGGATACAGTGATGCTAGTTGGATATCTGATATACAAGACTTTAAGGCCACTAGTGGATATGTATTCATTTTAAGCGGTGGAGCAGTGTCTTGGAAATCCTCTAAGAAAGCAATAATAACCCATTCCATAATGGAAGCTGAGTTTGTCGCATTAGATAAATGTGGTGAAGAAGCTGAATGGTTAAGAAACTTTGTGGAGGATATTCCAGATGGACGAAACCTATGCCGGCAATTTGCGTACACTATGATAATCAGTCAGCTATTGGACGGACACAAAATGTCTTATATAATGGTAAGTCTAGATATATTCGTCGACGACATAATACCATTAGACAATTACTCTCTACAGGAGTCATTAGTATTGACTATGTAAGGTCCAAAGAAAATATTACGGATCCGCCAACCAAAGGGATAAATAGAGACCTAGTAGAGAAGTCAGCTAAAGGAATGGAATTGAAGCCCTAAGGAAATAAGTCAAGGTAAAAGGAAAAACCCAATCATGATGACTGGAGATCCCAAGAACTTGGTTCAATGGGACAACCTCTTTGCTGAGACGAAGTGAGGTCACTGTGGGGGTAAAGCCCAGACCCATTCCTTAATAATCAGTGATTCCCGTACGAGGTTAAGCTTGAAGCTTTCAATGATTCTAAAAGTTTGAATGATGAGATTTCAAATGGATAATACGAGATTATCTTAAAGAGTCACCTATGTGTGAGAGAAGTGGGGCCGCTTCAAAGGATGATTAATAGGGCTTAATCAAATAGAAACTCTTGCAGAATCTGAAAGGGGTACCATGGCCGAAATGGGCCCACCAGTAAGAAGTGAAGTTGGTCAGGAAGATATATGTGGGGGACTTGGTTTCGTTTACATTATAAAACAAACTGTTCAAGGACATCATGTCTACTGAAGAGTCTATAAAGAGATCAGGTTTTCCCAAGGGAAGGTTCAAGGGCGTTGTCTACCTATCTTATGCAGATATTGACTGTAGAAGCTATATCACAATGTGTCGAGTTTAATTGATTATATTTTATTTTCATTACTTGATTTTCTTCATGTGGGGGATTGTTGGAAAAATAGTGAAGAAAATGGGCTGTTCCATTTTGTGACCAAGTTTTGAGGGTGAAAGCAAATGACATAAGGGTGTCATTCTCTCACATTGCTCGGAATGGAGGGAGATGTCTAGTTGAGACTATAAATAACTCAACTCCTATCATCTTTGAACATTGTCCTAACTTGTAGGAAATGTTGAGATGAAGGAATAATTCCAATTCCTAATATTGATATGAAATCAATGAAAGTCTCACGTGTTAACCATTTGGACTTGAATGGAATTAAAATTGAGGGGCTCCGATGTAAGCAACTCAATTTAAATTTTGGTCAATTTCAGACTTCATGGGCAGTTGGAGACAGCTGCGGGAGTGGGACGGAACTGACCCAACAGCTTTTTTTTTCTATATAAATGAGAACACAGCAGAGAAACAGAGAAGGACAAACCCAGTGAAGACTCTTCCTCCTTTCTTCTGTGTTTCTTGATGATAGCTGAAGATCAACTTAAGTTCGATTCAACAAGGTTTCTGTGTGTACACAACAAGCTGCTGAAAGGTTGGTTCATCCTGGGGAGCAACCTTCCATTGTCGTCTGAGAGTAGGGCGGCAATTTTGCTTCAAGGACAGCCTCTAACGTGACTCTGTTTGAAGTTCAATTTAATTTTGTTGAATTTTACTGACTCTGTTTGTTAAGCTGAATAGTACTGCAGACTTATTGTTTTTTGTCCGATGACTAATAGTTTCTTCAGATTTTTACAAAGCGCACGCCTCTCTTCCCTAAAAAAATCCACTTTCTTTAAGCTGTCTCTTTTTAGTAGTTTATTCTGGGTTGCTAACCCATCCAGTGAAAAAAGTCCTAGGAGTTGATGGTTTGTTTCAAAAGGTATTGAATCAGACAACACTATTACCTTCCTACACTAATGTGTTTTAAGTACTTATAGCTGTGAAGCCGCTTCCTTTCCCGAACAAGATTAAATTATTTCCTTCTTGCGCTAGGCAAAAGTCTTTTTTAACACATGAAGAAGCCTTCGGCAACGGCTCCGACCACAAATTTGCTCCTTTCATTTAGTACTTGTTAATCAAGTTAGTTCACTTATTTTTATTACCTTTGTGAATACCCCATAATTAAGACATCACTAAAGCTTCATTCATCTATCTCAAATCTTTTTTCCCCTGCCCAACTTGTTTTCATTTGCATACATTATCCAAACTTACCAAGTGAACTTCTTGATAAGCGTATTTTTAACACTTTATAGTTATCAATGTATGTTTCAGTGGTTAAGTTGCAGTCAAACACAATTTATAAACTTTGGTAAGCCAAGGGTCGATCCAATGAGCAAATACATGTGTATAGTATGCAAGATGGTGCCTTCGTTTAAATATTCTAATAATGAAAAAAATATATTTATAACTAAGTGATTTTAACGCAAGACCAAGGTTATCCAAATAAAATCAATTTTCAAGAATCAAACTTCACCCATGCCTAACTCACAAATCATGCAATAATTATAACAATCCAATTATATTATGGAGTAGTGAAAATAACCTAATAACATCAGGCAAGCCACCCAATCACCGATCATTGCCTGTTATAGTCTAGACTATTGAACGCCGCCTAATCACAGATTATCAACAGTTTCGATTTATTAAGCGTAGGATTTTCAGAGAAATGATGTCAAGTTTCCTATCAATTCATGTACTAACAGTATAGCTACCATGCTTCGATATTAATTCTACTTAATCTGATTAAGTACTTCAGACCTAGTCATTTTTTTGATTTTTAACTTAATTTCGTTCTAACAAGAAAGCATTTTAGTCAATGTCAAACATGCAAGAACGAAACAGTAGAATTAAAGAACTCCATTAACATAATCGAAAGGTTTTATTAACATCGCATGAATTGTAGGATCCCGGAATAAGACAACTACTCACTAATCATGGTGATAAAACCAGAATACATGTATAAAAGAGAATTAAAGAAGAAGAACGACAAGTAAAGAATAATCCTTCACTACGAAGCCGAGTCTTCGATCTGTAATCTTCTTGGAGTCTTGAACCGTCTTTCCTCTCTTAAAGGTTAAATTTTGCTCAAAAGTTGATTCGACCAGCCCCTTGGTTGAATCAAAGTATCAGTGTTGGACGAAGGATTTTGTGCTGGTCAAATCAAAATATCAGTGTTGGACGAAGGATTATGTGCCGGTCTTGATGTAAATTAATAATTTGTAGCCCTTCGAGTTAGTTTTCCAAAAAGATACGGCACGTCTCAATCAGATAAGAATCATGCGCTCAGCAAGCCTTTGATGACGAATTGGTCAATCTGCCCAGAGTTGGTCTGTATTCGTCTGAATCTTGTGTCAGAAGTGTAAGATACTCTATCCATATTAACGGCGAAATGGCCGACTATTTTGAGGAATACATCAAGGGGATCCGAACCCCCTAAAGAACCGTTCATTTACTTAGCCGAAGACATGTTTGTAAGGACAAATACGAAGACGGGTTAGACATAAAGTAGCTAGATAAGATGAGTTTAGCATAATCATTTTGGGACACAGCAGTAAAATGCAAGCAAATGGAATCCATGACTAGAAACTTACTGGTCAAAAGGAAAAAAATTGTGGAACCCCAACATCTAACCAGGTAACTCGTGAGTTTTAAAAAATATGAAAAAGCAGTTAAAAATGCGCTCAACAATTAGGGCTGCAAACGAGCCGAGTATCACAGTGTTCAAGCTCGGCTTGTTAATTTTTTTACGAGTTCGAGCTCGACCCGAGTAGTCACGAGCTTAAAAAATATATGTTCGATCGTGACTCGTTTAATTTCCACGAGTTCAAGCCGAGCTCGAGCTTTTAACGAGTAGTTTACTTCATTATAGTTGAAGTGTATTTTTCTAGTAATGAACTTTAAAACGGCACAATGACTAGTGCTATGTTCTCTTGTACTTATAAAGTATTTATATAAGTAAATATAAATACATATAAGTAAATATAAGTACATATAAGTAAGTATAACTATTCATCATCTCTTTCATCAATACATCACAACTACTATTCATCATCTCTTTCATCAACACCGCATCACCACTATTCATCTCTTTCACCACCACTATCAATCTCTTTCACCACCACTATTCATCACCACCACCACCATAACAACACCACCTATTCATCTCTTTCACCACCACTATCAATCTCTTTCACCACCACTATTTATCACCACTACCACCATAACAACACCACCACTACTATTCATATTCTACCACCACAACTATTCATCATCTCTTTCATCAACACCACCACCACCACCATAACACCACCACCACCACTATTCATCATCTCTTTCATTATTTTAAATTAAGTTAAGTTACGTTACGTTAAGTTAAGTTAAATTATTATTTTTTATTGGTGATGTGTTGTTTTTTGGTGGTGGGTTGTTATGATTTTGGAAGCGTGGTGGTAATGGTGGTGGTATTGTTGGTGGAGTTAAGTTAAGTTAAATTATTATTTTTTATTGGTGGTTTGTTGTTTTTGTTGTGGTGGTGATGAATAGTACATATAAGTAAATATAAGTAAAGTAATAAGTTTAAGTATAAAATATAAGTACAAAAAATGCACGACGAATAGTTTAGATGATTCGTTTTTGGCATCATCTTCAACCTTCGTCATCATAGCAACAAAAATTAGGTCTCACTTTCCATGGGATAATGACTAGGACATTAATTGGATGACTAAAAAAAGTAGGCATTCTTCAACTTAGAATTTAATTGGATGACTAATCGAGTTTAAATGAATAAATAAACGTATACATACGAGCTTTAATCGAGTTTATAAATGATCTTTAATCGAACAAATAAACGAGTTGTCGCGAGTCTAAACGAGCCGAGTACCACTTTGTTCGAGCTTGGCTCGTTTAATAAACGAGCATAAGGCCCTGTTCTTTAGACATTAAATTTTCAGCACTTAAGTTAAGTTAAGTTCAGTTAAGTTAAGTTAAGTTAAATTCAGTTAAGTTAAGTTAAGTTAAGTACTGAAAAAGTAAATCCACCACCACACCACCTCAACCCACCACACCATCACCCCAACCCACCACCACCCTAACCACATCACCACCACCACCACCCCAACCCACCACCTCCACCCCAACCACACCATCACCTTCACCACCATCCCAACCCACCACCCTAACCATACCACCATCACCATCACCACCACCCCAACCACTCCACCATCATCACCACCACCACCAAAACCACCACCAACCCACCACCCCAACCACACCACCACCACCACCACAACCCCAACAACACCACCACACCACCCCCCCTAACCACACCACCATCATCACCACCACCACCAACACCACCACCAACCCACCACCCCAACCACACCACCACCACCACAACCCCCCCCCCCCCCACCACCACCAACACCAACACCCCCACCACCATAACTCCCAACCACACCACCACCACCATAAAAATATGTTTGTAAAAGTACTTAAGTTAAGTTAAGTTCAGTTCAGTTAAGTTTAGTTAAGTTAAGTTAAATTAAGTTAAGTTAAGGTAAGTTAAGTTAAGTTAGGTAAGTTAAGCATAAGTTAAGGTCTAAAGAACAAACCCTAAGTATCATATTCATACTTGGCTCGTTTAAAATGGAATCGAATTTTGACCGAACTTGTTCGCGAGTTATTCACGGGTGTATCGACTCGCTTGCACCTCTATCAAAATGAATTTATTCAGATTGGAGAAAATGAGTCTTGTCAAATTTGGACTTCAACGGCTCAATTTCAAACCCTATTATAATTAAACCGACCGACAATGCCTTTAAGTTTGTCTTTGTCTCAGTCTCGCTCGCTCGATCCATGGCTTCAACGCTCGCTCGCTCGGACGCAGTACAAGACGGACGCGCCGATGTCTGACAACACGTTCGAATTTACCATCAAGTCACCGAAGGTGAATTAGTACTTGAAAAGAGCGGCAGGGATCAAGAGCGGGAGCGGTCGACCTGGTCACGTTTTTGCGTCGACGGTGACGCTGAAGCATGTTTATGCAACACTTGCTAGAATCTTGGAGCGACACTCTTGAATGGCGTAAGTAGGTTATTTATATTTGCCAGTTGCTAGTATCTTGGTTTAAGGGATATAAGCCTCCCGCATGATTTGGGTATTTTTTTTCATAATTTCTTGTTGGAGATTATGTGTTGGAAGGTAGTGAAGGAACGCCTTTTACTCGTATGTACTTTTTTTAGTTCCTCACGTTGTTTTATTGGTGGTGGCTAATGGAGCTTCTTCTTCTTGTAGCACAATACTGAATATTACCATGTGCAGTGGCGGATCCAGAGATTCGAGACAGGGGGTCACAAAATGAAAGTCATCACAGAGTTTAAACATCTATCTTATATAAAACGATGCTTCTAATTCATTTAATCTTACACAAAAAGAGGTCATCAATTCATTATATCTGGTTACAAAATGAAACAATTCGTTTAACCACAAAAGAAGTTACTACTAGAACTAAAAATCATTGAGACACTCTATCTCTGACCGTAGTATAGGAGGTAAGCCCTGTTTGCGAGTCTTCATGCTCTGAAAATAATGCATAATAACTTCATTATCAATGCTCCTAAACACGTCTCTCTCAATATAGCACACCAAACAATTAGTAAGAAAATCATCTCCAATTTTGTTATGTAAATCTATATTGACAATCTTCATTGCAGAGAAGGCTCTTTCCACAGTAGCGGTCGCAACTGGTAACACCAAAACCAACTCAATAACACGATATACTAAGGGAAATGCAGTGTGGTATCCGCTTCAACCATCTTCTTAGCATCATCTCCAATATCTTGTAGCAAAGAGAATTCATCATTTTCTCTCATCTCATAAATCCAACCCTTAAGTTCTTCAAGCTCCATTAATGCATACTTAGAGAACTCTTGCGGATACAGCCCCGCAAGTCGAATTATCTTTGAATCATTGAATTTGGAGAATGAGTTCTTAGGATTAAGACACCCAATACAACTGAGCAATTATGTGTTTGACTCACTAAAGCGATTCTCCATCTCTTGAAAAATTCGGTCAATCACCTAGAAAAGTAGCTTATGATTAACATTTTTATTGACAAAAAATTAATTCAATAGACAATAGGAAAATTTTAAAGTACCTGATAACATATATCAAATCTAAAGTGGGAGTCATTTGTTGTAGCATGACTCAAACGAAAGCGGCTTTGAACTTTATCTTCCATGTTAAGAATGAGAATTTCATTTTTGGCACAAAAATTATTTACATTTTTCAAAAGCTCACCCCATCCATTCTCCCTCAATGCAAGCAATCTTGTCTTGGTGTTATGAATCAAACTTACGGCCTCCAAAATGTTTTGATCTTTCTTTTGCAAGAATTGTGACAAAACATTTGTCAACTTCAATACTAACTTTATCAAGTGAGCAATGAAAATAAATTTATTACTCTCCATCTTCTCGGCCAAGCTACAAGCAACTCCTCGAGTTTTCAAGTCGGTTCCATCTTTAAATATATTTCTAAGGACTTTGATGGTTGAAGGCCACAAAGAAAGTGATGATGTAGTATGGCAGTGTTTGACAAAACCAGCACAAGTGAACAAGGAGCAGCTACAACACAAGTGAACAAGGAGCAGCTACAGCAGGGGATGCTATAGCAGGAGCTTGTTCAAGTGGCTGCAACATCTGTCCGAGAAGCAGCGACCTGGGCTTGGCTAGAAGGCCTGGCAGCTCTACGGAGAACACCAGAAGAATATTTTAAAGTACTGTTGAGAATATTCCAGTGGGGTTTCCTAGCTAGAGAAGGAGATTTGTGTTGGAGATCAAAATCAAATCTAATCTCCTATAAATTAGGAGATAATTGTTCCTTTTGAGACATTGCTAAATTCTGGTCTTGCTTAAAGCTGGTGCTGCTATTTAAGTGAGAAGAGTTCAGAGCAGAGAGGTTGATTGAAGCTGAGGGATACAAGAGTGCATACACAGAATTCAGAGAGGGCAATTTTGGTGTGCGACGGACGAGTTCTTCGATCATCACCCGAGAGCAGAGCGTGAGCGCAGAGCTATGGTGACAGAAGCAGAAGGAGATCAGGACTTGCGTAGTCTGATCCAAGCTTGATCAGGGAAGCCAATTCAGAGCAGTGGTGCTTGTTGGTTGATCAAGGGCAGCCGCGGAAGAACTGACGAGTGTGTAGCTCGATCGAGTGTCTAAACGGCAGTTCTCGCTAGTGGCAGGGCTTGTGGAATCGTTCGATCGGCTCGGCAGAAGGCTTTGGAGCGACGCGGACAATTGTGCATCAGCTGTGTGCTACAGCAGTTGCTACAGCAACCCTGCTGAGTGAGTGTAGTTTAGAATAGGCTGAGTTTCAGGGAGACAATAGCTATTCTAGATTGACATTTGTAAAGGGTGTGCAGACACAAGTCAGAGCCTGTTCTGATTGTGTCCAGTGATCCACACAAGGTTGAGTAGCATAGGTTGGTGGAGTTGTAACCGAGTGTACTTGGAGACCTTTGTGGTTAGTGGATTGAGGACTGGAAAATAGTCCTCCCCAGACGTAGGCAGCTGGCCGAACTGGGTGAACAAACTTCTGTCTTGTTCATTGTTTGCTGAGACAATTTCCGAGTGAACAAGAATGTGCTGCAGCAACTGCTTGTTCACAAATCTGTCTGACTGAGACACTGCGAATTTCAATTGGTATCAGAGCCGGAGCTCAACACACAGAGTAAAAGATCCTACAGTGTCTCTGAAGATTCCTCGACAATGAAGGAAGGACAGAGCACAAGCAGACCTCCATTGTTGGAAGAAAGCAACTATGGATATTGGAAGGCTAGGATGAAAGCCTTTCTCAAGGCCATTGATGAGAAGACCTGGAGAGCTATCATGGTCCAAAGGTCTCCCCCAATGACCATGGATGAACAGGGAGTCACACGGATAAAGCCTGAAGAACAATGGACTGCTGAAGAGGGAGCTGCAGCAACTGGTAATTCAAAGGCTCTGAATGCGATTTTTGCTGCAGTTGATGCTAACAATTTCAGGCTGATATCAAATTGTGACATGGCCAAACAAGCTTGGGAAATTCTGTAAACTGCACATGAAGGAACTGATAGAGTAAAGCTGTCAAGATTACAGATTATTGCCACACAGTTTGAGAATCTCAGAATGCTGGAAGAGGAGACTGTCACTGAGTTTAATGCTAAACTCTGTGATCTTGCAAATGAAGCCCATGCTCTTGGTTAACCTATCCCTGAAGAGAAGCTGATCAGGAAGGTACTCAGATCGTTGCCCACAAGATTTGACATGAAAGTGATGGCCATTGAAGAAGCTCAAAATGTCAGATTCATGAGGCTAGAAGAGTTGATGGGGTCCCTCAAACAATTTGAGATGAAACTGGTTAAAGAAGACATCACTCCTAAGGACAAGAATATTGGACTGAAGGCTGAAACAGAAGCTAAGAAGCCAGTTCCAGATGATCAGCTGAGTATGCTAGTCAAGAACCTTGGAAAGCTCCTGAAGAACATGGACTCAAGAACTGGGAAAAGCTCATCCTCGCAAAAACAATTCAGAAGGGGGTGAAAATAAAAGGAAAGGTAAGGAACCTGCTCAGAATGAAGATGAGAAGAAAGAAATGAAAAAGGGGGCCCAATGCTGGAACTGTGAAGGGTATGGACATATTGAGGCTGACTGTCCGAGCAAACCACTCAAAAACTCAGAGAAAAAGAACAGCAAGTCCCTGACAGTAAAATGGAGTGACTCTGAGGAAAGTGATGAAGAAAACTGTGTTGTGCTAACCAGTGTGTCAGATTTCAACATCAAAGAGCTAAAGAAGGATGAATTTCACTATGGGATTGAAGTATCCGAAAGTGAAGATGAAGAGGACTCATCTGGCAGTCTTATTGACTATCTGGGGAAGACACTCAAACAGTGTGAGGCAGCTCTTCAGACGAATCAAGCATTGACTGACAGAGTCAAGCTTCTGGAAGAAGAACGAAGAAAATTTCTCTCCTCATCCAACAGTCAAGTTACCATTCTGAAAAGGGAAGACACAGGAAGACAAGTCACTAACATTGGTTTCTCACCAGCAACAGCCAAGGCAGCTGATTCTCAGAAAAATATCTTGGATGAAATTTTGTCTTATCAAAGACTTGGAAAAGGGAGAACGGGGCTTGAGTATACTGGTGAAGAAAGCTCTAGAGGAACAGTTTTCATTAAAGCCTCGGATGCTATGATAGATGAAAAGAATAATACAAGTGATTCTCCAAAACCTGCAGGGAAAGATGGAACTAGACACGTGAATAAGAGGATGCTGCAGCACCCGGCGCATCATCCTTCTAAAACAAAGCCAAAGCCTCAGAATAAAAGCAGTTCTTGCACAAGTATTGAGAATCAGAAGATATCCTCCAACCTGAAGTGGCAGCAGAGAACCTCCTCAGCTGGAAAAGGGGGAACGAAATCCAGAGCCAACACATGCTGCATAAAGACTCCTTGCCCAGTAGTTTCGGGAAATGCTTATTACTGGAAAGAATCGCAGAGGAGGATCTCTAAGATCGCTGCACCAGGGCACTGGAAAGCTAAAGACAGGAGAAAACAACAGGTAATACAGGTGTGGAAACCCAAATATGACAAACAAAGAGACAGGAGTCTTGAGGGTCGGAAGAGGAGGAACTCTAGACAAACCCAGGTATGGGTGAAGAAATCACCATCAGAACCTCTCAAGGATCCGCCAAGCAAAGCTGTCTTCCGGAATGAGTAGGTGAACTAGCTCGCGTCTGCTATAGCAACCTGGTCAGAATAAGCTTGTTCACATGTTTTGGTTGCTAAAGCTGGGAGAAGGCACATGTGGGGCACATGATCCAGAAGCTTCAAATTGAAAAAGAAAAATAACGGGTAAATCAACTTCTAGGGCAAAGGCAAGTTGAAGGCGTTTCCCCAAAATCGTTGCTGATCATCCTCACTGTGTGTTCCTCTAATCCTCTACAAACCCGCAACAATGGTGAAGACTCGCGGTTTGAAGAAGAATCTGGCAGCAGATCGTCAAGGCAGGTCTGAAAGGAGGTCTAAATCGCAATGAAGAGCCTGCTCAGCGTCTGGACGTGGTGGTGTGGGAACCCGCACCTCTCCCTGTGTCGCACAGCGATCCTTCTCCACAAGAAGGAACTTCGCTGAAAAGGAGGCGCTTGGTACGTGACGGGGAACCTGTATCCAGTGCAGCAATATTGACTGAAGAGGCTGTGCTTGAAGAAGTCTCGGGAGAAGAACAAGCTACAGAGGATGCTGTAGCAGGTTCTGCTGAAGAGAGGTGCAGAACTCTTATTATGTCTCCTGGCATTGTGGGTGAAGGGGAGGAGATAGAAGCCGAGTCTCCTGAACAAGAACCTGCTGCAGCACATCTTCCTCCACCCTCAGACAAAGGAAAAGCCCCTATCCTAATTCCTGTCTCCAGCAGTGAAGAAGAATCCAGTGAAGAAGAAGAAGGTACTACTGGTGAACCATCTGAGAGAGGACCTGCAGTGGCAGACTCAATTGCAATCACAGTAGGGGATATCTGGTTCAGAAATAGAAGTGCCTCCCAATCCTGGAGTGCTGTTGAGAGGAAGCACATTGTGACTGAAAAGAGACTGGACTTAGACAAGTACAAATCAGCCGCCATTATCCAGCTTCTCACTGAGGTAAACCTTCTCAAGTCCCTGACTTACCCATTCAGATTCAATATAGCCCTTGTTAGGGAATTTATTGTGAATATGGAAGAGAAATTTGGTGAGGAAGGAGGAGTTGAGTTTGGAAAGAGTTGGGTGCGGGGTAAGACAGTTTTTATTACCCCTGAAAAAATCGATGAGTTTCTTGAGATCCATGAAAATGCCAGAGCGCCCACAGATGTCCAGCCAGAGATGCTGGCTAAGGTTCTGACAGGAGGGGTCTGCCTGTCTTGGGGTGGCCCAAACCTTAGTGCTGCTGAACTCACCTCCAAAAATGCCCTGCTGTATCATTTGGTCATTAGAAACTGGATCCCCAGCTCTCATAGGGGGAAGGTTAGCAGAGCCTTTGCTAACCTTCTATACTCTATTGGGAAAAGGAGGAAAATCAGTCTGGGCAGTGTGATGTTTCCCCAGCTGGCTACTCATGCTGGCAGCGCTTCCTCCAGCAAGCCCATCGTGCTACCCTCCCTCATCTATGGGATGATGGTCTCACAGCATCCGGAGCTTGGTGAGATTTCTGAAGGTTTATCCGAGGAGCTGCAGGTGTTTACAGTAGACCACAAAATGTTCAAAGGGAAACATGCAGTGGACATAGCTTATGAAGATCCACTCTTGGTTTGTGCTTCAGCCCCCGCTCCTCTGGAGGAATCCCTTCCCCCTGCTGCAACGATTCAATCAGCTCTCCGTGCCAGAATTATGAGCCACCTCAGATCTGAGCTGCTCACTCTTGAAGCCGAAGTAAAAAGGAGGGATGCTAGGCGAGGCCAGATCAGAAGTCTGCTCAGAGACCTAGAGTTCCTGGCGGATGAGGAGCAGACCCCTTGAGCATCTGTGACAAAAAGGGGGAGAGTAAAATGCTACTACTGATGAACTGATGATTTTTTTTTGTGGTTGACCCTGCGTGGTCGTGCTACGGCCGAGTGTGGCCATCTCTTACTCTCTTGTTGAATTCTTTTTTTTCATTTAGAGTATTTACTGGTTCATGGAAGTGTGCATAAGTGTTCTAGGGTTTTGTCAAAATGCCAAGAGGGAGATTGATGATGTAGTATGGCAGCGTTTGACAAAACCAGCACAAGTGAACAAGGAGCAGCTACAGCACAAGTGAACAAGGAGCAGCTACAGCAGGGGATGCTATAGCAGGAGCTTGTTCAAGTGGCTGCAACATCTGTCCGAGAAGCAGCAGCGACCTGGGCTTGGCTAGAAGGCCTGGTAGCTCTACGGAGAACACCAGAAGAATATTTTAAAGTACTGTTGAGAATATTCCAGTGGGGTTTCCTAGCTAGAGAAGGAGATTTGTGTTGGCGATCAAAATCAAATCTAATCTCCTATAAATTAGGAGATAATTATTCCTTTTGGGACATTGCTAAATTCTGGTCTTGCTTAAAGTTGGTGCTGCTATTTAAGTGAGAAGAGTTCAGAGCAGAGAGGTTGATCGAAGCTGAGGGATACACGAGTGCATACACAGAATTCAGAGAGGGCAATTTTGGTGTGCGACGGACGAGTTCTTCGATTATCACCCGAGAGCAGAGCGTGAGCGCAGAGCTGTGGTGACAGAAGCAGAAGGAGATCAGGACTTGCGTAGTCTGATCCAAACTTGATCAGGGTAGCCAATTCAGAGCAGTGGTGCTTGTTGGTTGATCAAGGGCAGCCGCGGAAGAACTGACGAGTGTGTGGCTCGGCCGAGCAGTGGTGCTTGTTGGTTATTGTGTCAAGGGCAGTTCTCGCTAGTGGCAGGAGGTCATTGAGTGAGGGGGAGTATTCCAGAGTGTGCAGCGCTTGTGGAATCGTTCGATCGGCTCGGCAGAAGGCTTTGGAGCGACGCGGACAATTGTGCATCAGCTGTGTGCTACAGCAGTTGCTACAACAACCCTGCTGAGTGAGTGTAGTTTAGAATAGGCTGAGTTTCAGGGAGACAGTAGCTATTCTAGATTGACATTTGTAGAGGGTGTGCAGACACAAGTCAGAGCATGTTCTGATTGTGTCCAGTGATCCACACAAGGTTGAGTAGCATAGGTTGCGTGGAGTTGTAACCGAGTGTACTTGGAGACCTTTGTGGTTAGTGGATTGAGGACTGGAAAATAGTCCTCCCCAGACGTAGGCAGTTGGCCAAACTGGGTGAACAAACTTCTGTCTTGTTCATTGTTTGCTGAGACAATTTCCGAGTGAACAAGAATGTGCTGCAGCAACTGCTTGTTCACAAATCTGTCTGACTGAGACACTGCGAATTTCAGAAAGAAGTCGAACAATGGTAGTAAAGTGTGAACCCCAACGCGTAGTGCCCGGACGAACCAAAGTTGATTCTTGATTTAATCCTTTCCCGATCAAAACTTCACCATTTGCTGACATCTCCACCAAGCACTCATGTTGATTTTGTCAAAATTCATCCTTTCTTTTGCAAGAAGCACCAACCATGTTTGTAATCATAGATAAATATTCAAAAAAATCACACACAAATTGATTACTTTGTGCAACGGCCACAACAACTAATTGGAGTTGGTGAGCAAAACAATGAATATACATTGCACGTGGATTTTCATTCAAGATAAGAGTCTTCAAACCATTTAGTTCACCTCGCGTATTAGAAGCTCCATCATATCCTTGACCTCTTAGCTTAGAGAGACACAATCCATACTTACCAAAGAATTCATCAATCCCCTTTTTAAAAGCTAGTGATGTGGTATCAATAACATGGATAACTCCAACGAAACGTTCCATCACCATTCCATGGTTATTTACATATCTTAAAACAATAGTCATTTGCTCTTTCACCGAACAATCCCTAGCCTCATCAATCAATAAAGAAAAGAATTTATCTCCAATATCACTAATGATGGCTTTTGTTGTCTCGAATCCACATGCCTTTACAATATCCCTTTGAATCGAATGGCAAATAAGCTTGTTATTTCCGGGTGCATTCTCATTCATCACATCTCCAACAACAGGGTTTCTTGAACTATACCAATCAAGAATTTCCAAAAAATTCCCTCTATTAAATGAATCATCCATTTCATCATGGCCCCGAAAAGCTAACCCTTGTTGAAGTAGCAATCTAACAACATCAACAACTGCATTCAAACGAGTGCGGTATGCAGCTCCCAAAGCTCGATTTCCAGAAACTACTATTCTTGCCAAACTTTGTCTTTGATCTTTGAAAGCAAAGAATGATGCCTTAGCATTATTATGCGTACTACCAGCTGCGCCAACATGATCTCTAAACTTCTCTCTGGCTTTCTTCCAATTTCTAAATTCTTTTTTCACAAACACATCATTTCCAATATTTCTTTTGAAAGATAACACCAAAACCAAAATGCTCCATCTTTAGACACACTATATTCCAACCATTCCCATTTCTTGAACCACTCCACTTGAAAGCACCATAATTTATTTCCCATATTTATTTTTGGAAAATCATGTGAATGTGGTTGACAAGGACCTTGAACCAAATATGCCCTCTTAACGTTATCTCTAATCACAGACTCATAATCATTGATCGGTTTCCTCAATGCCGGATCAACGACAATTTCAAAATTTCCATCACATTCGTTAGAAGTTCGAGCTCTTTTAGATGCCATCACAACTCCAAAAGACCCTTCACCAAGCACCTCCATAAACTCAACTACAATTAAATATTCACATCATTTAGCTTCACAGCAGGGCACCACAAATTTAACATATCAAATTTAACCGGCACAACAACAGGGCACCACAAGTCCATAACTGCAATCAAATTTCCATCACAACAGGGCACCAACAACAAAAATTTAACTTCAAATTTAACAGGGCACCACAAATTTAACATATCAAATTTAAGCACAAATTCAACAAATTTTCCAACCCTAGAAATCCAGATTGGAATCCAAAAAAATTAAATTAGAAATTGGTAGTCGCTTGTCTCACCTTAGCTTTGCAGACCGCAGTCTTAACCGGAGATTTCAATTTGGAATCAGCAAGGGCTGCTATGCGTTTAGTCGCTGAGAAAGAAAGAGATGAAGCTGAAGATGATGTTGGCGACAGCAAGGGATGAAGCGAGACAACAATCTAGTCGAAGACAGTAAAGGCTGTCTGATTCCTGATGAAAGGAGATGGCGAGTGTGGCGCGAACTTCACGAAGAAGCTGATGAAGGATGCCTTTTGGCTTCTGCGGTTCTGCCGCTATGCGCTTATTGTTTAATTAAAATTTTTTATTTAATTATTAAATATTAATAATAATAAATTATTATTTAATTAAAAAATAAAAAAATATATTTTTCAAAAATTTTAGGAGGGTCCCAAGGACGAACCGCCTCTGACCATGTGTTGGTACTAGAGAAAACACTATTAGATAACTCTGTACCAGACGCCTACTGAAGGTTGTCCAGATGCTTCTTTTACTTTTAGCCTCATAGGTATGGATGCTTTATCCCATTGGCAGCTCATAAAAGCTTGTCTTTAATTATAAACTCACATTTATGCAATGGCAGGGGATCTTGACCAAACTACTCCAATTATGCACTTTCACACTATGAAAACAAAGCAGCCTGCATGAAAACTGTGATGTTCAAAGATTTATTTTGCTGCGCAGATTAGGCCTCGGCAACGGGTCTGGCCGACCCGGCCCGAGCAAAAAAATTGGTCCGTTAATATTTTTCGGGCCGGACTTAGTATTTTTATACTAAGCCCGTGGGCCGGACCGGGTCAGCCCGAAAAAATAAAACTAAAAACTAAAAAAAATCATATTTTTTCATAAAAATATTAAAATTAATTTTAAAAAATAAAAATATTAATATTAATTAGTTCGGACTGAATTGGACTTTCTATATTGGATCTGAACCCGGCCCGACCCATATCGAGCAAAGCTTTTACGGGCCTACGCGTAGGCCGGGCAAGGTTTTGAGCCCGCGAACCTTTGGGCTGAAAATCGGGCTTCAGGCCAAATGGGTCATGGGCTAGTGCAGATAATAATCCAAATCATGACAATGTCAGATTTGTTGAGAGGAGCAATGCTTATCATCCTTGGATTCGGGTTACAGGTAGGGCTACAAGCGAGTCGATACACTCGTGAACAACTCGCGAACATACTCGGTCAAAGCTCGGCTCGATTTTAAACGAGCCAAGTACGAACATGATACTTATGCTCGTTTATTAAACGAGTCAAGCTTGAACAAAGTGGTACTCGACTCGTTTAAACTCGCAAACAACTCGTTTATAAACTCGATTAATGCTCGTTTATAAACTTGATTAAAGCTCGTTCATAAACTCGATTAAAGCTCGTATATATACTCGTTGATTTATTCATTTAAAATCGATTTACTTATTTTATTTTATTTTATAACTATTTAATAATTTTGGGCTATTTTGTATACTTATATGCGTTTTGGGCTATTTAATAACTAAGCCCACCCAAGTTCAAATTAAAAAAATTAAAAGAAATTACTCAACTATGTGTTTTACATTTTAGGTTACGTCTAACAAATCTTCATCGCCCATCGCGGCTCATCCCGCTCGTCCTCCCCCTCGCCACAGCTCGTCCCGGCTCGCCGCAGCTCGTCTCCCCTCGCCGTAAAGTCAGCATACAAGGTAACTTGTTTCATTGTTTGTGGTTCTGAGTTGTTAGTCGATTACAGCTTCTAACTTGTTTCATCAGTTAAGTAATTAAATTGATACTATATAATCTACTAGCTCGTTGTTCGATTTGATTTTTTCTGAACCATAGCTCTTGTCATTGATACAATAATGTTGAACTTCTGATACAAATAGTATTTATTGACTAAGCACTGAGACAGTTATTCCATGTCGTAACATTCCCATACTTCCTGGTTTACTGAATTGGTTTGCAAACTTTATGGTCACTTCATTTGTGCTGATCTTGCTCTTTTATTTTCCTTGTGTTTTGGATTGATTCTGTGGAATTCTCATAAAAGTGGTTATTCTTTCTTCTTGAATTACAACTGGTTAAACAATTTAAATATGAATACAACCAACAATTATCTTTTCATACCTTCGCTTTGTTAGTTTGCACGTTGTATATAATACCTCAAATTAAGGAAGACACAAAATAAATACTTAGAACTTTTCAGGAGTTTTTGCGTTAACTCCTAACTTGTTTCATCAGTTAAGTAATTAAATTGATACTATATAATCTACTAGCTCGTTGTTCGATTTGACTTTTTCTGAACCATAGCTCTTGTCATTGATACAATAATGTTGAACTTCTGATACAAATAGTATTTAAAGAACTTGAAAGTGTAAGAGCACTAAATTGAGCCCCTATTTTGGAGAATCATAGTTATGTTGAATTTGTAGGAGCAATAATGTTGAATTTGACTTATGTGTTTCAATGAAGATTTGAAAAGTGTTGTAAAATCTACAGCCCTGCTACATTGAGTGTTTCAAAGAATTATGGTTGAATTTTGGTTTATCTGCACAATGTTTTACAACACTTTCGTTTTAATTACTCTTGGATTACATATCGGACTCTCAGTTTGTTGACTTTTAGGTATGTTGAAAGATTTTGTTGAAGGAGAAAACAATGAGAATTCTGCCGATTCATCTCCCATACTTGAATTAATAGAATCAAGTGCTGAATCTCCATCTACTCGAAACATGGAAGTTGAAATAACTGATATGAGCACTCAAAGTCCTGAACAAGAAGCTACCAAAAATACTGGTTATGGAAGAAAGCCCCGTAAAAAAGTTTCAAAAGTGTGGGATGAATTTGAAGAATACAAAGTGGATGATGTTGTCAAAGGCATAAGGTGTAAGCATTGTAAGAACGTGTTTAAAAGTAGCAAATCAGGGTCCACTACACAATATCAAAAACATCTGAAGACTTGTAGCAGGCGTTCTATTACTATATCTGGACAGCCCCAATTAAATTTGGTAAGAGGTACTCCTGGATCTAGTAATACAAGCAATCTCAAGGCGTGGAAGTATGATCATTCTCGAATTAGGGAGCTCATATCGCATATGGTAATGATTCATGAACTACCTTTTACATTTGCTGAGTATGAGTTATTTAATTTGTTGATGAAGGAAGCTTCTCCTGAATTTAGAAAAATATCTCGTACTACTTTGAAAGCTGATTGCATTACTAGTTACAATAATGAGAAAAAAAGGCTCATGTCTTTGTTAAGTTCTTTGAAAAGGGTGTCCATTACGACTGATATTTGGCGATCTGGTCAAAAGATTGAGTATATGGTTGTTACATGTCATTTTGTGAGCGAATGGAAACTACATAAGAGGGTCTTGAATTTTTGTCATATTCCTCCACCGCATAATGGAATTGTTGTTTGTGATGCAATGAATCAATGTTTGACGGATTGGAATTTGACTAACAAGCTGGCAACGGTTACCGTGGACAATGCTACTTATAATGATGTTGCCGTTAGAAAATTGAAAGATGTCCTTTCTTATCAAAGAAAGTTGCCATTTGATGGGATATTTTTTCATGTTCGATGTTGTGCTCATATTGTGAATATATTGGTTCAAGAAGGATTGGAAGAGATTGGAGATATTATCCATAACATTCGAGAAACTGGTAAGCACATTGATAAATCATCGCATAGGATCAAAATGTTTGGTGATGTTGTTAAGAGTTGGCATTTGCCGGGAAAGAAATTGATTCTTGATTGTCCTACCCGTTGGAATTCTCATGTGCGCTGGAATTTAAAGATGTATTTGGAGATTATGAAGAGAAAGACTCATCTTACAGAAATAAGCCATTGGACACAGATTGGATCAAAGTTGAGAAAATTTGCTCTTTTTTACAGATATTTAATGATATTATGGAGATCATTTCAGGTGCATTTTTTATACTTGTTTAAGAATTCAGGTGCTATTTTTTTATACTTGTTTCTTCTTGTACTATTATGTTCATTGATGATTTTCTTTTTGATTTAGGAACTCAATATCCGACGTCAAATCTTTTTCTTCCCGAACTTGCTTAGATAAAGGAAGAGTTGGAAGAAAAATCAAAGTCTGATGATGTCTACATTCAAGAGATGGCAAACAGGATGAGATCAAAATTTGACAAATATTGGGGAAGTAATAACCCTTCTGATATCGATAGGTGCTGTTTTGGATCCTCGGAACAAATTGAAGGCCATCCAATTTTACTCCAAGTCACTATATGACTCTGAATCGCAAGCTCAGGAATATGTGTCTACTGTTAGAGACATTTTATATGAACTTTATAAGGAGTATGTGGAAATCTGGACGCATGAGAGTTTTGGCAACATTGGAGGTTCTAGACGAAATGATAACAATGATCAGTCTAATGTTAACAACATGATTGGGAAAGGTACTAGAGGGAGACGAAAGTTTGATGAATATATAAGAGGTTCTGATGCTTCTGAAAATCCAAAATCTGAAGTTGACATATATTTAGAAGATGGAATAATTCGTGTTGGGGACACAAATGATAATTTTGATCCATTGGATTGGTGGAAGAGCAACGGTTTGAAGTTTCGGATTTTATCGAAACTAGCTTGTGATATCCTAGCAATTCCTATAACTTCTGTGGCTTCAGAATCTGCTTTTAGTGCTGGTAGTCGAGTTATTGATTCATACAGGGCTTCTCTTGGAGTTGACACGGTGCAAATGTTATTATGCGGCGAGGATTGGCTGAGAAATTTTTACAATATTAAAAAGAAAAAAAGGGTACTTAAACTATTTCATATTACGTTGTTATCGAATTATTTGTTTATGAACTGTATATATATATCATTCACTAACAATATTTATTATTTATTTCAGAGTAATGAACAGGAAATGAAGGAAATTATGTTTTGAAGAAATGCGGTTGGCTACCTATAGGTAACCTTTCGTATTATTTCAATTATACTCAACCTATTATAGTATGCAATGCAACACAACTTATTATCCAATCTATCATAATATTTCTGTTACACTCATCATATTTTATCTATTTTTATATTAGGGTCACAAGATTAAATAGGCTGTTCTATGAGAAGTAGACTAATTTTTATTGCTGAGATGACGAAGGTTGAAGAATGAAGATGATGCAAAAAATGAGTTGCCATTTTGTAATACAAACAATCTTTTATTACGTTCCGTTTTTGATTTTTTTTTTTTGTAATTATGTCATTGTGTGACTTCATAGAACACAAATTTTAAGTTGCATAATTACGCACTTTTTGTTTTTTGTTTAGGTAAACGAGCTACCAAACGAGTAGCTTGTTTATGGGCTTGATTATAGCTCGAGCTTGATAATATTCGAGTCGAGTTCGAGTAACTAAAAATTTAAACGAGTCGAGTTCGAACATGAAAATTTAGGCTCGACGAGTACGAGTTCAGTATATTTTTAATCGAGTCGAGTTCGAGCTTCACACTACTCGGCTCGACTCGACTCGTTTGCAGCCCTAGTTACAGGAAACCATGAGCTCGATTATGCACCTGAGATTGTAAGCATCATCTGCCCTGCATCTGACCTTTGTCTTGCCCCAAACTTCAGGTTTTTTTGTCTCCTTTACATATGAAAACCCGCTTTCATGTTCAAGTAGCCTGCCTAAATTCATTTTAATATAACTTTTGCCTTCTGAAATTATTCCTATGGCCGCCACTCCGATGACTATCCCGAAAGAGAAAATTATATTTCTTCGTGCTTTGATTGTGTGAATAGTCCTGGTAGATCTCCGGACCAGAGGTACGCAAATGGCATCATCATCATCAATGATGAGAAATCCATATGCATTTTCTAATGGTAGAATCTCTAGTTCCATCCATATCAATCCAACACTGATCTGTCTTTCCTATCCTATCTTTCCGCATCTGATACATTTGTACTATATTCGGCAGGTCAGATTTTGATGCCTGTTTTTTAATTCCCAGACTGGATTTTCCCGTGGAAGTGATCATTCTGTCTGAAACCAAGTCGACTGCTCGTGGGATGAGGAGGATACGGATGTTTGTGCCACCTTGTCAAATTGAGGTGCGATCTTTGCTTCTTTTCTTTCTTTCTGATATATATAGGAACTGGAATTTATGTCTCTTGTTAATGTCAAGCTATCTTCCAAATAATAAATTTTAGGGTTTAGTTGATTCTTGTCCGAATTATGGTGGTTCCATTTTTAGCATGGTGTATGGTTTCACAAGTTGCATACTTTTTTGATGCTTTCTACTTCTGTCGACATTATTGTTGTTTTTGGTTTTGGTTATCGCAGTGAATGTCCACTTATAAATTTGCTATTCACTGTGACCTATAGTTTACAAGTTAAGTGCCGAGATATGAAATCAAAAATATATTTTGTTGGACAAAAGGTATTCTTTCATTTTTCTGCAAGCTAAATTAGTCTTGAATCACATTCGTCCAGCACTCATTTCTCTCTAAATCATCTTCCTAAAGATATTATTTCATATGTGGATTTTAATTATAACATTTGGCAGCTGGCAACAGTGCACCTGTTGATTAATAACATCATTTCTATTTATATATTTGTTTGGATGGGTAATGGCTTTTGCCAAATTATAATTGTTTCTGCAAGCAATTTTCTTTTTGTTTTGGCTCCTTTTATGCACTGATGACATTACCGACTAAGCTAATGAGTTATATATGCTTTCTATTATTATCTTACTTCACTTGTTGACCTTTTTTTCTTATGTATTGAACATTGATATTCTTCGGAACACGTGAGAGCAAAGGGGATTTTCTCTCTAGTCATGCGACGTTTCTTTGTTGTCGGACTTGAGGAGATCACATATTTGGATATCCATAAGTATGCTGTGGATAAGGAGTGCCCTTGTGTGGCCTTTTCCGCTGCTATTTTGATCTTGTCTCGTAGAAAAGGTATTGTTTAGGTATCTCTCTTCATTTCACCCTCATATTCACTAGAATTTATGTACAATTTTTTGATTTGATTGAGTCGTCAAGGTTAGTTTTTAACCAGTCCATGGAGGAGTCCTATACTTCTGTATATAATAGTTTAATGGTTTTTCTCGGCTAAAGGTGAAATTCTTCCTATCCGAGCCTTCCAATAGCCATAATTTCCTCCATCGTGCTTTGTCATCCTTTCATGGTGGTCATAGATGACAGCAATGCTCTCCCGTATCACACTCTGTATGTCGAGTGAGCGGCTCTAATACCAATTGCAGTTTGACTGCGCTGCTGATTGCGAATTACAGCTTCTGTTGTAGCACTCGCTATATCTTTCTGCGGAATTTGTTCTTCTGTGCTAAAGACACAAATAATTTGTTCACCGGTAACTTGCTTACGTCTAGCGAGGATCACACTTCGATCCTCAAGACTTCACTATCACGGTTTAAAAGTATAAAGGACTCTAACCTCTACTACTCACCTAACTAAAATCTTTTGCTTAGTCTAATCACCTAGACTAGCTTGTAGTCTGATCACATAGACTCGCTTCATGCTACCTACACACTTCCAGTAAAGAATAGCTACGACCTGACACTCAGACTTAGCCTACCCTATTACAATGTGTAGTAGAGAAATAATGTAGCACACTTTGTGTCAGAGTTGTTGTAACTTCTGTCGACAGCTTATCTAGCACCCACTGTCACACCGTCAGACTCTCTCTCTTTGTTCCAACTTAGATGTTGTTCCCCTTGATCAATGCCATCTGATAATATCAAGGAGAGACGTTCGGCTCTTCAACAGCCTACGACGGATTTGTCCGCACCTTCAATGAGTCACGCTCCAGTGAAATTTTGTGAATCAAACCTTGATCAAACTCAGCGAGTTCTGAGTTTAGGCACTGTCAGTCTTCTGCTACAGACTCTAGTTGTGTGCATTATCTGCTTCGGTTTCTTGATTGATGCTATGACACTGCCTCTGTTCTTCTTTTTATATCTTCAGCGATCTTCCGTGACGGAAACCTTGTTGCCTTAGGATTCGTAGAGCAGCGCAGCATATTATGAATCTTCTCCTAGAATCTTACGAAGTTGTTGAGATAAGGTTGCCTAAATCTGAATTAAGAAACCTTATCTTCTGCATCTCTTTTCTCCGTGTGATGACAATTATATACCACTTGTTGACGTTTGCAAAGCTCCTTGAGCCTCTGCGACTCTGGCAGCACCTCTCTGGACATTCTCCATGTATCTTCAGAACACTTACCCATTTTCATTTAATTTTACTAATATTAGTTACTAAAATTACTTTCTATGAGAATTGTGTTATTCCAATTCAGTTATTGTGTGATAAATTTTAATAATAACATATTCAGTTAACAAATAGAAATGGTAAGTGTGAAAGATCATTTGTATTGGATTTCCAGTTTTGATAATGGATATTGAGTGGACCGATAATCATTGAGCATATTGTGACAAATTTCGTTGTGAATGCATTTATTACGTGAATATCACCTAAGGTCTTTTTGTGAGCATGTAGCTCATAGGGGTGTTATCTCATTTGAGAATATTATGATTTAGTGGGAGTTTATATTATGTGTGCACTATGATATAGATTTTATCTATACATTTTTGTTCTGCAGAATTGATGTTTATACGATAAACTCTGTATGATTATGTTGATCTCACTTTTGAGGAATCAGTTGGAAATAGGCATGTGCAGATCACATTTCATGTAATTTCCATGCTCACACCACGATGAATTCATGTCATTTAGCTGTGTTGGCATACATGACAAGCACGGTCGAGTAACGATTATGAATACGAAGGCTGCCTTGATCATGCCTGCATAGTTAATGGACCAGATAATTTTTGATATACCTTTATGATATGATAGCAATTTTATGCACAACTTTTAATTATACATTATTTGATTACACATGCGGTGGGAGATTGTTAGATTATTTTGATTAATCTAATTGGGACTGAACGTGTAATTTAAGTAATTATATGTGTTATCATTTTGATAAGTTAAATAATGTGATGAAGTCTTATTGGAAGCTAATCGGGTAAAATATAGTCGTGGAATATGTTGGGACATGTGGGGACATGTACCTAGCAGGTTTTGATGGAACAAACACTAAGCTAAGCAGCAGAATATTCTTGCATTACTTATTATTAGATTTCTAAATCTATATTGATTAGATGCATATCTTTTGATATTTAGAAACGAGATAATTAAGTAATCCAGGAAATATTCAAAATATTATTAGGATTCTCTTTTAGATATTTCGTAACCATAATTCAAATATTTAGAAATATCTATTATCTTTTATCTTGTTATTATCTTTTTGGTTTCTTGATTAGGAAGCAAGAAGATCCAATAAAAGATAGAGATCCTAGCACTATAAATAGAGCTTCAAAGTCTCAAATCAAGACGTCGGTTTACAGAAGAGAGTTCAGAATTTTGGTGAGATCGATCTGGGTTTTTGAGCTGCTGCATGTTGCTGCGTCTGAGGAAGGGTCCGATAGACCAGTCCAGTGAGCTGTTGAATAACGCAAAAGGGAAGCGTCCGCAGAGCAGTCCGGTTGATTCATAGAAGATAGAAGGTGGGTCTAGGGGGAATTGGAGATTCAGATGCTATTCAACTTGTCTAGTCTTTTGTGAAAAGTATATCGGTACACTGCAACAAAAGTCTGCTTCTCAAATCCTTTCAGTGAAAGCTGAAAGGTAGTGGTTTTTCTCTGAGTACTGGTTGTACTAGAGTTTCCACTATAAATTGTTGTGTACGAGTCCCTTACTTTATCTTTCTGCATTACATTATTTATCCGCTGTGCAAACTGTACTTAGGGGCACGTCCACAGTGAATCCAAGTTAAACTTAAGCTAACGCAACGATCTAACAAGTGGTATCAGAGCCCGGCTCTAGATTTTTGTTAGCTTTGCAGAAAGATGGGATCAAACGGAGACTCATTCTGGAAGCCGCCCATGCTGAAAGCCGTCCATGGTGGGTACGGGAGATGGAAGCTCATGTCTGTCAGCTGGATGGACAGGTCTGGAGGGTCATTGAACAAGGACCATAAATGATCATGGACAAGTCTGATCCAACCAAAGAAAAAGATAGGAAAGATTATGACGATGCTGACTACAAGGCCCTAGAAAAGAACAGTAGAGCTATTAAAGTGATCATTCAAGCACTATCCGATGGAGATAGGAAAATCGCAATTACTCACAAAACCGCAAAGGATATGTGGACGGCACAGAGGAACCTGTACTCAGGCAATGTAGACGTTCAAAGGAACAGGATAATAGCGGCCTCAAAGGACTACGAGAAGGCTATCCAGGGAAGGGACGTGTCCCTTGAAGAATTCTTCTCAAGATTTAAAGGATACGTGGGCCAGCTGCTGTTTCTTGGAGAACAGATCCCTGACTAGAAGGTTACACACCAGTTCTTAGGAGCACTGAACTTGAAGTGGCATGCAATGTCTATTGCCTTCCACGCTCAAAGCGACATCAAAACCATCACCCTGGAAGAGTTGGTCGCCCGCCTATAGAGCAGTGCTGGAATTCAGGAGAATGAAACGCTGAGAACAGAAGGAGCAGGAGAGCAGATCGAGGTACTCAAAGACGGGTACACGATCTGGAGTCTGAAAAGGAGATAATGGCCGAGGAGCTAAAAATCCTCAAAGCCGATGAGGAAATAAGGAAATCAAAATGGCTGATGGAAAACAAAGTCAAAACCCTTGAAACGGACTTCAAGGACCGATTATGCCCAGGTTTAGGATCGAACGGAACCGTTGCTGCCACGAACCCATTCACAACAACGAAGGATGAGAAAAAAATCAAAGGAACGAACTCCATCAGCACAGCCACACCCGTTCACAAAAGACAACGAACCTGCCTACAGGATATGGAAGAAGCAAGCCAGCAACAAAGAACCACCGTCCATTGACTTTCAAGCAAGGATAAAGAACAGGTCCATTCCCCCTGGAAAAAGTAAGTATGTACGCTTGAAAGATCACACTGTGTGTTGGCATTGTGGAAAGGTAGGACGCGTTCTCTCAACCTGTCCTGAGAAAAAGAGATTCGAAAAGATGAGGAGTTATGCCAGATCTGACAAAGGAAAAAGTCAGAACAGGAACAGGACATTCGTTCACTGGAAAAGGACCAGGGAACCCCGCCACAAGAACACATCAGCTCCTGTACCTAAGTCCACCGTGAACACTCTTTTCCTCAGAGGAGTCCGTGCACCTAGAGGCAAACCCAGGACGACTCATAGGAAGAAGACTGATTTGACCAACCCTTCCCCTACCACTGATATTATTGCTACTTCTGCCTCTATTTTGAAACCCAATAAGCCCAAGCTTGTCTGGGTTCGAAAAACTAACTTTACTTGTGTAGGAGGAAGTGAGGAGCAGTCCCTGGTACATAGACAGCGCATGCTCAGGACATATGACGGGAAGCATGGACTGGTTCACCTCACTTCAGCAACATACCGGAGGAAACGTGTCCTTTCATTTGGTAAGACATTTGAATTGGGAAAGGCACGTTTTTCAGATAATGTTGAAATTGACAGTGTAAGTCTTGTGGACAATCTGAAATTTAATTTGCTAAGTGTCTCCCAATTATGCCAGAAAGGATACAAAGTCACCTTTACTGCTAATAATTGTGTGGTTGAGTTCATGAGCACAGGAAGGGTGATATTGAAGGGAATATGCCAGAACAAAATCTACAAAGTGGACCCTTCCTTTGTACCAGATGGGGAAATCTGCTTGTCATCAATCATAGAGGAGACGACTCATGACACAAGAGATTTGGGCATGCAAATCTACGACTCTTGTCCACACTCATCAAAAAGGACTTGGTTAGAGGGATGCCAAAGGTGGATGATAGCCTCCATACCATATGCAACTCATGTACATTGGGGAAGCAAGCTAGGTCCCCATTCAAATCCAAGGGAGCGGTAAGCACCACTAGACCCTGGAGTTGATCCACATGGATATGTGCGGACCCGTCCGCACTAAAAGCCGGGGAGGTAAAAGATATGTATTAGTCACTGTTGATGATTATTCTAGATACACTTGGACTTACTTTTTGCCATCCAAGGATGAAGTGTTTGCAGAATTTGAAACATGGCTATTAACTACGGAGAACCTACTGGACACGTCCTTAGCATCAGTCCGCACTGACCATAGAACCGAGTTTGAAAACTCTCAGTTTCTAATTTTATGCAGGAAAAAGGGTATCTCTCACAACTTCTCAATCCCCGTATCTTCAACAGAATGGTGTCGTAGAAAGAAAGAATAGAACATTGGAGAACATGACTAGAACCCTTCTGATCGATAGTGGACTTCCTAAGAGCTTCTGGGCAGAAGCACTAAGCTCAGCATGCTACGTATTGAACTGAGCTTATCTGCGGAAGGGTCTGGACAAAACACCATATGAGTTACTCAGAGGACGGAAGCCCAACGTGTCCCATCTAAGAGTTTTTGGCTGCAAGGTATACGTCCACAACAATGGAAAGGACAACTTAGGGAAGTTTGATCCAAGAGGTGATGAAGGAACATTTGTGGGCTACTCCCTCCACAGTAGAGCCTATAAAGAGTATAACCTACGGCTATGTAAGGTGGAAGAAAGCATACACGTCTTCTTCAATGAGCAAACCATGGGAGGAAACCTTGTAAAGGACGGGAAACATACTCCTCTACAGTTTGAGGAAGAGTTCTCTCTCACGGAGACAGTACCTGTGGACAGGTACCATGAAGTTCCTGATACGGATCAGGAAACGGGCATGTCCTCAGGGGGAACTGAACAGTTGGAAACTGTGGAAGAGGAACCAGTCCCTGAGCAAGATCAGACTCCAGAGCAGGGACCGGTACCTAATGAAGAAGCTGAGGACACGTCCACTGAAGACATTCAGGAAACAGTGGGTCCTCGAAGGAGTGAACGTGACAGGATACCGTCCAGACGACTCGAAGGCTACGAAGTGTTCTGTTCTCAAGTTGAGAACCCATCCATAGAAACTACATCCCAAGACGAGGAGTCAGCATACATGCACGGACAGATCGAACATGCATGCACATCTAATGCTTTTGTGTCTCTATCAGAACCTAAGAAGGTTTCGGAAGCCCTCAAAGATCCAGATTGGTTAAACGCAATGCAAGAGGAGTTGGATCATTTGAAAGGAACAAGGTCTGGAGACTAGTCCCTAGACCCAAAGATCGCACCATCATTGGGACCAAAGGAAGGGTAGTCAGAAACAAGCTTGACGATCAGGGAAGGGTAGTCAGAAACAAAGCAAGACTTATTGTGAAAGGGTACAATCAACAAGAAGGAATCGACTACGATGAGACTTTTGCCCCGATTGCCAGGTTAGAAGCCATACGTTTGTTAATTGCATATTCTACTTATCATGGTTTCAAATTGCAACAAATGGACGTAAAGACAGCCTTCCTCAACGGAGTCTTAAAGGAGGAAATGTACTTTGAGCAGATTCCAGGGTTTGAGGACCCGTCCATGGCTGATCATGTATACATTTTGGACAAAGCACTGTATGGACTGAAGCAGGCACCACATGCACGGTACGAAAGACTATCCCAATTCTGATGGCACATGGATACGTCCGAGGACTGGTAGATCAAACCCTATTCCTATATAGGGAAGGGAAGCATACCTTAGTAGTTCAAATATACGTTGATGATATTATTTTCGGTTCTACTAACGATGCTTTGGTCAAAAAGTTTACAAATTTGATGGCGAGTGAATTCGAGATGAGTATGATGGGGGAAATAAAGTTCTTTCTAGGACTTCAAGTCTCACAAACAATGGACGGCACTCGCATACATCAGCAAAAATACCTGCGGGAGATGATAAAGAAGTTTGGACTTGAAGGGTCCAAACCCTTCCCCACTCCCTACTCATCTAATGAGTCTCTGGGGAAGGATGAACACTCATCCGCAGTGGACCAAACCCTTTATAGAGGAATAATAGGATCTCTCTTATACATAACTGCTAGTAGACCTAACATAATGTTTAGTGTTTGTTTGTGTGCTCGATTTCAGGCCGATCCTAGAGAAACACATCTGAAGGCAGTGAAAAGGATTCTGAGGTACCTAAAGGGGACTGAGGACCTGTCCCTTTGGTACCCGAGAGGAGGGAGCTTAGACCTAGTAGGTACACTGACGCTGACTTTTCCGGAAACAAAGTTGATAGAAAATCTACAGCTGAGGCCGAGTACATAGCTACTGCAGCATGTTGTACTCAGCTCCTATGATTAAAGCAGTAACTAAGCGACTACGGTATCTCTGTATCTCATATCCCTATCTTGTGTAATAATACTAGTGCTATAAGTATTTCTAAAAATCCCGTACAAGATTCACGCACTAAGCATATAGAAATCAAACATCACTTCCTAAAGATTGTGTAGAGAATGGCTGGTGTCCATGGAGTTTTGTAGAACTGAAGAACAGGTTGTGGACATCTTCACTAAGGCATTGAGTCATGAGCCCTTCGAGAAGCTACGGATGGAACTAGGTATGATATGATTTCCTTTTCAAATTAATTGACTATCCATCCCTACCTCGATGACTGGCTATGAAATGAAAGTGTGATATATTTTAGCCATAGGACACTAAAAGTTTAACTCACTATATCTTATGCTCATTATAAGCTGTGTGTATATGGCATGCATGGGAAACGCTCGTTGGTAATGCACTGAACATGATTATTTAAGGCATGTTCCTTATAGCCCAAAGGACCCGTCGGGATATTTGTACCCTCACTACAAGCCTAACATGAAGGAACGGGTCCACAGCTATCCTTAGCCTACTCATAGCAAGCAATGGTTCTATGAACCCCTTGAATACTCCTCTGGGCTACTAGCTATGAGGTACTCTCTTTTATATTATACATTCATGAATATTGTGTGTGATGCATTTCATAAAACTATTTGGGTACCCGTCCGCATCATACAAAAACCCTTGAAAGAACCATGACAATCTCTAAGGTCAGTGGAGACACAGTTTGGGGGACCGCCGACAGAATGGGTAACGGGTACAGCTATGAATAGACTATTGATACAAGCAAACATCTCATCAGTGGACTGGTACACAACGGCAATACGGTCTACCAGCATTACAAGGAACGTGCACTACATCCGCTACACAATATAAACAAGTAGGCAACCACTCCAGAGCTTGCGTAACACACGTGGACGGTTGCAACGGACAGATAATTTTTTTTTGGCACTGAATATTCGGGAAGACGATTGCAAAATTGAGGGGAAGAATGGAGATTTGGGGGAAGTTTTGATATAGGGGAAAAGAATCTGGACAAGGTCACACACCCTTCTTAAGCACTTCAACAAGTAAACCCTTCCACACCCAAACTCTCAATCTGCAAATCCAGTCCGAAGCAGTCGTCCCAACCTCTCTCAAGATATCTTCCCGCACTGCCGCTCTCCTTGATGCCTCCTCCTCCTCCGAAGAAGCACCACTAGCTCCCCCTGTGCTCGCCCTACCATGGTACAACATATCGGAGGCGATCTCCTCAAATTTGGAGGAGGTGCCTCCGCTGGACGACGAAACTGTTAATCTAGCCCCAGCCGCCGCTCTCCCGACCGATCCACTATCGCCGGATGTGGAAATAACCAGCGTGAATATCGTTCATCCGGTGAACAAAGGGACGAGAAGGTCCAACAGACATCTCCGCCGCACTCAGCCTCCTCTGATGGAGAAAGAACCTGAGGCCGCTGATGCTGATGATCGGGACAGCTCTCCACCACCGTCGTCGGTGAAACGGTCCGCTACGGTGAGGAGAAAGACTAAGGACAGGTCTCCAGATCATTCAGCGAATCGCTCGCTGGAAAAGCGGACCCGATCCTCTCATCCGAGCCCAAGGACGCCTTCTTTGTCCAAGTCTGCCTTCAAGGACAATGTGGACATGTCCACCAGAGGTATAGTTAAGGAACTGATCTTTGATAGCTATTCTTGGTTGCGAATAATATGGATGAAGTGCTTGAGTTGCTGAGTTTTCAAGGCTGGAAGAGGTTATTTAGCAGCTGTGAAGTTGATGAGTTGCTGGTACGGGAGTTTTACTCCTCTTACCCGGTGGAAAGGAAAGGGACGGGTCTGGTAGCGACCTACCTCCTGGACGGGATGCCCTATGCCTTCTCGAGCGGTCATTTATCGATGGTACTGGGAGTGCCTCATGAGGGCTATGGGGCTTACACTAGCAAGTTCTGGCCGGAAGACATGAATGGGGAAGAGATAGTCCGATTTGTCAGTGGGGACCCGTCCCCTGGCCGAACCGTAGGGACAACCAAAATGCCGCCAGTGAACCGGTTCTTTCACAGCTTCCTGGTCAAGAACATTCTGCCTCGAAAAAAGAAAGGGAGCATACTCCAGATACAGGAGGCCGTGCTATTGAACAAGGTGCTTCTCAGGGAAAAGGTTAATCTTCCGATGATTATAATGGCTCACATGGAGCACATCAGGGGGCTAGGCACTCATTCGCTGAGCTTTCCTTCCATAATCAAATGAATTATGAAATTCACAGCGTCTCAGTTAGGCAGATTTGTGAACAAGCAGTTGCTGCAGCACACTCTTGTTCACTCGGAAATTGTCTCAGCAAACAATGAACAAGACAGAAGTTTGTTCACCCAGTTCGGCCAACTGCCTACGTCTGGGGAGGACTTTTCTCCAGTCCTCAATCCACTAATCACAGAGGTCTCCAAGTACACTCGGTTACAACTCCACGCAACCTATGCTACTCAACCTTGTGTGGATTACTGGACACAATCAGAACAGGCTCTGACTTGTGTCTGCACACCCTCTACAAATGTCAATCTAGAATAGCTACAGACTTCTCAAGACTCAGCCTATTCTAAACTACACTCACTCAGCAGGGTTGCTGTAGCAACTGCTGTAACACACGGCTGAAGCACAATTGTCCGCGTCACTCCAAGGCCTTCTGCCGAGCCGTTCGAACGATTCCACGAGCGCTGCACACTCTGGAATACTCCCCCTCACTCAGTGACCACCTGCCACTAGCGAGAACCACCGCTTAGACACTCGATCGAGTCACACACCCGTCAGTTCTTCCGCGGCTGCCCTTGATCAACCAACAAGCACCACAGCTCTGAATTGGCTTCCAGATCAAGCTCGAATCAGACTCTGCAAGTCTTGATTCCCTTCTGCTTCTATCACCATAGCTCTGCGCTCACGCTCTGCTCTCGGGTGATGATCGAAGAATTCGTCCGTCACACACCAAAATTGCTCTCTCTGAATTCTGTGTATGCACTCGTGTATCCCTCAGCTTCGATCAACCCTTCTGCTCTAAACCCCTTCTTCTTAAATAGCAGCACCATCTTTAAGCAATGTCCAGGTTTAGGCGATGTCCCAAAAAGAACAATTATCTCCTAAAATCTAGGAGATTAGATTTGATTTTTATCTACAATGCAAATCTCCTTCTCTGACTAGTAAACCTCACTGGAATATACTCCACAGCATTTTAGAAATTCTTCAGAAGCTCTCCGTAGAGTTTCCAGCCCTTCTAGACAAGCCCAGGTAGCTGCTGCTTCTCGGACAGATGATGCAGCCACTTGAACAAGCTCCTGCTATAGCATCCCCTGCTGCAGCTGCTGCTAGTTCACTTGTGCTGGTCTGCTTGTGTACTTGTGTTGTAGCAACTCTTTGTTCACTTGTGCTGGTTTTGTCAAACACTGTCGGTGGGACGGAAGACCCAATGGTGCAGGGCGTGGATGAGGCGACCATTCGCAAGATAGGGTTCAGTTTTGTTCCCGGACAAGGGTGGATTAGGGAGTTGCCCACTCTGTCCTCAAGGGTTACACTTGAGACAGGGTCCACTGATATAAGGACTCTGATTGAGGATGGGTTTTGCAAGTTAGCCGAAGGCCAACAGAGGACTGAGGACAGGCTCCGTCAATTGGAAGAACGCCAGGGACAGGCTCATACGGCGCTGGCCGAAATCCGTGGGCTCCTTGAGGTGTTGGTCTCTCGGTCGGACTCCTCCCCTGCTCTCCCAGCACCTTAGAATCATCATGGTTCGCCCCTCCTTGTCCTCCTAGCATATCAATCCCTGTTTTTTCATCCTTTCTTTAGCCTTGTTAATTGTGTACTTGCATTTTCAATCTGTGTACCCATCCATTGTCTATGAACTCCACATTGATATGAGCTGAGCCATTTTGCTTTAACTGTTTCGTGCTTTATATGGTTTCAACATTTCACTATTTTCTTTTTGATGATGCCAAAAGGGGGAAAGTAAGACAGAATAGCATTAATCGAGGGGGAACCAATTCCCGGGTTACTTGTGTAGCCATCTGAGGGGGAATGAGTCCAATGTTAAGGTGAAGTATGGTAAAGCTGTTCTTTATAACTATGGTACTGCTTAATTGTTTACCTGACTTATGGAATGATGTTTGTCACCATCAAAAAGGGGGAAATTGTTGGGCCATGTACCCAGCAGGTTTTGATGGAACAAATACTAAGCTAAGCAGCACAATATTCTTGCATTACTTAATTAGATTTGTAAATCTATATTGATTAGATGCATATCTTTTGATATATAGAAACGAGATAATTAAGTAATCTAGGAAATATTCGAAATATTGTTAGGATTCTCTTTTAGATATTTCGTAACCATAATTCAAATATTTAGAAATATCTATTATCTTTTATCTTGTTATTATCTTTTTGGTTTCTTGATTAGGAAGTAAGAAGATCCAATAAAAGATAGAGATCCTAGCACTATAAATAGAGCTTCAAAGTCTCAAATCAAGACGTCGGTCTACAAAAGAGAGTTCAGAATTTTGGTGAGGTCGAGCTGCACGTTGCTGCGTCCGAGGAAGGGTCTGATAGACCAGTCCAGTGAGCTACTGAATAACGCAAAAGGGAAGCGTCCGCAGAGCAGTCCGGTTGATTCATAGAAGATAGAAGGTGGGTCTAGGGCGAATTGGAGATTCGGGTGCTACAACTTGTCTAGTCTTTTGTGGAAAAGTATATCGGTACACTGCAATAAAAGACTGCTTCTCAAATCCTTTCAGTGAAAGCTGAAAGGCAGTGGTTTTTCTCTGAGTACTAGTTGTACTAGAGTTTCCAGTATAAATTGATGTGTACGAGTCCCTTACTTTATCTTTCTGCATTACATTATTTATCCGCTGTGCAAACTGTACTTGGGGACACGTCCACAGTGAACTCAAGTTAAACTTAAGCTAACGCAACGATCCAACAGAATACATTGTGTAGCCAATAGATAATTATGATATTTTTAAGAGACTGATCTATGATTATCTCGATTATATTTTATCGTGTACCAGATATAAATATGAGTTCTAGTCCTCGGTCTACCATATATCGTTCTCTAGTATCTTTACTCTCTAAGGAACAGATTATTGAGACATACGGCTAGAATGGAAGCACTATCTCAAGGTTTGATTTCATTAAAGTTTGCTGCATGTTTATATCCTTTCATTAACGGATATTCAGGTATGTTCAGTTTGCAGCTATATGATATGCTTAATTGACTGATCTAAGTATCAATGATCTTGTTAATTCTTTCCGTTGCACATCTTATTTTGTTCTAACAAGTGGTTGTTTTATTCGTACACAGGTCAAGAAAGTTAATTCAAAAAAAAAAAAAACATGATGGAACATGGAAAAAACAAATATTAGGTTTGTCTAATGTTCACATACAATAGAAAGTTCTCTTTAAATAGAATAATTAATCCATTAATAGCGAATGTCTATAATTTCTACAAGAGCAAAAAAGCTTTTTAACAGAATGGAACAATAATACTATTGTTCAAATTTAACTCTGACCTTGTATGTGATTGAAAAATGGAAAACTTATAACACAACGTTGAATCAAATTTTTTTTTTTTTTTTTTTGTAAAATTAAATGGAGAAATCAAAGTAAAGAAGGATTGAATCAAAAATATATCATGCAAGGAGAATGGAGATACCAAAGTGATGAAGAAGAAGAGTAACTTGAAGTGTGAAGGTGGATCGAACTTGTATTTTAAAATTTTTTATTCTAATCCATATCCGCACCAGAACATAATAAGATGTTTGAGGTTCATATTGCCATTAGATTACGTCCTTCTATTAAAGTAAGAGTCGGGCTTAATAATTGTCGACAAATTTCTTTGTGGGCAAAAGGATATTTAATTCAAACAACTGAATTTCATCTAAACATATTTTTAAACTTGAATTCATAAATTCAGATGAATTTAGTTCATTTCAAACTCATTTCATCTCATAAAACAACTTTATCCAATTCAATCACGCTCAACTCCATTTATATTGAAAAAAATAAGACACAGAAATAGGCAAAACTAATTTGGCGGTAAATACTTGAATCGAGCATCAACGGGCAAGTAAGAGGGGTAACGTTTTGAAATAAATAAAAGTAAAGGGGCCGTAATGACAATTTGGTATTTCTCATTTCAAACATAAATTCGAAACCCTCGCCCCCATTCCTATTCTCACTCTCTCCTGTTCACTCCTCTCCAGCCGGAAATCGACGGTTTGCTCGAGTATCATGTGGAGTTCTTCCAACGGCGAAGGAGGCAGGATGGGTACTGGTAACGGAGGAGCTGACAAAGAAGTAGACTTTGCTAACTATTTCTGCACTTATGCGTTTTTGTATCACCAGAAAGAGATGCTGTCTGATCGAGTTCGTATGGATGCATATTACAATTCCATTTTTCAGAACAAGCATCACTTTGTCGGGAAGGTTCATTTTTTCCTTCTAATTTTATGTTTTGGGTTTGTCAGAGGTGACTGTTTATTGCTGAATTTTGAAGCATTTTTTAGGATTTCACAGTTAACTTGCAAGTTGCATCAATTTTTCTAATTTAGGCTTTATTATGAGCTGTTGGGTAATTAAGTAGAATTTATTTGTTGCGAAGAGTAGATTGGTTGTTAAGTTCCAAAGATAGTCATGTAAAGTACTGTATCTTTATAAATGTATTCCTTTATTTTTTTTATTCTTTTTTTTTTTTTTTGTATTGGGGATTCCTGTAGACCAAAGGAATAGTGAATCGTCATAAATTAAAGAATATATGGTGTTCAATTCTCAGACTGTCTTGGATGTGGGAACTGGAAGTGGCATTCTGGCAATCTGGTCTGCGCAGGCAGGGGCTAGTAAGGTCTACGCGGTGGAGGCAACTAAGATGTCAGAGCATGCTAGGGCTCTAGTTAAAGCAAATAACCTACATGATGTGGTTGAGGTGATTGAAGGGTCCATTGAAGATATTACCTTGCCGGAGAAAGGTAGCTATTGAGAGTATTGTACTATTATACTAAACTCTAAACTTGCATTAATGTTATTTTGGGAATGGTCTTTCAAAAATTGATTTTACTTTGCAGTTGATGTGATCATTTCTGAGTGGATGGGATATTTTTTACTTCGTGAATCTATGTTTGATTCTGTAATTTGTGCCCGCGACCGTTGGCTGAAACCAAACGGAATGATGTAAGTACCTCATCATTTTATTAGACTAATCTAGTAGGCATAAAGAGCATGGGACCTTTACTGATTTTGACAATATTTTATGGTCATAGGTATCCTAGTCATGCTCGCATGTGGATGGGTCCAATCGTGTCCGGATTGGCTGATCAAAAGTTGGATGAGTATGATGGTTCGATGGAAGACTGGCACTATTTTGCTGATGAGATGAAAAATGATTATGGTGTTAACATGAATGTTTTAACAAACTCATACTCTGAAGAACAGAGGAAATACTTTCTTCAGGTCAGTGATATACGATACATGCAGCGTTCTCGGATAGTGTCACATGCGACAAACTGTGGTATATAACTAACTTCTTTGGCTGGATCTAGTTAAGGTTGTGTGTGTCTGTTATTCAATGGTATTATGCAACTTATAGTGCTTTTAATTTGATGTTTTCAATATTCTTCAGTGCTGTTTGGTTTCACTATCTTAGTTCTCTAAACTAATTAAATGTTTTCGAAAATAGTTGCAGCTTTTCATTTGTTTGCTGTTTCTCATTTTCATAGACAAGTCAATGTTTTTAACTTAACTATAGAACTGCACTTTATTCTATCAATTAATCTTTTTCTTCTTGTTGAACCTCTTGAATGTGCTTGGCCACGTATAGGCTAAAACTTCTATGCATAAGATCATTTTATCTTCGCTTACTGTGTCTCAAGTGTATCCTTGAAGATGACTTTCTTACGAGTTATTCTTTAGGAACAAAGTTTATTCTTTAATTTTCTGCTGTATTCTTGATTCCTTATCAAGTGCAATGAAATATGCTGCAGACTTCAATCTGGAGCAATCTTCATCCGAATCAAGTAATAGGAACTCCCGCTATTATTAAAGAAATTGATTGTTCAACTGCTACTGTGAATGAGATCCTTGAAGTTCGATCAAAGTTTTCCTCTAAAATTACTGAAGAAGAAGCTAGACTTTGTGCTCTGGGTGGATGGTTTGACGTTCATTTTCGGGTATGCTATGGTATTTCTATCTTAGTTATTCAATGTGAGCATTTATTGCGTGTCGTGCCATGGTTGGTCACTGGCGTTTCTCTGGTCAATCAGGGCAGCAAGCAGAATCCAGCTGTACAAGAGATTGAGTTAACAACTGCTCCAAGTGTGGACCAAGGAACACATTGGGGTCAGCAGGTATGTATTTCTCCATACAGCATTACTTTCTTTTATTCAAAACCGAGACCGCAGAGGAAACAACTATCAGTCAGGTTTTTTGGCTTTATTTTTTCTTTTGAAAGCATTTGTTTTAATAACTAGTAGTTGAAATCAATTGCATCTGTTTTAATGTTTTGTTTCCTGTTAATATGCTTGTTTTGACTTCTCATTTTCTTCAAATTTTTCGTGCAGGTTTTCGTGTTGCACCCGCCTGTTAATGTTTCTGAAGGGGATGAACTGAGCGTTTCTTTCACAATGATACGCTCCAAGGAGAATCATCGACTTATGGAAGTTGACCTAGATTGCGAATTCAAGCAAGCGGCAGGCAAGCCACTACAGCCTATCAGAAAGAAATTCTTCATCGAGTGATGTCACAAGTTGACTTGCGGTGAGTAAATGACACAGGTGTAGTTCTGAAAACTGATTATGTTGTGCTTAAAAACATTGTCTTGCTTGTCACGTTGGTGTACCACTTCAAACAATGCTTTACGTCACTGGCAACATGTATACACTCCTGATGAATTGGTTTCTTCTCAACTTCCAGCGGCTGTATGCCTTCAAATGGTTCAACACTGGAGCTTGCTGATGAAAGCCCAAATAGAAGGCATTTCAGAAAACATCTTTTTGGTGATTATAACTCATCAGTTGATGGCAGCAAATGAAGGGCCCGGCCACATTGTTGTACTTATTTGTATCTTATCTGGTGTTTGAATTTATACCACAATGACTAATGAATAATGAATAACTACATGTATTAGACTTGAAGTTTTTTCCAAGTTTAACTTCATCATTAACTAAACTTTATATGTTTAGTTGCGTGCCTTATTTAGTCAGTTGTAAATATTAATACTTGGTTATTATTCATTCATTGTTGTGCACTAACTAGTAAAACTATTATATGTGGTGTTTTTTTTCTTTGGAGGAGATTCATTTAGGTACCCCACCCGGCCCAGTGATTAGCATCTAATTCTCCATCATTTCTTTACTTAAAAAGTGCCGTCTCTTGTTTATCAATAATAGATCTCTGTCCTGATTTGTTCAGTGCCTGGTGGCCGTGTATTTACCATTTTCAGCTAGAAATGTGCTGTTGATCCTGTCAACCTGCTGCGATAACAGAATTCTGCACCAATTTCTGATTTTTAGACAACTTGTTTTGTATTTAGCTAATATTATTATGCTATTTTTAAACTTATTTGCTCATTGACTTCAGCAGGCACTTTGCTGTCAATCCAAGCTTTTCTTTTTCACACTAAAACACAGCCCTCTAAACTTCTTCTCTGATTTCCACCTCTGCAATGGGGAATTTCTCTTCTCTCGTCCAAAATGCAGAGATCTGCCAACACAACAGCACTCCTCCGATGAGTTTATTGTCAACTTTATGCCTGCAGCTAAAGCATACCAATCCTTGGACCGATTAGCTTATCTGAAGATCTTTCCCGTTGCCTTGCCGTCGAGGATTTGAAGAAGGACATCAAATCCTATCCTAGTTCATTAGGAGACAAGACGATATACTTGATTCCTCTCATTTTGTTCACATGTGCCTTTGAAAAAAAATTTTTGAGCGCCACCTTTTGCAAAGTTTTTATCCAAACTGTCATCTTTTTGAACTTTATTTTCAAAATGCCGCAACTTTGATAAACCGCTACTGTCAGTAGTGGTTTATTCCTCGTTGTATATATCATGTGACACATCAGCACCGACATGACATTGACGTGGTGAGTTTCAAACAAACCGCCACTTATAGTAGCGGTTTGACTTTTAATTCGGTCAAACCGCTACTGGCAGTGGCGGTTTATATCTGAATCAAATATAATTTTCCCGAATCAAAGAGTCAGTGAGCTTCGAGTTATAATTCAATCACAAACCGCTACTCCTAGTAGCGATTTGACCTTAAATATAGTCAAACCGCTACTGAAAGTGACGGTTTGTACCCGAATCAAATGTGATTCGAGCGAATCATAAAGTCAGAGTGCTCCGAGTTCTAATTCAATTACTCCCAGTAGCGGTTTGACTACTTGAATTCTGAAGCCCCAAATTACATACCGTAGCTCATTGACATTTCTATAATAAGTTTTGAGTGATTTTTTTGGATTGTACAAACTCAGTACATTAACATTCCATGAAATGAGAGCAATGTTCAATAACGAAATATTATCATACATAATATTATTAGTGTTTAGGAAAATACGACAATCTAAAATCTAACGAATCACTGAACCAGTTGATCTTCTAACTGCTTTTTTTGGCCTAGTGCTCCTACGAAGTTGAGTAACTTGAGTCACTTGCGAAGGACCTTGGTCACCTAAATTTTCGTCTTCATGTACAGGTTCTTGATAAGGTTCAAAATTATCTGCAAAAATCCGGAAAATAAATTAGATCAAATTGAGAAAACGTAATGATAGAATAGGAGCTGCATTTACCATCAGAAAACTGGATCATGTCCGGCGTTATTCCCATAACACCCTTCTCTCCAAGTTGTACCAGATCAGCGTAACTGCCGTGAAATAAATTATACGCTACATTCTTAGATGTTTCAGAAGCATCATCTAAAAAGATTTGAGTTGCTGCCCGGCCAGATCAGACTAAAGAAAGAACCTGGAAAAGTGAAAATGAAAAGTTGTAAGTAATGATATAATCGAAAATAAAAGGTCATCATATTTAATTGGTTTAGCAATAAGTGACTTACATGTGAGGGGACCTCGTGTGATGTCGGTCGGTATGGAACTGGCTTGTCTAGAGCCTTGCGTGGCTGAATAAATCGACGGGTAACCAAGTTGTACTGGCGTGCGTCGTTGTGAGCGCCAAACTTGTATTTATATCTCCAAGATTTTAGCTAGTGTAGCGGCAAGCAAGGGTCGAACCTAAGAGAACTGACTGTGAAGCGATTCCTGTAAATACTGAACTAAAGGGGGTTTAAGTAAATAGTCACAAAAACGAATGTAAGAAAAGTGTGAATGTCAATCGAGAGAAATATTCAGCTCAGGGAATTCAATAGTGACTGTTATCATCGACTTCTAAAGATACGATCCTATTCAAACGTTTGGTCACTCCGACAAAGGTAATAATCTAAAGTATCCCGACAAAGGTGATACTAGACCTGGATTTTACTACTTGCTTCCACGATAAAGTTTCGACAAGAGTTAATAATTAGAATTGACGAGCGAATAGTTTCACGACAAAGTATATGCTAACCGCAAAATACAATTCATGCGATTCAAGATCCAGAGGTACGATTAAATAAAAACATGCATTAAATCCAAGTCTCAAACGTGTATGTTACCAATTGAAAACCCTAAACTGAAACAGAAATTTAGCTACTCATAGTCAATAATGAAAAATACATTAAACTGAAAAGAATAATAAAACCGTTCGAAATCACTGTTCATGCCGGAATGCACTGTTCACGTCGAAAACATTGTTCATGCCGGGATCCAAAATTTCGGCTGTCCGTCTCTATTCAAAACCTCTGTCGTCCCAGCTGCTGTCTCACTCTCTCGAAACCCTAATTGAAATCAGACTTAAAAATTGATTTCAGGCGGCGGGCCCGATTGTTGCGGAAGAAGACATTATATGCGCGCTCGAAGAAGACATTAACTCAGCTAAAGTGTGTTGTCCGCGCGGTAGTGTCTGCAGTGTCCGAAACTCGCTTGTTTGACCCTTTAGACCTCCGAATCTCGTCTGGATGTAAATTAGAGAATTGTAGCCCCTTGAGTTAGCTTTCCAACAAGGTATAACACGCCTCAATCGAATTAGAATCATGCGCTCGGAGAGCCTTCGACTAGGGATAGGTCAATCTGCCCAGATTTGCTGTATATCCATCCAAATGCGCAATAAAGTTCTAAGCGGTGTTGATACACCTGCGATGCGAAACATTACAAAGAAGTAATCTATCACACATAAAATGTAACTAAATAATGGGAATAAATAACTCGATGGATCGTATAAATACGCTCCATCATGTACCATTCGTAATAGTCGTCCATATACCCACCGTCTATAGTACTCACGATTTCACCTCCGACAACATTGTGGATCCGATTGTGCCACATCGTCACATACACATGCAATTCTCTATTCCAATCCTTTCTTTGCTTTTTTTTTTTTCGGATGATCGCATGCAACTCTCTATGACTTGGATGTAAAGTTCGGGGGCCACGAATGCACTAATACTTAATACTCCATCATGCACACCGACAATACGTGACTGCATGGATAATGGAATGCCTCCCATTTTCCACACGTACATGATCCGGCGCTGATATTTACTATGTGGACATTATGGTTATAACCAGTGGTGACAGAAGCCACTCCATTTTTTCAATCAAACATTTCCACTTCATGTCCCGTGCACTTCAACTTCAAGTGATTAATTTTCTTGTCCACATTCGGAGCGGAAATACTTTCAACTGTTTGGTGTTGATCACGTCAACGTGTGAAATAATCGTTCGCCTGCTTGAAAGTGTAGTGCACAAGAGCCATAATTGGCAAGTCCCGCCCTCCGCGTAGGATGTTGTTGAAACATTCAGAAGCATTGGTAGTCATGGAACCCCACCTTCTCCCTTTTCCAACATATGCCAAGGCCCATTTTTCAGCTGGTAGTTCATCAAGCCATTTCAGTACTGCAACATTATCTGACAATTTTTCCCACAACTCCATAAAAAATTTTGCGAATTTCTTCTTTTGATTCTAGTGGGCAATACGTGCAAGAAATTCTTTCAACTGATTGTTTTTCACCCGCGTGTTAAAATTGTTAATAAGATGTCGTGAACAAACGCGATGATATGCCTTTGGTGGTGCCCAATCCCTATCTTTCATTGCGTTTGTAATTCCAATGTGTCTATCTGAAATAACACAAAGCTCTTGCCGCTGTATTACCCCGGCCCTTAAACATGTCATAAACCATCTTCAACTGTCGTTATTTTCACTTTCAACCAAGCCATACGCCAATGGAATGATATGATTATTCGCATCCACACCCACAACAACTAATAACACCCCTTTGTATTTACCGTACAGATGAGTCCCATCAATACAAATTACGGGGCAACACTATACAAACGCTTCAATGACCGGTGCAAATGCCCAGAAGACCCGATCCACGCTCATCTTATCGCAATTCAACGGTCTTGTTTGCCAGAATACAGCAGTTCCGGGATTTGTGCACTGCAAACTATTCATAAATTTGGGCAACTTGGCAAATGATGTCTTCCAATCCCGGAAGAGATATTCCAGAGATTTTTCCTCGCTTTCCACGCCTTCAGGTATGGAATGTCATACCCAAATTTTTTTTAACATCAATTGTTTGATAGCCCTTGGAGTGAGCCTCAATTTCTCCCTAATAATGCCGCTTATTTCCATTGATGAATGACTTACTGAAGTGAACATTATCCTTTGGAATAATATCTCTCTCGCAAGAATGTGCCTCTCCATACCCGGTAATCTCCCACATAGCGGCCTTGGGTTTTCAACCGCTCGAACATGCCACGCGCACTTACTAGCCACATCCCTGTAATTTAGGATCATTCGACACCCTTCTGACTTGTACGTTTGATATTCAATCCGATTTACGATTGAATATCTTTGACACGCATGTATCACATCTTCCTTTGATCCAAATAACATCCCTTTGTGAAGAGAGTTCATTAAAAATCCACTACTACCCAGCAGATGTTCATCTACATCCATATTATCCATCCAATGCAACACATCATTAAACCCGGGATAATCCCACAAAGTATTGTTAAATACTCTAACCCCGTCATCCTCTACATGAGCGGGGGTCCACGATTGAAAGTTATCCTCATCACCAATTGCATCTAACCTTTCAAGATTATTTCGATCATATTCGTCCGAATTGGGTACATCAAACGTGTCCAATGTGGACATAACCATTCCAGCAAGTTCTTCGTTATCCATTTAACAAACAGTTTCACCAAATTGACCTTCCGAATAAAATACATAAATATCATCAACTATAAATATGCATATCAATCCTAATTGCATAAGTTTACTACACAAAATTCCAACAACATAGTCAATTAACACCAATCAAATCAACACTTAAATTTCAAATAACAAAATTACCCAAAACTCTACATACACAAAACACAAGCCCCAAATCAACACACAATACTCATTCAACAATTTACTATCACTCCAAAACATAACTTCCACACAAAATCAAACTCATATATAACAAATTCCATATAATCATAAACCCTTACTTCGCGAATCCGACCACCATATCCCTAAACCCTAACTTCAATCTTCAATCTCATTTGCAAAATTAAAAAGCAAGCAAAGATTGGGGGTTACTTCCAAATTGATTAGGACAACGGCTGGCGACCTACGTATGCGACGCACGGAGAGCTTTCGGAATCGCGCACGGAGGAGAGGGAATCGTGGTGAGCAAAAATGGGGAGAAAAAAAGCGCTGTCCGATTTTTTATGTCGCAGCAAACCGCTACTGACAATAGCGGTTTAACCGTATTAAGAGTCAAACCGCTACTGGCAGTAGCAGTTTGTTTAAAAAGTGACATGTCGACGCTGATATGTCACTTAGTGTATACAACGATGAAAAAATCGCTACTGCCAGTAGCGGTTTATTAGTTTTGTGGGATTTTGGAAATAAACTTCAAAAAGATGACATTCAAAAAAAAATTTATGTGCCTTCATTCTCTGGCTCTTCTCTCATCCCAGTAAAGTATGATGATCCATACATTCAGATTTCTTCCAACTGTAGCAGCTTTGGCTTTTCTTGATTCGGACAAGTTAAAAGATTTAACTTGAAGTAAATATAAATTGGTATTTTCTCTATTCATCTTTTTTAATTTTATAGAGATCATTTTTTTTTTAAAGTAGATATAAAAAACTCATTAGATTTTATCTTCTTTAATCACATAACTGAGATTTTAAATAATGATATAAATAAGAAAATCTAAGCTGTTTCCTCATCAAACCTAGATAATACATAATCGATTTTTTTTTTTAGAATTGTCTTTTTTTTTTTAAACTCAATTCTCAAATACCTTACATGTCAAAAATCTTTTTCAAATGTCCCATTTCTTTTTATTACCGGGCTTAATAAGAAAGCTGCCAAAAATGGCATGAGGAACTTATAAATACCAAATTCATCCAAAATAGAACGACATCGGTCTTGTTAAGACCGATCTCGTATAAAACTGCTATAATGGACGCCACGTACGATCCAGTCAGCATAAATAATGAGTTCGGTCTTAACAAGACGAACTCATTAGAATTTTAATGAAAGCCGCCAAATTTATTAGAATTTATACCTCAAAAGACGCTGAATTTATACCCAAAATCTATCCAAGTTGGCTCCTGCTTTCTCGGGTTTCTTCCAAACACCCAATTTTATTTCTAGGATTGTGGGAAGGAGAGAGATATTTCGAGAGAGATGGTAAAAGGAGAAGAAGAGACTAAGGTTGGGTGGGGTCGGTGAGAATTCTGTTCTTGAGAAGAAAGAATTCACGAATTTGATCTTACTAAAACCAAACTCATTAGTTGTACTGAATCGCATGTGGCATCCATTATTGCAGTTTTAAATGAGATCGCTCTTGTAAAGATAAATTTTGTTCGATTTTTGATGAATTTTGTCTTGCTAAGACCAAACTCAAGCAATATTTGACAGTTCGATCTTGTTAAGCCTGGTATTAAAAAAAAGTTGTTCGAGAAAACGATTTTGTGATGTACGTCATTTTAGATATTAGGTTTTAAAAAAGAAGGCAATTCTGATTTTTTTTTTCCACAAAATCAAGCAACATTCTAATCTTCTTTTTCCTAAATCAAAATTGCTGCTCCTCGTCTCCCATGATCGTTTCCTTCACTCCGCAATCCTTTCGATGTCCTCCGCCGATCAATTCCACTTTCCGTTTTCTTACCCTTAAGTTTTGTGATTTTTTATGTGTTTTCGTCTGATTCGAATCTATTGATGATTGTGTCAGCACACTGTTTTTTTACGTTTAACATTTGTTGTTCGATTACTGCTTATTTTCGATTTTGAAAATTGAGTAGGGTTTGGTGATTTCGCCAAGTTGGGAATTTGCATTGATTTGAGTCAATGGTTTTGAGTCGGCGATGCGGAATTTCGAAATGTAGATTGTTGTTATTCGTTAGGAAATTGTTTTTGATTGATAGTTAGTTTTGTGGTCCGATGTTCTGGTTGGATTTGTGTAGAGTGTTGCTTGGTTTTGATGGTTAACTGAGGCTTGTTAGATCTTTGATGATTCGTTGATTGAATTTGAAATTGCTGAAGGCTGGATGGCAGGAACTTGTTAAACTTATCGGTAGTACAACTTCTTGGACAAGCTGCGCAGTATGATGAGAAGACAAATAGTAATCGATCCTCCTTGCTAAGTGCACAAGAGTGATAACCCAATTCGGCTAACCCAGCCTACGTCTAGGGGCTTTTTCCAAGCCTGTGAGAACCAATTCACTATATCAAGATCGAGTACAAGGACGTTACAGAACAATAGACTCCATCTCTATTCTAACCTTTACTCATCTAATAATAATTGGCATTCCGGCTCCCCCTAAATGTGAGACCTCCCGTCTCTACCCACTGTTTTAGTCTTTTTATCTCAAATAGACTCTCCTCCGTCTGATGTTGTTGATAGCACAAGATTGGATGTTATCCAGGTTTGTGTTTGATGCTTGTGAACCACTCAATATCAGCTCATGATTTTCTCCTCCAAGCATATCTTCATAGGCTGTGTGTTGCTTGTATATATACTGAGATGCACCCCACAAATCTAGCCAATTTGTTGAGATTTATTCCTTTGAATATCCTTATCTTCTGATGTTTGTTTGTTGACTCCTTTGAATATTTGTTGCAATCCCGTTGTTACTTGATATTTTTCCAATGTTATCTTTAAGAACCAACATTATCTGTAAGCCCATATCTTCGGATTTAGTCACGGATTTCGCACTCCCGTATTTGAGGGGATCGTCACACGAGGTTGTTCAGCTTTGGCGCCTGGACAACTTCCTGTATAGTTTTGTGCAAGCATGCCATATGCATCCACAATCTCCCCATTGGCATTTGTATAAAAACTCCATATCTGTTTCCGTGACTCCATCTTGGACACACTGTTAAGGTATGTGGCATCATTGACATCTCCTACAAGGTACACAAGAGTCTGCTACAGCAAGCGTGTGAAGACAGCAGCTTGTGCAAATCCAGCCAGAGTGAACAAGTAGTTGCTACAGCAGGAGCTGTAGCAGCAGTATTAGTGCAAAGAACAATCTGCCCAGATATGATGTAGCTGTGTAACGGGAGGCTTCCAAATATTCTCAGAATATCCCTAGTGAAGATTCGATACCAAAGCTTGAAGATTTGATTGGGAAATCAAATCTTCTACAAAATATGAGATATGATCTTGTTAAGATCTTGGAGGAGCTTCTAAATATTCTCAGTGAATATTCCCATTGGAGATTCCCGTATCCAGGAGAAGATTTGATTGTGGAAAGATTTGTTTCTCAAAACAAATCTAATCTCCTACAATTAGAAGATAAGATCTTATTGAGATATTTAAGGAATCTTCCTAAATTTGATATTGATGGAACATGGCGTTTTGGAAGGTTTCCTGATGGACGTAGGAAATTCCAGCAGCAACAAACAACTCAGCAAGCCCAAGGTAAAGATAATATTTCTAAAGTTGTTTCTAAGAAATCAAATCTCAACAAACTTGCAAGAACCTAGGAGAGCTTTTTGGAAGGCTTTCTAAATTTGATATTGATGGAGCATGGAGTTTCTATTCAAAGGAGGCTGGGCAGAGCAGCAAAGTATCCATCAAAGACAGAATCCAAGCAAAAAGAAAAAGCAATATACCGAGAGATATATTCAGATTGCTAGAGCGGAGAGAGTGGATCACCACCGAGAGCAGAGCGTGAGCGCATAGCTGAGTGGTTGGAGCAAAGGCTGATCGAGGACTTGCAGAGTCTGATCAGAGCTTGATCAGAGAAGACCAATTCAGAGCAGGACGTGCTTGTTGGTTGATCAAGGCAGGCGCCGACAGAGTTGCCGAGTGGAGGAACTCGGACAATCTGCAGGAGGCTAGGTCTCGCTAGTGACAGGAGGTCATTGAGTGAGGGGTGTTTCATCTCTATCCTGCATTAGTTTTGATGATAACAATGATTAACAATATTGAAACGATATTAAGTAATCTTGTTGAAACTGGAATCTCATTAGCAATGTAGACTACATACTGAATCCAGATGTAGGCTACATAAAGTTACATTGTTAACTGCTTGTGCTAATGGAGACTTCATATGGAAATCTGTATGTAGACTACATCACAGTGATAGTTCATATACTTGGACAAATTCAGTTGTCTGGTATTGCATGTGGACTACATGTAACTATCATATGTAGGCTACATGTCGGTTAAACAGTTTCCACACTTAGCAGTTTCTTGACAGTTCAGGACAGTCTTGTTATTTGAATCAAAGCTTATCCTTTAGAAGTTAAAAGGTGCAAGCGGTTGTTGAATTCAAATTACAAACCGACACAACCGTTCATCTCTTTTCCTATATCTATACCTTACAATCTTGAGAAGAAACTATTTTTTTTTTCTTTGAAATTTATACAAGCGCACAAAAAGCAAACTCAACTCTCGCAGATTCTCTACTTTCAATCTTTCCCGAGAGTTCCCTTCTCCTTCAAAGCAAAGTTTCCCGCTGCCATATACTCTGAAGCTTTGAAGTACTCTGCACAGATTCATCAGTTGAATCCAACTCTTGTGCAGAAAGAGACGTGTTCCCACAACAAAGAATCTACACCGTCAAGGTTGTTGCTTAGCCTGCAAAAGCAAAGTTGTGAGTTTCTTTTGTTGATCTGAAAACAAAGGGGTTTCTGGTTTAGCCCACTGAAAACCATTGTACAGGTTCTTTGGCAGATCCTATTGAAAAGCCATCGTTAATAAGAAAAGCCTCAAGTGGTTACTTGGGGAGTGGAGTAGGTTATTTGCAGTAATAACCGAACCACTTTAAAAGACTTGTGTTCTTTACTTTTCTGCTATTCTATTGATTGTCCATTCAATTCAAATATTGGACAAACGCGAAGTTTAGAAAGCCACGATTCCAACAATTGGTATCAGAGCAGGTTGATTCACTTTGGTTTTGCTTCAAAACGGTGAATCACTCGCTATGGCAAACTTCGCTAATCCAGTAGAAGGACTTTCAATATCCAGACCTCCATTCTTTAATGGAGACAATTACTCCTTATGGAAAACACGTATGGAAGTGTATTTCCAGAGTATAGACGTAGATCTATGGAAAGTAATAAAACAAGGTCCTTTTGCTCCCGTCAAAGATGCTGGTACAAAGGAGGAACCAAATTGGAGACCTAAGAAAGATTCCGAACTCACTGAGGATGACAAAAGAAAACTTACCTTGAATGCCAAGGCTAAGACAATACTCTTTTGTGCACTCTGTGATGTTGAACTCCAGCGTATTCTAACTTGTGAAAACGCAAAGGAGATATGGGAAAACTTAGAAGTCATCCATGAAGGAACCTCTCAAGTTAAGCAGCAGAAAATTGATAGACTTGTAAGAGCATATGAACTCTTCAAGATGGAAAAGGATGAGAACATAACAAGCATGTTCACAAGATTTACATTCATTACCAACTCTCTTCAATCTCTCGGGAAGACCTACGCAAACCATGAAAAAGTCAGAAAGATTTTGCGAAGTCTCCCTAGAACATGGCAACCAAAAGTTACTGCCATCGTTGAGAGTAAAGATCTGAATGTGTTAAGTCTACAGGATCTACTTGGATCACTTTTGACTCATGAGATTGATTTGGAAGGTTTTGAACCAGAACCTATCAAACCAAAGACAATAGCATTCAAATCCGAAAAGATAGAATTTGACAGTGATGATGATGATGATGATATCGCATTAATCACTAGACAATTCAAGCAATTCCTGAGAAAGAGATCAGGAAAGAAAACTGATCCATCACAAGTTGTATGTCACAACTGTGGTAAAAAGGGTCATTATAAAAGTACATGCACTTTAAAGAAGAAGAACTTTGAAAAAGGAGAAAAATCTTTCAAAGTCACCACTTGGGATGAATCAAGTGAAGATGAAGAAGCAACTTCAACGGATGAAGTAAACCTATGTCTTATGGCAAATAAAGACGATCAAGTAAGTAATGATCCCTCAAATTTCTCATTTGATGAAGTATCCAATGCATATTTTAATTTATATTATAGATACAAGGAATTGTATAAGGAAGTAAAATCACTCCGTAGTGAGAAAAGTATCCTTGTTAAAGAAAATACGAAATTGAAAGATACAATTTCAAATCTTAACAAAGGTACTTGTGATTTAAATGATCTCTTGGATGTCCAACGATCTGTCGACAACAAACATGGGATTGGTTATGATCACTCCATCAAAAAGGGTGGAAATATCACTCCCATTAAGTTTGTAAGATCTACTGACACAAGAGAACAACTTCCTGAACAAACCTCTGTTCACCATACTATTCCTAAAATAGCTAAGGAATCAGGTCATCAAGTTGAGAAAACCCGTGTATCAACAACTATTGATACTAGACAAAGGATCAGTAAGACTCATACAAATGATCGATCCAAGTACAATCAGATTAGCCCACGTAGACGTAGGCAATCAGATTATACCTGCCATGAGATTCACAATACATGTAGGAAACAAAATGATCACGCATGTAACCTCCATGTGATAGATAAGCCAAGTCAAACTTTGCATAAACGTCATAACAATGCTGCATGTAGGCAACATGCCACTCGTTCATGTTGGCTACATGTCAGGAATGGACGAAAGCAAAGTCTGCACAAATCACGCATCACTGATACATGTAGGCAACATGAGAATAACTTATGTAGGCAACATGTTAGGAAAAGGCAGAAGCCTGTCAATAAAATAAGAAACTCCTCTAAGATGTCACACTCTAGACATGTCTCTAAGATCATACCTAGGATACATAGGGTATGGATTCCTAAAGAATACCTACCAGACATTCTTATAAAGTCAAGAGAACCCATTTTAGTTAGGGTTCCTTAAATGCATCTCCTCACCTATTGCAGGATGTCAATACCAAAAGTTGGTATTTGGACAGTGGATGTTCACGCCATATGACATGGGATAAAACCATGTTTTCATCTTTCAAGTCCTACAATGGTGGGACCGTATCTTTTGGTAATGATAAGAAAGGAAAGATCATTGGGATTGGTAACATAACTGGTGAAAATTCATTACTAATTGAGGATGTGCTGTTAGTCTCTCATCTAAAGCATAATCTCATTAGCGTTAGCCAGCTATGTGACAAAGGATACAAAGTAACCTTCACTCCTAATAACTGTATTATTCATGATTCAGTTAAAGGACAAACCATTGAAGGGTTACGGATAGGAAATGTTTATAAATTAGATATGAACATATCCTCATCCAATGTATGCCTATCAGCCACTACCGAAAGCACATGTCAATTGTGGCATAAGCGTCTTGGTCATGTCAACTATGATCTCCTGAAGTTCCTCCAAAAGAATAAGTTAGTGAGAGGACTTCCTGAGACAAGTTTCAAAAAGGAAGGATTGTGTGGTCCATGCCAGAAGGGTAAACAACACAAAACCTCCTTTAAAAGCAAGAAAGACATAACCACGTCTAAGCCACTTGACTTAATCCACATGGACCTGTTTGGACCAGTGGATGTCAAAAGTATAAGTGGAAAATCCTATGCTTTCGTTCTTGTTGATGATTATTCTAGATATACTTGGGTATATTTTCTTGCACATAAGAATGAAGCCTTGAAATGTTTCAAGGAGTTCTATAATCTTGTATGTAATGAAAAGAATGATAAAATCATCAAAATAAGAAGTGACCAAGGTGGAGAGTTCAATAGTGAAGTGTTTGAAGAATTCTGTAAAGAAAAAGGAATTCAACATCACTTTTCTAATCCTAGAACACCACAACAAAATGGAGTGGTGGAAAGGAAAAATCGAACTCTTCAAGAGATGACAAGATGTATGATTCTCGGAAATAACTTGCCTAAATATTTATGGGCTGAGGCTGTGAACACCTCATGTTATATTATCAACCGAGTACATCTTAGAAATCATCTACAAAAGACTCCATATGAACTATATCATGGGAAGAAACCTAGAATTTCCTATTTTAAAGTTTTTGGAGCAAGATGCTTCATCTTAAATGAAAAGGATCATCTTGGAAAATTTGATTCTAAAAGTGATGAAGGTATCTTCATAGGTTATTCCACAAATTCTAAGGCTTATAGAGTTTATAACCTGAGAACATTTAAAGTGGAACAATCTATGCATGTCGCTTTTGATGAATCCATCATTGGTCTTCCAAAAGATGGAAATGATGAAGGTTTGACACCCTGCACTACACCTTCAACACTTGATGACAATCATGTTGTTGATGATGGTATAAATCTCCCAAAAGTTTGGAAGGAACACCGTGATCACCCTATGGAGCAGATCATTGGTCCAGCAGACCTTCCTGTAAGGACAAGAAGGAATGTCCTTGATGAAACATGTCAATGGACAGCCTTCATCTCAAACATTGAACCAAAGAACTTCAAAGAAGCAGAACCACATCCTGATTGGATATTGGCCATGCAAGAAGAATTGGATCAATTTGTCCGAAATAATGTATGGGAACTTGTTCCTCCTCCCATTAATTATCCTATTGTGGGTACAAAGTGGGTATTTAGGAACAAGTTAAATGAAGATGGAGATGTTATAAGAAATAAGGCTAGATTAGTAGCACAAGGCTACAATCAACAAGAAGGCATAGACTATGATGAAACTTATGCTCCTGTTGCTAGACTTGAATCTATTCGTATGATATGTGCCTTAGCAAGTCATATGAATATGAAACTCTATCAAATGGATGTCAAAAGTGCCTTCCTAAATGGAGTCATTAAGGAAGAAGTCTATGTTAAACAGCCTCCTGGATTTGAGGATCCTAGTAATCCTGAATATGTTTATAGACTAAAGAAAGCTCTTTATGGTCTAAAACAAGCTCCTAGAGCATGGTATGAAAGATTGACAACTTTTCTTCTTAAGAAAGGTTACAAAAGAGGAGCAATTGATCATACTCTATTTACCAAACATGATGGTAAAGAAATGATCATAGTCCAAATTTATGTGGACGACATCATTTTTGGTGCTACAATCTTGAAATTGTGCGCTGAATTTGAGAAACTCATGCAAGAGGAATTTGAGATGTCTTCTATGGGAGAATTGAATTTCTTCCTAGGACTTCAAGTTAAACAAATTGAAGAAGGCATTCTATTGAGTCAAACTAAGTATACTAAAGAGTTACTTAGAAAATTTGACAAGGATAGTCAAAAGACATATCCTACTCCTATGAGCACTAGCATAAGTCTTTGTAAAGATGAAGAAGGCGCATCAGTAGACATCAAACTTTATCGAAGTATTATCGGGAGTCTACTATACCTTACCTCATCTAGACCAGACATTATGTTTAGCGTATGCTTGTGTGCTAGATATCAATCTGATCCTAAGCAATCACACATGCGTGCTCTAAAGAGAATACTTGGATATCTAAGATATACCCCATCTCTTGGTATATGGTATCCAAAAGGATCAACTATTGATCTAATAGCATATTCAGATGCTGATTTTGCTGGATACAAGGTTGATAGAAAAAGTACAAGTGGGAACTACTTTTTCTTAGGATCATCCTTAGTATCATGGAACAGCAAGAAACAAAATTCAGTTGCTTTGTCAACTGCTGAAGCTGAGTATGTTTCAGCAGCTAGTGCGTGCGCCCAAGTCCTTTGGATGAAACAGACATTAAAAGATGTTGGGCTATGTTATTCACAAATTCCTATATTTTGTGATAAGACAAGTGCAATAAGTATTTCAGAAAATCCTGTTCTTCATTCAAGAACTAAGCACATTGATCTAAGGCATCATTTCCTTAGAGATCATGTTGCGAAAGGAGATATATGTGTCAAGTTTGTTTGTACTGAAAAACAACTTGCTGACATCTTTACTAAGCCTCTTGATAAAGACAGATTTTCATTCTTACGGAGAGAACTTGGAATGGTTGATCTTGAAGAAGTCTAAAGGTAACTTATGATCAATTTCCTATACTCTATAGTTACAATGTAGACTTCATTCGGAATATTTGATGAAGCCCACAACCTGTCCAACGATTGGAAATGTTACTGGCATTCAACAGTCACTCTGACAGCCTCCAACGGTTAAAAATGGGGTGGTCAAACGGTTAGAAATTAGTGGGATAAAATCAGATCAAGTTACATCTTAACCTCCCACTACTTTCTTGCTCAAACCTCCTTGGCCCACTCTCTGCTAAACCGCCTCTAAACTCCCCGCAACCTCCTTTTACTTCCTTTTAAAAGGACTTTCATTCCTCACCCTTACTCCCTTCATCACAAAATGACTCAAAAGGGATCTAGGTCAGGAAAGACTCGCGGCGCCAGTCGTCAGACTAAGGCGACGTATATGTCTCAGGAGGATCATACCGGCAGAGTTGAAGAACCTGTGGAGGTTGAGCCTCCTCGTCATGCTCAGAAGCGCCCTGGAAAGGAAATCCTTTCTACTGGGTCCAAGAAAGCGAGAGTTGATGAGGAAGAATCTTCAATTCATCCTGACAACTTCCTCAGCACTACTCACCTTCAGCTCTTCAACCACAAGTTCAAAGATCGTCAAGTCCAACATGGATACGCCTACGACCTGGACTCGTTCCCAACACTCAATTTGAAAAGGAAGTTTTGCTCTTGGAACTCTGTTGTTGCTAATCCTCGCAACTGTTACCAAGATTTGGTTCGAATCTTCTTTGCAAACTTGAGGGTTGATGATCAGGGGATGATCCAGTCAATGGTAAAGGGGGTCTCCATCAAATTGAATCCCCAAATTATTGCTGAGATCTTGGACTTGGACAGATCTGACTGTCGTGACTTCTGCTTCCCAGAATGGGACCCTGAAACCTCCATGTCTCCATCTGAGGCACTAAAGGTTGTCATGGACGGCTTGGATCTTGGCGGCGAACGGATTACTCTATCCAGGCCCCCTATGCTAGGAAGGTTAGTACTTCACATATTAATGTACAATTTCCTTCCTCGAGGTGGTCGGTTGCAGTTTGAACCATACTATAATCTGTTGGTTGCGGCTAAGATCATTCAAGGGGATGAACAGTTAATCGATCTTCCGTATGTCATGTATCGGTTGATTATTAAAATTTGGGCGGAACCCAAGGTCATGGGTCAGAAACAGAGAAACACTGATCTACCATTTGGTAATGTGTTCACTATCTTCTTTGAAAAGTTTGGAGTTCCCTTGTCCGGAGAACGGCCTCTGGTGCCTACATCTGCGTATGGCTATGACAACTTCATCAACACTGGATGGCAATTCTGTGATGAAGTGGACTGTTACTTCAATGACAAGTCTGCCAAAACATCCAAGTACCTGGAAGGTGTCCCCATACCAGCCCCTGTGATTGATCTGGTCCCATGCTCAGCTATCTTCAAGAGCAAGGCTGCCTCTGGACAGTTGCCTAAGTCCTCTGATTATGGGACTTTAGGGTTACAACACTCGTCTAATGCAGTTGATCTTGCTCATGTTATGGATATGCTCCGGGACATGGAGAGATCTTATACTGATCTGGTACTCCAAGTCAGCAATGATTCCAGGCCTCCTCCAACTCCTCAGACTGCTAGCTCATCTTCACAAGTAGATCTTCAACCCTTGTTGGAAAGGCTTGATAGGATCGAAGCTGAGAACAAGGAACTCAAGACCCTCCTTTTGGAATCTCAGAAGAATTCTCCTGCTGGTGGCTCTACCTCATCATCTCCCTCCACAGCCTCCATACTGGCCTTGGTAAAGGCAGAACTGGATAAGTTCTATAATATCCTGTTCAAGCAGTATGATGACTTCGCTGAGCTCCATAAAATTCTAAGGAATGAGATGGATTTGGAGAAGCGAAGGGTCAAGGGCTTTGAGGAGGACTTGATGCAGAAGCTGGACACATATCAAGGGTCTCTTAAGACGTTGGACAAAGCTGTTAATAACAACTTTGTATCCATCTATGCCCTTTTGGACCACAGTAAGGATCTTATCACTAAAATCCTTAAGTCCCAAGGCAACGAAAAGATTCCTCCTGTGTCTGTTGGTGGTATACCTATGGATAGAACTTCCAATCCAAAAACCCACCGAGCCTCTGCAAGTAGATTCACAGAAGAGCCCATGTCTCCGAGAAAGCCTTCTAGTAAGCATTCCAGTCAGCGTTCCACGAAGCGTGCCCCCAGTTGTACTTCCTCTTCCAATGTGGAAATCAGTGATTCGGACTAAGGTCACTCTTTTTCACTCTACTAAAATTCTGTCATTTTGTTCTTTCGTTTTCACAAGAAAAGCGTCTGTCCCTTGGTCGTGATGTTCCATTCCACGCCCTCATGAACTTTTGATCTTCTTATAGTCAAGTCACTTAGAATATATCCCCGCTTTAATTCAGGGGGAGTTTGATTCTTTTTGATTTTGACAAAGGGGGAGATTTCAATACTGATTAATCATGCTATATGGTTGTCATCATCAAAAAGGGGGAGATTGTTTCATCTCTATCCTGCATTAGTTTTGATGATAACAATGATTAACAATATTGAAACGATATTAAGTAATCTTGTTGAAACTGGAATCTCATTAGCAATGTAGACTACATACTGAATCCAGATGTAGGCTACATAAAGTTACATTGTTAACTGCTTGTGCTAATGGAGACTTCATATGGAAATCTGTATGTAGACTACATCACAGTGATAGTTCATATACTTGGACAAATTCAGTTGTCTGGTATTGCATGTGGACTACATGTAACTATCATATGTAGGCTACATGTCGGTTAAACAGTTTCCACACTTAGCAGTTTCTTGACAGTTCAGGACAGTCTTGTTATTTGAATCAAAGCTTATCCTTTAGAAGTTAAAAGGTGCAAGCGGTTGTTGAATTCAAATTACAAACCGACACAACCGTTCATCTCTTTTCCTATATCTATACCTTACAATCTTGAGAAGAAACTATTTTTTTTTCTTTGAAATTTATACAAGCGCACAAAAAGCAAACTCAACTCTCGCAGATTCTCTACTTTCAATCTTTCCCGAGAGTTCCCTTCTCCTTCAAAGCAAAGTTTCCCGCTGCCATATACTCTGAAGCTTTGAAGTACTCTGCACAGATTCATCAGTTGAATCCAACTCTTGTGCAGAAAGAGACGTGTTCCCACAACAAAGAATCTACACCGTCAAGGTTGTTGCTTAGCCTGCAAAAGCAAAGTTGTGAGTTTCTTTTGTTGATCTGAAAACAAAGGGGTTTCTGGTTTAGCCCACTGAAAACCATTGTACAGGTTCTTTGGCAGATCCTATTGAAAAGCCATCGTTAATAAGAAAAGCCTCAAGTGGTTACTTGGGGAGTGGAGTAGGTTATTTGCAGTAATAACCGAACCACTTTAAAAGACTTGTGTTCTTTACTTTTCTGCTATTCTATTGATTGTCCATTCAATTCAAATATTGGACAAACGCGAAGTTTAGAAAGCCACGATTCCAACAAGGGGGAGCATTGCAGAGTGTGCAGCGCTCGTGGAAGAGTTCGATCGGCTCAGCGGAAGGCTTTGAAGCGACGCGGGCAGAACATGCACCAGCTGTGTGTTACAGCAGGTGCTATAGCAAGCCTACGGGGACTTTGATTTAATTAGAATAGGCTGAGTCTGTGAGATCAGAGGAGTAGCTATTCTGAATTAATCCGAGTGTGTAGGTGTGTGAGACACAAGTCAGAGCCTGTTCTGATTGTGTGATTGACTAGCTAAGGTTGAGTAGCATAGGTTGTGTTGAGTCGAACCGTGTTGTACGACAGTCCTTTGAGACTAGTGGATTGAGTACTGGAGTACAGTCCTCCCCAGACGTAGGCAGTTGGCCGAACTAGGTGAACAAATCGTTGTTCATTGTTTCATCTTTCTGCACAAGATCCGAGTGTACAAGAGTCTGCTATACCAGCTGCTTGTACACAATTTGCAACCTAGAGGCGCTGCGAATTTCACACACCATTATCAATGCAACAACATAGCATCATAGTCAAAACACATAATGTCATTCGTGCAGTTGTCCATACCTTCCTCCCCTTTTTGGTGTAAATGCCACAGGCCTTTAAGCCTCCGGAGGAGGCTGCGCTGGGTACTTCATGTCCATGATGAGATTGGGAATCTGTGCCTGCTGCAACGTGAGAAAGTTGCCCTAGCCCAGATGCCCTCTTGACCTGGTATTGCAGCTGCTGGAACCTAATCTGGAACATCTTCAGTAACCCCTTCGAGATCATTGATGTGGCTCCCAATAAACAACTTGTAATCTGATTTTCTCGTCGAGAGTGTGTTTTCTAAATAGCGAGGGAAGGTACTTTGAAGCAAGCTTTTCATCAGTGTTGGAACGCGAATAGGTTCAGAGTTGCCTTCTTCTGGCTGATCTTCTGTCATTTCTCACATCTGTTCTGGATCGTCTGTTCGAATAGTTTCTTGTACTTTCTGAGTCTCTTTCTCTGCTGGCTCCTGAGACTCCTCCTTCTCCTTTTCTGTGTGTGTGGTCATGCTATAGGCAACGAGGCAAGATTCTCTTCTCTCCAGATCCACTTATTGTCACGCCTCGTGCTTGGGTCTATCCTTCTGATATGATAGTTTCTTTTAATATGTAATAACACCGTCTTTTCTCCTTCCATGCTGCTAGTTTTTCTGCAAGTCTGGATGTGATTGGAGAGATCTTCTCAGCTTCCCTGACAAACACCATCTTGTTAGTTGTCTTGGGTCCAGTGAATCCAATGCCTCTCTTATCCTTGATTGGTCTCTACATAGATAGAATGGAGTCTAGCTTGCTGGTTCCGGTGTTGAGCATTCTCTGAAACTTCTTGACAGACCTCAGTTCTTCTGTGACTTCAGCAAGTTCTTTTTGCAACCGATTGATGATTTCGTAGTGCTCAGCTTTTTCTTTATCCAAGATACTGTTTTGCCTTTGTAGCTGAGTGTTCTTCTCTTTTAAATTGCTGATGGTGGTGTTGAGCTTGGTGTTGATGCTTACTACTTCAGTCCACTTTGTGTACAAGAGGGAGAATTTTTCGATAATGCATTCTTTGCTAGGTTCATCATCTTCACTGTTTTCAATGTCCGACTCTTCACTGGAACAACTTCTGGTATAGAGTTTTGAAATTGTAGAAGTCAGAGCCAAAATATTATTGTTGTTCTCTTCAGGCACATCCTCTTCAGAATCTTCATCACTCCATGTAGCTATCAAGAACTTGTTGTTCCTTTTGCGAGTATTTGCACAGTCTGCTTGAATGTGTCTGTATCCCTCGCATTCTTTGCACTGAATCCTTTTGGATCGATTGAACCGATTATGCTCTCTAAGATTAGACTTCTGGTTTCTAGTTTGAAAATTTCCTCTGGACTTGTACTGGAAATTGTACTGGACATTCTGTCCCATCACTTTCCTATTCACACAATGGAGGTTGCATTATGCTCTGCCATTCTCTCATACTCATCTTCCTTCAGCTTTTTTTTTTTACCAAGATCTTTTAATCTGTGTGTTGAGCACGCCGCTCTGATACCAATTAAAATTGCTGAAGGCTGGATGACAGGAATTTGTCCAACTTGTCAGTAGTACAACTTCTTGGATAATCTGCGCAATATGATGAGACGACAAATAATAATCGATCCTACTTGCTAAGTGCATAAGAGTGATATCCCTGTTCGGCTAAACCAGCCTACGTCTGGGGGGCTTATCCCAAGCCCGTGGGAACCAATTCACTATATCAAGATCGAGTACAAGGACGTTATAGAACAACAGACTCCCTCTTTATTCTAACCTTTACTCATCTAATAGTAATTGACATTCAGGCTCCCCCTGAATGTGAGACCTCCCGTTTCTACCCACCGTTTGAGTCTTTCTTCCAAATAGACTCTCCTCCGTCTTGTCACGGCCCGTTTGTTTGGACTCATAAAATTAAGGTTGGTCCGGGCCATGACAAAGGAAATTGGACTAAGTGACTTAACCCATCACTTAGCCCAAAGGCTAGCCCACGTAGACTAGCCCAAAGAAGAGGAAGACCCAACCCAAGTCCCGGAAGAGCGTGGAACCTCATAGAAGACCCTGGAAGCTTCCGGAAGATGGTGGAAAGGTCTCCACCCTTGTAGATATCCTAGAATATTCTAGACTTGTATTTATGACCGTAGGATAGAATTAATCTTGGCCGTCCATCGAGGAGGCCTAAGTGTATAAATAGGGGAGGAGTCATTTGCTCCAAACCATCCTTTGCAATACAAATCATTCTCTCACAAGCTCTTTGCTCTCTAGCTTTCAAGTTCTCTTGTTGTCTTAGTACATCAAGCGACTTTCGGGGAAGGCTTTCTTAGCTAGTTTGGGTGAAAGTCCTAGCTAAGCGCCGCACGACTTAGTAGTCAACATCTAAGTCCGTGACAGTCTGGTGTTGTTGATAGCACAAGATTGGATGCTATCCAGGTTTGTGTTTAATGCTTGTGAACTACTCAATATCAGCTCACGGTTTTCTCCTCCAAGCATGTCTTCATAGGCTGTGGTGTTGCTTGTATATATATTGAGATGCACCCCACAAATCCAGCCAATTTGTTGAGATTTATTTTTTTGAATATCCTTATTTTCTGAGATTTGTTTGTTGACTCATTTGAATATTTGTTGCAATCCCATTGTTACTTGATATCTTTCCAATGTTATCTTTAAGAATCAACATTATCTTTAAGCCCATATTTTCGGATTTAGTCACGGATTCGAGCTCCCGTATTTGAGGGGATCGTCACACGAGGTTGTGCAAGTATACCATATACATCCACAGAATTGAATGGTGTTGCTTGGTGGTTGGATTTCTAATCGAGGGCTTTCTTGCAGGGCACTCTTTTCCTTGTTTATAAACTCTTTATGACTGTTTTTTCATCTTTAAGCTCATTTTAAAGAAAAAAATTTAGAACTACCCCTCCTCACTATCTGATTTCCAAACATGGAGAACATGGCACCCATTCTTGAGCTCCTTCGCCTTCAGCTCGGTGAAAGCTTCAGGGTCCTCGGCGAGTCCCAAGGGGTCGAAGCTTCAAAGTCCTCGGCACGTCCCAAGTACTCATCTTCGCTTGGGATTTGTGCTGGAATTCGAAATCCGGAGAAAGCAGTGGGAGTCCGGAAGCTGCCCATGCCTGAAAGTGTGTTTGATGGTGGTAGGCAATTGGTTGATGATCAACATGGAAGCTGCCCATTGTTCCAAGCCCATTAATCACTGGAACCAATTAATGTGTGCTGATTGATGGTCTGACCAGCCCCCGCCTGAGGAGGCACCGAAACCTAGTTGGTTTCTGTCCAGCAGGGGATGGAGAAGATAGAGCCATTGTTGAAGCAGCCAAGATTAAGATGAGACCGGTTTTATTGTGAATGGTCTCATTGCGAAATAGAACTATCCAAAAACGAGACATTTCACCAAGGAAAGAGGTATATTAGAAATCAGACTGTGGGTTTTTTCCATTTTAAATACAATCTATTGCTTATGATTGTGTTTTCTCGCTTTTGCATCTATAAGTTGAATGGTTGATTTTGGAGATTATGGTCGAGTGTGGGGGTCGTAGCATTCATGAGGCAATACGTGAGTGGAAGTTTTGAATAAGACATTGGGAATTCCTGGCATCCGTTGAGGGTAATGATGGACATGCCAATTGGGTGGTGGTGTTGACAAAGTACATCAGACCTTGTCCTCCTCTAGTCGGGTTTTCAAATTGGAGTCGTGGAGATCTTGTGCACATTTTCGATAACTTTGCTTGGAAGTTGGCCACGGGAAAAGAAACAATTTCTGACCTTAATGCCTGCTGCTGCTTGGATTAGAGTGAGACATTACTGGCAATGGATTGTTGTTAGCAAGGTATCTAGTTTGTGATTTTTTTTTGTTTGAATTTCCAAATTTTTCTTTATTATTTAGCTGTAGCACTACCAAGTAATCAAGTATGTGTAACTTGTAATATCGTCTAGTCATATTCTTAGAAACTATTTCTTTTCCTTTTTTATCAGATTTTAATTGATTCTCTATAAATTGTTCTTATGGTAATTGAATTTTTACTAGTTTAGAGCTAATTAAATCTATATTTCGATTTTTTCCTTCGGGAACCCTCAACTTCAGATGTAAAACGGCCATTTATCCGCAACAACATAATTTCAGACTCAAGAGGTCAGCAAAGGAATACACGTGTTCGGGATGGGGGAGAAGCGCTCGTGAGAAATCTCACAATATACCCACTAGGACAATCAAAAGGAATGCCCAATTCTGGGTAGATTGATTGTACCATGCCTTAGTAAGTGTCATCTTCTTAAATTGCAACATTGTTGTAAACAAGACAAAGATGAGAGAGAAAGTGGGGAATACGACAAAAAGTGGGGAATCGATTTCAAAATCCAGGACTGTCGTTGCTCTAGATGAGCCAACCGTCGTTCTGGAGGAGGGTGAGATTGGAAGTGGTGAGCAATTGGTAAAGGGTTCGGATGCTCCGAATGGCTTCTTCGGAGACAGAGCTCGAGATTTTTGGACCGTATACTTGATCAAGGGCCGTGGACATTCGACAATCGGCCGCTTGTATTGAAGCCGTGGGTGCCGAAAGAGCATTATAATTTGGATTCTGTGAATCCCTCCCTGTGTGGGTCAGATTTCCGCGTCTGCCGGTGCACCTCAGGAAGATTGATGCTTTAAGCCGAATTTCTAGTGTTGTCGGAAGGCCCATTCGAACTGATGGATTTACCCAGGGAACAACAAAGCTTATGTATGCAAGGGGTTTTTGCATCTAGAGAATTAAAAAGTGTCATCAATGTAAAGGGACCGAATGGATTCTACTTAGAGCAAGAGGTAGAGTATGACTGGTATCCTCCGACGTGTGAACACTGTCAAGTCTTCGGTCACACGCAAAAGTCATGTAGTAAGATGCGGTTAGAAGTGGTTAAGAAGACTACCTTTTCTCAAAGAGTGGTCTTGGAACCTGTTGTGGTGGAGACTACTAGAAAAATTGCAAATGAATCAAAGAAAACATCTCCTGAAAATGTGATAAATGATGTTGATAACTCGTTGGCGTCCACTGTAGAGGAAACGGTGTTATCTGAAGGTGATGCAGATCTGTTAGAGGAAATGAGCTCAGATGCTCCTATAATGACTGCAAGACAGGAAAAGGAATTAACGTAACTATCTCGAGAGAGAGAGAAAGGGTCACCTGCCAGTTAATGCTAATCAACTAAACCAAAAGTTGGAAGAAAGTGAAACACCATTTATTGAGGTAAGAAGAAAACAGGAAAAAAAAAAAGGAAATCTGTGAGCAATTCTCAGTTAACCGAAGGGGGTCATTTTGTGAACAAGTATTCTCGGCGCTCTAAGGGAATAGGCATTGGGGAAAAATTTTCTCTTGTTTAAATGTTAAACATCGCGAATTGGAATATTAGAGGCATCAATTTTGCCTCCAAACAATGTGAGATTTATAGTTTGATTCGGAAGTCGGTCTTGGGTTAGTGAGTGTTCTAGAGGCAAAGATTAAAGCTAATGATGTGGTGTCTATTTGTAATAAATGCATTAGAAGTCGAAATTGGTCTTCGTACTGTTTCTTTGATGGCAGAAGTAGTAAAGGGAGAATGTTGATTGTCTGGAACCCCCTGGTCTACTCCATCAATGTCTACTATGCTAATTCGTAGCATGTTGTTTGTGAAACTATTTGGAGTGGCAAGGCCTTCATTGTTGCTTTTGTGTATGGGTTCAACAACCCATCTGATAGGAATCAATTGTGGGAGAAGTTGCTATCGTTTTATTCTAGTATAAATAAACCTTGGGCAATCCTTGGTAATTTTAATTGCATTGCGGTTTCAGATGAGAAAATGACGGGTTGTCCTGTTAGGAGTAAGGATGTTAAAGAGCTTAATTCCTTTTTTACTTGCACTGATCAGGGTTGTCCAAGCTTCAGGTCAGTGGCTGACATGGTCTGATAAACACCTTAGTCCGCATAGAATTTGGTGTAAGCTTGACAGGATTTTGGTCAATCAGCTTTTCTATGATACCTTTGCTTCTGCTGTGGGGCATTTTGATGATCCGGGCATCTCTGATCGTTCGGCTGCCATCCTCAGAGTTGCTATGATCAAGAGCAAAGTTCACTGATTCAGATTCCAAGCTTTCTGGATCTTCACTGAAGAATTTTCCAGATCTATTGAAAAATCCTGGAAAGGGCCGAGCAGAAATCTTTTTGAAGTTCAGAAAATTTTGAAAGGAGTTAAGCGTGGCTTAATTAATGATACAAAATCATTTCAGGGAGACATGGGAAGGAGAGTCGAAGAATCTAGAAGCAATCTTATCAACGTGCAAAAGATGCTCAGTAATGACTCTTGCAATGAGCATTAGATGACCAAGGAAGCTGAGAGCGCTTTGGATCATTGGACTGCTCTAAAATATCAGCACATCTATAATTGTCAAAAAGCGAGAATCAATTGGGCTAGAGAAGGGGACCTCAATTCTAGGTTTTTTCATAATGTGATAAAAGGTAGAATGGATGCAAACATGATTTTATCGGTGATGTTCCCTGATGGCTCTAGGTCTTTTGATGAGAATGATATAAAGAGTTGCTTCTCTAAATACTTCAATGACCAATTTAAATCTGAGTTCTCCAGTATTCCAATTGATTAAGCTATTTTTGTTTCTGGATATAAATTCCTTCCTGAGAAGTGTATCAGATTGGTTGCTGATGTTTCGCGTGATGAAGTGACTGGTGTCATTAGAAATCTCCCGTCCTTTAAAGCTGCTGGGCCAAATGGTTTTAACTGTGAGTTCTATAAGGCTATCTGGAACATGCATGGGGATGATATCTTCAAGGGTATTAGACAGTTTTTTAGAGATTGCAATATGCCTTTTGGAGTTAATTCTACATTCATTCTAAAGGTGAAATCGCCTAAGAGTCCCAGTGAATATAGACCTATCAGTTGTTGCAATATTCTATACAAAATAATTTCTAGGATCATTGCAAATCGGCCGAAAGGTGTCCTGCCTAGATTGATAAACTCTGCTCAGGCCGCATACATTCCTGGAAGAAGTGGCACTTCAACTGAAATATTATCTAGAGGCAAAGATTAAAGCTAATGATGTGGTGTCTATTTGTAATAAATGCACTAGAAGTCGAAATTGGTCTTCGTACTGTTGCTTTGATGGCAGAAGTAGTAAAGGGAGAATGCTGATTGTCTGGAACCCCCTGGTCTACTCCATCAATGTCTACTATGCTGATTCGCAGCTTGTTGTTTGTGAAACTATTTAGAGTGGAAAGGCCTTTATTGTTGTTTTTGTGTATGGGTTCAACAACCCATATGGTAGGAATCAATTATGGGAGAAGTTGCTTTCGTTTTATTCTAGAATAAATAAACCTTGGGTGATCCTTGGTGATTTTTATTGCATTGCGGCTTCGAATGAGAAAATGAATGGTTGTCCTGTTAGGAGTAAGGATGTTTAAAGAGCTTAATTCCTTTTTTTAGTTGCACTGATTTCAGAGATGTTCAAGCTTCAGGTCAATGGCTGACATGGTCTGATAAACACCTTAGTCGGCATAGAATTTGGTGTAAGCTTGACAGGATTTTGGTCAATCAGCTTTTCTGTGATATCTTTGCTTCTGTTGTGGGGCATTTTGATGATTCGGGAATCTCTGATCATTCGCCTGCCATCCTTAGAGTTGCTATGATCAAGAGGAGAGTTCATTGGTTCAGATTCCAAGCTTTCTGGATCTTCACGTGAAGAATTTTTCAGATCTATTGAAAAATTCGGGAAAGGGCCGAGTAGAAATCTTTTTGAAGTTTAAAATTTTTTGAAAGGAGTTAAGCGTGGGTTAATTAATGATATGAAATCATTTCGAGGAGACATGGGAAGGAGAGTTGAAGAATCTAGAAGCAATCTTATCAACGTGCAAAAGATGCTCAGTATTGACTCTTGCAATGAGCTTTTGATGACCAAGGAAGCTGAGAGCCTTTGAATTATAGGACTATTCTAAAATATCAACACATCTATAACTGTCAAAAAGCGAGGATCAATTGGGCTAGATAAGGGGACCTCAATTCTAGGTTTTTTTTCATAATATGATAAAAGGTAGAAAGGATGCAAACATGATTTTATCGGTGATGCTCCCTGATGGCTCTATGTCTTTTGATGAGAATGATATAAAGAACTGCTTGCAAAGACCAAAATCCGAGTTCTCCAGTGTTCCAATTGATGAAGTTATTTTTGTTTCGGATCTAAAGTCCTTCCTGAGAAGTGTATCGGATTGGTTGCTTATGTTTCGCGTAATGAAGTGACTGGTGTCATTAGAAATCTCCCATCCTTTAAAGCGGCTGGGCCAGATGGTTATAACTGTGAGTTCTATAAGGCTATCTGGAACAGGCATGGGGATGATATCTTCAAGGGTATTAGACAATTTTTTTAGAGATTGCAATATGCCTTTTGGAGTTAATTCTACATTCATTCCAAATGTGAAATCTCCTAAGAGTCCCAGTGAATATAGACCTATCAGTTGTTGCAATATTCTATACAAAATAACTTCTACGATCCTTGCAAACCGGCTGAAAGGTGTCTTGCCTAGATTGATAAACTCTGCTTAGGCCGCATACATTCCTGGAAGAAGTGTCACACAGAATATTTTCCTTGCTCAGGAATTAGTTTCTCAGTATGGGGGATCTAGTTTGAGTAGCAGATGCTTAATGAAGATTGATTTATCCAAAGCGTATGACACAGTTGATTGGGCCTTCTTAAAAAATTGCTTGAGGTTATTTGGTTTCCCAGTGTTATTTATAAATTGGATTATGGCATATGTCTCTACTGCTAGATTCTCAGTTCTCATAAATGGGGAGCTTTCCGGGTATTTTGAGAGTGAGAGAGGTATTAGACAAGGCGATCCTTTATCTCCTTTCTTGTTCACTCTTGTTATGGAGGTGCTCTCTCGTAGACTGGATAAAATCAGATTTTCTCTGGGCTTTAAATTCCTGCAGAAAAATCTTCTTGACTCACTTAACCTTTGCTGATGACCTTCTGGTTTTTTGTGGAGCTGATAGCTCGTTTATTTCCTTGGTTCGTGTAGCCCTTCGTGCTTTCTCTTCATTGTCAGGCTTGAAGATCAATGAAGGTAAATCTTGTATATTTTTTGGGGATAGGAGCTCTGTTGATAGAAGTAGAAACCCACCATCTAATTGGCTGAGTGTGGGTGAGCTCAGTAAGAAATGGAGTATACTTAATGCCAAGTATGACTAGTTAGTTCCACACATTTTTTTTGCCAGAGCCAGCGATTTTTTTTATCAGATCCATGTCAGCCGAATCAGGCAAGTACAAGAGACTCGACAACTGAGTAAAAAAGAGAGCTATCTAAGAAAGATATAACGAGGCAAAGGCATCCCCAAGGCCGATAAAAAATCGAGAAATGAAAAACAATGGCCCTCAAGCGCCGTCAAGGATAAAAACCTTGACTAAACTGAGTCTGTTGTTTTGTAACGTCATTGTACTCGATCTTGATATAGTGAATTGGTTCCCACGTACTTGGGATAAGCCCCAGACGAAGGTTGGTTTAGCCGAACTGGGTTATCACTCTTGTGTCCTTTAGCAGTAGTTTACTTTCAGTCGTTTTATTATAATGTGCTAATTGTGTAAACCAAGACAAGAGTCAAAAGCCTTGGCTCGTGAGTCATGGTTGTGTAAACCAAGATATACTAGCATCTCTTTTCATTTCTCAGGCGATATGAGACATATTCCCAAGTGCATATTCTCAACATGAACCGCTTCACTCCACTTCTCTGCTGCAACTACCAGTGAAGATTTGGTGAAATCTCCGCTCGATCAATCTTTCACTCTGTGAAAAAGAAACTAGAAAATTCAGCATTATAATAAAATATTAAGTATGTAATTAGACGAAATCTTCTCCTGAATAGTCTTCCAACTGTGAAAAGAAAAATCAGTAATATAAGAAAGCATAATACATGCATTTTGCTGTTCATCATTATGTGTACAGAAAAAATAATTTATATTGAAAAATAAAATAATTCTTCCTCGACACGGCCGCAACCATTCTCTGATATAAACCGCCATTCTTCATATCCTCTTCGGCATCCTATATTTTTCAATAAAGTCGTATTAAGAGGTAGCAAACATTTAGGGAATTGGTCACACTACATTCTTTTTTACCATGTTACTTTAGTCAGATTAATGTAAAAAATATTGATTTTTTTGTTCAAAATACAGGAATTGAAGAAGATTGTACATTGTTATAGTAAGAATTGAAGCAACATGTGCTAACCTGTATTTTATAGCAAGTGCTCTCCGAAACTGTTTCAAATAAATCATTAGTCTCAAAATTTTTTATAAAAAGTATTCATAACTAGATTTATCAACTTACCACTTGAATCGATTCAATTTGCTTGGTTGTTGCAACTGTCAATGAAGATTTAGCAAAATTGCCGGCTCGATCACTCCGTGAAAAAGAAAATTAAAAAAAACAGCAATTTAATAAAATATTGAGTATTTCATTTCACAAAATCTCCTCCGAACACTCTGCCAACTATGAAAAAGAAAAGAAAAAAAATCAGCAATACAATAAAGCAGAGTACATATGTTTTGTTCGTAATCAATATGTAAAGAAAATTTAACATAAAAATAATTTATATTGAAAAATCAAAGAATTCCGCCGCTTGATATAAAGCGGCGTTCTTCATATCTGCTATCGCATCATATATTATCCAACAAAGTCGTATTAAGATCGTATCGATATTTAAGAAATTGCTCACACTACATTCTGTTTTTACTAATGTTACTTAGTTGAATTAATGTGGTAAGATAATAGCAAGAACTAGGACACGTACTTAGAAATCTTTTTATTAAAATTTGTGATTTTAAAGAAGATTATGCATTGTTAACGTAGGAAATAAAGCAACGTATGTGTTATATAGCACTCCTAAGCACCTGAGTCAGTTCCGAAACTATTACAAATAATTCATTACTCTTAAATTTTTGTATCCATTACCAGATTCATCAACTTACTAGTTTAACCGACCCACTTGGTCTCAATATAAAGCGGCCTCTTCATCACATCCTATATTTGTTAACAAAGCCGTATAAAATTCCTACAAACATTTCAATAATTCCTCACAATAATTCTTTTTTACTAATGTGACTGTAGTTGAAAAATGTGGAACACGTAATATGATTTGTACTTGATTTTTTTTATTAAAAGTAGAGAAAATAAAGAAGATCATGCATTGTTCCCGTAAGAGATGAAGCAACATATGTCTAACCTGCACACTGATGTATTCCAAGCATCCATGTAACTCAGCTTTGAAACAGTTACAAATAATCCATTACTCTCAAATTTTTATGATACAAAAAATTATCCATTACCAATTCAATCGATTCACTTGGTTGTGGTGCTGCAACTGTCTTTGAAGATTCGGCAAAATCTTCGCTCGATCACTCTTCCACTATGTAAAAAGAAAAGAAAAAATCGGCACTAAATTAAAATATTGAGTACCTGATTCGGCGAAATCTCCTCTCGAACATTCTTCCAACTGTGAAAAAGAATAAAAATCAGCAATATTGAAACAGAGTATGTGTATAAAAACATTTTAACATAAATAATTTATAATGAAAAAGTAAGGAATTCTCCCTCGACATGGAAAAACTGAGCTAAATGAATTCGTCTCGATAAGAATAACAAATAGGTATTCGAGCTAACTGGCCTGATTTGACTCGTCCTAAAGTAACCCATGTGGAGTTGAACTGACGCAGCCTAATTTGATATGTCCCCAACCAGAATAATCCATCGGTAACTGTACTGACCCGTCCTGATTTAACTAGTACCAAAATAACCCATCTGAAACTGAACTGACCCAAATTAACCATGTAACTTGTCCCAAACCGTCCATTCCAAACTGAACTAACTGATTTGTCGTAAACCAAAATAACCTATCCGGAACTGAAGTGACCCAGCCTGATTTAACTCATTCCAAACGAAAAATAATTCATCAGAAACTTAACTGATCCGGCCTGATTTAACTAGTACCAAACCAAAGCAACTCATTTGAAACCGAACTGACCCAAACTGATTGTGTAACTCGTCCCAAATCCTCTATTCCAAATCGAACTAACTGATTTGTCATAAACCAAAATAACCCATCTGAAACTGAACTGACCATCTGAAACCGAACTGACCCAAACTGATCGTGTAACTCGTCTCAAACCGTCCAATTCCAAACCGAACTAACTGATTTGTCATAAACCAAAATAACTCATCTGAAATTGAACTGACTCGCCTCATTTAGCTAGTACCAAACCAAAATAACCCATCTGAAACTGAACTTACGCAAATCGACCATGAGGTAACTCATCCCAATCCGCCCATTCCAAATCGAACTAACTGATTCGTCATGAACCAAAATAACCCAACGGAACTGAACTGCCCAACCTAATTTGACTCGTTCCAAATGAAAATACACCATCCCATGGGTACAGAAAAAATTTAGCATAAAAATAATTTAGATGGAAAAAGAAAAGAATTCTCCCTCGACACTCCCTGATATAAACTGGCGTTCTTCACATCCTCTTCATCGCATCCTATAATTTTCAATAAAGTCATATCAAGAACGTAGCAAACATTGAGGCAATTGGTCACACTACATTCTTTTTTACTAATTTACTTGGTTGGATTAATGTGGTAATAATCGCGCAAGTATCATAACGTAGCAAACAAGGTCGGCTGAATGATGTGATGTGATGTTGCACTCACCTCTGTGTTCTTCAATTTGCTGAAAAATCGAGCTCAAGGCAAGTAGGTAGGTCACTGGTTATCCATAAGTGGTACACAAGTTCTGCCTTACGAGGAGAAATTAAATCAAAACAAAGATATATATACCAAAAGGCCGGGAAGGCGGTAGATAACCTGTTGTTTTGGATGTTGAGAAAATACGCAGTTGGTATGGGCTGGGGCAAGAAGAAGTTAGCTCTTGATATCAGTTAGAAAACCTTGTACTTCCCAGCGTTGCTTACCACCCTTTTCCATCTAGTCCCACCTCAGCTTGGCTTCATTTTTGCAAAATATATGGTCATGCCTCAAAATCGACCATCATCAAAAACCTGAAACTTTCTTAGCCAAATGTTAGGTAAAACCATAAGACTGGCACATATAACATCTTGTAGTTCAAAGCAAGTGAGACAACAAATGTAAAAGTGCTGCAACCAAGCTGAGCAAGAGAAGTGAGTCTCATATTCGACCGAATGCTCCTGACCACTATGCCATTTTACATCTTATGTGACGTTTTTGGATTGTGTAGTATGAACATATGTCACAAGTATGTAACGTAACAACGAATATTATGTCGCGAGAAACAACCGTCATATAGGAGACATGAAGTGACACAGCTTATACATCACACATGTGGTTGTCATATAGGAGATATAAAGTGACACAGCTTATACATCACACATATGGTTGTCATATAGGAGACATAAAGTGATACATCTTATACATCACACATGTGGTTGTCATATAGAAGGCATTAAGTGACACAACTTCTATGAACAAAATCTACTTTTACTTTTTACTGCAGATTTCGTTTCTGTACTATGCAGATTTGTTGTAGACTTGTCTGACTTGTCACATCAACCTGCAAATTGTCCCATAAGCTGTCACAAAAGTACAATTCATATTTGAATTTGAACACAATGTTGTATCAACTAATAGTAATAAATAAATGCATAGTACAAATTTTCACCAACTAATTATGACTTCAAACTATAAAAGCCATACAACAAAACTTATAGCTTATCCCACCACCATCTTCACTTTCCTCCATTTTCAAGTTGTTTGCAAATTCTGGGGAACTAAAATAGGAGGTCATCAAGCGTTCTCATTTAAGTTCTGATAATTCTAAACTTTTTATGTGTTAGCATTAATTTAGTTTGTATCAACTACAAATAATTTTAGTACGTTTAATTGCTATCACTTATACTGTCATATCTGACACAAACATTATGCGGCGTACAGATTGTGTCATATAAGTTTTTCGATTTATATGATATAAATTTTTACAGCAAGAAATGAATAAAAGATGGATGGAACTTGAGAGATGTGATGTTCGATATACTGAAGGAATTCTCGAATTTATTGAATTTGTTAGACAGAATTGTTTGGGGGATGTATATATATGCCCATGCAGACGATGCAAATTGCACAACATAAGACGTCTTACATTGGATGAAATGTATGGGTATCTGATTCATAGTGGTATGATGCGTGATTATATCAATTGGACTTCTCACGGGGAAGTTGCTAGCGGTCCTTCTGTATACATGATGAGAGAACAATATGTTTCAGAGCAGATTCTGCGAGGAAAAATGAATCATATTGATGATACTTACGCTACAAATCCAACAATGGAGATCATTAACAATGCATTCTCATACCGAGATGCACATGACATGGGCATACATACTATGCACGAGGATGTTCAACATGATCGTTTTGGAAAGGAAGCTTCCGAGAAGTATCACAAGCTTCTATATGAAGCCCAAACTCCAATTCATGCTGGTAGTGACAAAACTGTGCTTGATACAATTTTGAGAGCAATGCAGCTCAAGGTTGATAATGGATGGTCTGATAAGAGTTTCAGTGGTATGCTAAAGATTTACTTCCAGTTGAAAATAAGCATCCTTCTTGCTACCGTGATGTGAAGAAAATTCTGAGAAATATGGGTTTGGGCTATGAGACTATTCACGCATGTGAGTATGGTTGTATTTTATACTACAAGGAGAATAAGAACCTACACACTTGCCGAGTTTGCAACGAATCGAGATATATCCAAGACGAAGGGACAAGCAGAGTCCCCAAAAAAGTAGTTAAATATTTTCCGTTGACTCCTAGATTACAACGACTTTACATGTCATCCAATATAGCAGAAGAAATGCGATGGCACGGTTATAGACATAGCAAAGATGATGATATTATTCGACATCCAACCGAAAGAAAAGCGTGGCAACATTTTGATACAGAGTTTTCAGACTTTGCTCATGAGATCCGCAATGTTCGTCTTGGACTTGCAACAGAATAACCCATTTGGAGTATCCGGTCTTTCTCATAATACATGGCCAATTGTTGTGATGCCCTATAACTTACCACCATCGATGTGTAAGAAAAAAGAGTTCAACTTTCTCACTATGTTGATTTCAGGTCCAAAGTCCCCTGGAAAATGTTGGGATGTCTTCATGAGACCGTTAGTTAGTGAGTTGAAAACATTATGGAATGAAGGTGTTGTCACATTTGATAGGTATGATGGTTCATCATTTCTAATGCCAGTAGCAGTTATATGGACCATAAGTGATTTTCCAGGATTGGGAATGTTAGGGGGTTTGAAAACAAAAGGGTACAAAGTGTGTCCAATGTGCTTAAACGAGGTTGATGCTCAACATATTTGTGGCAGAATGGCTTATCAGGGACATCGTAGATGGCTTGATGAATGTCATCCATGGCGGTCGGCAACTAACAAATTTAGTGGAAAAAATGAGACTAGTGATGCTCCGCCTTCTTTATCAGGTATTGAAGTTCTGTCAGAAATAAATAAACACACATATTCGGTTCAGAGTCTACATTCTGATTTCAAAACGAGAGTTATAGGCGAAAAGTGTTGTTGGACCCATAGATCTATTTTTTACGAGTTGCCTTATTGGAAATTTTTGAGACAACCCTACTCGTTGGATGTCATGCACATTGAAAAGAATGTGTTTAATAACATTATTGGAACAATTCTTGGACTTGAGGCGAAAACAAAAGATGACACTAAACTGAACTTAACTTAACTTAAGTGCTGAAAATTTAAGGTCTAAAGAACAGGGCCTAAGGCCCGGGAAGGATTAAAGAAATTAGGTGTGCGTAAACATCTTTGGGTTAGTAAAGATAAATCCCACAAGCACCGTACACTGTGACAACCGAAAGTAGAAACGAGATATTTGAATGGATTAAAGACGTGAAGTATCCTCATGGGTACGCAGGAAGCTTAAAGAATAAGATTAATCATACCGATAAAAGTTCAACGGTTTGAAGACTCATGATTGCCATGTCATTTCTACAATGTCTTCTTCCGGCTTTTATTCGGCCTAACTTGTCAAACCAAATTTTGAGGCCGCTTATTGCTTTATCGAAGTGGTTTCAAAAATTGTGCTGCAGAGAGCTAAGATCAAGCGATATGGTTGAAATGAAGGGAGATATAATTAGCACATTTGATATGATATTTTCGCATGCTTTCTTCACCATCATGGTACACTTGTTGATCCATCTCACCATCCAGGTGTTGTTAAAGGGACCAGTCCATTTTAGCTGGATGTTTCCTATTGAAAGGTACATTTAAATTATATTCATTTATATTGGTGTTTATTGATTAAATTAAAGTTTTTGTTTTCATTTCAGGCAATTGGGTGAATATAAGAGGTCTGTTAGAAACACACGGTATCCCGAGGGTTGTATTGCTGAGCATTATATAGCACAAGAATGTGTGAACTTTTGCAAATTATACATGACCCATTCAGATTCTGCAGGTATGGATGACGCGAGCTCACATAATAACAACAGATTTAACATTTCTACATCTTCTGATCTTATCAAGCTATGTGGATCACTTCCATGGGTGAGGTTGACCCGTGAACAAATTGAAATTGCACACCGGTGTGTCATGAAACATTGTGACCATGCAAGCTATTACATTGCTCGACACAAGCTTAAATTCGAGATGGAATTTCCTCACGCCACACGTGAAGAACGCATCAATCACTTTCATACATATTTTTCTAATTGGGTACACATAACATCTCTCTTTTGGACAAGTTTGGATATTTTGTAATGAATTAGTTTTATGTTTTTACCGGTTGCATGCAGATAATAATTTGCAAGAAGAAGAGCACGGAGGCTATGATTATCAATTGCACGTTTTATCTTTTCAACCACAAGTGTACAACTGTTTTTCTAGTCGTCCTGTGAATGGAGTGAAATTTGTAGTGGTTGATCGAGATCAGAACTTGAAGACACAAAATTCTAGGGTAATGGTTGAAGATGAAGACATGCGATACTATAGAATTCTTGAGAATATGATTGAGTTACGTTATCCAACTGAGATGTCGGTTGTTATTTTCAAATGCAAATGGTTCAACACTGATTCTTCAGAAATAGGAAGTACTAAGACAGACCATGGACTTCTCTCCACTGACACATCTTCCAGTTGGTATGAGTATTCACCTTATTGTTTAGCTTCTGCCACAAGACAAGTGTTTTATCTTGAAGATCCAAAGGCCGGAGACAATTGGAAGATTGTTAATATCGTTTCACATCGAGGGATATATAGTGATAATTCACTTGGTCGAGATGAAAATTCTGATTTGGCGACTCAAATGTTATCTCAAGAAGAAGAACCGTATCAAGAAAATATATCGAGTACATTACCTAGTATACCAATTAATGGTACAAAGATTGGTTTAGGCTCTCTAACACAAATGCCTTCACAGGTACGATTTGATGCGAATGTATCTGATGAGGATGACTTGGAAACCGATCAAAATATAATCACTACTGAAGATGAAGATGAAGATGAAATTTAGGTTTGTGTTTAATTTGATTTCAAATCATATGTTTATCAAAGACTACTTATGCGACAATCTAGAAACTACAATCTAGTTTATGTTGCATAAGATTTAAGGTTTATGAAAGCAAGTTGATGATAAAAAATTACTTTTTACTTTTGTTGTAGATTTGCAGCATGTCACATCTCTGCAGATTTACAGCATGGACTTGTCAAATCACAGCTACATGTCCCAGCCTTTGTCCCATCATCACCCCCATTGAAGGCAAATGCAATTTTGGCATCGGCTGTCACATAAGTTTATTGCTCTTCATGTATTCGAATTACAAAATACATTTGATTTCCGAACAGTACTTACCACCATCAATATGGAGTTTCTAGCTTTTATTTTTCCTGCTTATTTTTTGCTTGTTTTGGTGTTTCAGCGCAGGATAGCGTAACTTTTGCCACTGGTGTCCGATCGGCTATTGTAATATATTTTTTTAAGCGGAACGAGCCTACGGTCGGAAATCACCAGCTACTGCTCGTGACTAGATGTGTTTTCGGCAATCTGAGGTCATTTACTATTTTATTTTCAATTATTTGTATTTTGCGGCTTTTTTTCATCCTTTTTTTTACTGTATTTTTTTTTATCAGTATGCCAAATGAAGGGAGCGACAAGAGTAAAGGGTTTAAGGTTTATGGTTTCGGATTTGGGGTTTACGATTTGGGATTTACAATTAGGTTTGAGGTTGGGGTTTGGGGGTTGGGGTTTGGGGTTTGAGTTTAGGGGTTGGGGGTTTGGGTTTAGATTTAGGGTTTTGAGTTTTAGGTTTAAACATTTTTCACGCCGCCCCTTCCTTCAGTCATTTTTCACCAACGCTTGAACCCGTCTCAAGAAATTCGTCTTCGTCTCTGCGTCTGCGTCTCTCTCCGTCTCTGGCCACACTCCTCGGTAAATCTCCCTCCAGCTACTGTAAACCCCAGATCTGCAACCCACCCATACCCACATACACCACAAATCCTAGAAATGCCACCGACTAAGAAGAGGAGTTTGAGGAGCTTTCAGGGAGAGGCTACACGTCGTATGATGCTCCGCCCACCCAGGTTGAGACATCCGCCAAACAAACTTACGCCGGAAGGAACCTCGAGAAAGCGACTTCGGTCGAACCTAGAGAATGAAGTCCAAATAGTGAGCGAAGAAATCGGTTCTCAAGCAAATCCACACCCCTTCCAGCTATTCCACCAATGCAGAAGCCTAACAAGGCGCCTCAGCAACCCTCTGAACCCTTTGAACCACCACAGCAACCTTCGAATGCTCCGCCAGAATAGTTTGGAAAATATTTCCATCACAGAAAATCCATCAGAGCGACAACATTCGCGACATTCAATACCCCCTCACTGAATGCTCCGCCCTCACCCCCATTGAATCCTCCGCCCTCATCTCCGTTGAATCCTCTGGCCGCACCACCACTAACCCTTCAACATCTCAGCAAACCGTCAATTCTCACTCTACAACTCTGCCAAATCTGCCTCTACTAACACGGAGGAGCATCAGGTGCAAATCTGATCCATACCAACCCGTAATAGGTAACATATTATATCTTAATTATAATTTCCATAGTGTTTATTGATCTGGTTGTAACTCAAATTTCATTGTAGGAAAGGAACAAATTAAGAAGCATAAATGTGGATTGATCAATGGTACCAAGGTGTATTCAATGAAAACACTGCTGAAGGCAAAGATTAAAATAGAGAGTCTGTGGCCTTGTCCCAGCTGACCCGAATGCCAAAAGTTTGCTTGTCCATGAAATAGGCAGTTGCATCAGAGGAAAAGTGCCTATGTTAGCAAGGTCATACGGTGAACTTCCAAAGGCGAAGTGGAACATAGTTTACACAAACCTAATGGTAATACATTTATTTATCTATTGACACTTTCATTTGTCTTTTAAACTTGTGTTACTTTTAATTAATTTGAGGTGCATGACAAGAAGACAAGGCATCAAACAAATCAAATAAGTGTTCCTGCTTATTGTAGTGTTCTTGCTTTAGTGGTGTTCCTGCTGAATAAGTGTTCCTGCTTATTGAACATTTATTTATCTAAGTGTTCCTGCTTTAGTTTGGTGGAACTTTGTAGTTGGCATTTATTTTTAACAGAGTTATACAGGCTCTTTTGGGAAACACTAGTTCTAAGTAAAAAAATCGAATAAGTTTCAATGTTTAAGATCCTGGTTTATGTTATCAGTATAGCACATGTAGTTGTTGCAGTCTTTTCAATGATTGTAGTAGCTCTTGCAGTAATTTCTGTATTTCAGAAATAGACAAACAAGCAGTAATTTCAATGTTCAAGTCTGTATTTTAGCTCTTGCAGGTGTGGCTTGCCACACCTGGATACAGTGGGTTTTCTAGTTTTGTTACTTTTAATTAATTTTTCAATGTTAGGATAATTTCAAAATTGAGGTGTCAAACAATTGGCTGTGGAACTACATTTGTAAGATTGCTACCGCCAGATATAGAGGATGGAAGCATAGTTGCAGGAAGCATTTTTTGGAGTTTGGTGCTGAGCCGGTTCCGGTTGAGTTTGAGCATCGAGAGAATGAATGGCGTTGACTGGTTAACCACTTCCAAGAACAACCATATAAGGTATTATGTTAGTATCTAATCACCAGCTGTATTGAATGAATTATGTTGACTCACTTAATTTGATTTGGTTAGGAAAAATGTGATAATTTGAAGGTAACTCGTAATAGTGCCACCCGACCTACCCATCATTCTGGAAAGCTATCTTTTTATCATAGAGTTCAAAAATTACAGCAAGAAGGACATAGGGCACCATATGTCAGGACGTATGAAGTAGCATATGGTGCCGACCCTGTTGGTGCTCCATTAATGGTAAACCTATTTTACTATTTTTTATCAATATGTTGATAGTACTTTAAGTGAATTTTATATATAGTTTGTGTATTATGCAGTTTGTGTATATGCAGTTTTTTATATGCAGTTTGTGTATATGCAGTTTTTTATCTGCATTTTGTGTATATGCAATTTGTGTATATGCAGTTTGTTTATATGCAGATTGTTTATATGCAATTTGTGTATATGCAGTTTGTTTATATGCAGTTTTTGTATATGCAGTTTGTGTATTATGTTGTTGGTATTTTACAGCAACCTTAGTATTTTATATGTTGTTGCTGTTGCTGTTGGTAATTTATATAATGTTGCTGGAATTTTAAATGTTGTTGGTATTTTACAGCAACCTTAGTATTTTATATCCAGTTTGTATTTTATATGCAAATGTATCTGTTAAAACAATGTAAATCATTTGATTGTACTTGTTTTATGTAGGAAGAGATGAAACAAAAGTTCAACAAGTTTTGGATGAGGGAGCTGAGAATGACTCGTGTGGTGTTGATGATGCTGCTCTGCCGGAAGAAACTCAAGCAAACATTATTAGTGAGGTGATCTCTAAACACAAGGCAGCCAATGTCGATGGTGTTCGCAGCTTATTTCAAAGGCCTCCACGCCACAGAACTGTTGCGAGAAGAGCTAATGAAAGCCAAGGAAGAAGCAAAGGCTAAGATTGCCGAGTTTGAGGAGCGGATTCACGCATTATAGCAGCTTATAAAGAATGGATCGATGGGTGCGTCCCCAAGCAATGGTGCAAGCTATCCTTAAATGATGGGTGCGTCCCCAAGCGATTTATGAATCTTTTGATTTTTTGGATTGGAAAACTATGTGACTTTTGTTACTTATGTGACCTTGGTTCAGGACTTATGTGACTTTTGATGCTTTGTGACTACTGATGTGACATTATTCTTCCTAATTGTTTTTTAAAAAGCATGTACATAAGATATCTTAGATGACAACTTATTAATGTAATGACTGTCATATTATTAAGTTGTCGATACCCCCAACTGAAATGACACAAACAAGAGTTATATAAGACGATTCTCATTACAAATACTCATATCTCCTAAGAGGAGTTTGAGATGGCAGGTTTTTTATGCGACAAGTTTGACATATACTAGCGCGACGCACAAACTTATATTATTTTAGTGCTAACGCCTATGCGACATGTCTAAAACTATCATGTCGCTTAATGGGTTATGCGACAACACTTAGGCCACGTGACATATATGACACATATATTGTCATATTAGCTGCATGCGACACAAACAATTCATAAACGACATTTCAAAGTTGTCACATAAGATGTAAAATGGCGTAGTGGACCTTAGCATTGGGTATGCCATTTTTTGGCTGTCAACACTTTCCTAGAAGAAACTCACGCCTAGTGATCTATAGGCTACACCATATCCTTCCTTCCCAGTTCCACACAAATCTGTAGCACCTAGTAGTCTTATTCCACCTATTTATCCTTCCTTCCCAGTTCACGTCTGGTCTTCTATGTTTCAAATAAGATTCTCATTATTTCAATAACATGCAACAAACATGAGGATAACTAGAGAAATGCAACCGTAACCCCAGGCCCCAAAGATGATAAAACCAAAAACAAAGAAAGATTGAGATTCATATTGGGACGTGACCAGCAACTTCATCTTATGGTTCAGTGACATCAAGAATGATAACAAATACGTGTCAAACTAAGGCTTTATTTCCTAGTCAGACTCAACAGGTAGCATTACAAATCCACTAGAACTAGAGCTTGTATTTTGAGTTCACATCTTGCTTTCTTTGAGTTGATAGCAAACTCTACCAGTAAGGTGGAGAAATAGATTATCTTCAAAGAATTAAGTACTACTGCACAAAGGTGCACCTAGCAACTACAAGGCTGTGACGGATCTAGGGCGGCACTGGAGATTCTAATCACAGAACGCAATCGAAGCGGAGCGTTGCAGGGAATTCACAAGGGTTTTGGGAACTCCAGACAAGGCATTTCATTCATGGAAGATTTACAAGGTGAGTTTCTTAGAAAAATGATTTACATGATGAAGCTTAATGCCTGATCTGTTATTTATACTTAATCTATTGTAGCTAACTTCTCCAGCTAGTATACAGCTGGCACGGCTTGTAACAGACTCCTTTGTAGCTAGCTCTGGGCTTCCTTGAGCTGTAACAATCCACCCCCCTTAGAACAAGCTTGTCCTCAAGCGTCAGACAGGGAATTCTGGATATCTGAGAGTGAAATCTTCAGCTAGCTCCCAAGTAGCATCATCAGCTGTCCCATCTGACCATTGCACCAAGTAATACACAACACCCACATTCCCTTTCTTTGCCAGTTTCCTTTCCAAAATAGCCATATGTTCAGCCTTCAAATTTAAATTGATGTCTAGAGTAGGAATAAATCTAGTAATGGGGCTAGGTCCTTTATGCTTCCTGAGCTCAGAAACAAGAAAGACAGAATGTATTCTTGAATGATCAAGGAGTTCCAACCTATAGGCAACCTCACCAACTGTAGCTGATATCTGAAAAGGCTCAAAATGTCTTGGAGCTAACTTCTGACAGTTTATGTATACTACTGAATGCTGCCTATTAGGTTGAAGTTTGACATAAACCAAATCGCCCACCATAAACTGAACATCAGTTCTGTGCTTGTCACTTTGGATTTCCATTCTGTCTTGGGCTCTTTTTAGGTGAAACTTGAACATATTGATACATTGTTCTCTTGCTTGCAGGCTTCTGTCCACCTCGGCTACTGGGCTGTTTCCATTTACATAGGAAATGTGTAGAGCAGAAGGTTGACCATATACTACTTCATATGGTGTGATCTGAATAGAAGTGTGGAAGTTAGTGTTATACCACCATTCTGCCAAGGGAATCTAGTTTGCCCAGTCCTTTGGTCTCTCTCCTGTCATGCATCTAAGGTATGTTTCAAGGCATTTGTTAACTATTTCAGACTGGCCATCAGTTTGAGGGTGATAGGCAGTTGACATTTGCAATTCCACCTTCTGCAGTGTGAACAATTCCTGCCAAAAATGACTGAGAAAAATTTTATCCCTATCACTGACAATGGTTTTTGGATTCCCATGCAGTCTGAACACTTGATCAAAATAAACTCTTGCAAGATCAGCTACCTTAAATGGATAATTCAGCAAGAGGAAAATGAGCATATTTACTCAACCTATCAACCACTACCAGGATTGTATCCTTCCCTTGGCATTTTGGTAAGCCTTCAAAGAAATCCATGGAGAGATTAGTCCAAATGGCCTCATGAATAGGTAAAGGTTGTAGCAGCCCCCCAGGTGACTGCAGCATAGTTTTATTTTGCTGGCATGTTCCACAATTATTGATCCAACTTCTAATGTCTTTTTTCATTTTCTTCCAGTAAAATAGATCAGCAGCTCTTTTGTAAGTAACATGAATACCAGAGTAGCCTCCCATGGAAGAGTTATGCATCAAAGAACATATGTTAGATCTGAGCTCCTGGTCAGGCCCTATAACCAATCGATTTTTTCTCAATAGTTGATCTTTTGCCAACTGAATTTCTTTTCAACAGCAGTCCCTTGCTTGATTCTCTATCAACTGAGCAGGTTCAGGAAGCTGCCAGCTATTAACTATCCTGCCCATAAGGTCTGATCTCACCTGAGTCACCAGGATGGAATTCAGTTCAATTTCTTCCCTTCTAGATAATGCATCTGCAACCACATTCTCCTTGCCAAAGTCCAGGCCAAAAAACTTAGGAAGGCATTTGCTCTGAAAAAGCTGGGATATCTTCTGTCCCAACAAATATTTCAAACTGAAATGATCTATTTTTATATTGAAGTGTCTGCCAATCAGGTATGGTCTCCATTTTTCTACTGCCAATATGACTGCTAGTAGTTCTTTCTCATATGTGGATAGTGCTTTATGTTTTTCTGCTAAAGCTTTACTGAAAAGCAATTGGATGATCTCTTTGTGACAGGGCAGCCCCAATGCCAGAATCAGATGCATCTGTTTCTACCACAAAAGGAATTGAGAAGTCTGGTAGGGCTAACACTGGAGTAGTACTCATACTGATCTTTAGTTGATTAAAAGCTTCCTTAGCCTCTGATCCCCAAATGAACCTGTTCTTCTTTAGTAAGTTTGTCAAGGGTTTACTTATCATTCCATAGATTTTAACAAATTTTCTGTAATACCCTGTTAGCCCCAGAAATCCTCTTAATTGTTTCACATTCTTTAGAGTAGGCCCGGAGATCATAGCCTCAATTTTGCTAGGGTATGTTGCCACTCCTTCAGCCGTTATGAAATGTCCCAGGTAATCCACTCTTGATACTGCAAAAGAACACTTGCTGCTTTTTGCAAACAATACATGCTGTCTGAGAATCAATAATGTCTTTTTCAGGTGGACAGTGTGGCTGTCAAGATCTGGATTGTAGATGAGGATATCATCAAAGAAAACCAGGATAAATTTCCTCAGGTAATCTTTGAATATTGAATTCATCAACCCCTGAAATGTTGAAGGTGCATTTGTCAGTCCAAAAGGCATGATAGTACATTCATAGTGACCTTCATGTGTTCTGAATGTTATTTTCATGATATCAGGTGGGTGCATTCTGATTTTCCAGTAGCCAGACCGCAGAACAATCTTGGAGAACACAGTTGCTTCATACAACTCATCCAGAAGTTCATCAATAACTGGGATGGGAAACTTGTCTTTGACAGTATTCTTGCTGAGCTCTCTATAGTCAACACAAAATCTCCAAAAGTCATCTTTTTTTCTTAACCATCACCACAGGTGAAGAGAATGGACTTTGACTATCTCTTATAACTCCCGATTCTAGCATTTCCTGAGTTATTTTCTCAATGGCCTTCTTTTGGATCATAGAGTATCTGTAGGGTCTCACATTAACAGGAGGCACACCAGGATTCAAGTGGATTCTATGATTATGTGACCTGTGTGGAGGTAACCCTTTTGGCTCTTCAAAAATATCAGTGAATTCTTGCAAAATAGGGTTAATCTGTTCAGGAATAGCTTTTTCTTCATCTGAAGCCATTTTTGCTTGTTGAACTTGCACAGCAAATAGGTGTCCATAATTGTTTTTTGAGTGTTTGCCCACATCAGTATTTAATTTCCTCTCAGAGATCCAGTGTAGGCTGCTACTTGTTGCTCCCCTCAAAACTACTTTTTTCCCATTCTACATAAATTCCATTCTCAGTTTTTCAAAGTCCCAAATAACAGGCCCTAGTGTTGTTAACCACTTTACACCCAGCACCATTTCACATCCCCCGAGTGAAACCACCATAGCATCAATTTAAACTCCACCCCATGTAGTGTACATGTAAAGCCCTTAAATATTTTTGTGGTAGTTAGTGTATCCCCATTGGCAACATGGACATCTAAGGGATAAGTGTTAGTAATTTTGTAGCCCATTTCCCTTGCTATTCTTTCATCAAGAAAGTAATGAGTGCTCCCAGAATCTATCAGAATGTGAATAGTGTGATTACTAGCTTTCCCATGTATTCTCATAGTCTGATAGGAGTTATGTCCAGCTAAGGCATTTAGAGAAATCAATGGTTGTTCGTCCTGACACTTATGATGCATACTCATATATGTGTCTACTAATTCCTCTTCATAATTCTGTTCAGGTTGGGATTCATCTGCTTCAAGTCCACTGCCTTCCTCTTCCCCTTCCATTGGAATCAAAACCATTTGATATAGCTTTACTTTGCATCTGTGACCAGGTATGTATGGTTCATCACACTGAAAACAAAGATTTTTCCTTCTTTTCTCCTCAATCTCAGCTGGTAATAGTTTCTTGTAGTTAGACAGCTGGTTCACTCCTTGAGTCTGCTCCTGCTTATGAAATGGTTGGGTAAATCTGGTGTTAACATTTTGTGGTCTTTGCGCTGGATACATGTTCATGTGGTGAGCTCCTTGAATCGGTTTCTCTAGCACTGGTTTTTGAACACCTTTACTGGCCTGGATACTATCAGTTTGACATCTAGCTAACTCCATGGCTTCTGAAATATTGCAGGGCTTCAAGGCTCTGACAAATGGTTTAATCTCAGGTTTCAGTCCACCAACAAAGCTGTCCAAGAAATAAGAATCAGGGAGTAGGCCATTTCTTTGCAACATCAGGCCCCTTAGGTTCTCGAAGTCATCCAGGTATCTCTAGAGACCCAGATTGTTAAAGCTTGTTAAATTCCTCAACCACATTACTGCCCAGGTTTTCTTTGAATCTGGCGCACAAATCTAATACAAAATCCTCCCATTCAATATGAGGTCTCATGCTAATATAGCTATGCATCCATGACTCTGCCTTGTTTACCATGTACAAGGAGGCCAAAGTCAATCTCTGATGCTCAGGTATTCTGCACAACTCAAAGTATCGTTTGCATTTACTAACCCAATTTCTAGGGTTTGTGCCATCAAAGATAGGAAACTCAATTTTTGGTGTAAAATTGAATGGTCTAGGATTAGGAATACCTTCCGGATTGAGTCTTCCATTGTTCATGATTTCTTCAATTTTGATTCCTTGTTGATGTTACTGCGCTGGAAATCTTGCCAATGCTGCAATTTGTTGATGCTATTGTTGTTGATCATGTCGTTGAGCCTCTTGTTGTGCTTTAAACTATTGTTCCATAGCTTGATTCGTTCATCCATTGCAGCTGATAATTGCTTGATTGTCAAGCACGCCAGAGTGGAATTTGACTGTGAGATTCAAGATTATGCGATTGTCTGGAAATCTGATACCAATTGTGACGGATCTAGGGAGGCGCCGGAGATTCCAATCACAAAACGCAATCGAAGCGGAGCGTTGCAGGGAATTCACAAGGGTTTTGGGAACTCCGGACAAGGCATTTCATTCATGGAAGATTTACAAGGTGAGTTTCTGAGAAAAATGATTTACATGATGAAGCTTAATGCCTGATCTGTTATTTATACTCAATCTATTGTAACTAACTTCTCCAGCTGGCACAGCTTGTAACAGACTCCTCTGTAGCTAGCTCTAGGGTTCCTTGAGCTGTATCAAAGGCGTCATGTTTGAGTAACCAATGAAAATTGACAAAGAAGATGTATCTTGTTTCCCACTACGTCTATGACACTCAGAAGTAACCAACGAATAGTGACAAGGAAAGCTACCCTATTAACATGTGGTTATGAACATCAACAAGCTGCATGAACAGATTAATAAGTTGAATCAAGACAAGTGTGAGCATTACCTTAAGAAACAATCTCTTGTCATGCCCCGTACTGTGTTTGCAGAGCAGTATCCTGAGACATTTGCCATTCAAGTGGATCCACCGGTACCCTGCCAAACACAAACCCCATTAATAACCACAAAGTTTTCAAGAACTTCATAGACACCCTCCTATTCCAAAATTGTACATAAATTCACCAAGGAACCATCACCGCTCTTCAGTACAAAAACAGGCCTTGAACACAGAAACTATATTGTTGGATTCCGAAGTTTTGATGATTACAAACACTTAGCTGATAAGTGTATTTAATGCGCAGGAGGCTACATTAATACACTAAAAGATCTTCTTACTCCAGCAGGATCAAAATCATTTGAGGAGATCAGGAAAATACTGAGAACATATTTATGGGAATATGTTATCAATCCAGAAGATAGTATGGGTATTTCAGGATAACAATTGATGTGTTTCTCTCTAAATTAGGAAGCAAATCTATCCTTAATTGATTTGCTTCCCAATCTTAAGAGAGAACATAATCAATGTCAAGATCAATTAGAGATCCCAAAAAGATTTCTACACCGAAGCTTGCGAGATTGCTGGAACCGCAAGGTTTTAAAGATTGAAGAAAAGAGAAGCGAAGAGGGTGTGATTTTGGAGAGAAGAGATCGAGCGAGCAAGTGAAGTGATTCAAGAACGCAGAGCATTGAGATTGGAAGATCTCAAAGGTGGGAAGGAGTGTGCTTAAGGGTTGGGTTGAGTTGGCAGATTCAAAGGTTAAGCAAGACTGAGTACGGGAGTACTAGTTAGGTGCTTAGAAGCTTTGTAACCAACAAGCATATCCTCAATACAAAGCATCTCCTTTCACAAATCATTCCAATAGAAACTGGAAGGTAGTGATTTTACTTAGCTACCAATTAGTGCTAAGGTTTCCACTATATACGAATGTGTAAGCCATTTGATCTTTATCTGTTTATTTCATTCCGCTGCTGCCTTACCTCTCGGGGAAGACACCACTTCCTTATATGAGGGGAAAAGCTAACCTCTAACGATCCAACAATTGGTATCAGAGCAAAGCTCTAGATTTGTGTTAGCTTTGCAGGATAAATGGCCGCGAACAACTCTATCAATGACTCATTTTGGAAATCACATGTTCTCAAACCCGGTGAATATGATTGGTGGACCCAACAAATTGAAGCCCACATTTGCTCACTAGATGGACAGCTCTGGAGGGTGATTGAACAGGGACCGATACCTATCAGAGACACCACCGACCCCACAAAAGAAAAGAAGAAAGAGGATTATAAGGATGAAGACTATAAAGCCCTAGAGAAGAACTATCGAGCTAAGAAAGTTCTCTACGCTGCACTCTCCCCCGGAGATTTGAAGAAGGTCATGAGGTACAAGACAGCTCAAGACATCTGGAATGGACTCTTGAGACTTTACGGAGGAAACGATGACATTAAGAAAAAAAGAATTTTCGCAGCTGCAAAAGATTATGAGAGTGCTGTACAGGGCAAGAACGAATCACTGGAGGACTTCCATACCCGCTTTCAAACATATGTTGGAAACAGTTCTTCCAGATTTTGTATTGAACGCATGGCCTCCAGAATGGAAAGTGACTCACCAATTCTTGCAGGCCCTGAATGACAAGTGGGATGCAGTAACTTTGGCTCTACAGGCGCAGAGCAACATCAAAAAGATAACGCTGGAAGAACTGGTAGCAAGCCTTCAGAGCAATGCAAGAATCATAGAGAGAAAATTGGCAAGAAGGGAACCAGATAAAACCAACTCCATCGCGCTCAAAATAGAGAAGGCTTTTGACCTCGCACAGACAGACGAACATGATGAGGAGGAAGACGAGACCACAACACAAATGACAAGAGTATTCAAGATGGCGAGAATTAATGGCGAACGAAACTTTGCCAAGAAAAAGCCATAACAGAGACGTACCTCTGAGGGAAACAAGGACATTTTGTGCTATCACTGTCAACGCAAAGGGCACATGGCAAAGAACTGTATCAAGAAAAGAAATGGTGAGCCGCCAACTCAGAAGAGTGTTCAAACCATGCTTGTGACTTGGGGAGAATTTGAAGATGATGGTGATCAATCAACCAGGGAAGCATGCCTGATGGCTCACTCAAATACCTTTGAGATAACCTCTCCCTCCTCACTCGATAATCCTGTTTATACTAACGCTGAATTCATTGATGTAATAAAAGGCTTAGTGAAGGAGAACGACCGACTCAGCCAGATCATAGAAGAAAAGGATGATTTGATTGATTGAATGATTGAGAATAACACATTTTGGGCCAATAAAGCAATGCGGCTTGAGAAGGAAAAGGAGACAGGGAAAGATAAGTGTCACATTTGTGAGGTACATCTACTCAAGGTCAAAGATCTCGAAACCAACGTGATAGCACTAAAGATAGACACAGCAGAGCTGCTACACTCCTTAAAAGAAGCCAGAGAAGAAACTGAGAGAAAAGAACAGTGGATAAAAGAGCATGAGGTCATGCGAATGGAAAGAGAACCACAAATGGATCATTGCCACACCTGTGAGGAACACCTGACCACATCAAACATCTGGAGGACAGGCTGACACAACTAAAGACTAACAATACAGAGCTGCTGCGCACTTTAAATAATATTAGAGAAGGTGAGGCCGAAAGGAACGAACAATGGATAAAGGAACAAGAGAACATAAGAGCCGAAGAACAGCGCACGGATTTCTCAAAACACTTTACCCGACCGGGAATTGGATTCGCGGAGGAGTCTGCCCTAACGAGTAAGACAAAGTCAAGGGACATATGCAACTGCTCTCACCAGACCTCCCTTCCAGGAAATAGATCGCCAAACAAATATCCGTCTGAGGACTCTATTCCCTTCAATGCAAATGGAAGACCACTGTCCTCAATTCCTCCCTCAACCGGAATCAAAACCATCTGATAAAGCTTCCCTTTGCATCTGTGATCAGGTATGTATGGCTCATCGCACTGAAAACAAAGGTTTTTCTTTCTCTTATCCTCAATCTCTGCTGGGGATAGTTTCTTATAAGTACTTAGATAATTCCCTCCTTGAGGGTGCTCCTGTTTAGATAAGTGGTTGGGTAAATCTTGTGTTGTTATGCAGGGGCTTATTTGCTGGATATCTGTTCACCTGATAAGTGCCCTGAACTGGTTTATCCTTTACTGCTCGGAGCACACCTTTACTCGCTTGAAGACTATCAGTTTGGCATCTAGCTAGCTCCATAGCCTCTGAAATGCTGCAGGGTTTCAAGGCACGCACAAATGGTTTAATCTCAGGTTTCAGCCCTCCAACAAAACTGTCCAAGAAGTAGGAATCAGGCAGTAGGCCATTTCTCTGTAACATCAGGCTCCTCAGATTCTCAAACTCATCCAGATAAGTTTCCAAAGAACTAGATTGTTGAAGTATGTTAAATTCTTCAACTACGCTACTGCCCAAGTTTTCTTTGAATCTGGCGCACAAGTCTAACACAAAATCTTCCCATTCGATATTAGGTCTCATGCTCAGATAACTCTGAATCCAAGATTCGGCCTTATTCACCATGTACAAGGACGCTAAATTCAGTCGCTGATTCTCAGGTATTCTACACAACTCAAAGTATCTTTTGCACTTACGGACCCAATTTCTAGGGTTGGTTCCATCAAAGATAGGAAACTCAAGTTTTGGTGTGAAAGTGAATGGTCGAGGGTTAGGAATACCTTCGTGAGTGAGTCGTCCAGTGTCCCCAACATCCTGGATCCTGATTCCATGCTGGTGTTGCGGTCCTGGAAATCGTGCTAACAACTCTTGCATCTGAGTCGCCAGTGCTGCGAGCTGTTGATGCTGTTGCTGTTGATCATGTTGTTGCGCTTCTTGTTGTGCTTTAAACTGTTGTTCCATGACTTCAAGTCGTTCATCCATTGCAGCGGACAAATCCTTGATCGTCAAGCGCGCCAGTGCGGAATTTGAAATTCAGGTGATGGGCTAGAAAACTGATACCAATTGTGATGATTCTAGGGCGTCACCGGAGAATTCAATCACGGAAACACGAACGAGATGAAGATTGCAGGGAATTCGCAGAACTCCAGACGATGCATTCAATTGTGGAAGATTACACAGTGAGGTTTTCTAATCAAATTGGAATACATTGGATGATTACAACTATTCACTATTTATATCCTGACCACTTATAACTAACTTTTCCTCCAGTTGTCATCAAGTTGGCATTGACTGGCAAACGCTCCTCTTCGTCTAGGTTTAGCTCCTCGAACCGTAACACGCCACTGTTTACAGTATCGCCAATTGCCATCATCATCCATGTGTCGAAAAAGCAAGAAACTCACACCGAAATCGATCGCCTCCATTTTCCGCCGATCGCCATGTTCACTTCTTCATCTCTCTCGATTTTGAAATTTCTTGTTTTCACCTTTCTTGAAATTTTAATATGGATCTGGACGGGTACGGGTCCCTTAACCGACCTTTCCAGTTTCTACTTCGGTGACCGTTGTGGACCAGTTGCTACTTTACATAGAAAAGTCAGCTAATCATGAATGGTTTAAGCTATTATCATCTAAGAGAATGACAACTTTCTATGCCTTGCACTCCTCTATATTCTATCTCAAAATAAACTTCAGTTGGTCATGATTACTTCTTCGATTGGTATTGTAATATCAACTATTATAATATTCTTGAATCTGCGAGTGAGGCATAGATAGAGAATGTGCACAAATTTTAACGAGGGATTGAATTCGTAATTTGTGAGAAGAAGATGATATAAGACGTCTGAACTTGAGCGGAGGATGAGATATTTGAAGATGAACATAACTAATAAGAATTAAGAAACATGCAGGGCATATTAATGTTATAATGTCAAACCATAACACCATGTAATCACACATCTATGGTGTAATAATGTCAAACCATAACACCATATTAATGAAAAACAACCGCAGCAAAACAAGTATTCAATCACAACTTTACATGTTACACACAAGTGCAAGACCAACTGTTCCCGATGTAACAAGTTGTAGCCCATTGTATAACCCAAGCATTCACACGTATGACAAGCACCCGAGTAAACCATCTCCAGAACTGCATGAAAAAACCATTGCACTCGCATTTTTAATGAAACAAATTACATAACCATGCAGAAGAGAGTGGAATGAGAAGTTAAAAAATTGAGGAAGACACATTACCGAGTACCCAATGTAATATGGAGCATAAGAGACATGCTGAGACAAATCCAGCGTCATCTGCTACCAATGTTCCCAGTTGCAATTTGTTCTTAGCTGCAAGGAGTCAAGTAGCCAGGGCATAAGTCAAGAACACTACAAATCTGAAAGAGATGCAAATGTTAGGAAATTTTATAATACTTGTTCCTTGACAAACAAACTAATGTTTCTGGGGGCCTTCTTAACTCATTAGATCGCCACAGAATGGGCAATTGCAATGACATCATCAAGTTGAGAGCGGACCTGTTCCATGGTGAAACAATTGAACAGTGAAATACCTCATAATGTTAGACGCTTTTGTAAATGCAAAGGGGGAGGGGTTGAGATGAGCTTCTAATGTGCATCAATGAAATAGACCCATCTTACATATTCAGAACATTAAGCTTACTAATACAAAGGGATGTGATATCTCACTGATCATTAGATCGCCAGTTGCTGGCAATGACATCATCCAGTTGAGAGCGAACCTGTTCCACGGTGAAATACCTCATAAAGTTTGATGCTTTTGTCAATAGAAAGGGGGAGGGGTTAAGCAATGAAATAGACCTGATGAGAGACCTGAGCCACCTTGAAGAAGTTAAGTTAGGGTTCTCCCGGTTTGGGAATTTGTATTAAGGGTCTCGGGTGTAATTTGTTAAAGATCAGGGAGCAAATTGTAAATATGAAAACTGGAAGGTCTGTGTTGTATTTTTGTAAGTGTATTACTCTTTCAGTTTGGAATAACACACCAAATTTTTTTGCAAAATTTCGTTTTCGGTTCCGAGCTGCTCCGTCGATATCCGTCGCAGCTCCAACCATTCGTTCTACAATTTTCGTCATGGTATCAGAGCCGATGTAATCGATCGCGCTCATCAACTGATCAATTTCTTGAAACAAACTCCAAATCGTAGATCGCAAATGGCAGAATCTGCAATTGATCCGGCGACGACGAATGCAAGCCAACGCCAACTCCCCGACGATCCGCTTTTTGTTAGCAGTTCTGAGAATTTCTGTGAGTCACTCGTTAGCAAACCATTGATCGGATTGAAGAATTACATATCCTGGAAAAGAACAATGGAGAGAGCTCTTGCTATCAAGACCAAATTAGGGTTTGTTCGTGGTGAGTTCCCCAAGCTATCCGATCCATATGAATTAGCACGATGGGAGAAGTGTGACAATATGATTTTGACATGGATCATCAATTCAGTTTCGCCTGGGATTGCAGAATCACTCAATCACTCAAAGACTTGTATGCAAGCATGGTCAACTCTCCAGGTTCGGTTTTCAGGATCAAATGGTCCAAGATTGTTATCTTTACACAAAGAAATCACAAATTTGACACAGGGAGATATGTCAGTTGCTGAATATTATGGAAGATTGACTTAGATGTGGGGAGACGAAGAAGCATTGGAGGAGGACAATTTTTGTTTATCTTGGGATGGAATGCAAATCCACTAGAGCTATGGAGATTAAAAAGACTAGAGCAAGAGTTATGCAGTTCTTGATGGGACTCAATGAAATTCATGAGCAAGTCAAGACTGATGTGGTTTCTCGTCAACCTTTACCGAGTGTTGATGAAGCTTATGCACTGCTTATACAAGATGAAATCCAGAAGGGTTCTGTCAAACCTACTACTCTGGAAATGTCAGCCATGTATGCTACTCAGGGTCAATCTCAAGGTTCATCTCAAAATTCCTTACAATGTTAACAAGAATAAGAAGTTGTTCTGTTCACATTGCCAAGCAACAGGTCACACTAAGGAGCGTTGCTGGATATTGATTAGGTACCCACTTGGGCACAAACTTCACAAGGCTGGATATTTTGAAAACAACAAAGGGAATAAAAATGTGGTGAACAATGTTATTTCTGACCAGAAAATTACAGGTTCAAATGAAGCGCTAAAGTTATCTGCTCAGCTTAACTGATTAAAGATGAATCAAGCTCAATTGGATGAGCTGATGGCATTTCTAACTTGCTCAGATCACAGTTGCACTGATCACATAGCAGGTATTACCTGTTTAAGTTCCACTAAAATTGAGCATGATATATGGATTCTTGATAGTGGTGCAACAGACCACATCACTCCTTATGCTCATTTGTTGCGTAATATTATATCACTTAAGGTTCCCTACAAAGTCTTGATGCCAAATGGGAGTACTGAATTAGTTCATTCAGTAGGAAATTGCCAGTTGAATAAGCATTTGGTCTTATCTGATGTTCTGTTGATTCCAAATTTTAAGTTCAATTTGATATCAGTTGGAAAGTTAGCCAGTTCATGTGGATCAGTGATTCAGTTTACTAACTATGGATGTCTTATTCAGGACCAAGCAAAGAAGACTTTGATAGGGATTGGTAAAGTTGTACAAGGGCTATATCACATGGTACAAGACAAGCCAGAATATACATTGACTGCACAAACTGATAGAAACAAATTGCTTACTTGGCATAATAGACTGGGACACATTCCATTTTACAAAATGCACAATGTTTTGAAACATATCATTCCTGGTTTACAATGTAATGTTGATAATACATTTTGTGCTATCTGTCCTCAAGCCAGGCAATCCAGATTACCATTTCATGACAGTTCTACTTCTACAAAGAGATTATTTGAACTTGTACATGCTGATATTTGGAGTCCCTTCAAGACTCCTACATTTTCCGGTTGTCAGGATTTCTTGACAGTGGTTGAAGATTTCTCTGGGAGCACTTGGATTTTCTTGATGGCAACTAAAGTTGAAGTAAATGATCATCTGATGCATTTCTTCTATATGGCTGAGAATCAATTCAGTGCACATATAAAAATCCTCAGGACAGATAATGGAGCTGAATTTTTCAGCACCAAGCTTCGTCAATTTCTGTCATCCAAAGGCTGTCTTCAACAAAGTTCATGCACATATTCACCACAGCAGAATGGCCTGGTAGAAAGAAAGCACAAACATATTTTAGAGGTTGCAAGAGCCCTTAAACTTCAGTCACAAGTACCAGACATTTTTTTGGGAGATTGCGTCCTCACAGCTACTTATTTGATCAACATAATTCCATTAACAGCTTTGCAAGGAAAGTCTTCATATGAAGTGCTATTTTCAACTAAACCTACTAATGACAACATAAAGGTATTTGGCTGCCTATGTTTCATGACAGATATATTTCCTGGAAAATCAAAATTTGATCCTAGAGCAAGGCCTTGCATATTTCTAGGATACCCATATGGTCAAAAAGGCTATAAGGTTTTCGACTTGAAGTCTCATTCTACACATGTTAGTAGAGATATTATCTTCAAAGAAACTATTTTTCCGTATAAGAACATACCTGATATTTGCACAGAAGATTCTTCACCAGAAAGAAATATTTGTGTGCCTACTTGTTCAATTCCTGCAAGTCGTCCAGATGAAGATGATCAAGAATATTTTCCACCTCAGAATTTTCCTACTGTAAGAGAGAATGACCATTCTACCACATTGCAAAATGAAATCCCTGCTGAACAAGATTTAATCTCTACTAGAACCAGAAAATCATCTAGACAACCGAAGCCAGTCAGACTTAAAGGTTACATTTGTGGCTACGTTCCGCAAAACAACCAACTATATCCTATACAGAAATTTTCTGACTATAGTGGATGTTCAGAATCTTTTCAGCATTATAGTCTACAAATTATATCTGAGGCAGAACCATCAAGCTACACACAGGCCACCAAAGATCAAAAATGGGTACATGCGATGGAAGCTGAAATAACTGCCTTGGAAATTAATAATACCTGGTCTCTCACTGAACTCCCTCCTGAAAAACATGTCGTAGGCTGCAAATAGGTTTACAAGATAAAACGTCATTCAGATGGGTCTATTGAAAGATATAAAGCACGATTAGTTGCTAAAGGATACACTCAAATGGAAGGAATTGATTATCATGAAACATTCGCTCCAGTGGTGAAAATGAATACTGTGTGCATTCTTATTGCCTTAGCAGCTTCTAAACACTGGCCCTTATATCAATTACATGTCAATAATGTGATTTTGCATGGAGATTTGGATGAAGAGGTCTATATGTCACTACCACCTGGTTTTTATATAAGTGCTAAAGCTAAACACAAGGTGTGCAGACTTAACAAAAGCTTATATGGACTGAAACAAGCCTCTCGCCAATGGTTTGATAAATTCAGTAAGGCTCTAATAGGATATGGATTCATCAACAGCTTAAGTGACTACTCACTATTTACCTACAGCAAAGATGGTAATTTCCTAGCCCTTTTGGTTTATGTTGATGATGTTATCATCACTGGCACATCTATTGATCTCATCAACCAAGTCAAAAGATTATATTCACAACAAATTCAAAATAAAGGATTTAGGTACCTTGAAATACTTCCTTGGCATTGAAGTGGCTCGTTCAGACACTGGAATCTTCATTAATCAACGCAAGTATGCTCTTGATCTGTTATCTGAAGCAGGACTTCTGGACTGCAAACCCTCTTCACTACCCATGGATACAAAGCAGAAACTTGCGCTATCATCTGCACATGCTCTATCTGACCCAGCTTGTTATCGAAGTCTGTTGGAAAACTCATTTACTTGACAGTGAAAAGGCCTGACTTAGCTTACTCTGTACTTGTTCTGAGTCAGTTCATGAGCAATCCCAATACTGATCATCTCCAGGCTGCTCATAAGGTTCTTCGCTATATCAAATCTGCTCCAGCACAGGGATTTGTTTTATGCCAGCTCCTCTGACCTGACTCTCACAGCCTTCTGTGACTCCGATTGGGGAGCCTGCCCTATCACTCGGAGATTGGTATCTGGATATTGTATTTTGCTTGGCTCTTCCTTGGTTGCTTGGAAGACAAAAAAGCAGACAGTTGTGTCTCGCTCCTCAGCAGAAACTGAGTATCGTGCGATGGCAATTGCCACAGATGAACTAGTCTGGCTTCATAGAATCCTTGCAGAGCTCCAAGTCCCAGTGCGAACTCCAATCCACCTTCGTTGTGATAACAAAGCGGCGATGCACATAGCTCGAAATCCGGTCTTCCATGAAAGAACCAAACATGTGGAGATCGATTGTCATGTTGTACGAAATCGTGTCACGTCTGGCTTCATGACTCCAGTTTATGTTCCGTCCATTGAGCAACCTACCGACCTTCTAACAAAGCCCCTATCTTCAGAACAACTCCGCCACCTGAGCTCCAAGCTCAGCGTTTCTAACATCCTCCACACGCTGAGCTTGAGGGGGGATGATGAGAGACTTGAGTACTTGAGCCACCTGATCCAGCTTGAAGAAGTTAAGTTAGGGTTCTCCCGATTTGGGAATTTGTTAAGGGTCTCGGGTGTAATTTTTGAAAGATTAGGGAGCAAATTGTAAATATGAAAACTGGAAGGTTTGGGTTGTATTTTTGTAACAGTATATTACTGTTTCAGTTTGGAATAACACACAAGATTTGTGTTATTCCACTGAGCTTCGCCTAGATACAATATCACCATCCTCGTGGCTGCCATTCGACTTAAGTCTGATATCATCCACATTAGTATCCGCTACTTTTGAAAATCGAATGTCTTGTGCCCAAGATAATATAGAACTCTAATCAATTTCACCAAGAATTAATAGTAGTAAGCTGATGCTTCATTAGTTTATTTGCGCAAGGTCCCACTGAACACGGCCTCATACCGAATTTACATAAACAAATCAATATGTGTCCATCATCACAACATTAAATCAGTTTGCTGATATTTTTTAAAGCATCGCATACCTTAGCCTTATTTCCAAAGCCACAACATGAAAATTAGACCCAATTAGTAAAGCCCACACAACAGTTTTACTAGCCGTTATAGCAAACAAAATCTATAAAAAGCCCAATATATTTACTTGCCGTTGCAGGCCTAATTTCAAAAAAAATCAATTTACGCCCATCATGTAAAGCGCAATATGTTTACTAGCCGTTGCAGGACTTATCACCAAATTTCATACCCAATTTGTTAATTGTGCAAGGACCTACTGAACAAGACTTCGTACCCAATTTGCATAAACCACAGTTAGCTGATATTCGAAAGAAAGCACCACATATTTAAGCTACATGAAAGACATTAGACACTAACCAGTAAGTAACAATAGGAAGATAGTTCGTTAGCGTCAATTGTAGAGGAAACGTTTTTCTGAACGTATTGCAGATCTGTTAGAGGAAGTGAGCTCAGATGCTCCTGCTTTGTCTGCTATGAGGGAAAATGTGGCAGTAAAGTCTAAGTCAGTTAGATTTCAGTCATAGAAGAACCTTTGTGAAAAGAATAAACAGGAGAAGGAATTTAGTGGAAATGTCTCGGAAGTGAAAAAGGGACACTTCCAGTTAATGCCAGTCAATTATGCCAAAAGTTGGATGAAGGTGAGACACCCTTTATTGAGGTAAGAAGGAAACAGAAAGGGGGTCATTTTGTGAACAAGTATTCTCGGCGCTCCAAGGGAAGAGGCATTGGGGCAAAACTATCTCTTGTTTAAATGTTAAACATCGCGAGTTGGAATGTTAGAGGTATCAATTCTGCCTCCAAGCAATGTGAGATTTATGGTTTGATTCGGAAGTTCAGTGTTGGGTTAGTGGGTATTTTAGAGGCAAAGATTAAAGAGAATGATGTGGTATCTATCTGTAGTAAATGTACTAGAAGCCGAAATTGGTCTTCTTTTTATTTCTTTGATGGCAGAAGTAGTAAAGGGAGAATGTTGATTGTCTGGAACCCCCTAGTCTACTCAATCAATGTCTATTATGCTGATTCTCAGCTTGTGGTCTGTGAAACTAGTTGGAGTGGCAAGGCCTTCATTGTTGCTTTTGTGTATGGATTCAACAACCCATATGGTAGAAATCAGCTTTGGGAGAAGTTACTTTCAATTTATTCTAGTATAAACAAACCTTGGGTGATTCTTGGTGATTTTAATTGCATTGCGGCTTCGGTTGAGAAAGTGAATGGTTGTCCTGTCAGAAGTAAGGATGTTAAAGAACTTAAGTCCTCTTTTAGTTACACTGATTTCAGAGATATCCAAGCCTCTGGTCAGTGGCTGACATGGTCCGATAAGCACATTAGTCCGCATAGAATTTGGTGTAAGCTTGATAGAATTTTGGTCAATCAGCTTTTTTCTGATTCATTTGCTTCAATTGTGGGTCATTTTGATGATCCAGGCATCTCTGATCATTCGCCTGCCATCCTCATAGTTGTTATGATCAAGCGCAGAGTTAGCTGGTTCAGGTTCCAAGCATTCTGGATCTTCACTGAAGAATTTTCTAGCTCTATTGTAAGATGTTGGAAAGGGCCGAGCAGAAATCTTTTTGATATTCAGAAAATTTTGAATGGAGTTAAGCGTGGATTAATTCGTGATATGAAGTCATTTTCGGGGGACATGGGAAGAAGAGTTGAAGAATATAGGAACAATCTTATCAATGTCCAAAAGTTGCTCAGTATTGACCCTTGCAATCAGCAATTGATGACCAAGGAAGTTGATAGCTCTTTTGAGTATAGAACTGTTGTAAAATGCCAGCACATCTATAACTGTCAGAAAGCGAGGATCAATTGGGCTAAAGAAGGTGACCTCAATTCTAGATTTTTTCATAATGTGATAAAAGGTAGACAGGATGCAAACATGATATTATCGGTAATGCTCCCTAATGGCTCTATGTCCATTGATGAGATTGATATAAAGGTGTGCTTCACCAATTTCTTCAAAGACCAATTTAAATCTGAGTTTTCCAGTGTTCCAATTGATGAAGCAATATTTGATTCTGGACTAAAAGTCCTTCCTAAGGAATGTATCAGATTGGTTGCTGATGTTTCACGTGATGAAGTGACCAATGTAATTAGAAATCTCCCTTCATTCAGAGCATCTGCACCGGCAGATGCTCTGGCAGCTGCTCTTTTAGCACCTGCCAGAGCAGGTGCTAAGCCAATTCAAGGCTAAAAACCCATAAATGGTTTAGCAGCTGCCAGAGCATCTGCCGGTGCAGATGCTCTCAAAGTGGCTGGGCCTAATGGTTTCAATTGTGAGTTCTATAAGGCTATCTGAAACAGGCATGGGGATGATATCTTCAAGGGTATTAAACAGTTTTTCAGAGATTGCAATATGCCTTTTGGAGTTAACTCTACATATTTGACCCTTATTCCAAAGGTGAAATCGCCTAAGACTCCCGGTGATTATAAACCTATCAGTTGTTGCAATACTCTATACAAAATAATTTCTACGATCATTGCAAACCGTCTGAAGTTATACTGCCTAGATTGATAAATTCTGCTCAAGCCGCTTACATTCCTGGAAGAAATATCACGCAGAATATTTTCCTTGCTCAGGAATTAGTTTCAGGATATTGGAGATTTAGCTTGAGTAGTAGGTGCTTAATGAAGATTGATTTATCCAAAGCGTATGACACAGTTGACTGGGCCTTCTTAAAAAATTGCATGAGGTTATTTGGGTTCCCAGCGTTATTTATAAATTGGATTATGGCATGAGTCTCAACTGCTAGATTCTGTGTCCTCATAAATGGGGAGTTGTCTGGGTATTTCGAGAGTGAGAGAGGTATTAGGCAAGGAGACCCTTTATCTCCTTTCTTGTTCACTCTTGTTATGAAGATGCTTTCTCGTAGACTGGATAAAATTGGATTTTCTCCGGGCTTTAATTTCCATCCGAAGAGTAAGAAGATCTTCCTGATTCACCTAATATTTGCTGATGACCTTCTGATTATTTGTGGAGCTGATAGCTCGTCTATTTCCTTGGTTCGTGTAGCCCTTCGTGCTTTCTCTTCATGGTCAGGCTTGAAGATCAATGAGAGTAAATCGTGTGTTTTTGGGGGTAGGAGCTTTGTTGATAGAAGCAGATACTCCTCTTCTAGCTGGCTGAATGTGGGTGAGCTTCCAATCCCTTACTTGGCAGTTCCTCTAGAGAGCATATCAAATAAAACATCCAGCTACAATGGGTTGATAGATAAAATGCTTGCAAAGATTACCTCGTGGGCTACTCGCTGTCTTTCTTATGCAGGGAGGCATATTTTAACCAAGCATGTACTGGCTTTTATATCGTCTTAATGGATGAGGTGTATGTTGTTCCCTAGAGGGGTGCTGAAAATTTTTTTGGCCATTTGCAGAAACTTCATATGGACATGCAGGGCTGTTGGTAAGAGGAATCTAGTCAAATGGAGTGTTGTGTGTAGGGAAAAGAAGCAAGGGGGTTTAGGTTTGAAAGATCTTGGTCATTTCAACAGGGCCCTTATGATTTCTCACATTTGGGACTTGAATAATAAGCCTGAAGCTCTTTGGTCCAGGTGGATGAATTCATACTATTTCTGTAGAAATAATTTTTGGAATATTACAGCCAAGAATCATTTTTCGTGGCCGTTGAAGAACATATTAAAGCTTAAAGATGATGTAGCTAGATGTATTGAAGTAGGTGATAATTGTTCATGGCAGTGGAGAGGACAAACTGATGCTTTTTCATGCAAGGCAACATATAAGATGAGTTGTGGTGTTGGCGGTGGTGGGTTGTGGTGGCGATGGTGGTGGTGGGTTATTGTGGTGGTGGTGGTGGATTGTTATGGTAATAGTGGTGGGTGTTGTGATGTTGGTGGTGGGTTGTGGTGATGAATAGTAATTTAAGGACTTAAGTTAAGTTAAGTAGAATTAAGATCATTTAAGTTAAATTAAGTATTTAAGTAACTGATTTAAGGTCAAAAAAATAGATCCACCCTTGTATCATATTTTTGCTGAATATTCGCCTTCTGCAAAAAAAAAAAAAAAAGAAACAATAGGAAGCCTCATCCTGCAAAGTTGGTAAATGCAAAATGTAAGCTTACGAGAGCACTCAACATCTTCAAGGAAATAACAATCAATTAGGGTTGAAACCAGTAATTACTTAAGTTCATGAGAATGCCATTGCTCTTGAAGGTGCCGCCAGTTCAAACCTGCCCCAATTTGGAAATCCGAAAGACTCTCTTCCTTCATAAATAAACATATTTGAACCAAACATCAACTATCTACCAAAACACAAAAGATGTCAATCAAATGAAACATGCAAAAATTTTCTTACAAAACCGGAAAGCTCGACGACGATCATCAGGGTGTAATCATCTGCGATATAAAAGATGTAAATGCTCCTCAACAGACTGTAATGAGCATAAAAATGATAAATTTAACAAAAAGAGTAACAGAGACATCATACTTTTACAAATGTACAAGTGCTTAAACAGAGCAACCAAACTGAACAAGAGAAGAAAGTCTCAGACTCTTACCAGGATGCGCGCTATTTGATAAAATGATTCTGACCCTTGTGACATTTTTAACTGTCAACGCTTTCCTAGAAGAAACTCAGGCCTACTGATCCATCGCCAAATTATAGGCCACACCATATCCTTTATCGATAAACCTACAAACAATAACGTAACAATGAGAAGGATATTAGCACTCATCCTTGTTGAGAATAAGTAATTGGAAGAAATTTCACATCGTCAAGAAGATGGAAGAATGACTAGTTTATATATAGATGTGGAATCATGAGCTTGAGCTTGAGCTTTTGAATACCATATCGATATATGAACTAGTGAAAATTAACAATTGTGCACCTGAAAAGTTGAGCGGTGCAAAACATGGTTGAACAACCAGGTTACAGAAACATTACAATGTGGCTGGCTGTTCAGGAGTTGTGTATAAGTACCTTGGTGACGTCCCAGATGCGGATTGTTTGGTCAGATGAGGCAGATGCGAAGATGGGTGAGGTGGATTTGAATCAGCTACTGATTATGGCCTCATCGTGACGCTCCACACATACTTTGCGTTCGCAGCTCCCCACGTTCCGTACGATGACCTTCTTGTCAACTCCAACGCAGGACAAGTCAGCGCTGGAGCTCGGACAAGTTTGACTCCAGACATGCCTCTTGCTTGAACAATACACCACCTGTTGTGCAACAACATTTGTATTTTGTCATAACATGTTCCATACGCAGCATTGAAGCTACACTCATGATCAAAAATGTTGAAGTGAGTTTTGAGGACAGGAGTTAACCTTCATCCCTGGTTTGGATCAACTGAGAGGGCTCCGATTGTGGAGCTGGAACAACCGGGGAAGTCTTCGACATTTGGGTACGATGTAGATGTCATCACAGAGTACAACCGGAACCCGAATCCAGAAATGAGTTGAAAATAAGTAAACTTACTAATAAAACAACAAATAAGGGACTTTGAATCTGCCCGAAACCCAGAAAAATGGAGGCGTAGAGATTCAGCTTCGGAGCATCTGCATCAGCTTCAAGACCTGATCACAGAAACAACGTTAGATGAAACCAAGAATTTAGCAGATGCAAACATTGTTCCAAAGCTGAAAGACGCAATGCTCAGCAAAAGCGACATTCCTCCCGCTTTTGGCTTCATCCATCGACATTGCACACTTGAATGATGAATCCAAGTCTCGAGAATCCTGCAGACATTGCAAAGTCTGATGCATAGAAAGCTTCGGTTACCGCGGATTGTTGCTTACCTTCCGTTGTTTTCTTGTTTAAACCACCCTTGTCTTTACCTGCTCAGCAAGTATGTTGTATTTCGCATACGAGGAGTCCTAATGTATTGACTTCAACCAGCCATGCAGTGGAAGGTGGGAAAATCGGGTCTTCATTCGAAGATTTTATCGTAATGTGGCCAAGAACTGCATGAAACACTTTTTATAATTTGTCTCCCTTCACAAGGCAGCCAATGCGTCTACGTATGCCTAAGGCCTTCCTAACTCCGGAAAAAGTAGCGAAAATAAATTTAGAAAAAAATGGTTTAAAATCTTATCGAAGTACAGTGGAACAAATATTCTAACTGACACATCAAATAAAATGTTCTGATAGCACAACTGGTTGCTTGAAATGAGAAATTCCCTTGCAACGATGAGTGGTCACTTCCAAGCTTACGACTCACTTATCTGAAATTATTGGATAATAACGGTGTGAGTCACAATGACTCAGTGAATAAATAACATATTGTATTAACATTAATATCTTTATTTACTTTCAATGGTATAAATCATATAATCAATCGGTGCGTGTATAAATGCGTGAATGCACGATAATATCCATATCGATCGATCATAATAACGATGGGCAGTCGTCACTGCCGGTCCAGACCATCATATCAATGGGCGGGCTAAGCCTCGCCATATCAAAGAGCGGGGCATGCCTAGTTATATCACAACCCATGCGGGTGGTCATGCATGTCGTGTAAGCGATGATGAATATAATGTATCATATTATATTTCACAATAATTATAATACATATTGATATTATTCTTATGTTGATATACGGTCCAAAACTTAACATCTTTGATAAGACGAGGGTATTCGATTATTAAACGAATTCCATTCTTTATCCAATTATAATTTAATAGCATAACAAACCATATGATAATACGATACGATAAAACAGTATAATATAATTTAGAACAAATATATTATTTACTCACCTTTTTTCTTCAAACAAAATTAAATCCGTCTTCAATATTTAACTCGTACGGTTTCACCTACCACCTTGAGAACCTATCATAAATCATACAACTACTAATCCATTACGTATAATTTCCACAAAATTTTGTATACTACTAGGGTCTCATCTATTCTTCTAAATCTTCATTATCGGTTAAACAAATTATGATGAAATTCCCTTCAACCGTAATCCAAATTAACCCATGAAATAACTAGACAATTAGGTTCCAAATGTCCACTCAGTCGCGTGACTATCTAACTTCGAAAGATAAACCACAAGATTTTAAGGAAATAAATCGACATTTACTCAATCATGAATGTGATGCATATTTTGTTTACCAAAGACGAACTAACACTCAAGCTAAATAACTCTAATCACCTAAACCCCCTCATCAACATGTTGTAGGCTTTTGTACTCCCTGATTTCACAAATAATGAAGCCAACCTTAAAATGCAGCAAATCTTTACATTCCTCACTAACATATTGGTCATAAGATATTGAGCAATTTCTTCACAAATGGACTAAGGCGGGTCAGCAAATGGCTTGTTATGAAAACGTTATGGACTAAGGCTGGTCATCATACTGCCAGTAATATAAAAAAAAAATGGACTAGCTCAAGTATTTAAACCTATCTCCTTAGAGAAGTGTCCACAAAGAGTAGACTGAGATTGTTTTATTTTTTTGAACTGTAACAATAGTGAATATGAGAAACTAGGTTGTGCGACAAAGGCACTGATTTATTTCCATAGATATGTACAGATACACAAAAATGTATATACATGTGTGTTTACTTATTTTAGCTCCTTTTAAGTTCATCAAGGGGAATCTATTGGAAGCATTGATTCAGAAGTGCCAAAGTATATATCAATTAACCAAAGCAAATGACATTAAGCAGTGTAGCTCAATCCTAACACAAATAACAAATACAATACCAGACACATATAATCCCCCAAACAGCAGTGCAGAGACAAAATATCAATTTCTTACGATTTGGCAACTCTCCTGCCATTCTCTAACCCTAATCTAAATGAGTTATTTTTATATACATTCTTAATTAATAATTATACATATTTAATATTTCCTTACCAAATAAATTCTTCCAAACAAAATTTACACTAATAAATTTAAATTGAAAATTTAAATTACTAGGTATTACAGAAACAATGAAACCTTACCTATCAAGTGACAATTAGTATAGACCATGTAAAATGTGAGAATAGTAATAGAGAACACACTGAAAAAGACTCATCATTAAGAAAACAAAATAAAAAAACTGAAACTTGACACTTTATTCTACAGGAAAAAAAAAAACTAGCATGCTCTGACAATATGAGTTGGAGAATTCTGAATACGTAGTGCCAACTCCTAACTAGTGCCGCAATAGGTCCAAGCATCAAACAACTTTTGGTCACAAATAGACTATATTTTAAGTACGACAAAACAATTACAGACATGCTGACAATTACCGCTTGTCTTGAACCCCCAACCATGCCTGACGATGACCCATCCCTTGCTAGTTCCCAGCAGTCATAGATGTTTTGCTTGTTGTCTCCCTTGAAAATTTGACTTCTCTATCAGCCCACGGTGTAAAATAATCAACAAAAAATATAATGCAAATAGCCCCACTCATTTAAAATACCTGAAAATGTGCAAGGGAAACATTATTTTAACTACTTTTACCTGTTCTATGATTTTTGTTTCTCATTCGCCGATATATAGAAAATTGAAGGAACAACAGATACATTATACTGAATAATACTTCTCTCTTGACAAAGCAGCGAACACTTCTGAGGTTAGGATGTTTTTAACTTTCTTGCTTCACATTTGATCCTCCATATTTTGAAGCGTGAACTCTTCTCCTCTTCCCCGTGTAACAACTAACAAGTTTTGCAACTAAAACTTCATAACGTTATGAAGTTGTAATAGTTGTCCAAGAGAGTGGAATGAGTTACAGAGTGCCCGAAAGCAATGTCGGGGCATGCCGAAACTAAACCAATTCCATCCCCTTCCAATGTAGATGTTGCAACTTTTTCTTTACCTGCAAGGAGCAGAGTTCGAAGGGAATTAGACAAGAACATCGATTCTAAAAACAATTCCTAAGGGAATTAGCAATTTTTATAATTCTTCACCCTTGACAAATGGGTATTCCTAAGGCCTTCTTTTAAGTCCGGAAACACCTTTGGCGACGCCACCCTCAACAAAATAGATTATGAAACAAAAACCAAACAGATCAAGTAACAATCAGCACAGGGCATTTAAAAAGTGAGAGAAGTAAAAGAGACAAATGAAGTCCTCGCATTGGAAAGGAAAATTTTCAAAGGTATATTAATTCTACCTACACTGAGCTATAATATTTAAGTCACCATGATAGATACCTGCTACAGACAACCAGGCAAAACGTACTCTGCTTAGCAATTCAATGCAGTAAAAGCAGAAACCTACAAATGTTTTTCACCATCTCACATAGATAAACTGGTGCTCATACCAATGGAATGAGTGTATCTAAAATGAACTGTTAAAGTTTATTCTTTCAATACACATAAACTTGTCTGTTAGTAATCTCACCAGGAAGTTCCATAAAATCCACAGCCCCTTCGAGGTAACTCATGAAAAAAGTCTGCACAGTGCCAAGTCATAAAAAACCAGAGGTTAGACCAGCTTTGCTGAGTCGGAAGAATAAAAGCTCTGGACAATTGCAAAAATCATATTACCATGAAGACAGAAGAGTAGAGCTATGGGAAGAAACCTAGTGTAGTTCTCGGACATAAAATAACTCAAAATAAATACTTTTTCCTAACGTATCTGTAAGCAACAGGTCATAAAACAGTGCAAAGAGACGCTCCTAGGCAATGCAAAGCTCTCGCAAAATTCTCATAAATATGGTTAAGTGAATTCAATTAACACAAACTTGAAAAATAACACCGTTTAGGAGAACTAAGCCATGCCAAGTATAAAATATGGAAAAAAAGTAAGCAACGAACAATAGTCAAGCAGCAAAAGCAAAAGACATACTTGTAAGCCCATGAAAGCGTCAGGTAATTCCCTTGGTTCACATAAGAACCTGATTTACTTCTCAAGTAGGGTTGTCCTCATCCTGCACCTGCAAAGTTGGTGAATCCAAAATGTAAGCTTGCCAGACCAGTCACATCTTGAAGGCAATAATAATCAAGTAGGGTTGGAACCAGTAATTACTTAAGCTCATGAGAACACCATTGCTCTTGAAGGTGCCGCCAGTTCTTCCCTCAAATCAACTTCTATACTGCGAATAAAAGAATGAAAAAAAAAAATCAGTACTTAAATAAAGCATCGAGCACATGTGTTTTGTTCAGACCTGCCCCGCCTCACAACTCTTGAAAAATCCCAAAGACTCTTCCTGCATAAATAAATATATTTCAATCAAAAATCAACTATCTACCAAAAGAAGAAGAAGATGTCAATCAAATGGAACATGCAGAAACCGCTCTTACGAAACCAGAACGCTCGAAAATCATCAAGGTGTAATCATCTACAATATAAAAGATAAAACTGCTCCTTAACTGATTAGATCGCCACAGAATGGGCAATTGAAATGACATCATACAGTTGTTAGCGGACCTGTTCCATGGTGAAACAATTGAGCTGTGATACACCTCATAAAGCTAGATGCCTTCGTAAATGCAAAGGGGGAGGGGTTAAGATTAGCTACTGATGTCCAGCAATGAAATAAATCCATCTTACATATTCAGAACATTAAGCTAACAAACAGAAAGCATAAAACCAAACAAATTACCCTATCCACTGAGCTCCGCCTAAACACAGCATCATCATCCTCGTGGCTGCCATTCGACATAAGTCTGATATTAACTCTCATCCTGCACCTGCAAAGTTGGTAAAAATCCAAAATGTATGGTTGTTAGAGCACTCAACATCTTGAAAGGATAAAAGGTAAATAACTCTAGAAAATTGTTGAAGCATAACAAAGAGAGCCTTAGATAATGATAAAAATAACCAGCAGATGCATTGCAACATAATCCGATCATACCCTCGCTGACCGAATCTGATGTTTGACGCCATTAGCCGTGAACCAACACCTAGAGAAAATGATTGTGGTATCGATGAATGGGCCACCTGCACAAATGATAATAATTAGTGTAAATCATCATATAGTAGAGTGTAGAGGAGTTACATGGGATGCTTGTCACTTGTATGACGATGCTCTATGCTGCATCTGTGAATCCAACTCTCAGGTTTCTCCGACTCCCCCTACCGAGCTTGCACTTCCAGCTATAGTTTTCGCCGAAGATAAACAAAAGGCATCTGCAGCATATGATGATTTATTTGCTAAGTATCAAAGCGCCTTACTGAAGATGGATTGATGAGGATGTTGTAGCTAGTATGGAGGTTCATCTTACTGGCGATATTCTTTCCCTTACTTCCGCTCATGAGATGTGGACACATCTTCAGACCCGTTATGCACCTTCTGGCCACTCGCTCATCTTGTCAGTTAAGAATCAGGAACACGATCTTCGTCGGGGAGATAGCACCATGGACGAGTTCTATGACGCCATACCTGCTCTTTGGCGCCAGCTTGACTCTCTGAGTTCTTCTCCATGCCCTACTTGTTTGAGTTGTCAGCAGATTCGCTCTCATTCAGAATTTCTTCGACTTTATGATTTTTTGACACCCCGAGTTTGAGATGATTCGTGCACAGCTCCTTGCTCGTCATCCTTTTGTGACCTTATTGGAGACACTTTCTGCAGTTCGCGACGAGGAGATACGTATTCACAGTGCTGGTTTTCTATAGTCCTCTTATGTGTTAGCGACTCCTGCATCCACTGCTCCCATCATTGCCCCTACAGTTACTACTTCTTCAGCAGCTGTAGCTAAACGAGGGCGTCGTCACTGCACATACTGCAACAGAAATAATCATTTGGTTGAAACCTGCTACAAAAAGCGCGATGATGAAGCTCGACGTTTTAGTCAGTCTTCGAAGAAAGTTGGGGGTTCTATATCGCCTATATCGCTTCAAACTGCTGATGGTACCTCTCTCTCGGTCACAGGACAAGGCACTCTTTCAACTTCTTCTTTTCATGTCCCCAACGTCTCTCTTGTTCCAAAATTGACTATGCAGCTCATTTCTGCTTGTCAGCTTACGGATCATGATTCTCATATTATTCTTGATTCTGACTCTTGTTCTGTTCAGGATCGTCGCACGGGTACCCTAGTTGACAGCGTCTCTGAGAAATGGATTGACTTCACCTTCCTTCTGTTGCCTCTGCTAACCCCCTGCGTCCGTGTCCGTTGTGACCTCTCCCGTGTCTTTCGTTCAGTGGCATCATCGTCTGGGCCATCTCTGCGGCTCTCGCCTCTCTTCGTTAGTTCGTCGTGGCATCTTAGGACAAGTGTCTGGCGATGCCTCTTTACACTGTCAGGGTTGCAAGCTTGGTAAACAACTTCAACTCCCTTATCGTCATAGTGAGTCTGTTTCGAAGTGTCCGTTTAACCTTATTCATTCTGATGTATGGGGTCCTGCTCCTTTTGTTTCAAAAGGTGTTCATCGATATTATATCATCTTTATTAATGATTATTCTCGCTTTTCTTAGATTTTTTTATGAAATCTCGTAGTGAGGTTCTCCCTTATCTATAAAGATTTTTTGCGCATGGTTCGCACTCAGTTTGATTCTCCTATTCGTACCCTTCGTGCTGATTCAGCTGGTGAGTACTTATCTCATCATCCTCGTCGCTTCCTTGCCGATCAGGGCCACTCAATCTCAGTTCTCTTGTCCAGGTGCACATGCTCAGAATGGCGTTGCCGAGCGCAAACATCATCATCTTCTTGAGACCTCTTGTGCTCTTAGGCTTGCTTCAAGCATTCCGTCTCACTTTTGGGTTGAGGCTATTTCTACTGCCAATTACCTCATTAATATGCAGCCTTCGTCCGCCCTTAACTGCAATATTCCTGTTGAGCGTCTGTATGGAAGACCTCCTGATTATTCTCATCTTCGACTTTTTGGCGCGTGTGCTATGTTTTATTACCACCTCGTGAGCGCACAAAGCTGACTGCTCAATCGGTTGAGTGTGTTTTTCTTGGTTACAGTGCTGAGCACAAAGGCTATCGATGTTGGGATCCTACTCGTCACCGACTACGATTATCTCGTGATGTGACTTTTGATGAGTCTCGTCCTTTCTACCCTCGCCCTTCATCTGACTCGTCTTCTGCATCTCTTCTTGAGCCTATTTCTTTCCTTACTTTTTCAAATTCTCCCATTAGCTCTGTTTGTCCGTCTTCTGCGGCGTCACCTTTATCTCCTCCCCCTTCAGCTCCTTCTACAGTCACGTCACATTCTTTATCATTTTATCCTCTTCATTACAACCATCGTCATATCACTGCTCCTGATATGCCTACTCATACTCGTACTCCTCTGAATGCGCATGCTGCTCCTCCGACTGTTCCTGATTCTCTTGTTGAGTTACCCTCTATTCCCGACACACCACCTGTCTCTTCTGCGCAGTCTCCGCCACCATTCCTTGTTAGTGGTTCTTCTGATACGACATCTTCTCCTCGATATGACCTTCGTGATCGTCATTCTCTTCGTGCTCCTGCTCGTTATGATGTTGTTATTGTTATCCCCGACGAACCAGCTTCATATCGTGAGGCTATGGTTCATCAGGAGGCAACAAGCGATGGCTGAGGAGCTTGCTGCCCTTGAGCGCACTGGTACTTGGGATATTGTGTCTCCTCTTATGCATGTGCGTCCAATCACTTGTAAGTGGGTTTATAAAGTTAAGACTCGATCTGATGGCTCTCTTGAGCGGTATAAGGCTCGTCTTGTTGCTCGTGGCTTCCAGCAGAAGCATGACCGTGACTATGATGAGACATTTGTCCCTGTGGCTCATATGACCACCATACGCACTCTTCTTGCTGTGGCCTCTATTCGCCAGTGGTCTATCTCTCAACTCGATGTTAAGAATGTTTTTCTTAACGGTGAGCTGAAAAAGGAGGTTTAAATGAAACCCCCTCCTGGATACTCTATTCCTGAAGGTATGGTTTGTCTCGCCTTCGTCGCTCTCTTTATGGCCTCAAGCAAGCCCCTCGTGCCTGGTTCGAGCGTTTCTCTTCAGTCATTACTGATGCTGGTTTTCTGCCAGTGATCATGATCCAGCCTTATTTGTTCATACATCATCTCGTGGTAGGACTCTTCTACTTTTATATGTTGATGATATGATCATTGCTGGCGACGATCCTCAGTACATTGCTTTCGTGAAGGAAAAGCTCGAGTCTCAGTTTCTCATGTCTGATCTAGGTACTCTTACGTACTTTCTTGGGATTGAGATTTCCTCACGGCTGAGGGGTTTTATCTATCGCAAGAAAAGTATATTCGTGGCCTTCTTGATCGTGCTTCTCTCACTGATCAGCGCATCACCGACACTCCGATGGAAATGAATGTTCAGCTTCGTCCCACCGACGGTGAGCCGCTTTCGGATCTTACCCGTCGTCATTTAGTTGGTAGTCTAGTTTATCTAACTGTCACTCGTCCTGACATTTCCTATCCCGTTCATATCTTGAGTCAGTTTGTTTCAGCTCCGACACAGATTCATTATGGTCATCTTCTTCGAGTTCTGCACTATCTTTGTGGTTCTATCACTCGTCGTCTCTTCTTCCCTCGTTCGAGCTCTCTTATTGTGATGCGACTTGGGCTAGTGATCCCACGGATCGTCGGTCTCTTTCTGCATATTGTGTTTTCTTAGGGGGTCTCTCATTGTCTGGAAGACTAAGAAGCAGACTGTAGTTTCCAGATCGAGTGCTGAGGCTGAGTTACGTGTGATGGCCTTGTTGACAGCTGAGGTGACGTGGCTCCGCTGGCTAATAGAGGATTTTGGTGTCTCTGTTAGTGCTCCCACGCCTCTTCAGTCTGACAGTACAAGAGCTATTAGCATTGCTCGAGATCCAGTGAAGCATGAGCTCACCAAGCATATTGGTGTCGATGCTTCTTATGTAGGGTCCCAGGTCCAGGCGCAGGTCATTGCTCTCCAGTACGTTCCATCCGAGCTTCAGTTAGCAGACGTCTACACGAAGTCCCTGACCAGAGCACATCACAGCTTCTTTCTGTCCAAACTCAGTGTTGTCGATCCACCATGAGTTTGAGGGGGTGTTAGAGATATTCATATATATTGTTGTGATATCATTATTATCTGTTAGCAGTTTGTATATTCGATGTATATCTTTTGTATATCATTGATTGCGTCTGCAACCCTATATATTTGCCGTTTGGCATACGATGAATACACACACAGAATTCATTTTAACAGTCCACAACCGTGAGGTAGCGGCCCGTGAAGATAGGTCCTGGTATCCTGAAAATGAAGCAACAGGTAATGAGTGAGAAGTATGTGTAAGTATGAAGAGGCGTGACGCACTAATAACAATGGTTGTTAAATGGAAACGAAGCCAAACAAAAAAAAAAAAATTACCAAAGAGGGCCAAGAGGAGGTGACACGTCTAGAGCTGTGAATCTGCTGATGCATTGTGCCTGAGCTCGTCTCCCACTTGAAATATGTACTATTTGGTGCCAAAAGAATTACTAATCAAATATTGTTATACAAAAATCAAGGGATAAAATCCCGAACATTAACATGAAATTCAATCAAATGAACTTACATTTTGTAGCTTCAGGTCAAATGCTTTGTCATGAGACATTGGGCATTGACGAAAGGGTGCTGTAATGGACCTGTGCCTTTGAAGGTTATATGAAAAGGAAGCAAATGTTGTGTTATGGTTAGATGATATCTTATATTGTATAATACTTGTCTCTTGACAAGGCACTACTAATAAACACTTGAGAATTTCTTCTTCGGCCTTCTTAACAGCTCATGACTCTATTTAGGCTTGAGAAATCTAGAAGAATCTTTCTGCAGATTTCAACATATTCGAATCAAACATTAATTGCCGATGCAAAACCAGAAAGCTTAGGCATATCATGAAGCGGAGGATCAAGTCTGTAGATAGGCGGGCAATATGAGTTTGAGAATTCAAATTCAGTAATGATAGCTCCTAAACATATCCCGCAGTGTAACTATGCGCACTCATCAAACAACTGATATGTCATCTCACAATGTAAACCATTCAGCACACTATAACAAAGCAGCAAATCCATAGAGTAATTAACTCACAATGTAACCGCTCTTCCTCGGCAAACTGCTGCCACCGCCCCAGCTTCCGAGTGAGATGATCCTTTGGAAGATTGCATTTTCACTGCAAGAACAGACGCACCTGAAAATTAAGTTGGGCCGGGGCTGCAAGAAATTACTGAGCATTTGATGAAAGATTTAATATGTTGGTTCCAGCTGAAATTACAAGAACATACCCACACTGTCTTCTTCTTCTTTAACCGTCTTCTTCATCTTAAATTAAAACATGAGTAAACATCACCACGTTAAGAAGAAACACATTAGTGATAGCATGTAAACAGAAAATGGCATGATGATATAATTCAATCAAATGATATGCCTAGTATTTCAAACAATAGATGATTGGCCACTGAAAAAAGGTACCTGGGTAATATGAAGACGTCCTCGCACCGCCTAAGGAACAACTTGGCCTGGTTTGACTTCGAGTAATTGACATCATCATAGAGAAACCCGTTTTGAGTTCATTTGAAATTTGATGAAACTGGAGGCATGCGTGGCTTCCAAAAAATAAAGTTGATATAAATGGTAGAGTAGAGAAGAGAAGGGGTGAAGACACAAGGACGAGGAGTAGAGCCTGCTCTCTTCCCAAAGCAAAGACAACCAGATGTTGTTTCTCTTGAATCTTACACTCTCTGCTTCTGTGGGAGCCGTTTCGATAATCGGTCTGCCTTCTTGTTGGTGATTCAGGTCTCTGTGATCAAATTGTCTGAAATCAATCGTGGACTTCGAAATGGATGTTGTAAGAGATGAGCGTTTGATGCAGCCACACATTCCCACTGACAGTCCAAATATAGCAACTAATTATTGATTCGAAGAGACTGGTTAAGTGCATCCATTGTCCTCAAGAAGGTTGCTGCTCTTTTAAATCCCAAACAACCACAGTTCAAGGAATATCACAGGTTTAAGGAACGTCGCATTAATATTTTACTATTCTTGTTTTTCTTATTTTTAGCCATCCTTATAGCATAAAAGGAACGTGGCAACACATGTAATGGATCATCAAGAATTATTTCATCTCTTTCAATTTATCTTTCGTCTGTTTTTGAACTTTCTAGCTTCGGTTAGAAGTTAAACCCGTGTTCTGACAAGTATCTATCCGCTTCCACTACATCAATTGGTATCAGAAGTCAGCCCTTCTGGACATGACCACCAACAATCAGGCACAAGAGGATACTGGCAACGTCCTTCAATAAGTGCTTGACCGCCTAGACAGGTTGGAAGAACGTTTCGAACAAATGACGCTCAACCATCATCCCGCACCTGTAGTAGCACCATATAGCAACAACTTAGCTCCTCTACATGTTGCTGCTCCCATTTAGCACAGAGAAGCACCGGTGGCTGCTCTTGTCGAATCCTCAGATGATGAAGACATTCCACCTCCTCAACCGGTGGTGCAGGACCGAACACAACAACCAAGAATTCGCGCCGATATTCCTGTTTTCCATGGCAATTTACACATAGAAGATTTTCTGGACTGGATTTCCGAAGTTGAAAAATACTTTTCCTTGCTTGAAATTCCCGAGAATACACAAGTTAAATACGTTGCGTATAAATTGAAGGGAGGTGCATCCGCTTGGTGGGAACAACTTCAGAACATTCGTCAGCGACAAGGGAAGTATCCGGTTCGATCGTGGCGAAAGATGAAGCAGTTTTTATGTGGCTGCTTTCTACCGCCTGACTATCAGCAGACACTCTATCAACGGTACCATAACTGTCGCCAAGGATCAAAATCGGTACAAGACTACAATGAAGAATTCCATCGCCTCTCCGCCCGCATGCAACTTAATGAATCCGAAGATCAGTTGGTGGCTCGTTAACTCAATGGATTGCGTCCTAGCATCCAAGATCGAATCTTACACACTATATGGACTTTAGATGAAGCAGTAAGGGTGGCTTTAAAAGTGGAGGCTCAAGTGGTTCGTTCAACAGCAAAATTCACGCCTAAAAGTTCTAATTTTCCAAACACACATGTCACTGATGGGAGCACCTCATCACATGCTTCTTTTGACACACCAAGAGCACAAGGCCAGGAAGCTCCACCACGTGTAAATCAAAGCCTGAGTAAAAATCCATATGCAAGGAGTTATGGAGGAAAGTGTAATCGATGCGGTCAAGCTGGCCATCTTTCAAATTCATGTCCCGAAAGAAAAATGACAAATCTCGTTGATGTCTCTGAGGAAATTGCTAATGATACTCAAGAGCTCTTTATAAGTCCAGATGATGTGGTAGCTGAAGAAGAAAAGGATACAAGGCATTTTAATGGAGTAGTTCAGCGCAGCATAATGCTAACCACGCCAGCTCCGAAAGACACCGCTCAAAGACATAATATTTTTCGTACAAAATGCCGAATTTCGAAAAGAGTCTACGATGTCATCATTGACACTGGCAGCAGCGAGAACACAATTTCATCCGATGTTGTAAAAGAACTCCAGCTTCCCATTCGAAAACACACAACACCGTACAAGCTTGGTTGGATTACATCGGACGGAGAAATTAAGGTAACGGAACAATGTTTAATTTCTTTTTCTATTGGCCAGTATAAAGATGAGGTTTTATGTGATGTTGCTCAAATGAGTGCCTGTCATTTGCTTCTGGGGCGCCCTTGGCAATTTGATCGTGATGCTACACACAAAGGACGTGAAAATGTTTATGTCTTCGTAAAGGAAAATCTGCGCATTGTCGTCTGCCCACAGACCACTGTTGCTTGTCCAACATTTACTCCCCAACCACAAGCGCTCCTAGTGTCATCCAGAGAAATGTTTCTTACTGAAACCAAGAATGCACCAATGTTATTCGCTTTAGTAGTCACTCCAAGTGTTGAAGTGGGGAAGAATGAAATCCCAATCCTTTTAAAATCCTTACTTCAAGAGTTTGCAAATATCATTCCTGAGGAACTCCCGTCCGGCCTGCCCCCGATGCGCGATATTCAACACCAAATTGATCTTGTTTCAGGTGCCAGTTTGCCGCACTTGCCGCATTATCGAATGAGTCCAATTGAACATGAGATTCTACAGAAGCAGGTTGATGAACTAGTAGAAAAGGGATTGATCCGAGAGAGCATTAGTCCTTGCACTGTCCCGGCACTATTGGTACCCAAAAAAGATGGAAGTTGGCCCATGTGTATCGATAGTCGAGCCATTAACAGAATTACAGTGAAGTATCGATTCCCAATTCCAAGACTTGACGATATGCTGGACATGTTAAAAGGAGCTACTATTTTTTCTAAACTTGATCTTCGCAGTGGTTACCACCAAATTCGTATCCGTCCAGGCGACGAGTGGAAGACGGCTTTCAAAACAAAAGAGGGACTTTACGAATGACTTGTTATGCCTTTCGGACTCTCCAATGCACCGAGCACATTCATGCGGCTCATGACACAGGTATTTAAGCCTTTTCTGGGAAAGTTCGTTGTGGTTTATTTTGATGACATTCTCATATTTAGTCATTCACAAGATGAGCATATATCACACTTGCGGAAAGTCTTACTAGCTTTACAGGAGCATCAATTATTTATTAATCTAAAGAAGTGTTGCTTCTTGACAAGCAAATTGGCATTCCTGGGTTACATTATAAGTGATGCTGGTTTACAAGTCGATGATTCAAAAGTGCAAGCAATTCGCGAGTGGCCACAACCAAAGTCAGTACATGAGGTTCGGAGTTTTCACGGACTAGCAACATTTTATCGTCGATTCATTCGGAATATCAGCATCATCATGGCCCCAATTACTGAATGCTTAAAGAAAGGAAAATTTCATTGGAATGAAGCGGCTAACTCTGCTTTTCAGTTCATCAAAGATAAGCTCACTACTGCCCCTATTTTAACGCTGCCAGATTTTGATAAAGTGTTTCAATTGGAAACGGATGCTTCAATCATTGGTATCGGTGATGTGCTTTCTCAAGAGGGTCCAGTCGCTTTCCATAGCGAAAAGTTGTCCGAAGCTCGGTAAAAATGGACAACTTATGAGTTGGAGTTATATGCCGTGGTCCGTGCAATCAAACACTGGGAACAATATCTATTTCATAAAGAATTTGTGCTACTCAGTGATCACCAAGCCTTAAAGTATATCAACAACCAGCGCGACTTAAATCGGACACATGCTCGATGGATATCATACTTGCAGCAATTTACATTTGTTATCAAGCACAAGTCTGTTCACCTAAATAAAGTTGTTGATGCTCTAAGTCGACGCGTCTCGTTGCTAACTGTTATGCACACTACAGTTATCGGATTTGATTTAATCAAAGCGCAGTACCCTGAAGATGAGGACTTTGGAGATGTTTGGAGGAGGGTAAATGCAGGTATGTTTGAGGAGTCTTTCCTTATTCATGATGGTTTTCTTTTTCACCAGAATCGCTTATGCATTCCAAGAGGATCATTGCGTGAAGAGCTGATTAGTGAATTGCATCGCCAAGGACACTTCGGCCGTGATAAGACTATTGCCTCGGTACAAGAACGATATTATTGGCCGCATTTACGTCGAGATGTTGGGAAATTTGTTAGTAAATGCGTCGTCTGTCAATGCAACAAAGGTCAGTCACAAAACATCGGCCTGTACATGCCGTTACCGGTCCCTAATGCTCCTTGGGAAGACATATCAATGGATTTTGTTCTTGGACTACCACGCACGCAGCGAGGTGTCGACTTCGTGTTCGTTGTAGTCGACAGATTCTCAAAAATGGCTCACTTTATTGCGTGTAAGAAAACAGCAGACGCTTCACACGTGGCAGGCTTGTTCTTTAGAGAAATTGCGCGTCTTCACGGAGTGCCAAAACCATCACTTCTGATCGTGATGTCAAATTTTTAAGTCATTTTTGGCGCACACTTTGGCATTTATTCCGCACGGATTTGAAATACAGCAGCTCTTTCCATCCTCAGACGGATGGCCAGACTGAGGTAGTAAATAGGACGCTCGGAAATCTGATACGGTGCTTGTGCAGCGACAAGCCTAAGCAATGGGATCTTGTACTCGCGCCTGCTGAATTTGCCTACAATAACATGGTCAATCGCTCCACAGGTCGGACTCCATTCACTATTGTTTATCAACGCCCGCCACAGCACACACTTGACCTTGTTCCTTTGCCAAAAATTCCTGGGTTTAGCTTTGCTGCTGAGGAGATGGCTAAATCCATTGAGGCAATCCAAAGTGATGTAAAGAAAAGGTTGGAATTGTCAAACCAAAGTTACAAGTTGGCAGCAGATGAACACAGGAGAAAGAACAAATTCAATGAAGGTGATATGGTGATGGTTTATTTAAGGAAAGAAAGGTTTCCTGCAGGTACGTACAAAAAGCTCATGAAGAAGAAAATCGGACCATGCAAAGTGCTAAAGAAAATTAATGACAATGCCTACGTGATCGACTTGCCGCAAGGATATGAAATATCTCCAACTTTCAATGTCTCTGATTTGTATGCTTATCAAGAACCGGACGAACCGCTTTATCCAAGCGACACCTCGGGGACGAGCATTCTCAAGCCAGGGGAGCATGATGCAGCTACACATTCCGAGTGACAGTCCAAATATAGCAAATAATTATTGATTCGAAGAGACTGGTTAAGTGCATCCATTGTCCTCAAGAACGTTGCTGCTCTTTCAAATCCCAAACAACCACAGTTCAAGGAATATCACAGGTTCAAGGAACGTCGGATTAATATTTTACTATTCTTGTTTTTCTTATTTTTAGCCATCCTTATAGCATAAAAGGAACGTGGCAACACATGTAATGGATCATCAAGAATTATTTCATCTCTTTCAATTTATCTTTCGTCTGCTTTTGAACTTTCTAGCTTCGGTTAGAAGTTAAACCCGTGTTCCGACATCAGCGTTTTAGAGGCCTCAAACGAAGTTCGAGTCTGGAGCAAAGAGAATCAGAATCCATTGATGGGTAGTTCACCTGCCCGTTCAAGACTCCGGTTTCTAACGCTATGCCGATCAACGCGGTTGGGCGAAAAATGACGGGTTTCGGGTCCAAGAAGAGTGCTTTGCTGAGTTCTCAGTTTGGCGGGGCTAAGGGGAAGAAAGATACGACTTTGCGTGACAATGCGATCATTGATTCAGAAATTGAGTAGACTGAGATGGAAATGAGTCATCTTTCGTTGAAATTGGAGGCGCTGAGGCTCGAGAGGAAACTCAGAATTGGGGAGAGACGCGGCTCGATTGTGCCCGCAAAGTACATGGAGATTAAACAGAGCACCAATCCCAAATTGGGTTTTTTACACAAGAATCAAGATATGAACCCGCAACGGGCAGAGGCACGAGTCTGTGTCTATTCCGCAACCCAATGAAAAAAATTTAGAAATACCCCTTCCCAAAATAGATTTCTCAAATACTTCATTTCTTAAATTCGTTTTTCAAATCCCCATTTATTACTCGATTTCATTAAAAAATAACGAGACCGATTAACCGTTCTTGGTCTGTTAAATTCTACATTGATCGATTATGTCATTACCGATCTCATGTTGATAACATAGATCAGTACTGTGGCAGAACACTTAGCTTGGGGTTGTTGGATATGATTTAACTGCTGGCAATTATTGCAGGCATTGGTACGGTGGGGTGGTGTTGGCAGAACCAGATCGACATTCGATTGCAGAGGCAATCACCACGCTTCAGAGGCGGAGGAGTTAGTGGAGGCTGCGGAGAAGGAGATACAGATTGCAGAGGAGGAGAAGTGAGCTTCGGAGGGTTTGCACAGGCTGGTCTGGTGGCTGGCGCTGAGGTGCTGCTCTTCAGTGGATGAAAGCGATGAACCCAAATTTAGGATGAAAGAGGCTGCAACGGGAAAAAGGAGATACAGCTGTGTTGTCAACATGAGATCGGTACTAGCATAACCGGTCTCAATTGAAAACGTAACAGGCCGGTAATGGTATATCAGTTTCGTTGTTTTTTAATCATACCGATCTTACTAAGATCAGTCTCAATAACAAACAGGGCATTTGAGAAATTAATTTAGAAAAGAAAGTATATGAGAAATCCATTTTAGGAGGGATATTTCTAAATTTTTTTCCCAACCAAATCTCGGCAAGCGATGACCAAGACTGATCAACAACCCTGGTGTGAAACAGGGTCGGAGACAATCTTGTTCCTGGAAGCGTGGTGAGATTGATGAGTTAAAGGTGACGAAGGAGCGAGGTGGAATGAGCGCAAGTGTCAATCCCAAGTCGCGTAATCCGGTGCCAAGATTTGGTGCTCTGAAGAAAGCGGTTACTACAATCAGATCAAAGAAAGAGGTCGCTGTTCTGTCCACAGTCCAGCCGAAGAAGCTATTCAGAGACTGCGAGAAATCAGCCCCTCCAAAGAAACACATCAAGTCTGGCTAAGTCGTTGTGTGAATTTGTTAGATATACCAGACAACATCCCATGTGACTCAAAAGCTTAAGCTCAAGAGTCATGGTTTTGTAATCTAATATATCATAGCAAATTTTCCTTCAAACAAGCGATGTGTGACAATTCTTCAAGTGATTTCTCTTTAACACTCCCCCTCACTTGAGGAATTGGGCAGCTCCTCCTAAACTCGCTAATATGTAGCGGTAAACTAGGCGCGCTCATTGCGACTCCCCTCCACGGGTCAAACCTATAAACACGGCATTTCATGTGGGCGCGCTCACTGCATCTCCCCTCCACGGGTTCAACCCACGCCGTCAAACGGATGTCTCATCATCCACTTGACGCACACATGCGCGTCCCACGCATCCGTACTCGGCCTAGATCGTGAGCCTGTGGCTCCGATACCATGTGAAAATTAGCTAGATATTTTAGTTTACACCCCTATATGACTCAAAAGTCTTGACATGCGAGTCATGGTTGTGTAACCCAATATATCTAACATTTCAACCGATAATGTGGGATAAATTCTCAAGTACATATATTTAACAGATTTTTATGTTATCTGTTTGTTGGTGAATATAAGTCATAACTGAGAGGCAAACTTTTTGAGAAAATCTGCGCTGGGTCAATCCGGGGTCGGTTCATAGTAACCCGAACCCATCCCCAAATCCAAAACCATTGGTGAACCCTAGCAACAGCCAGCTATGTAGCATGGAAACCTCTATTCGGTAATCGTTTCCGTTTCAGAAACTCGGTCATCGAATCGGAAACCTCAGGAAACTTCCAGAAACCTCCGGAAACCTCAAAAATTAAATTAAAATTAAATTTAATTAATTAAAATAATTAAAATAATTTATGGTAAACTATAAATCTCCCAATCTCCGTCGCCAAGAACGTACCAAGCAGAACAGAGAAACCTACATCGTCGTTCATCGCTGGTTGCTCGCCTCTCGTCGGTGGTCCCTCGCAGTTGCCGCTCGTCGCAGGTTGCTCGCCTCTGGTCCAGTGGTCCCTCGACCCTCGTCGCAGGCCGCTCTTCGTTGGTCGCAGGTCGCTCGTAGATACGGTAAGTGATGTGTTGAATTGTTGATGGGCTTGGAGAATTCGAGTTATGGGGAAGATGATTTGGGGAGTTTAGGGTTTTAAAATTGAAACTGCTGGTGTGACAATTGATTAATTGTGTCTGTTTGTTTTGCGGATTGTTGTTGACTTGTTGTTGTTTTGAAATTTAGAATTTGAAGTTGTAGGTGTTGAATTTAATGAATGATGTCTCTCTGTTTTTGCGGCTTGTTGAAGTTGTTTTGATGAACAGACTCTGCGGTAGCTTTTTCAGATTAATTCAATGGAGAATCAAGCTTCATCAACTAATATGGAGAACAGTGGAAGTGGAAGTGGTAGCTCTTCAATACAAGGTGACGAAAATCCTTTTTGGCAATTCGTTGAAAAAGGTTCCAAAACCGGGAGCGGCGGAGGGAATTTCAAATGGAGATGTAAGCTTTGTAATTTGGAGAAATAAGGAACTTACACAAGAGTTAAAGCTCATCTTTTGAAGACCAGCAACAAAGGAATTGCCCCATGCAAGAAAGTATTAAAGGAACAAATGCTTGAAATGGCTAGATTAGAGGAGGAATATGAAGCTAAATTGATTCGCATGAAGCCTAAAACAGTTACTCTACCTTCTGGTTCTTCGTTGTTCACTAGTTCAATGAAGAAGAGAAAGAGTGATTCAGGTATTGATAAAGCTTTCAACAATCAAGATAGGAGTGAACTTGATTGCATAATTGCTAGAATGTTCTATACCGGTGGTTTACCGTTCACTCTCGCAAGGAACCCTAATTATCTGAGATCATATACTTTTGCGTGCAATCATAATTTGGGTGGTTATGTACCTCCGGGGTACAATCGGATAAGAACCACATTGCTTGAAAATGAGAGAAAGCATGTTGATTTATCATTAACTTCTATTAAAAGCACTTAGGGAATTAAAGGAGTTACTATTGTGAGTGATGGTTGGAGTGATCCATCAAGGAGGCTTCTAATCAATTTTATGGTTTGTAGTGAAAGTGGGCCTATGTTCATCAAAGCCGTAGATTGCAGTGGAGAGGTAAAGAGTAGAGATTTCATTGCACGTTTATTGAGAGAAGTAATTGATGAGGTTGGCCATCAAAATGTTGTCCAAGTGATCACTGACAATGCTAGTAATTGCAAAGCCGCTGGAGAGATAATTGAAGGCATTTATCCACATATTTATTGGACTCCTTGTGTCGTTCACACTCTCAATCTTGCTTTGAAGAATATTTGTGCTGCGAAGAATGTGAATAACAACGAGGAAGTCTATGCGGAATGTCATTGGATAACCGAGATATACAATGACGTTATGCAAATTAAGAACTTTATTGTGAATCATGGTATGAGATTGGCAATTTACATGCGCTTCAGCCCACTTAAGTTACTTTCGGTTGCTGAAACTCGCTTTGCTTCAGTGGTTATCATGCTTAAAAGATTTAAACTTGTTAAGCGTGCCTTGGAAGCAATGGTTGTGTGTGAACAATGGTCGACATATAGAGATGATGATCAAGCTAAGGCTAGATTTGTGAGGGAAACAATATTGAAAGAAGAATGGTGGGATAAAGTGGATTACATTCTTGGCTTTACAAGTCCAATTTACGATATGATCAGAGTTTGTGACACTGATAAGCCTTGCCTCCATTTGGTTTATGAGATGTGGGATGTGATGATAGAGAAGGTAAAGAAGGTTATTTATGAGCATGAGCAAATTGATAACTTTGATACTAACACTTTCTATGAGGTTGTGTATCAGATACTTATTGCTCGTTGGACCAAGAGTAACACACCTCTCCATTGTTTAGCTCATTCATTAAACCCTAGGTAAGAAGGTCATACTGAAGCTCATTCAACATACCAAGTTTATTTGATTTTAAATTGAGTGACACTTGTTTTTTTTTTTGTCATAGGTACTATAGTACTGAATGGCTTGCAGAGGACCCTGCTAGAAAACCTCCACACAGGGATGATGAGGTTTCAGTGGAATGAAGGAAGTGCTTCAAAAGACTTTTTCCTTGTCAAGAAGATTACAACAAGATTTGGACTGAATTTGGTATTTTTTCTCTTGGATGAGGATCTTTTGGTGATTCGGATGCTATTGAAATGAGATATACAATGGATCCTAAAAATTGGTGGGCTAATTTTGGAGCAGCAACTCCTTTTCTTCAAGGACTAGCTATTCGTTTACTTGGGCAACCTACTTCGTCATCATGTGCCGAGCGAAACTAGAGCACTTATTCTTTCATTAATTCAGTGGAGAGGAATAAGCTGAATCCAAAGCGTGCTGAAGATCTTGTGTTCATTCATAACAATCTTAGACTTTTATCTAGAAATAATCCGGAATATCTTGATGAGAGGAGCAAAATGTGGGATGTTGGTGGTGATGAATTTGGAACTTTAGATGACACTGCCATTCTTGAATTTGCTGATCTCTCCCTTGATGAGCCGGAGATGGAAAGTGTGTTCTTTGACGACGATCGTGAAAACATAGTATGAGTTCAGTTTGTAATTTAATTATGTTTGGGTTATGAATTTTTGAAACGTTTATTTTTGTGCGTTTATGTTATAATCTTGAATTATATATTTACTTCATTTGTTTTAAATTACAATGCTGTGTTTTCATAAATATGAATAGGTGAATATATAATATATATTTAAATTTTTTAATATATATATTTAATATATATTTAAATTAGCGATTTCCTGAGGTTTCCATGATTTTAGTTTGCCGCTTCCCGATTTTTTGCGATTTCCGTTTCCGTGTCCGTGCTACATAGGCAGCCAGGCAACAGTTCTCCATTCACTCTCGCACTTCCCACATCGAAAAGCCATAATCACCAATCGTTCTCCATTTTTTTTTTTAATGGAACGATGTCGTTTTGTTCTGATTCCTAAGACAGCAGGCTAATGAGCACGACACCTTACTGGGCTTTGATGATGATCTTAATTTCGTATAGGTTTCCAATGGGCCAAAAGTTAGATATGATTGCGCCTAAGCCCAAAAGTAGATATGATCGGTGTTTGTGGTTTTTTTAACGGAACAATGTCGTTTTGTCAACAGCCTAATGAGCAGGACACCTTATTGGGATCCGTTGATGATCCCAATTTCATAATGGACTTCCAATAGGCCCAAAAGTTAGATATGATTGAGCAAATGTGTTTGTAATGGGCCCAAAAGTTAGATATGATTGGGGCCTTGTGGTTTTTTTAACGGAACATAGGACGGCAGGCTAATGACCCTTACTGGACTCTGGTGATTCCCAATTTCGTATACAAAATGGGCAAAATTTAGATATGATTGGAGCCTTGTGATTTTTTCAACGGAACGATGTTGTTTGTTCTGATTCGTAGGACAGCAGGCTAATGAGCACGGCACCCCGACTGGACCCTGATGATTCCAATTTCGATACAAAATGGGCTTTCAATGGACCCAAAAGTTAGATATGATTGGGCCTTAGCCCACGAACTTTCCCCGGTGAACTCCAAGCCGGACTTAGCCGGTGGTCCCTAGGGTTTCTCTGAAGACGCGACGGAGTTTGGAGTCCTGCGTTTCAGATTGATTTAGGGTTAGTAAATGGGCATTCTAATCCCGAACTACCTTCCCGATAATTATGGAGTCAAGAATTAGAGTGTTCAGCATGCCATGGATCATATTGATTGAGGTTGTTGTTTATCGCTGAGGTTGTTGTTTTGGATCATATTGATTGAGGTTGTTGTTTCGGCAATATGAGTGTCCTGCGTTTCAGATTGATTGAGGTTGTTTTTTTGGATCATATTTGCATGTATGGATGTGAAATCGAAGTATAGATTGCCAAATAGTATTGCAACTTTCTCAATTAGGGTTCTGAGATGTGTTTAAAAATACTTAATTGATATGCATATTGCCGAAATCGATACAATGGGTTTTAATGTATGTTGTTTTTTGTAAATGTGTTTATGGCTGAGTTTGGCAGTTTGTGGTATGAGAAAGTTTTTAACCACATAGTGAGATATCTTGATATTGAATATTGAAGTGTTAATGATATATCCCTTCCCGCAGGTAGTCTGAAGTTGCTGAAGAGAAGAGATGCAGAAGTCCATGCTGCTGGCTTGCTGCAAGGTTTATATATCCGAAAGCAGGAACAAGGCTGCTTTGGAGGCGATTGAAAGAGAAACTAAGCTATTTCCTGATGCTGCACTTGTCAACAAGTTTGAAGATGAGACTTATAACAGAGTTGGATATGCTCTTGTTTCTAAGTTGCCACCAAAGCCGGTTATTGACTCGTGTCATTTGAGTGTTTTAGATTTCAAATTAGTAGTGATTGGTGCCACTCCATGGGTTGATAACTACAATGTTCCACTATTTACAACTGATCTTACAGTTGCTCGTAAACTAGCAAAACGAGTAAGCGCAAGAGGAGGTGGACTCCCAAAAGTGCAAACCATGGCCCTTACTCATGGGGACAACACAATTGAAATTGCCTGCAACTTACTGGAACCATGTACAACGGGAGAAGATCAAGTTCAGCTTGAAGTGGAGCAACTCGCAGAAGAAGAGGTAAGGGTTATTACACTGATTTTTCTCAGGAACAAGTTATTGCAAGTTACAACAACATGCAGTAATCAACTTATAATCGAGTTGATGATCATTTCTTGAGGCCTCTTTTTGCCTCATGTCATTATTGATGCAGTGTCTTGTTCTAGAACATTTGTGGTTGAAGATGCGTGATAAGCCAGCAATGATTCTGAACCTTCCTGTCATTTATTTTGTTTCCACTTGCACAGTAGTTGGCATTTACATAGATTCTAAGACATCTAAGATTGGAGATTGAAACATCATCATGTTGATGCTGGTAGAACCCTTTTAATCATTCAACACCAATCTTCTTTTCCTTCATCTCTCAAGCAAATTGTAGCTAAAAACTGAGTGTTTTTAGTGATAGGATTTGAGTACAGCTCCACAGAAGGTGCAGATGATGGCCCTCCAGCATTTCCAGTAAACTGGTAGGCAGCAGAACCTCATCGTCTTCATATCCGCGACGCTGGCTCCTCCACCGCACCTGGAGCACATCCCAACGGCTTGCTCCCTCGCATCACCTTCTTCTGGTCCACCAAAAAGCAGATGAACACCATTTTTTTTACAGCTGAAGAAGCTGTGATGAATTCCTTCAATGCCAGATGTAAGTTTATTTACTAACTTCACTGTCCAGAGAGTTTGTGACTGATTGGGTTTTCTCTGGTTTGCTTGGCTCTCTGTTGTTATGAATAAATATATAAATCCATGGAAAGTGGACAGAGTGTTTGGCATGACAAGTTTTAATGGGTGTTGGAAAACTTTTAGTAAGTTAGTTGGCAGTTGGTTGTAGTAATCAGACTGCAGGTTTATCAATTTGGATTTTTGACAGGAAAAAACCTGTAAAGTCGTACTCGATCAAACTTTCTAAGGTAGTTGTTTGTGCTCATAATTGCAGCAACTTCATGGTTAAGTTGATGGACAAGGGGTTTCAGTGAGTACAGTAGCAATGAATATGAGCAGAGATGGCTGTGTGGACCGAACCGTAGTTTGTATTCCTGCTCCTCTAGTAATCAATTCTTTTGAATTTACTGTTCACTAATTTAGTTTCTATTTATGTTACATGTTTTCAAGAAACAGAATCGGCAAGCGGTTGAGTTGTATGTAGATAACAAGCTTCTTCGACGTCGTATGGAACTGATCTCACCTGACTCTGCCTCGAGTGGACCGGTTTAACCAACTCGAAAAAACACTCCGAACGATAACCCGGTTCAAAATTAATCAGAACCGGTCAGACCGAATGCATTTCCCCTCGTCTTCTTCCGGACGACGTCGTTCTTCGTCTCTGTGGACGCTTTGAAGACCTAACTCACTCGATCAGTGTAACTGCTGGTGTTGATCTTGGCCGCCAGAGTCTCACGAACTCCTCGCTTCAATCTGTATAACACGGTGTCAGATATTCGAGCAGTGACGTCACGGTAAGCGCAGTCGTCGGAGGATTTGAGCTTGCAAAATGTCATCGATTTGTAGGCTGGAAATATCAACGACGCTTGCTTCAAATCCAGCTAATTTTTCTGGTAATTGAAGACAATGCTTCCGCCATCAGAGTCTGGCACTTTTGAGTTTCCCTGTTTCGGATTGCGCCAATGGCGTCGTTGAACGATTTGCCGAAGAGGAAGAGAGGGTTGTTCTTGGTTAGAAGTACGGATGAGTCTAAAGCTGCTGCCTTTTTTGACGATGGGTCTGGAGGAAACGGAGGCGGTGGTGGTAAAAATGGCGGCGGTGGCGGTGGTGATGATGGCTAGGAAAAAGAGTTTGGACCAATTTTTAATTTTGAGGCGGTGGTGAGATTGAGTGAAGCTCGTATTGCAACTCTTCCTGCTGATATGTTGGAGGCTGCGAAAACTACGGGAATCCGGAAATTGATTCTTGAAAGATACTTAGATCTTCAGGTCCATCTCCATCTTGTCACTTGCATATTTATTGTAGTTTTTGAGTATCCAATTCGGTCTTTTTTGATTCATGCATGGATCGTGTGATAAGTTTAAGTTTAAGGTTCTTATGACGACAAATCTGAGACTTGATTACTAGTTCAGAGTATGTCGTTTCAATGTAGGATTTTTTATTATCTTGGAACAGTATCAGTTTCATAATTTTGATACGTTTTAGTTGATTTTGTTTTGTTTGCAGGGTTCTTCTTTGCCTATAGGGTTTGGGACGAAGCACTGTTCTATGCTCCAGGACCGAGTGCTGTCTGATCCTTCATTTCTTTTCAAAGTTGGAACTGAGGTGCAATTTTTTATTTGGTTACTTTTACCTTGTTTGTTACATGAGGACTAAAAGACTTAGTAGTAACTATTTAACTTTGAACTGGTTGGCTTTGGGTGGACTACCGATGCCAGATAGATAGTGTTGACTCTAATTAATACCAACTATTTGGTCCACATCATTCACATTAGAGTTTCAATGCTTGACTGCATTATGTCCTGAAGCAAGTTCAACCTCTTATTTGATCCAATTATGTGATTTTTTTTCATGCGATGGGAATTGCAAATGCATGTTGTTATTGATTCCTGTTGTGCAACATTTGCAGAAGTATAAAAAAGGGGAAAGGATTTTTGGGCAGTGTTTGAGTTGTACATGGCAGATCTTTTGGTTGGTATAGTAGTTGATGTTGCTTTGGTGGGTATGCTAGCACCATATGTCCGCATTGGGAAACCATCAATATCCGGTGGCTTGTATGGACGCTTCCAAATAGCCACTGCTGCTCTTCCTACCAGGTATTCTATCTCAAACAAAAAATTAGCTCCGAGTAGGTAATGTGTCCGGGCTATCTATTTTATTCATATAATGTCCTTATGGGGAGCATAACTGAAAGAATAGTTTCTGTCCAGTGCTCTTCATAACATATACCATACGGTTTAAAAGGCCTTGTTTAGTTATTTTATTCTATTAAAAATGTTCTCATATTCATGAAAGTAAATCTTGATGCAGTGTTTTTGAAGCTGAGAAGCCTGGATGTCGGTTCTCAGCTAGGCAATGGTTTGCGTCATACTTCTACAAGGTACATAAAATTCATAAGCAGTGTTTATCATTGGTGAATGTAAATCAAACATGACAATTGGCATGTTTTATTCTTTGTCAGTGTTTAATTTTATTGATTTATTGATTCAGGGCATATTATATGGATCCGTTGGTTTTGGGTGTGGACTGATTGGTCAGGGCATTGCAAATGCAATCATGACTGCCAAACGGTACGCACGACACTTTTGACTACATTCATATATTATTATTATTTGGGTCCTGTGAAACTCAAATCAGAGTATCATGATGGGTTCATGACTTTTATTTTGGTTACCACATCTGTCGATGCAAACTGTATGATGAAATTTGAAGTGGTATAGAACTTGACTTATTGTTAGGAAAATATGGTCATCTTTTTTTATTTGTCGGATTACATGAATTGATGATAGAGGCTCACTTTCCATTCCCTCTATTCATATCATATCTAATCTTTGTGATGAATGAAAAAACAGGAACATGAAGAAATCAGAAGAGGACATTCCTGTGCCACCACTTATTCAAAGTGCAGCTCTTTGGAGTAAGTATTGTATAAAGATTATCAATAATACCAGGCAACAACTGTGACAACCCCAGCAAGAAATAGCCTTTTGAAGTCACTTTATGCCTTGTATTGAACATTTTATAGCGTTTAGGTTATAGAATAACTTAAATATATGGCTAACTTAAACATGGTTCTTTTGTCAGGTGTTTTTCTTGTAGTCTCATCTAACACCCGGTATCAGATTTTGAATGCTCTAGAGTATCTTGTGGAGGGTTCCACCAGTTGCGATGGCGTTCACTGTAGGGATCCGTTTTGCCAACAATAGTTATGGCGGCATGCAATTTCTAGACTGGGCTAGGTTAAGTGGAGTGCAATAGCTAACTTTCCAGAGTTATAAGTTTCTGGTTATGTTGGGATTCATGGTTTGAAATAAAAAGGTAACTATTTTCCCAGGTTCAAGAATCTTTTTTCTAGCAACAAAATTCCAGTTGACTTTCAATGTTCTTTATAATACAACAGGTCGTATTCATAATAATAATTCTTAGCCTGGCAGTCCGAGTATGCTACAGAAACGACGACTTTTGAATGCTTCAGACTAGTTCAAAGGCCAAAGGGACCTTGTGGTGAAAAATGTTATCTAAACAAAATCCAAGTCCTGCTGATAGGCCTGTCTCTCGTCCATGGATTTGAAACCATAAGATAAGAAGATAATGAGTATAACACCACACTACCATCACCATCACCGATCTATGCATTGGCTTCTTAACTCTTCTACAACCAACCTTTGATCACACAACAGCAAACAATGGCGATGGCGTCATCCCAACTCTCATCACTCCACCTCAAGCACACCACCACCAAAACCCGCTTAGTTAAATCCAAACTCACTCTGCCATCCTCAACCAGCACATGACAACCAACACTCCGCCGGAGAGACCTTGCTGCCGTCATGTTCACCACTGCTTTACTCCTGAAAATGCTGAATGCTGGATGGTAGGAACTTGTCCAATTTATCGGTAGTACAACTTTTTGGACAAGCTGCGCAGTATGATGAGACGACAGATAATAATCGATCCTACTTGCTAAGTGCACAATAATGATTACCCAGTTTGGCTATAAACCAGCCTACATTTAGGGAGCTTATCCCAAGCCCGTGGGAACCAATTCACTATTTCGAGATCGAGTACAAAGACGTTACAGAACAGCAGACTCCCTCTCTATTCTAACCTTTACTCACCTACTGTGATTGGCACTCAGGCTCCCCCTGAATGTGAGACCTCTCGTCTCTTCCCACTGCATACTTAGGCTCCCCTGAGTGTTATTGAAAGCTCAAGATTGGATGCTTTCTAGATTATCTTCAATGCTCATGCAACTCAAGATCAACTCAAGATTTTTTTCTTAGAAGACATACCTTCATAGGATGTGTGTTGCTTCTATTTATACTGAGTTGCATCATGAGATATTGATGATATCCCCATGATTTGTTGAGATCTTTTATTCCAAATAGTTTGTTGGAGATGATCTTCTGAGATTGTTGCTTTGATAGTTACCATCCATTGTTACTCGATATATACTCCACGATCTTTAAGAGTCAACGTTATCTTTAAGAATCAACGTTTATCTTTAAGACCATATCTTCAGACGATATCATTATCTAAAAACCTGTATCTTCGATCCTAGTCACGGATTTCGCGCTCCCGTATTGAGATGATCTTCACACGGGATTTTCTCCCGTTATTCAACTTCGGTCACCTGGACAGCTTCTTGTTCAGTTTTGTTCAACCATGCCATATGCATCCACAATCTCCCCCTTGGCATTTGCATCAAAACTCCATCTGTCTCCGTGACTCCATCTTGGACATACCATTATCAATGCAACAACATAGAATCATAGTCAAAACACATAATGTCATTCGTGCAGTTGTCCATACCTTTCTCTCCCCCTTTTTGGTGTAAATGTCATAGGCCTTTGAGAGTCCGAAGGAGGCTGCGCACGGTATTTCATATGCCTGATGAGATTGGTAGTCTGTGCCCGCTATAACGTGAGTCGTTTAATTCCGCAGTAAGAAAGTTGGCTGTAGTCTCCAGCTGGTGAATTCCCCTGGCCTAGATGGCCTCTTGTCTTTGTAATGCAGCTGCTGGAATATCATCCGGTACATCTTTAGTGTAACCCCTTGGAGCTCATTGATGTGGTGGCCAATAAACCAGTTGTTGATTTGGAGCTTGCCTCTGGGTTGCCTTCTTCTGGTTGTTCTTCCTCCTCGGTCATTTCTTCCATCTGTACTGGATAGTCTTTTCGAACAGTTTCTTATACATTCTGAGTCTTTTCCTCTGTTGGCTCCTGAGACTCCTCCTCCTTTTCTCTATGTGTGGCCATGCTGTAGGCAACGAGGCAGTGTCTCTCCTCTCCTTTGCTCTCCATATCCACTTGTTATTGCGCCTCGTGCTTGAGTCCATCCTTTTAATATGACAGTTTCTTCTTATATGTCCAGGTCTGTGGCAGTAATAACACCTTATTTTCTACTTCCATGCTGCTGATTTTTCTGCTCGTCAGGATGTGACTGGAGAGGTCTTCTCTGCTTCCCTGACAAATACCATCTTGTTAGTTGTCTTGGATCCAGTGAATCCAATGCCTCTCGTGTCTTTACTTGGTCTTTGCATGGATAGGATAGAGTCCAGCTTCTCGGTTCCAGAGTTGAGCATTCTTTGAAATTTCTTGAGAGAGCTCAGCTCCTCTGTAATTTTAGATAGGTCCCGTTGCAGTCAATTGATGGTTATGTAGTCTTCAGCCTTTCCTTTGTCCAAGATGTTGTTCTGCTCTTATTGATAGGCATTCCGTTCTTTCAAGTTGCTGACCATGCTGTTGAGCCTTGTGTTGATGCTGACGACTTCAGTCCACTTTGTGTGCAAGAGAGATAATTTATTGATGATACATTCTTTGCTGGATACATCATCTTCGCTGTTTTCAATGTCCAACTCTTCACTTGAACAACTGCTAGTACAGATTTTTGAAATTGTAGAGGTCAAGGCCACAATATTGTTGTTCTCCTCAGGCACATCCTCTTCAGAATCATCATCACTCCATGTAGTTGTCAAGGACTTGTTGTTCCTTTTTCGAGTATTTGCACACTCTGCCTGAATGTGATCGCATCCCTCGCATTCTCTGCATCGAATCCTCTTGGGATGACTTTGTTCCTTTGAGTCGAGCTGTCTGCCTCTAATCTGAGAATTTCCTCTGAATCTGTACTGGTCGTTGTGTTGAGCAGACTGTCCCACCACTTTCTTGTTCAACTTGTTTATGAACTTTTCAAACTTCGTACTCAAGAGATCCATTGCTTCTGAGATTTCTTCTCCACTATCATAATCTGCTGCCTCAGCTTTTAATCCAATAGTCTTGCTTTTGAATGCAGATCGGTTGCTATCTATCCTCATTTCTTAGGTGGTGAGTGATCCTAGGAGGTCATCGAGTCCCATGCTTTTCTCATCTTAAGCTTCCTCGATCGCGGTCACTTTCATTTCAAATCTGGCAGGTAGTGATCGCAATACCTTTCGAACCAGCTTCTCTTCAGGCATGGGTTCTCCTAGGTTGAAAGCTTGATTGGACAGGTCTCCCAACTTTGCGAATAATTCTCTTATGGTCTCGGCTTCGTCCATCTTCAACTCCTCAAACTGTGTATTGATCATTTGCATACGTGATAGCTTTACTTTGTTGGTTCCTTCATGATGAGTCTTCAGTATGTCCAAAGCTTCTTTGGCTACTTCGCATTTTGAGATGAGTTTGAAGATCTTCTCATCTACTCCGGAAAAAATGGCATTCAAAGCTTTTGCATTGCTGGTTTGGGACCATTCTTCATCCTTTCTCCATTTTTCTTCAGGTTGTCAATCTCCTTTTCATCTTTGTCTTTTTCCTTTGGTGCACTCCATGGTTTTAGAATAGCTCTCCATGCTCGATCATCGACGGTTTGAATGTATGCCTTCATTCTGGCTTTCCAGTAGCCATAATTGTCTTCGTCCAACAAAGAAGGTCGTGCTATACTCTGCCCTTCTCTCATACTCATTATTCTTCAGCTTTACACCAAAATCTTTTACTCTGTTTGTTGAGCACGTTGCTCTGATACCAATTGAAATTGCTGTGTGCAGGATGGTGAGAACTTGTCCAATTTGTTGTTGCGACGTCCACACTGGACAAGTTATGCAGTAGAACAAATATGACAGAAATAAAAGCTACTGCTAATGACACGAGAATGGTGACCTAGTTAGGCTATAACGAGCCTACGTCTGGGGGGCTTATCTCAAGCCCGTGGGAACCGATTCACTAATTCAAGATAGAGTACAAGGGCGTTACAAAACAGCAGACTCCAACTATATTCTAACCTCTACTCCTCTACTAGTAATCGGCACTCAGGCTCCTTCTGAGTGTAAGACTTCCCGTCTCTTCCCACAGCTTGCGTCTAAGTAATTGTATGCTTCGAACACTCATGAACTAGCTGCCGTGTATACTTGTATTTTTCTCCAGATGAATGAATACATACGGCTGCTTCAGTTCCTCATATATATACCCTACATGATGCATCATCATCCAGGTTTTTTGCGATCTCCAATGATACTTGATATCTTTCTAATGTTATCTTTCAGAATCAACTATCTTTAAGCTCGTATCTTCGGATTTAGTCACGAATTTTGCGCTCCCGTATTTGAGGGGATCGTCACACGAGCTTGTTCAGCTTCGGCGCCCGGACAACTTCTTGTACAGTTTTATGCAAGCATGCCGTATGGATCTACAACTCCTCCCTATCACCCCTTCATTGATAACCACTGATGAAGAGTATGTCAAAGAGACCGAGGAGGTAATCAACAAGGTCAGATCAACCATCATGCTTGACAAGAACGATCCCGATGTGGCTGACAAGGTGGCCGAGCTACGAGATGCTTTGAATTTTTGAATCTTTAGAGAACAGGAAGAGATAAGTTTTGACAAAAAAAGGTACCATTACCCAGGATCAGAGTACTAATTTGAAGAGTACCGTAACTTTTGGTACACTAGGCTTTTATGTTACGAGCAAGGTGAGGAGCCCATCGGGGGACGGTGTACTTACTAAAAGCAACAACATCATCTCCATATATAACCTGCTTTCGATACTTCCATAACTCCCAAAAGAAACAACAAATTAATCCAAAACCCAAGCAGTCAAGGAATTCAGTAAAATCCGCTGACATGCCCATATAGTAGAACATATGATAAAGAGTACGAAGTCTTCACTCGCGAAAGATAGGGCTCAAGAGACTCAAGACCAAATTTAAAGCTCACTAAGCACGAACATATGCTCCAAACTCTTCCTTATTGGACATGCAACACACATTTGCTGGCGAGATGAATGCCAAGACCCTTGACACGCTCATGGGTAGCGACGTCATCATGCAAAACCCTCCACATAAAACAAGATATTTTATGAGGCAGCCACTTATGCCAGAAAATAACAAAGTGCTTGATAGGCTTAATAGGCTCAAACAAGTGCTTGAGAAAGTTGGACGTGGTGACACAACCGGAAAGGGCGAAAATCAGGGAAATCATATTGCATGTAACCATCAATAGATTTGAAAATCATAGGATTCAATATAGCAAGAAAATCACTTCGAAGAGCAGCATCATTGTGAACCTTATTGAAAGTCAGGTTTTTGAATCTTTGGAGAACAGGAAGAGATAAGTTTTGATTAAAAAAGGGGATAGTAGTCTAACCATTACCCAGGATCCAATCAACAATGATGAGAAATACAGTAATTATACGTGATATAGTCTCGAAAGACAGAAACCTCTTCCTACACTAGAAATCCTACTACGAGCATGCTTAGCCCAAAGGGACGTATTAGAAAGATAGCTTCATGCCATCTTACCATGCAAGGACAACATGACATGTTTGAGCTTAGTAATGCCCAGACCACCCACACTTGTCGGATGACACACAACATCCCAATTCACCCAATGACTATCCCATAAGAAGCAACGAAGAAGCCGATCAATTGAGCTTAAAAATTCCCTTACGAACCGGCAGCATTGAAAGGCAATGGATAGGAATGGGGTGAAGAACAGACCGAATTAACGTGACTTTGCCTACCAACGACAGAAAGTTACGCGCCCACCCTTGCGACCTGTTCTTTATCTATTCAACCAAGCCATGAAAATATGAGATTCGAGGCTGACTAGCAAATAAAGGGACACTCAAATAATGGACAGGAAACACTCCCTCATTGTAACCCAAAATCTTAAGAAGATTTTCCAGTCGATCACCACCAATATGTTTTGAGAAGAACATTTTGCACTTGGTGGCATTGTATTTTTGGCCTGAATTCTCACAAAATTTACTCATAACATTAAGGAATCTCTCAAAAGAAGTTCTTCCACCATTTGTGAAAATAAAAAGATCATCAGCAAAGAGGAGATGGTTAATCTCCAAAGCACGATGAGATGATCAATAAGGCATAACACCTCCACCAGGATGATTAGCAGTCTTAAGGTGCCGAGTTAAGCATTCCATAGTAATGACAAAATGGCTAGGTGACAACGGATCCCCTTGCCTAAGACCCTTATTAGATTTTGGGTAGCCAAAGGATTTACCCCACATACGGATCGAGTACCAACAGTTAGAGTTGCTACAATAAACAAGATCACACCATTTTTCATAAAAGCCCAATGCTCTCATACAAAGAAAGAGAAACAACCAAGATAATTTGCCTTAACCATGTCAAGTTTGATCATAACATTACAACCAAGTCAAGTTCCGCGCATTGAAATTTGTTGTGTCAATCATATCTTATATAAAGTAAAATAAGTTTTAACCATTACTCTCACCAGGTAATCACTCGAAGTCTCACCCTTGTACTTTCGGGCCATTTTTTACCACTTGGATATAATTTGGGTTAGAGTTTGAAAGTAGAGTAGCCGGTATATGGTCTGGGTCAAATACAACTTTTGTTACAAGGTTGTTCGACGCACACGTTTCATATGAGCTGAAAGTAAGTTTTAATCGGGACTCTCACCCGGCAAGTGTTGGGACTTCAACAGAACATCCAGGCCATTTATTACCATCTTGGTGAAAATTAGGGTTATAGTCTAGCAGTAGAGTAGTCGGCAGAGGCATGGGGCCAAGTACAATTTGTGTTACAAGGTGGTTTCATGCAATGCATTTCATTGTATCGAACTCATTTCATATCAACAGTATGTAAGTTATAAAATGGACTCTATGCAGCCAATCACTGGGAACCGCCTGAGACTTCCAGGCCATTATTTACCCTCTTGGAGATGATTTGGATTAAAGTTTAAAAGTAGAGTAACCGGCACAACTTATATTACAAGGTTGTTGGACGCATTGAATTTCGTTTAATGGAATGTGTTTCATATCAGCCAAAAGAAAGTTTGAATCACGATTCTCACATCAATAGAAGGAAATGTGCCGTTGAGGGGGATTCCGCGCAAAGAGAAAGTTTAAGGAGACGGAGAATAATCTTGATTGGATTCCGCGCCGCCACTGGAAGGGATGTTTTGAAAAGATAGATTACAAAGACGTATTTTTCGGCCCCCTCGGATGCAACCCATCTCAACCCAGATCTGAATGGTGGCAGCAACAAGTTCAATCTCGTTTGCGTCAATGGTGATGAAGCCAAAACCCAGATCTCGTCTCCCGATGTTCCTCTACCAGCTAGGAAATACTGCGTCAAAGACGGAGCCTCTGCAATCTCTTTCACGCCTGCCGAACAACAAGTCATGACTCAGTGCCTCTGAGACACGGTGATTGCTAAGTTTCAGATTGGTCGCCCCTCCCTCTCAATCATCAAAGAGTTCATCATAACGCACTGGCGCATTAAGGGCCTGATCTCAATGAGTGCGAAGTGGGATGATCATCATGTAGTGTGAAGATGATGTCAATGCAGCGCTGTCTTATCCCTTTCGGAAAGTCCAGCATGCTTATTTACTACTATTTCGATGGACGGCTGATTATAATCCAAAGAAAGAGTCGAAGTTGATTACGAAATGGATTTGGCTGCCGAGCTTCCAATGGAATAATTCACTCGATAAAAGCTCTCATCTCATATTTTGGTAATTTTCTTGAGTTAGATGATCGAACCTATGAGATCAACTTGCTTGTGTTGAATTAGATGTAACGAAACCAATGCCAGCAAGGTTATGGATTCACGTTGGTGAGGCAGGCTTTTGCAGGATGTTGTGGTAGAGAGGAAGTATCGCTTAATTATTATACAAGGTGCAAGATACATGGGCACGAGCTGACTACATGCAAGAAAGCGGCTAAGGCTGCTATCCGAGTAGTTGAGACAAAGTCTGCCGAAGTTGTTAAGGTAACAACTATCTGAATGGCAAGAAGTAAGGAGGAACAAGGCCCCTAAAAAAGGTTGCTGTTTTATTTCAAATCCAAAATAGTTTGGACATGTTGAGACCAAGAAACAAGCTCACGTTGATTCTACTGCCCCTGAGGAGCCCATAGTGATTCCAAAGCTTGGAACATGTAAGTGACTTGCCAGCTGTTATTGAGCTACCCTTGTTGCACAAGCTGCCGAGTGATACTAATGTTAGTATTGGTGATGAGCCCCAAACGGAGATGCAAGATATTGATGATGCTAGAAAACATAGAGGAACAACCTGGCCATCTTATTCCTTTAGTTGTCCAAGATAAAGTCATTCTAATCAGGCCCTAATTCAATACGAGGTGACTTCTCCTATGTAGATGAAGAGTGCAGAAGAGCTGAATGAAAAGGTCCGTCGGCTTAAAGAATGGCTAGACCAGCAAAAATGTTCTTATCAACCTCTGTATAGTGGGGAGAATGGAGGTCAACAAGTCTCATTTAAAGCCTTTCCTCAAAAGAGCAAATTCAGCCTCCGGCTTGCATGTTAGTGGTACAAGCAATGCGACTACAAACTCTCGTTCCAGAGTGGCAGGAGATGATTCTTCGTCATCTCTTTCTAATGTATAAGATCATATCTTGGAATGAGAGAGGTATGGGGAATAGAAGCACTTTTACTCACCTCCGTGATTTGTGTGTGCTTTATAGGCCGGTAATTGAACCTAAGACGTCTAGAAGCTTTAGCGAGACAGTTGGGTTTGGTGAATTTCACTCATGGGGATGAGCTTAACACTCATATTTGGTTGTTGTGGAATAATTCTGTTCAGCTCGCTGATTTCGTTTGGGATGATGAACATGTGACTTTTCCGTTACTTATGTTCCCACATATTTTCAATCAGCTCATTTGGGATGACAACAGGTGAATACTAAGCACTGGCCAAAAGTTCAATGCAGCAAAAAGCCTTATCATTTTTCTGAGTATTGATGCGGATCATAGAGACCATCCTCCAGACCATTGCTGGTCATCTATCTTGGCGCTCCGCTTTATCGTGGTCGTATTCTTATTAAATATTTTCATCATCTTGAGACTCAAGTGGGTGCGGCACTTTCTTTCGATGGGTGCTTGAGTTACTCTTGTGAATGCAGTGATTATTCCTGCTACTATTCTCAGTCGCATTACTTCTATGCTTAGTAATTTCATTTGGGACACCTGCGCAAACAAAAGTCGTCATTGGCTTGCTTTGGAAAGCCTATGTATTCCGAAAGCTGTTGGTGGTTTAGGAATCCGAACCCTCAAATCAATTACCCTTGCTTTGCATGGAAAGCTCGCTTGGAATTATATCATGGGTAATTCTCGCGATATGGGCGTTCCCGTTTTGTTCTTGGTAAGCATGGTTCTCCCATTTGGAATGCCATATCTTATTTGATTGAAAGTGTCCGACAACATGGTACTCGGACACTTAGTAATGGTCGCACAATGGAAAAAATTATGTGCGATTGATTTGGTGTCCGTACATCGTCCTGCATTCGTCGTGCGCAGATTAGGGCCGTGTTGCATAATCCAGGCCAACTCCAGTGTTTGCTAGATGTTATTCCCCATTCGGAGGTCCAAAACTTTCTGAATGTTTTCCTCTCGCATGAAGATTAGTTCCTATGGAAACTTTTCGTTGATGGCCAATTCTCTACGAAAGCTTTTTATGACTCATTTCAAACCAAATTCCCTTCTCTTCGATGGGCTAGTCGGATTTGGAGGCCTTTTATTCCGATCAAAGTTTCCTGCTTCATGTGGAGGGTTTATCAGAACATCCTCCCGTATAGAGGATATTGTGGCGCACATTGGTGTTCGCTTAGCTTCTGAATGTGTTTGCTGCAATAGCTCAACCGTGGAGGGGCTTCTTCGTTTGTTTTTTGTAGGTGATTTGCGGGTGTGAATTGTGGTTTTTCATGGGGACGACATTCGATCGTCCTAGAGTGCATGGTCTGCGCGCCTTTACTCGGGTTTGGTTATCCGGAAATAAGAAAGATTTTATCGATTGTCTTGCGATCGCTTTGACGTGCTGCGCTTTATGGGAGTAAGATGGTTTGGTCCCCATTCTATCTTGATGGGGAGCCCGTAGGGATTGGATGAAAGCTACTTTAGGGTGGGTTCGTCGTCTTGTCCCGCTTATTCGCGCAACTTTTGTTTCATCTCTAAAAAAATGACCTCATTCTGACCACCTTGAAGGTTATGCAACAGAGTAGTAGACCAGCCGCATTGTGTGTAATGTTTGGAGTCCCCCGGATGCTGGACTAGCTCTTGATATAGCCTTCCTCACTCGTAATGGCATTCCCTATGGTGGTGTGGTTTGTTCTTGATTGTTCGGGAAATCTTAATATGGCCATGGTGACACTGTTGATAATCCAGTCTTCAACTCAATTGGGAGGATGTTCAGCGGCGATGAACATTGCGCGGTGGTGAATAGTGAAATTCTTCAACTCAATTGGGAGGATGTTCAGCCGCGATGAACATTGCGCGGTGGTGAACAGTGAAATTCTTCCGCGCTGCCACCATTTGCCCAACATGGTCCAACCCACTTCGTTAATTTTGGTTCCCCATCATCCAAAGCCACAGATCTGATCCAGGTGCCCTCATCCAGCCAAGCCCCAACTACTATCGCGGTCATGGCTGCGCGTTCATCCCTTAAGAAGCTGCAGACAATGCCCCAATCACCTTCGCACCCATGGATGCTCGTTCGAGGGTGAAGGTCCATCATCCTGACATCCCTCTCACTTAGCGTCAGTATGGGTTGAAAGATTGCGTTCTGACTATCACCTTCTCTGCTTCGGAACATCATGCTCTAATTCAGCGTATCCGACATACACTTGTAGCTAAATTCCAATCCATACGTCCCTTCCTGCCTACCATCAAGGCCTTTGTGGAATCTCATTGGTGGTTCAAGGGCGGCTTCTCTATGAGCTCAAATTGGGATGGAAGACATGTGGTGTTCTTCTTTGATTATGAAGAGGATGTGAATGCAGCCCTTGTCTGCCAATTTTGGAAGGTCCAACATGCTCACTTTCGTCTATTCAGATGGACTCCATATTACAATACGAAAAAAGAATTGACATTGGTGACTAAATGGATTAAACTCCCTGGTCTTCCAATGGAATTCTTTACCAGGTCAAGTGTTAATGCCATTATGTCTTCTTTTGAGAACTTTCTTGATATCGATGATAGAACTTATGTGATGAATTCACTGCAATGTGGGCTAGAGCTTGTGTAGAGATTTGAGGTTTCGAAGCAAGTTCCTTCCCATGTTTGGATTGTTGCTGGTGACCTTTCCTTTTTTCAGGATGTCGTGGTGGAAGGGGATTAGCTTATTGCACAAAATGTCCAATGCATGGACATGATGTGGGCTCATGTAGAAAAGCAGGAAAGCAAACTACGTTGCTGTTCAAAATCAACTTACTAAGGTACAAAATCCAAAGGTTCAACAATCCAAGAAGGGTAATGAGGAAGGTTGGCAAGAGGTTCGTCATAAGAAAGCTACAAGGAGTATTGCGGTGACAATATACTGTTCTTATGCAAATGCAAGATACGTTGGATAAGGCTACGGCTTCGGGTGGTGCATCTACTGCTAGTGAATAATATGTTGGGAATGAGGCTTCTAATGAGTTGGTAGCCACAAATTTGGATTTCGATCAGGTTGTGGTTCAGACAGACGTAGCCAATGCACATCAAGGCAATGAGGAGGTTATTATTCCAGGTCTGGGGGTTATTTCTTCTCCCTACGAGGAGGCTCCCAACTTGATACCACCCGATGCAAGTACTAAAAAGGAGGCATCTGTTCCAATAATAAGTGATGGTTCTCATGGGATTGCAAAATCCAGTGTTAAAGGTCATCCTGATGCTTTGAAGAGTTTATCGTTGGGATTACACAAGTGTTTGATCCCTATCATTTCTGGTGGTTCTAGTAGTTATTTATCTCCATGACATGGACATCCTAAGTCCATTTGAAAGCGCTCCACTTCTCTTCCATCCGTCTCTCCAGGGAGTGGAAATAATATTAACAAATCTTTGGACTTTATACAGACTGCTATGGCTACAAGAGATGGTTTTTTGCCATCAGTTCCTCATGTGTAAGATTATTTGTTGGAATGCTAGAGGTGTGGGGAATAAGCGCACTACCACCCACCTCAAGAATTTAGTTGTGCGTCACCATCCACATTTTCTTGTTATTATTGAGCCTAAGTTTGAACCCTAAGATTGAGCATCATCGCCTCAATCTTTTAGCTCGGGATCTGAACTTCCCTAACTTTGCTCATGGTGCTGCTATTGATATTCATATCCGGGTCCTTTGGAAAGAGGATGTTATGATGGAAAATTTTGCATGCACCGCTAATCAGGTTACTATTTTTGTTACCTTTATTCCTGAGGATTTCATGTGTTTATGTACTTTCGTTCATGTGCCTTATTCTATTGAAGATATGCAGATCTTATGGGATGAGATTGTGGATCTTTATAAACCAAGCTTCCTTGGATGGTGGCTGGTGACTTTAATGCTATCTCGTCCGATGAGAAGGATGGGGGAGATCGTGATGAGGATGGCTCCATGCAAGCTTTTAACTTTTTCCAGATTCGTGCATATCTTACGGATGTTGGTTTTCATAGAAATCCTTTTACATGATCTAACAACCAATCGGGTGTTAACCGTATTTGGGAAAGGCTGGATCGAGTCCTTATTAATGGTTTTGGCCTTTCTCTTTTGCCGAATATTAGAGTGGATCATTTGGATCGTGACAGTTCTGACCATTGCCCGCTTTTTACACAACTGCATGAGACTCCTATGCGGAAAAGTTTATTTCGTTATCAAAGAGTTTGGGACATGTGCCTTTCTTTGAGTATGTTCGGAGTACTTGGGGGGGGGGGGGGGGGGGGGAGTTGCATGTTAATCCATTGATCAACTTTGGCCTTAAGCTCAAAAGGCTTCGTAGCGGGGTTGCGTGCCTGGAATTGGAGAGTCTTTGATAATCTTAATATCAAAACTCGGTCATTATTGACGTCCATTTCAGTTTATGAGGCCAGGTTACAACATCATTGATCTGAGGTTGTAGCTAGGGATCTTGAAGTTGCAAAGCTGAGTATAAAGATGTTCTTGGTCATCTCGAGGAGATGTTGCGTGATAAAGCCCGTGTTATAGTTAGACTGTTGATGGAGATTGTAACACCAAATTCTATCATGCAGCTATTCGTGCTCGTAGTAATAGAGTGCGATTGGAGCAAGATTCACAGTATGAATCGTGATAGTGCGCCGGTCCGGATGGTTTTTCTGGCAACTTCAACACTTCTTGCTAGGATACTATCAAAGAGGACTTGGCAGCTTCGTTCAATGCTTCTTTAGAGGCCAACAATTTCCAGTATCTTTTTCCTCTACGCATTTGATTTTGCTGCCCAAAGTGCCCAATGTCACTTCTATTGGACAACTCCGACCAATCGGCCTCTGCAACTTCAATCACAAGATTCATATCCTGATGAAGCGTTTGGCAGGCTATCTTCATTCTCTTATTAGCGAAGAACAAACGATCTTTGTTCCCGCCGATCTATGCATGACAATAGTGCCTTGGCTCATGACCTAGTATTTGATTCGTGATGCGACTATTGAAGCCAAATCAGATGAAGGTTATAAGCATAATGATCCATTGTCAATTCCGAGTGGGTCAATTAAAAGACAAAGAACAAAGAAGTTATATGAAGCTGTACATGAGCTTATTCAAGAAAGTTGGGCTGATTGCCAAGAAGGAGCAAATGATATTCAATCTTATCATCTCATAAAAACAATGTGAGAAGATAAGTATAGAAGACTCTTAGACAACAAGAAAACTCAAGAGTTGCTCTTATCTCATTTTCTAGTTCTTTGAGTTTTTTATCTATTCTCTATATAAGGGCTGTTACACTATCATTTTCAGCATCCAATGAATAATAAACTTGTGAAAACATGTGTTTTCTTTGTTCTTGATTGAACTTTCTGAACTTCTCAAGGTTAATCTTATGGCGTTTAAATCCAAACTTATCACCATTCTTGGTGTGGCATTTGAATTTAAAGTTCTTTGTTTCTCATCACGCTATCCATTTGCGTTAAGATGAGGGGTTAAGACTCATCCTATGAAGTTGTGGTTTCTCATCACACTAAGGTGAGGGTTATCGAGCTCGAAAAACTTGTTGTGGCAGATTTTTTTTGTTACGATCCAACTTAAGATAACGGTTTCCATCGCACTAGAGGGTGGGGTACGTATCAATTTGGTAATCAGAGCCTTGTTTCAATGCAAGTTTGAGTTATCTTTTTTTTTTCTTTTGTTCCTTTCATAATTAAACCTTTTACTTTTCATTTCCTTCTTTTGTTATTCCTTATCGCAATTGTAAAAGCGAAAAAAAAAAACAGCAAAGCAAAAAAAAAAAGGCATAATACAAAAAAAGCAGCAAAAGAAAAAAAAGCAAAAAAAAAAAAGGTATTGTAGTTGCGAGAATACATAGCAAAAAACATATTTTGAATATTCTTTACTTTGCATTCTTGTCTTTTGGTTCTCTTATCCACAAAAACAAAAATCTGTTGGATATCCATTCACTTTTTTGTATCCGTACCTTTTGATTTTCTTCGTATAAAAAGCAAAAAAAAAAAAAAAAAAACACAAAACAAAACATCACAACCAAATCTTTCTGATTTTTTTTACCTTCTTTCCTTTTTGCCTTTACTTTCAAACTTTTGATAGGTTTGGTTATCTACTCATTTTGATATCCACATGATTCTTTTTTTTGATTTCATTGAGTTTGAATCAGAACATGAGACAAACACATTGAGTGGTAAAAGACAGGTGAGTGTGAGTTCATTTTGAGTGTATACACGAGTGGGAGTGATCAATATTGAGTGAAACACGTGAGTGAGTGTTTTGTGAGGTCCTTGCATTGTTTCTGCAGATTTTTTCTAAATGGAAAACGATCAAAGAGATGAGAGGGGCCACATCAACTTCCCAACCTTCAAATGCAAGCATTTTTTTTTTAAAATTTTCCTATTCTACCCCAAAATCCCCCAATTATTTTGGGACGTCCTACGTCATCAAATCTAGTGCAATAGACTCCAATCCTCATCCTTCTAATACTCATGATCAGCTCATATACTTATAGTTTTGTTTTTGAGTTTCTGTCCTTTTCTTTGCCTGTTCAGCGTATGAAGTCATGGCTTTTTGCCAACTCAGCGCTTGAGGGCTTTTATTACTGCTTTTTGTTCCAGGTTATGGGAATGCCCATACCGCCTATTTGCTTGGGTCAAGTCCCTTTTTATACTCGGGTTTTCCAAGAATTTTGTAATTGCCCGATCCGGCCTTTTGCATATTTTAATAATATTGTTGGGATCATCCAGCTTAAAAAAAATGCAAGCATTATTGGGTGAGATGAGGTGCACGTCGAGGGCTGAAATTGAGCCAATTCATGAAAGGTTGGATCAAGTGGAAGCGAGATGTTCAAACAGGCAGCAAAACAACAATCATAATAGGCAGCGTGCTAGGCAAGTTGATTATGAGTTTGAGGCTGATGGAGATGTGCGAGAGAGAAGGCCTATAAAATTTCGCAGGGCTGCTGAGATGCAGATTGTGTACAAGCAGTTGCTACAACACACTCTTGTATCGATGAATCTTGTGCAGCAAGAACAATGAACAAACAATTTGCTCACCCAGTTAGGCCAACTGCCTATGTCTGGGAAGGACTGAACTTTAGCCCTTAATCCACTACCTCCCCTCAACAATTGCTCCGTGGCCTCCCTTGATCAACCAACAAGCAATCGCTGCTCTGAATTGGCTTTCCAGATCAAGCATTGATCAGACTCTGCAAGTCTCGATCACACTTTGCTTTAATCACCTCAGCTTTGCGCTCACACTCTGCTCTTGGTGATGATCGAAGCACGGCTCACACACAATCTCCCTCTGTCGATACTCTGTGTATGCTTTATGTGTTTTGCACTCTCTCAGCTTCAATACCCTTGAACCTCTGCACGGCCTCTCTTAAATAGGAACCCCAAGTTCCATCAATCTCAGTTTTTAGAAATTCCCTCCAATCATTAATATCTCCTAATTTGTAGGAGATTAGATTTGATTTGAAAATCTAATCTTCTACAAAAAAATCTTCACCCTGGGACGGAATCTACCCTAGGATATTCTCTGCTGAATATTTAGAAGCCCCCCGTACGCTCTGCTCTTCATGATGGACCGTTGAAGGCAAACTCCGAATGGGCGCTGATCTTCTGCTACAGCTCCACGCTCCAGGATCTGCTATAGCAGCAACTTGTACAACGGCTTGTTCACGTGTGCTGGTTTTGTCAATTGAATGCCATACTGCATTATCAATCTCCCCCTTGGCATTTTGACAAAACCCTTTCATAGATGATTCAATGTTTCGATTGATCCTCCTCCGGTCCCTCGACTCTCCCTTTTCTTTTCTTTCTCCTCCTTTTTGGAACATATGCCATGGGGAATGGGTCTCGGACTGGCTTACGGTGTCAAAGCACAGAGACCCAGAGAGGATCTCAGGTCTTCGAATCTGACTGCATCCAGAGGCTTGGTGAAGATGTCTGCAAGTTGTTTGTCTGTCACAGTGTGTTGAAGAGCAATGATCTTCTTTTCTACTAGATCTTTGATGAAGTGATGCCGAATATCAATGTGTTTGGTCCTGCTGTGCTGAACTGGGTTCTTGGAGATACTGATATCACTCATGTTGTCACAATAGAGGACCATTTCACCCTGATTGAGACCATACTCAGCCAACATCTGCTTCATCCAAATCATCTGCGCACAGCAACTTCCTGCTCTGCCTCAGCTGTGGACAAGGAGATGCTGTTTTGTTTTCTACTAAACCAGGATACCAGGTAGTTTCCCAGGAAGAAGCAACCTCCAGAGGTGCTCTTCCTATCCTCAGTGCAACCTGCCCAGTCTGCATCACTATATCCTACCAGATTTGCATTTGTATCCTTAGTATACCACAAACCATAGTTTACAATGCCTCCAACATACCGAGTGATTCTCTTAACCAGCTGCAAGTGACTCTCTTTTGGACAGGCTTGAAATCTTGCACATACCCCTATTGCAAAGGAGATGTCGGGACGACTAGCAGTCAGATACAGCAGGCTACTAATCATACTTCTGTAGATAGCCTGATTTACTTCCACCCCATTTTCATCTTTGACGACTTTGATATGGGTGGCAGTTGGGGTTCGTTTGTGACTGGCGTTATCTAGCTGGAATTTCTTCACCATGTTCTTGCTATATTTGCTTTGTGATACAAAGATTCCATCCTCTTTCTGGGAGATTACCAGTCCGAGGAAATAAGTCAGCTCTCCTACCATACTCATTTTGAATTCAATTCTGCATGTGATCCACAAATTGTTTTACCAGACGCTGGGACTTTGAGCCAAAGACAATGTCATCTACATAAATCTGGGCAATGATCACATCTGACTTGGTTCTTTTCACAAAGAGAGTTTTGTCAGCTCCTCCCCTTTCATATCCATGATTTTCAAGGAAGACGGTCAGTCTCTCATACCATGCTCTAGGAGCCTGTTTAAGCCCATACAGAGCTTTCTTCAGCTTGTACACATGCTCCGAGTAATGAGGGTCTTCAAACCCTTTAGGCTGAGCTACATAAATTTCTTTAGAAAGATCACCGTTCAGAAAAGCACTCTTGACATCCATTTGATACAGCTTAAATCCGAGGAAGCATGACATGACCAAGCGCAGTCTGATGGCTTCCAACCGAGCAACTGGTGCAAAGGTTTCATCGAAATCCAGGCCTTCAATTTGGGTGTACTTGATCGCGCGCCGTTGTACGCGTCAAATTAATCCTTCCTTCTCCACTTAGTACAGCGGCTAAGTCAGGGTCGATCCCACAAGGAGCGTGCAGACTCGTCTTAGTTAGCAACCTACAACTTACGAAAATTGGGGTTGTGAGTGATTGGGTTGCGCAGGTGCGCGAATGAACAGTAGTGAAAGCAAAATTGCACGATACGTGCGCAGGCAGTAGATATTAAGTACTATGACTATGAAAAGTATCGGTACAGACAATCCTCTATGAATGTATCCCTTATCATCGACTCTAAACATCTATAGTGCAGTTCTACTTAAGTTAGTGTCCGATCAAGGCTTCCTAACGTGCGCGCATGTTCCGATCAAAGTCCATGAGCATTAATTCCTGAAACTAGTTTAAGCAGCTACGAATCCTATCACAGTAGCAGCTGATTATCCTAGTGCGTTACTCCTAGTTGTCACCGTCAAGTTACCAACTAGTTTAACATACAATAACGAGCAGTTAGAATAAGATTGCGGTTCAAGGCTTCTCTTATTCGCACAACTAATTATCACCCATATGCATAGAATTAATATAAGTAGACGAACTAAGCATTAAGCACAAGTCTCAAAGGAAATACTTCATAGAATCATGCCCAACCGATACAAAGTGTTTAGCTAGACATGCTAGAAACAAACATCATAGAAATAATAAATAAAACTAAGGCAGCCAAGGAAAAGTAGCAGGTCGGCGCAATTGCAGATTGCTATTTTCGGTTGGCGCAGGTGGTTCGCGCAGAATCTGGGCTGGAGTAGCTCGTGTGTTTTTGCTGCTGTGTGTCCTTCTCTCTATGTGCCCTCTCTCTCTCTTCCAAAGCCTAGCTTCCCTCCTCTTATATATTGGTCTTGAAGCCCAAGGAATGCCTAGATTTGGCCTGAGAGAATCTTAGCTACTTCCCAAATCCAGGAGATCAATATTTAGACACTCTGCTTTCCTGCGCACGCTGATTGCGCTACTTGCTTCGCACAGTCGGTTTGCGCACTGTAGCCTGAATCAGCTATCTCCTTTTGCGCTGCTAGCTCCGCAGGTCGTGCATTGCGCTCTAAAAACGCTCGTTAGCGCACATTTGACTTATACTCCTGTTTTATCCTGAAATACAAAAATACTGAAAACCAGTAATCTTGTACACAAAATAATGCAAACAAGCACAGTGTTAAGATCTAAATAGCGCATATAACTAGGCTCTATCAAATCTCCCACACTTGCCCTTGTTTGTCCCGAACAAGCACTGAAGCACAGATGCAATTACCTCTCTGAAGTCTAGCGCACAGCCTTATACTCATGCGCGATCTGCACATCGGTTCACCCTGCATTGCTCTATCACCTACGCGCACAAACCCTTAACAATTCTAATATAATAATTTCAAAATTTGTTACCTCTCAGCCAGGATGCAATTTAATTCAGATGATTCGGAGATAGCTCTTCATAGGCTCCTGGCTGTCAGTCCCTACTCCGATTTCTGGTACATGGATAATCGCGCAGGTTTCTTCAGGTGCGTGATTCATTTGCGCGCTTCTTGGGAACTCAAGCCTTTCGTCCTTGACGATTTTTTTACTTTTGGACTTGCGCATGTGCTGATATGGAGTTGTGTGCGCAGGCTGGTCTCCTTTCCTTGCGTATATCGTCAAATGTTTTTTTTCCTTTTATACGGCTTCGTCCACTTTTCTTATATTCCCAGAACGGTTCCAGTCTCGGCCTTCGGATAGCAGCTATGGAACAACGCCTCACTCTCCCTCCTTGGTCTACTTGCGCAGGTCAGCGCACGCGTTTACACCCGCGCCCACTTTCCTACACTCGACTTCCAGAGGAAAGGTGGTCTGTTTTCCCACCTCGCCACGCTTTGGGCATTCGCCTTTGGCATCTGCGTGGCTGAGCGCGCTCTATTGTTCTGAAGGTAGCGAAGCACCGGCCTCCACTAGCGCTTTTAGCCATGTACCTTAATCTCGAAGAAGAAACGACTAACCGCCTCTCTAGAGCTTTTCCTGTCAACTCCACATCCCCTGTATATCCCAACTAAAAAGACAAAAATCGAAAAAAATATACTAAAACAGTTAATAGCCGCGCATGTAGAATGAATAAGACAAAACAAGTCGAAAAGTGTGCGCAATCCGCACACAAGCGCACAACCGCTATTATTTCCTATAACTACACTAACTAAGCTAAACTACAATGATAAATAAGAAATGTAAATGTAAGCTAGGGTCCTGCGTAGACCCTTGTGCCTCCTCGTCCATGGACTCTGTCTCATACTCAGAGCTGGAGGATGGTTGCGCAACTGAAACTGCTGCGGGCTGGTTTGCAGGCTCCTTGATAGAGCCTATTTATACGCATTATTTAGATCACAACCCTATGCTTGTTTGCATTATTTTATGTACAAGATAACTGGTTTCCAGTGTTTTTGTATTGTAGGGCAAAACAAGGGCCTAAGTCGGATACGCGCTAACAGACAGCGTTTAGGACGCGCATCACACAGCCTGCGGAGCTAGCGGCGCAAATAGAAGAATTGGCAGAGTCGACCACGGTGCGCTAACCGATTGCGCTAACCAATGTCGTGCACCAGGCGTAGATGGTGGTGTTTCCAAATCCTGACACGACCAGATTTGGAAGTTGCCAAGGATGAGCCTCTGAGCAGTATATAAAGAAGAGAAGGAGGCTAGGGTTAAGAGAGAATTATTAGGATTCACAATTTGTACACCCAGGAGGCACTGCGCAGCAGGACTGAAAAACACACGAGCTTGTTGAGAGGATCTGCGCTAGCCGACCGCGCCAGCCAAGACTGCAACCTGCACGCACTGTTTGCTATTGTTTTCTTGGACACTTTAGTTATTATTTACTGTTTCTATGATGTTTATCACTAGCATGTCTAGCTAAACGCTTAGTATCGGTTGGGCATGAATCTATGAGTATTTCCTTTGAGACTTGCGCTTAATGCATAGCTTGCTTGCTTATATTAATTCTGTGCACATTACTGGCAGCTTGCTACATGAGTAGGGGAAGCCTTGAACCGCAATCTTACTCTTGTTGCTTGTTGTTGTTTGTTAAACTAGTTGAATAGCCTGACGGTGCCAACTAGGAGTAACGAGCTAGGATAAGCAATTACTACCTTGATCGGATTCGTAGTTGTTTAGTCTAGTTTTAGAATTAATAGCACATGAACTTTGATCGGAACATGCGCACATGTTAGGAAGCCTTGACCGGACACTAACTTAAGTAAAATTGAGCTATAGACATTTAGAGTCAATGATAAGGAATGCACTCATAGAGGATTGTCTGCGCCGATACTTCTCATAGTCATAGTACTTAATCTCTACTGCCTGCGCACGTCTAGTGCAAATTCCTGCGTTTACAACTGTTTACTCGCGCATCGCGCAAACACGATCACTCACCCCCCAATCTTCGTAAGTGTAGGTCACTGGTTAAAATTGAACTGCTTGCTCCCTGTGGAGATCGACCCTTACTTAACCGCTATACTAGTGGAAGAGGAAGGATTAATTTGACGCGTACAACGACGCGCGATCACTCCTCCTCCGAGTCAGTTTCCCATATCGAATCTGAACTTAACTCTTTGATGGGAGTGACCTCAGAGGGCGATCTGATCATCTGGGCAGAGGGTTGCGGAGGGGGCTCTGATGGCATTTGCGGTGGGTCTATGACTGGGGTGCGCACTAAGGATTGGGCCGGTGACTGCGCGGGAGAACTGGCTGGCTCGCGCTGCTCTAAGGGTGACTCTAGAGGTGGCCTGCGCTGACTGAGAAGAGGGGGAATGGGATCTCCAAATTTCCACCCAGCTGGTGGACTGATGTTTAAATCGGCCCCCTCGGAACATCATGCGCTGCTCTGCTGGCGCCTCCTCAGAATCCTGTCTGCGCCGCTTCGCCTGCGCGCGCGGGGGAGAATCTTTGATTTCAATGGTCACAACTTCCCTTGGCGGCCCACTCGCCCGCGCGCGCGCGCTCCAGTCTGTGCGTGCGTCCTCATGCGCCTAGCTGGCTGCCCGACTGGTGCCTCCACATTCTCCATTTCCTCCTCATCAGCAGCTTCCTCGTGCTGCGCACTACTCTTTGCAGGTGCTCCTCTGATTGCTGCGTGCCTCGGTGCCATAACACCACTCCAGTGACCCATCTTCCTTAGCAGTTACCGCTCGGTACTGCAGCATCTGTGCGCGGTCAAGAGGGACGGCTGGAACAACCGTGTGCTCGGGCACCTCTGGCTCTCCGTGCAGCCCACGCAGCAAATGCGTGATCACACCTTCCCAGTGCACCACCATATCCGACACAAACCGCACCTTCTTCCCATAATTCAACCCCTTGAGCACGTCCATGTCAAGCAGGCTGACCTTCGGCGCACCGTTGTAGCGCCCGATGACTGCGTACGCGACCATGCGCCACAGATAGTACATCCAAGGGTCGCACAGCTCTCGTCCTCTGCTGCGCCCAGTGGCAAGCGGTTTGCCCGACGCCATCTCGCGCCATGCTTCCTGGTTGGTGTGCGTATCCACATCCTGCTCGCGCACTTTGTCACAGCGCAGGGTGCGCTTCAGCCTCTTGGCCGATGCAATGTACCACACCCCTTGGTGTCGGTAACGGATCTCTAAGTCAGCAATCTGCAGGGATGCCAGGAACTCACAAGTGTCTTCCTTATTGGCTGCGCTATCCATATCCATCAGCGCTTCTCCGTGACCAAGTCCTCTAAGCCCACCTCGCGCAGGAAGTCCCTGCTGATGCACGGGGTGCCATACATGTCCAATCTCCAGAAGGCGTCATACTTCCTTGCGAAAGATGCCGGGGTGTCCCGGTTCTCTGCTGGCCTCATTTTTGCGGCGATCGACTCAAGAATCGGCGGTCAACTGTAGTCAACGCTCTACTAAGGATCCCAAAATCAGAACTCCGAATCAAACCCTCAATTTTTTACCAAATGGGCGCCTCACTCTTGTCAACAAAACCCAGCAATGAAAACACCAAACGGAGCGGGCTAACTAGGTGCGATTTTGATTCTAGGGTTACGTCCTCAGTCGGCTTCTTCCATCAAACCCTCACGAAAGCGACTGAAATAAGAAATGGGAGGTTACCTAGTGCGCTGGTGATGTCGTGCTCTTCAAATCTCACTAAAGAACGCCGGAATCGGTGGGGGGACAACAAAGATTGGCTGGCAGCAGTGAAAAGCTCTAACGGTCGAAATTGCAGAATGTCTAGAATTTTCTAAGTATCTGCCCTTATATACTCTCTGACCTGCGCATTTGTCCTGCACACTGAACTGCGCACTGACCCGCGCATTGCTACGTGACTCAAAAAAATGCAAGTACTGAACTAGCTCAAAGTTCAAATCCTAAAAAAAAACGGGTAAAGAATAAAACGTGGACCTCCCGACAAATGCCTTTGTTTAACGTCGTTGGCTCGACAGTACCTCGTTACTTGCTCAAGTTCGCGCTCCGGACCACCCCCACACTTGCTCCTGCGCGCTCTTGTGCGTCTGTGTGTGCTATGTCTTCCTTAGTCCTGCGCAAAGGAACAGATAGGTGGTCAGTGTGGCCAAAATTATGTGGCACATCATAAGTAACGAGGTTAATCAGTGAGGGAGAAGATATATAATCAGTAGCTCCTAGTTCTCCCTCCGGTGCATCAGGTTGTATCTCTGGCGCAGCAGCCTGCGCATCCTCTATTTTTGGTTTTGCCAAATCAGCTTCGCGCATGGCCTCATCCCTAGGTTCTCCCAAGTATTTCTTGACTCTTTGCCCATTAACCTGAAAGCGATGCTTGCGCTCGTTCTCTAACTCGATAGTTCCATATGGGAAAACCTTTGTGACTATGTAAGGTCCCGTCCACTTGCTGCGCAGCTTCCCGGGCATCAATTTTAAGCGCGAGGAGAACAACAGCACCCGGTCTCCTGGCTCGGAGGTGCGTCTGAGGATGTACTTATCGTGAAATGCTTTCGTGCGCGCTTTGTAGTCGCGCAGCCCCTCATATGCATCCAGGCGCAGCTCCTCTAGCTCGCTTAATTCAAATGTGCGCAGTCCTGTATGCCTAAAGTGCATCGTCCAGCCGCTGGCTCCAGTCTTTGCGCGAAGGTCTCACGGTTTTCTCCAGAATGTGCTTAATCTCTCTGTTGGAAACCTCGGCCTGGCCATTCGTTTGAGGATGGTATGCAGTGGACGTCTTATGGCGCACTCCATAATGCTTTAGTCCTGCGCCACTATTCTGTTGCAGAAGTGCGTCCCTTGGTCGCTGATTATTACCTTAGGCACTCCGTACCTACAAAAAATGTTAATCCTTAGAAACTCAACAACCGTTTTACCATCATCCTTGCGCGTGGCCTTAGCTTCGACCCACTTCGAGACATAGTCCACCGCAACTAGTATGTACTCGTATCCACAAGATGGCGGAAACGGCCCTATGAAGTCAATTCCCCACAAGTCGAACACTTCGTCTACCAGTATTGGCGTTTGTGGCATCTCGTTGCGCGCTGATATATTTCATGTGCGCTGACACCTGTCACAAGCTCTGCAGTGGTTATATGAGTCACGAAATAAGTGCGGCCAATAAAAACCGCAATCTAGGATTTTTCTGCTCGTGCGCTTTGGACCAAAGTGTCCTCCGCACGCGTGCGCATGACAAAATCTCAAAATAGAGCTCATCTCATGATCAGGCACACATCGCCTCAAGATCTGATCAGGGCCTATTTTAAGCATGTACGGATCATCCCAAACGTAATATTTAGACTCATGTCTTAACCTCATGCATTGAGCTTTAGTGAAATGAGGGGGAAACGCACCTGTGACCAGGTAATTTGCAATATGCGCATACCATGGTACCTTACCGTTCAATGCCATCAGGTGCTCGTCAGGGAATGTCTCCATGATCTGTCCTGGCTCCTCTTCCTTCACTATCCTGCTTAGGTGATCAGCAACAGTGTTTTCCGTTCCCTTCTTATCCTTGATCTCTAAATCGAACTCTTGGAGTAGCAGCAACCAACGCATCAAATGCGGCTTAGTCTCTTTCTTGGACATCAGGTAGCGGATAGCAGCGTGGTCAGTGTAGACAATGACTTAGCGCCCAGAACATATGCGCGGAACTTCTCCAACGCAAATACGATTTCCAGAAGTTCCTTCTCGGTCGTGGTGTAGTTCCTCTGCGCAGTGTCCAGTGTGCGCGACGCATAATAGATAGCATGCAGCCTCTTATCCACGCGCTGGCCCAGCACTGCGCCTACCGCGTAGTCACTAGCATCGCACATCAGCTCAAAGGGTAAGTTCCAGTCTGGTGCGCGCATCACTGGCGCACTGGTCAGCACATCCTTTAACTTATCAAAAGCATTCCTGCACTCATCAGTGAACTCAAAGCACACATCCTTTTGAAGGAGGTTAGACAATGGAATACATATTTTAGAAAATTTTTTTATAAAGCGCCTGTAAAACCCTGCATGCCCAAGAAACGACTTAACGTCGCGCACATTAGTGGAATAAGGCAGATTTGAGATAAGATCAATTTTTGCTTTATCAACCTTAATTCCTTCCTGTGAGACGATATGTCCTAGTACTACTCCATGTGACACCATGATAGAGCCTAGTTATACATGTTATTTAGATCATAAACCCATGCTTGTTTGCAATATTTTATGGGCAAGATTACTCGTTTCCACTATTTTTGTATATCAGGTCAGAACGAGTCCTTAAGTCGGATACGCGCTAACAGGCAGCGTTCTAGGAGTGAAAGATCAGCCTGTGGAGCTAGCGGTGCAAACAAAAGAAGAAATGGCGAAGGACAGCAGAGGTGCGCCACCCGATTGCGCCAATCAATGCTGTGCGCCAGGCGCAAAGTCCCAGTGACCAGACTTGGAAGTTGCCAAAAGATGAACTTCCTGGGGCACTATTTAAACAAAGAAAGTCTAGGGTTTCAGGAGAGAACACAGCGAGGCGGACACCATCACTCAGTGACATTCCAGCGGCACTGTGCGGCAGAACTGAAAAACACACGGACCTGTCGAGGAGAGTTGCGCCAGCCGACTGCGCCAGCCGAGAAGACACCCTGCACGCACTGTTTGCTACCGTTTTCTTGGATACAGTAGTTTGTTACTTACTATTTTATGATGTTTACCACTAGCATGTCTAGCTAAACACTTAGTGTTGGTCGGGCATGAATCTATGATGTATGACCTTTGAGACTTGAGCTTAATGCATAGTTTATTTATTTGTATTAATCCTGCGCGTACTGAGACAGTTAGTCGCATGAGTAGGGGAAGCCTTGAACCGCAAACTTACTTGTGTAGCTCGCTTGTCGCATGTTAAACTAGTTGCACGCGTAGGGGAAGCCTTGAACCGCAAACTTACCGTGACAACTAGGAGTAACGAGTTAGGGTAGGCAGCTGCTACTGTGACAGGATTCGCAGCTGTTTAGTCTAGTTCTAAGGATTAATAGCACATGAACTTTGAACGGAACATGCGCACGTGTTAGGAAGCCTTTACCGGACACTAACCCAAGTAAACCACAAGCTATAGATGTTTAGAGTCGATGATAAGGAATGCATTCATAGAGGATTGTCTGCCCAATATTTCTCATAAATATAGTACTTCATCTCTACTGCTTGCGCACGTCTAGTGCAATTCCCTGAGTTACGATATTCGCTGTTATTCGCGCATCGCGCAAAACCCCCAATCACTCACGCAACCCCCGTTTTCTTAAGTGTAGGTTACTAGCTGAGACTCACTGCTTGCTCCCTGTGGAGATCGACCCTTACTTAACCGCTGTACTAGTGGGAGAGGAAGGAATTATATTTGACGCGCACAACGACGCGCGATCAAATTTTGGCGCCGTTGCCGGGGAGCAACACAGCTAAGTTTTAGCTAGCTTACATTCCTCATTTTAGTTATTTCATTTCGTTTTGTTTTCTCGTTGTTGTTTCTGACAGCGCGCAATCACATCAGCCTGCGCAACCTTGAAACAGTTGCGCTGCGCAGATTCTAGTTGCGCACTGACAGACGCAACAACTTCGTTGCCATTTAATTCGTTTCTTGAGTTTGGATCAGGACATGGAGGATAACAGTGTGGTTGGAGATAACCTGGGAGACAGAACCCCAGAGGAAGCAAGGGCACATAACCGCGCAGCCCTATTCAGAGAGGAAGTGCAGCGTGAGGACGACGCACGAATGGCCGCTGAACCATACATTGCGCCACCCGTTCGTCCAGTCGCGAGGCGCAGGACAGTGCGCGAAATGTCGGCCCCACTCACTGTTAACCAGCCATGGTGCATAGTGCTTCCGCCCGACGGACAGTTCGAACTAAGAAGCTCACTCATCCATCACATGCCCAAGTTTCACGGAATGAACAACGAAAATCCAGTCAAGCATGTGCGGGAGTTCCTAATCATTTGCGAGAACATGAAGGCTTTGGGGGAAAACGATGAAGCGCTGAAGATGAAAGCGTTCCCATTTTCATTGAGCGATGCAGCCAAACACTGGCTGATGAGCCTACCCGCAGGATCAATCCACACATGGGAGCAGCTGCAGAAGAAATTCTTAGATAAATTTTATCCAGCAGCGAAGATTGCGCTGCTCAGAAGGGAATTGGCCGCGCCAAGGCAAGGCGCAGGGGAGTCTCTGTCAGAATACTACGAGCGTTTCAGGGAGCTAGAAGCCAACTGCTACAATCACGGGCTTCCCCAGAATGTGCTGATAGAGAACTTTCTGAATGGACTGCTGCCCATGGAGCTGCGACTACTGAATGCATGCGCAGGAGGGGACATTTGCAACATGTACCCGGAGGATGCATGGCAGCTGATAGAAGATTCTGCTGGACAGGTGAGACATCAATTGACACTTGAAAGTAGTCGTAATCGTTCTGTGCATCAGGTAGAGGCAAGCGCTGAGATCAAAGAAATGAAGGCCATGCTACAGAAGCTGATGAGTGCGCAGAGCGCACAACCAGTTGCACCAAAGGTATGTGAATTCTGCAGGTCCACTGAGCACAAGACAGACGAGTGCCCAACACTTTTTGAAGAAACTGGAGATGTAAATGCCCTTGGAGGATGGGACAACAGAGGACCGCAGAGGCAGAATCAGCCGCGCTTTGGGCTTGCTGCAAATGGTTTCAGATGGAGAGAAGAGAACAATTTCCAGAGGCAGCCCACTGATCAGCGCGCACCACAGCAGACGCAACATGCTGCACCCTACAATCCACCGCATCGCCGCACAGACGCACCAGCGCAGAACAGTCAGCAACCACGGCGATCCTTGGAAGATATCATGGGGCAGCTAGCAGACACAGTGCGCAAGAATGACGAAAAGTATGACAAGAGGTTCGAATCCATAGAAAAACACCTATCACAAATTGCAACCACAGTGTATGAGCTGAAAAAGAGCGATGGCAACCTGCCTTCGCAAGTGATTCAGAACCCTAAGGGAGGAGTTAACGCAGTAACACTGAGGACTGGGCGCACAGTGGGAACAGAGCAGACCGCGCAGGCGCCCGCGCAACCAGTTGCGCAAGTCCCAGATCCAGCAGCTCAGAGTGCGCAACCAGAGCCAGAGGCGCAATCAGAAGCGCCAACCACGAACCAGCAGGGCAATGCGCCAGGTATGTCTCACTCGAAGAACAAGAACAAAAATTGTACTAACATACCTGCTCCTTTCCCTGTGCAGGCACCACTGGCGAGAAAAGAAGCACTGGACAAGGAACTGTATGAGCTGTTCAGCAAAGTGGAAATCAACATACCTCTCATAGAAGCTATTCGACAGATTCCCAGGTATGCGAAGTTTTTAAAAGAGCTGTGCACGAATAAAAGAAGGACAGGCGAATGCGCACAGGTAATGCTAAATGCGCAGGCCTCAGCAATCGTGCAGCAAAAGGTACCACCTAAGTGCCGAGATCCAGGAACATTCACTATCCCTTGCACCTTAGGTAAAACCACGGTAAGCAACTGCATGATCGATTTAGGCGCATCAATCAATTTATTACCATATTCTCTCTATGCGACCTTGCGCCTTGGACCACTAAAACCTGCAGGTCTCACAATTCAGCTAGCAGATAGATCGTGCAAACAACCTGCAGGCATGATAGAAGATGTCCTAGTTCGAGTAGGAGAGCTGGTGTTCCCAGCAGACTTTTATGTGCTCGAAATGGAGGGTGAATCAAGCGCCAGCGGTGCGCAGATCCTCCTAGGCAGACCGTTTCTGATGACTGCGCGCACGAAGATAGACGTGTGGAGGGGCACGCTCTCCATGGAGGTAGATGGCGAAGAAATCCATTTCAACATCTTCGAAGGGATGCAGCACCCACATGAGGACGCTACCGTGCACGCAATGGACAGCTTTGACGACTTAGTCACAGAAGCGCAGTGTGCGAGCGCAACCATAGGACCAGAGCTACTGACACAGGCAGAACTGGAGGAGCAAGAGAAGGAGCTAAGCAGTGCTGAACCAGCATCCACAGAGGTACGTGATATAGTTCATATTTGCACCGCTAACAAAACCTTGCCCTCTGTTGAGCAGGCACCCAAGATCGAACTGAAGCAACTCCCGGAGCATCTCAAGTACATTTTCTTGGGAGATGAGGACACCCTGCCAGTGATCATCAAGAAGGGATTGGAAAAAGAGCAGGAGGCGCGCTTACAACAGGTGCTGCGCAGGAACCAGCGCGCTATTGGATGGACTCTTGCTGATCTGCGCGGAGTGAGCCCGGACGTGTGCATGCACCGAATTCTGTTGGAAGACGGCGCCAAACCATCCAGGGAGGCTCAGCGCAGGTTAAACCCAAATATGATGGAGGTAGTGCAAAAGGAAGTTCTGAAGTTGCTTGACGCAGGGGTCATTTACCCAATCTCAGACAGCAGATGGGTCAGCCCGGTACACGTTGTGCCAAAGAAAGGAGGCATCACGGTGGAGGAGAATGCGCAGGGCGAGCTAGTTCCCAAGCGCATACAGACTGGCTGGCGCATGTGCATCGACTACAGGAAGCTGAACGCTGTAACGCGCAAGGACCACTTCCCGCTACCCTTCATGGACCAGATGCTGGATCGCTTGGCAGGTAAACCTTACTTTTGTTTTTTGGACGGATATTCAGGTTACAATCAGATACCCATAGCTGCGGAGGATCAAGAGAAGACCACGTTCACATGCCCCTTCGGAACATTTGCGTTTCGGCGTATGTCTTTTGGGCTGTGCAACGCGCCAGGTACGTTCCAACGCCTCGTCATGAGCATTTTCTCTGATATGATTGGTATATGTATAGAAGTGTTCATGGATGACTTCACTGTATATGGGAGTACCTTTGATGCATGCTTAACACATCTAGATAAAGTCTTAGCACGCTGCATCTCTAAGAACCTAGTGCTAAACTACGAGAAGTGTCATTTCATGGTTACGCACGGAGTAGTATTGGGTCATATCATTTCAGAGGAGGGTATTAAGGTAGACAAAGCTAAGATAGATATTATTTCTAATCTGCCTTATGCCACCAACGTGCGTGACGTGAAATCGTTCTTAGGGCATGCTGGGTTTTACAGGCGTTTTATTAAGGATTTCTCTAAGATTTGCATACCCCTGTCTAACCTGTTGCAAAAAGACGTGTGCTTCGATTTTACTGATGAGTGCAGGGCGGCGTTCGATAAGCTGAAAGAAGCGCTGACCAGTGCGCCAGTGATGCGCGCACCAGACTGGAACCTGCCATTCGAGCTGATGTGTGACGCAAGTGACTACGCAGTAGGAGCAGTCTTGGGGCAGCGCGAGGACAAGAAGCCGCATGCCATCTACTATGCATCGCGCACACTGGACTCCGCGCAGAAGAACTACACCACCACGGAGAAGGAGCTTCTGGCAATTGTATTTGCGCTGGAGAAGTTCCGAGCATATGTTCTAGGCGCCAGAGTCATCATCTACACGGACCACGCAGCTATCCGCTACCTCATATCCAAGAAAGAGACCAAGCCGCGCCTGATGCGTTGGGTACTTCTGCTTCAGGAATTCGATTTAGAGATCAAAGATAAGAAGGGCACAGAAAATACCGTCGCTGATCATCTGAGCAGGATCATAAAGAAGGAGGAGCCAGGGCAGATCAGGGAGACATTCCCTGATGAGCATCTAATGGCGCTAACAGGTAAGGTACCATGGTATGCGCATATCGCAAATTACCTGGTCACAGGTGCGTTCCCTCCTCATTTCAATAAAACTCAGTGCATGCGATTGAAACATGAGTCCAAGCATTATCTTTGGGATGATCCTTACATGCTTAGAATAGGTCCAGATCGGATATTAAGACGTTGCGTGCCTGACCATGAGATTAACTCTGTATTGATGTTTTGTCATGCGCACGCCTGTGGAGGACATTTCGGTCCCAAGCGCACGAGCAGGAAGATCTTGGACTGTGGATTCTTCTGGCCGCACCTATTCAGAGATGCCTATGACCACTGCAGGAAGTGTGACAGGTGCCAGCGCACTGGAGGAATATCCGCGCGCAACGAGATGCCGCAGACCCCGATTCTGGTGGATGAAGTGTTCGATGTTTGGGGAATCGACTTCATGGGTCCATTTCCCCCATCTGCCGGCTACGAGTACATACTGGTGGCCGTGGATTACGTATCCAAATGGGTCGAAGCTAAGGCCACGCGCAAGGATGATGGTAAGACTGTCGCTGATTTTCTCAGAACTAACATATTTTGCAGGTACGGCGTGCCTAAGGCAGTTATCAGCGACCAGGGGACGCACTTCTGCAACAGGGTTGTGGCGCAAGTCTTCAAGCACTATGGGGTGCGCCACAAGACGTCCACCGCTTACCATCCGCAGACGAATGGACAGGCCGAAGTTTCTAACAGAGAGATCAAGCGCATCTTGGAAAAGACTGTGAGGCCGTCGCGCAAGGATTGGAGCCAGCGCTTGGATGATGCGCTATGGGCGTACCGCACTGCACACAAGACACCCATTGGAACCTCACCATTCCGGCTGGTCTATGGGAAGGCATGCCACCTGCCAGTGGAGCTCGAGCACAAGGCATATTGGGCTCTACGTATTTGCAACTTGAACTTGGAGGAGGCAGGACAAGAACGCGCATTTGAGCTGAGCGAACTAGAAGAGCTGCGCCTGGACGCCTATGAGGGACTGCGCGATTACAAAGCGCGCACCAAGGCGTTTCATGACAAGCACATCCTCCGGCGCACTTTTGAACCAGGCGATCAGGTATTATTATTTTCATCACGCCTGAAGCTCATGCCTGGGAAGCTGCGCAGCAAGTGGACGGGACCATACACCGTCACCAAGGTTTTCCCCTACGGCACAATTGAATTAGAAGACGGGCACCAGCATCGTTTTCAGGTTAACGGGCAGAGAGTCAAACGGTACTTGGGCGAACCTTGGGATGGCGCAGCACGCAACATTGACTTGGCCGAGCCAGAGATAGTAGACGAGCAAGCTGTTGCGCCAGACGCACCACCAGATGTTTCAGAGGGAGACCTAGCACCCATCGCCTATATCTCCTCTTCCTCTGCATCTGCCCTCCTTACGAATAATGTATCACATGCTGACCTCTCCTTTTATCCTTTGCGCAGGACCACTGAGATCGTCACACAAGCACTGGCGCAGGGACACTCAGGAGCAAGAGTGGGGGAGGCTGCAGACGCACTACTTGGCACGTAACGAGGTACCGTCGAGCCAACGACGTTAAACAAAGGCACTTGTCGGGAGGTAACCCGACACATTTTATTTTGGCACATTTTATTCTGCTTGTTTCGTTTTTTTTTGCGTGTTTTTAGTTAGAATAGGGTTCGGTAGTTTTTTGTAGTCACACAAATGCGCAGGACCGTGCGCCTATCAATGCGCAGGTCAGTTGCGCTAGCCTTAGGGGGTATATAAGGCCAGACTTAGAAAAATTCCCAGCAATTTTTCACTCGACCGTTACACACAAGCTCCCGCCCTCAGACCTCTGCCGTCGCCCAGCGCCCATCCCACCGTCCGTCTAGAGAGATTCACGGACAACACGACCACACAGCACCCAGGTAACCCCCGCTCCCGCTTTGAGCCGCTTCTGTTAGGGTTTGCGCGGAGAAGACAGTTTTTTAGGGTCTGTTCTTCAGAGGATGAGGCGCATGGGTCAGCAGCAGCGTCTAGCTCGGGGAACTTCTAAGGCCGAGGGCAGGCGCAGTGATTTTCTTTAGGGTGTTGTCTTTTATTTTGCTGCGTCTATTTGACTATTAGGTGTGCTGAATATTTGTGCCCTACATTCTGTGACTCCCTTGCTATATTTTGTGTGACTATTGGTGTTCACTCTTATATTCTTTATTTTCGTTGCATTGCATGCCTGTGCGTAGCCTCCGTGCGCTTGAGCTTGAGTCGTGGGGACACGTCTCTGTTCAAGTGTGGGGGGGGGGGGGCGTTACTCTTACATTTCATGTTTTTTAGCATTTTTAGTATAGCTTAGTTAAGTTGAAGGAAACTAGTAGCAGTAGTGCGCTAAGGTGCAGGATGCGCATGCGCTCCAGCTTGTTTTGCGCTATCCGTATTGTGTGCACTGCTATCTACTGTTTTAGCATAATTTTTTCGTTTTTTCTGCTCCTGTTAGTTGGGATATACAGGGGATGTGGAGTTGATAGAAATGCTCCAGAGAGGCGGTTAGTCGCTTCTGCTTCGAAGGCGAGGTATATGGTCGATTGCGCTAGTAGAGGCCGGTGCTTCGCAACCTTCGGAACAAAAGAGCGCGCTCAGTCACGCGGATGCAAAAGGCAAAATACCCAAAGCGTGGCGAGGTGGGAAAACAGACCACCTTCTCTCTGGATGTCAAGCTAAGGAAAGCGGGCGCGGATGTAAACGCGTGCGCCGACCGGCGCAGACAGACCAAGGAGGGAGAGCGGAACGAGTTCCATAGCTGCTATCTGAAGGCTGAGATTGGAACTGTTCTGGGAATGAAACAAATTGGAAAGGAAGCTGTACAAAAGAAAAAATACCAGCAGAAGCAGATGATTTGCGTTACAAAGAATCAGCATGCGCACTACTTAGTACCTGCGTGCGCAAGACCACAAGGATATCATCAAAGGCTCAGGTTCCCAGGAAGTGTGCGAACGAATCACGCACTGGAAGAAGCTCGCGCAAGAAACCATATACCTATCTTCGGAGCGGGAGCTGACAACCAGGAGCCTAAGAAGAGCTATCTCCCAGTCATCCAAAGACCTTCATCCCGGCTGAGAGGTAACGAAATTTCGGGATTATTATATTAGAACTATTGAGTGCAGTTGTGCGCAGGTGATAGAGCAGCACAAGTTGAAGCAACTGTGCATCTTGCGCTAGAATGCAAGGGCTGTGCGCTAGTCTCCAGAAAAGGTAATTGTATCCGCGTTTCAGTACTTGTTCGGGACGAACAAGGGGTAAGTGTGGGGGGTTTGATAGAGCCTAGTTATACATGTTATTTAGATCATAAACCCATGCTTGTTTGCAATATTTTATGGGCAAGATTACTCGTTTCCACTATTTTTGTATATCAGGTCAGAACGAGTCCTTAAGTCGGATACGCGCTAACAGGCAGCGTTCTAGGAGTGAAAGATCAGCCTGTGGAGCTAGCGGTGCAAACAAAAGAAGAAATGGCGAAGGACAGCAGAGGTGCGCCACCCGATTGCGCCAATCAATGCTGTGCGCCAGGCGCAAAGTCCCAGTGACCAGACTTGGAAGTTGCCAAAAGATGAACTTCCTGGGGCACTATTTAAACAAAGAAAGTCTAGGGTTTCAGGAGAGAACACAGCGAGGCGGACACCATCACTCAGTGACATTCCAGCGGTACTGTGCGGCAGAACTGAAAAACACACGGACCTGTCGAGGAGAGTTGCGCCAGCCGACTGCGCCAGCCGAGAAGACACCCTGCACGCACTGTTTGCTACCGTTTTCTTGGATACAGTAGTTTGTTACTTACTATTTTATGATGTTTACCACTAGCATGTCTAGCTAAACACTTAGTGTTGGTCGGGCATGAATCTATGATGTATGACCTTTGAGACTTGAGCTTAATGCATAGTTTATTTATTTGTATTAATCCTGCGCGTACTGAGACAGTTAGTCGCATGAGTAGGGGAAGCCTTGAACCGCAAACTTACTTGTGTAGCTCGCTTGTCGCATGTTAAACTAGTTGCACGCGTAGGGGAAGCCTTGAACCGCAAACTTACCGTGACAACTAGGAGTAACGAGTTAGGGTAGGCAGCTGCTACTGTGACAGGATTCGCAGCTGTTTAGTCTAGTTCTAAGGATTAATAGCACATGAACTTTGAACGGAACATGCGCACGTGTTAGGAAGCCTTTACCGGACACTAACCCAAGTAAACCACAAGCTATAGATGTTTAGAGTCGATGATAAGGAATGCATTCATAGAGGATTGTCTGCCCAATATTTCTCATAAATATAGTACTTCATCTCTACTGCTTGCGCACGTCTAGTGCAATTCCCTGAGTTACGATATTCGCTGTTATTCGCGCATCGCGCAAAACCCCCAATCACTCACGCAACCCTCGTTTTCTTAAGTGTAGGTTACTAGCTGAGACTCACTGCTTGCTCCCTGTGGAGATCGACCCTTACTTAACCGCTGTACTAGTGGGAGAGGAAGGAATTATATTTGACGCGCACAACGACGCGCGATCACACCATAAAGTGACATTTTTCATAATTGAGAGCTAGGTTCTTGGTAATGCAGCGCGCAAAGACCCTATCAAGATTATCCAAACATGCATCAAAAGTCTCACCATGCACAGTGAAGCCATCCATGAATACCTCTATACATAAACCAATCATGTCAGAGAAAATGCTCATGACTAAGCGTTGGAACGTACCTGGCGCATTACACAGCCCAAATGACATGCGCCGGAACGCAAAGGTACCGAATGGGCAGGTAAAGGTTATCTTCTCTTGATCCTCCGCAGCAATAGGGATCTGATTGTACCCTGAGTAACCGTCCAGGAAGCAAAAGTGTGGTTTTCCTGCCAAACGGTCGAGCATCAGGTCCATGAACGGTAGCGGGAAATGATCCTTGCGCGTGACTGCGTTTAGTTTCCTGTAGTCAATGCACATGCGCCATCCAGTTTGTATGCACTTGGGAACTAGGTCGCCCTGCGCATTTTCCTCTACTGTGATGCCTCCTTTCTTTGGCACAACGTGCACTGGACTTACCCACTTACTGTCTAAGATTGGGTATATTACCCCTGCGTCAAGCAGCTTTAGGATCTCCTTCTGCAGTACCTCCATATAATCGGATTCAGTCTGCGCTGAGGTTCCCTGGATGGTTTGGCATCATTTTCCAGTAGAATTCTGTGCATACACACATCAGGGCTTACTCCGCGCAGGTCAGCTAATGTCCACCCTATAGCGCGCTGGTTCTTGCAAAACACCTCCTGTAATCGCGCCTCCTGCTCCTGCTCTAATCCTTTCTTTATGATGACAGGCAGGGTGTCCTCATTGCCCAGGAAGATGTATTTTAAGTGCTCGGGCAATTGCTTCAGCTCAACTTTGGGTGCCTGTTCAATAGAAGGCAGGATTTTATTAGTAGCGCAAACATTAACCAGATCACATACCTGTCTGGACACTGGTTTTGTGCTGCTCAGCTCATCATCTTGTGCCTCCATCTCTGTCTGTGCCAGTGGCGTAGGCTCCCCTGTTGCGCACGCACACAGCGCATGCGCAACCAAGTCGTCCATACTATCTAACGCGTGCACTGTGGCGTCCTCATGAGGATGCTGTGATAGAGCCTAGTTATACATGTTATTTAGATCATAAACCCATGCTTGTTTGCAATATTTTATGGGCAAGATTACTCGTTTCCACTATTTTTGTATATCAGGTCAGAACGAGTCCTTAAGTCGGATACGCGCTAACAGGCAGCGTTCTAGGAGTGAAAGATCAGCCTGTGGAGCTAGCGGTGCAAACAAAAGAAGAAATGGCGAAGGACAGCAGAGGTGCGCCACCCGATTGCGCCAATCAATGCTGTGCGCCAGGCGCAAAGTCCCAGTGACCAGACTTGGAAGTTGCCAAAAGATGAACTTCCTGGGGCACTATTTAAACAAAGAAAGTCTAGGGTTTCAGGGGAGAACACAGCGAGGCGGACACCATCACTCAGTGACATTCCAGCGGCACTGTGCGGCAGAACTGAAAAACACACGGACCTGTCGAGGAGAGTTGCGCCAGCCGACTGCGCCAGCCGAGAAGACACCCTGCACGCACTGTTTGCTACCGTTTTCTTGGATACAGTAGTTTGTTACTTACTATTTTATGATGTTTACCACTAGCATGTCTAGCTAAACACTTAGTGTTGGTCGGGCATGAATCTATGATGTATGACCTTTGAGACTTGAGCTTAATGCATAGTTTATTTATTTGTATTAATCCTGCGCGTACTGAGACAGTTAGTCGCATGAGTAGGGGAAGCCTTGAACCGCAAACTTACTTGTGTAGCTCGCTTGTCGCATGTTAAACTAGTTGCACGCGTAGGGGAAGCCTTGAACCGCAAACTTACCGTGACAACTAGGAGTAACGAGTTAGGGTAGGCAGCTGCTACTGTGACAGGATTCGCAGCTGTTTAGTCTAGTTCTAAGGGTTAATAGCACATGAACTTTGAACGGAACATGCGCACGTGTTAGGAAGCCTTTACCGGACACTAACCCAAGTAAACCACAAGCTATAGATGTTTAGAGTCGATGATAAGGAATGCATTCATAGAGGATTGTCTGCCCAATATTTCTCATAAATATAGTACTTCATCTCTACTGCTTGCGCACGTCTAGTGCAATTCCCTGAGTTACGATATTCGCTGTTATTCGCGCATCGCGCAAAACCCCCAATCACTCACGCAACCCCCGTTTTCTTAAGTGTAGGTTACTAGCTGAGACTCACTGCTTGCTCCCTGTGGAGATCGACCCTTACTTAACCGCTGTACTAGTGGGAGAGGAAGGAATTATATTTGACGCGCACAACGACGCGCGATCAAATTTTGGCGCCGTTGCCGGGGAGCAACACAGCTAAGTTTTAGCTAGCTTACATTCCTCATTTTAGTATTTCATTTCGTTTTGTTTTCTCGTTGTTGTTTCTGACAGCGCGCAATCACATCAGCCTGCGCAACCTTGAAACAGTTGCGCTGCGCAGATTCTAGTTGCGCACTGACAGACGCAACAACTTCGTTGCCATTTAATTCGTTTCTTGAGTTTGGATCAGGACATGGAGGATAACAGTGTGGTTGGAGATAACCTGGGAGACAGAACCCCAGAGGAAGCAAGGGCACATAACCGCGCAGCCCTATTCAGAGAGGAAGTGCAGCGTGAGGACGACGCACGAATGGCCGCTGAACCATACATTGCGCCACCCGTTCGTCCAGTCGCGAGGCGCAGGACAGTGCGCGAAATGTCGGCCCCACTCACTGTTAACCAGCCATGGTGCATAGTGCTTCCGCCCGACGGACAGTTCGAACTAAGAAGCTCACTCATCCATCACATGCCCAAGTTTCACGGAATGAACAACGAAAATCCAGTCAAGCATGTGCGGGAGTTCCTAATCATTTGCGAGAACATGAAGGCTTTGGGGGAAAACGATGAAGCGCTGAAGATGAAAGCGTTCCCATTTTCATTGAGCGATGCAGCCAAACACTGGCTGATGAGCCTACCCGCAGGATCAATCCACACATGGGAGCAGCTGCAGAAGAAATTCTTAGATAAATTTTATCCAGCAGCAAAGATTGCGCTGCTCAGAAGGGAATTGGCCGCGCCAAGGCAAGGCGCAGGGGAGTCTCTGTCAGAATACTACGAGCGTTTCAGGGAGCTAGAAGCCAACTGCTACAATCACGGGCTTCCCCAGAATGTGCTGATAGAGAACTTTCTGAATGGACTGCTGCCCATGGAGCTGCGACTACTGAATGCATGCGCAGGAGGGGACATTTGCAACATGTACCCGGAGGATGCATGGCAGCTGATAGAAGATTCTGCTGGACAGGTGAGACATCAATTGACACTTGAAAGTAGTCGTAATCGTTCTGTGCATCAGGTAGAGGCAAGCGCTGAGATCAAAGAAATGAAGGCCATGCTACAGAAGCTGATGAGTGCGCAGAGCGCACAACCAGTTGCACCAAAGGTATGTGAATTCTGCAGGTCCACTGAGCACAAGACAGACGAGTGCCCAACACTTTTTGAAGAAACTGGAGATGTAAATGCCCTTGGAGGATGGGACAACAGAGGACCGCAGAGGCAGAATCAGCCGCGCTTTGGGCTTGCTGCAAATGGTTTCAAATGGAGAGAAGAGAACAATTTCCAGAGGCAGCCCACTGATCAGCGCGCACCACAGCAGACGCAACATGCTGCACCCTACAATCCACCGCATCGCCGCACAGACGCACCAGCGCAGAACAGTCAGCAACCACGGCGATCCTTGGAAGATATCATGGGGCAGCTAGCAGACACAGTGCGCAAGAATGACGAAAAGTATGACAAGAGGTTCGAATCCATAGAAAAACACCTATCACAAATTGCAACCACAGTGTATGAGCTGAAAAAGAGCGATGGCAACCTGCCTTCGCAAGTGATTCAGAACCCTAAGGGAGGAGTTAACGCAGTAACACTGAGGACTGGGCGCACAGTGGGAACAGAGCAGACCGCGCAGGCGCCCGCGCAACCAGTTGCGCAAGTCCCAGATCCAGCAGCTCAGAGTGCGCAACCAGAGCCAGAGGCGCAATCAGAAGCGCCAACCACGAACCAGCAGGGCAATGCGCCAGGTATGTCTCACTCGAAGAACAAGAACAAAAATTGTACTAACATACCTGCTCCTTTCCCTGTGCAGGCACCACTGGCGAGAAAAGAAACACTGGACAAGGAACTGTATGAGCTGTTCAGCAAAGTGGAAATCAACATACCTCTCATAGAAGCTATTCGACAGATTCCCAGGTATGCGAAGTTTTTAAAAGAGCTGTGCACGAATAAAAGAAGGACAGGCGAATGCGCACAGGTAATGCTAAATGCGCAGGCCTCAGCAATCGTGCAGCAAAAGGTACCACCTAAGTGCCGAGATCCAGGTACATTCACTATCCCTTGCACCTTAGGTAAAACCACGGTAAGCAACTGCATGATCGATTTAGGCGCATCAATCAATTTATTACCATATTCTCTCTATGCGACCTTGCGCCTTGGACCACTAAAACCTGCAGGTCTCACAATTCAGCTAGCAGATAGATCGTGCAAACAACCTGCAGGCATGATAGAAGATGTCCTAGTTCGAGTAGGAGAGCTGGTGTTCCCAGCAGACTTTTATGTGCTCGAAATGGAGGGTGAATCAGGCGCCAGCGGTGCGCAGATCCTCCTAGGCAGACCGTTTCTGATGACTGCGCGCACGAAGATAGACGTGTGGAGGGGCACGCTCTCCATGGAGGTAGATGGCGAAGAAATCCATTTCAACATCTTCGAAGGGATGCAGCACCCACATGAGGACGCTACCGTGCACGCAATGGACAGCTTTGACGACTTAGTCACAGAAGCGCAGTGTGCGAGCGCAACCATAGGACCAGAGCTACTGACACAGGCAGAACTGGAGGAGCAAGAGAAGGAGCTAAGCAGTGCTGAACCAGCATCCACAGAGGTACGTGATATAGTTCATATTTGCACCGCTAACAAAACCTTGCCCTCTGTTGAGCAGGCACCCAAGATCGAACTGAAGCAACTCCCGGAGCATCTCAAGTACATTTTCTTGGGAGATGAGGACACCCTGCCAGTGATCATCAAGAAGGGGTTGGAAAAAGAGCAGGAGGCGCGCTTACAACAGGTGCTGCGCAGGAACCAGCGCGCTATTGGATGGACTCTTGCTGATCTGCGCGGAGTGAGCCCGGACGTGTGCATGCACCGAATTCTGCTGGAAGACGGCGCCAAACCATCCAGGGAGGCCCAGCGCAGGTTAAACCCAAATATGATGGAGGTAGTGCAAAAGGAAGTTCTGAAGTTGCTTGACGCAGGGGTCATTTACCCAATCTCAGACAGCAGATGGGTCAGCCCGGTGCACGTTGTGCCAAAGAAAGGAGGAATCACGGTGGAGGAGAATGCGCAGGGCGAGCTAGTTCCCAAGCGCATACAGACTGGCTGGCGCATGTGCATCGACTACAGGAAGCTGAACGCTGTAACGCGCAAGGACCACTTCCCGCTACCCTTCATGGACCAGATGCTGGATCGCTTGGCAGGTAAACCTTACTTTTGTTTTTTGGACGGATATTCAGGTTACAATCAGATACCCATAGCTGCGGAGGATCAAGAGAAGACCACGTTCACATGCCCCTTCGGAACATTTGCGTTTCGGCGTATGTCTTTTGGGCTGTGCAACGCGCCAGGTACGTTCCAACGCCTCGTCATGAGCATTTTCTCTGATATGATTGGTATATGTATAGAAGTGTTCATGGATGACTTCACTGTATATGGGAGTACCTTTGATGCATGCTTAACACATCTAGATAAAGTCTTAGCACGCTGCATCTCTAAGAACCTAGTGCTAAACTACGAGAAGTGTCATTTCATGGTTACGCACGGAGTAGTATTGGGTCATATCATTTCAGAGGAGGGTATTAAGGTAGACAAAGCTAAGATAGATATTATTTCTAATCTGCCTTATGCCACCAACGTGCGCGACGTGAAATCGTTCTTAGGGCATGCTGGGTTTTACAGGCGTTTTATTAAGGATTTCTCTAAGATTTGCATACCCCTGTCTAACCTGTTGCAAAAAGACGTGTGCTTCGATTTTACTGATGAGTGCAGGGCGGCGTTCGATAAGCTGAAAGAAGCGCTGACCAGTGCGCCAGTGATGCGCGCACCAGACTGGAACCTGCCATTCGAGCTGATGTGTGACGCAAGTGACTACGCAGTAGGAGCAGTCTTGGGGCAGCGCGAGGATAAGAAGCCGCATGCCATCTACTATGCATCGCGCACACTGGACTCCGCGCAGAAGAACTACACCACCACGGAGAAGGAGCTTCTGGCAATTGTATTTGCGCTGGAGAAGTTCCGAGCATATGTTCTAGGCGCCAGAGTCATCATCTACACGGACCACGCAGCTATCCGCTACCTCATATCCAAGAAAGAGACCAAGCCGCGCCTGATGCGTTGGGTACTTCTGCTTCAGGAATTCGATTTAGAGATCAAAGCTAAGAAGGGCACAGAAAATACCGTCGCTGATCATCTGAGCAGGATCATAAAGGAGGAGGAGCCAGGGCAGATCAGGGAGACATTCCCTGATGAGCATCTAATGGCGCTAACAGGTAAGGTACCATGGTATGCGCATATCGCAAATTACCTGGTCACAGGTGCGTTCCCTCCTCATTTCAATAAAACTCAGTGCATGCGATTGAAACATGAGTCCAAGCATTATCTTTGGGATGATCCTTACATGCTTAGAATAGGTCCAGATCGGATATTAAGACGTTGCGTGCCTGACCATGAGATTAACTCTGTATTGATGTTTTGTCATGCGCACGCCTGTGGAGGACATTTCGGTCCCAAGCGCACGAGCAGGAAGATCTTGGACTGTGGATTCTACTGGCCGCACCTATTCAGAGATGCCTATGACCACTGCAGGAAGTGTGACAGGTGCCAGCGCACTGGAGGAATATCCGCGCGCAACGAGATGCCGCAGACCCCGATTCTGGTGGATGAAGTGTTCGATGTTTGGGGAATCGACTTCATGGGTCCATTTCCCCCATCTGCCGGCTACGAGTACATACTGGTGGCCGTGGATTACGTATCCAAATGGGTCGAAGCTAAGGCCACGCGCAAGGATGATGGTAAGACTGTCGCTGATTTTCTCAGAACTAACATATTTTGCAGGTACGGCGTGCCTAAGGCAGTTATCAGCGACCAGGGGACGCACTTCTGCAACAGGGTTGTGGCGCAAGTCTTCAAGCACTATGGGGTGCGCCACAAGACGTCCACCGCTTACCATCCGCAGACGAATGGACAGGCCGAAGTTTCTAACAGAGAGATCAAGCGCATCTTGGAAAAGACTGTGAGGCCGTCGCGCAAGGATTGGAGCCAGCGCTTGGATGATGCGCTATGGGCGTACCGCACTGCACACAAGACACCCATTGGAACCTCACCATTCCGGCTGGTCTATGGGAAGGCATGCCACCTGCCAGTGGAGCTCGAGCACAAGGCATATTGGGCTCTACGTATTTGCAACTTGAACTTGGAGGAGGCAGGACAAGAACGCGCATTTGAGCTGAGCGAACTAGAAGAGCTGCGCCTGGACGCCTATGAGGGACTGCGCGATTACAAAGCGCGCACCAAGGCGTTTCATGACAAGCACATCCTCCGGCGCACTTTTGAACCAGGCGACCAGGTATTATTATTTTCATCACGCCTGAAGCTCATGCCTGGGAAGCTGCGCAGCAAGTGGACGGGACCATACACCGTCACCAAGGTTTTCCCCTACGGCACAATTGAATTAGAAGACGGGCACCAGCATCGTTTTCAGGTTAACGGGCAGAGAGTCAAACGGTACTTGGGCGAACCTTGGGATGGCGCAGCACGCAACATTGACTTGGCCGAGCCAGAGATAGTAGACGAGCAAGCTGTTGCGCCAGACGCACCACCAGATGTTTCAGAGGGAGACCTAGCACCCATCGCCTATATCTCCTCTTCCTCTGCATCTGCCCTCCTTACGAATAATGTATCACATGCTGACCTCTCCTTTTATCCTTTGCGCAGGACCACTGAGATCGTCACACAAGCACTGGCGCAGGGACACTCAGGAGCAAGAGTGGGGGAGGCTGCAGACGCACTACTTGGCACGTAACGAGGTACCGTCGAGCCAACGACGTTAAACAAAGGCACTTGTCGGGAGGTAACCCGACACATTTTATTTTGGCACATTTTATTCTGCTTGTTTCGTTTTTTTTTTTGCGTGTTTTTCGTTAGAATAGGGTTCGGTAGTTTTTTGTAGTCACACAAATGCGCAGGACCGTGCGCCTATCAATGCGCAGGTCAGTTGCGCTAGCCTTAGGGGGTATATAAGGCCAGACTTAGAAAAATTCCCAGCACTTTTTCACTCGACCGTTACACACAAGCTCCCGCCCTCAGACCTCTGCCGTCGCCCAGCGCCCATCCCACCGTCCGTCTAGAGAGATTCACGGACAACACGACCACACAGCACCCAGGTAACCCCCGATCCCGCTTTGAGCCGCTTCTGTTAGGGTTTGCGCGGAGAAGACAGTTTTTTAGGGTTTTGAAATCGCACCAGGCTAGAGTGCGCGGCTTGGAGTGCTGTTTTGTGCGTTGTGTAGGCGACCAGTAGGCGCTCGTTCGGTGCAAATTTCAGAGGATTCTGGGCAGTTTCGATTTTTAGGGTTTTGGTTCAGCCTCGGAAATATAGACACAGGGGTGTCTGGTTCATAGCCTCGGAAAGGAGGCTGAGGCGCGCATTCGGGTGCGCCAAGGTGCGTGAGGAGGAGTTAGACACGCACAATAACCAGGAGGCTTGGAGGGACATGGCAACAGGGCCAGCATTCGCCGCGGGGCGCAGCAGGGGCCGAGAGCTGCGCGTCCCGTGGCTGTTCTACTTGTGGCGCATCGTGGCCTACGCAATCATTGGCCGTTTCAACGGCGCTCCAAAGATCAGCCTCCTGGATATGGAGATTTTGACGGGGCTTTATTATGAGCGGAAGGTGCTGTTCATCCTGAACATGGTGCACCATTGGAGCCGAGTCAGCATGAGAGGGCCGCTGACGTGTGGAGGGCTTATCACGCACTTGCTGCGGAGTTTACATGGAGAGCCCGAGGTGCCAGAGCACACCTTGGTGCAGCCTATACCTCTGGACCGCGCCCACATGCTGCAAATCAGGGCGGTAGTCGTTCGGGACGATGGCACACTAGAGTGGTGCTACCACCTGCAGCCAGCCAGACCACCGAGGGCCAGAGTAGAGAGCAGTGCGCGGGCCAGGGCCGAGAGCAGTGCGCAGGGCGCAGCTGCAGGCGCAGCAGCAGACGAAGAGATGGAGGAGGCCCTAGAACCAGAGGTGCCTCTAGTCAGGCGCCCAAGGACTCGGGCGCAGACTGGAGCGCAACAGAGGGCCCGCGCACCATTTGGGGAGCCAGTGACCATTTCCATAGAGGACTCTCCCCCGCGTGCCCCTGCCAAGCGCCCAAGGACTGAGACTGAGGCGGCGCCTGAGGAGGCCACTGCCGAGCAGCGCATGCTGTTCAACGTCATGCGCGTGCTCGAATACTTAGCGCCAGAGGGGGCGGATTTAAGTATGAGTCCACCATCCGGGTGGAAATTTGGAGACGCAATTCCCCCTCTCCTCAGCCTGCACCATCCACCTCCTACCCGAACCCCAGAAACTTCAGCAGCTCCAGCTCCAGCACCCTCTCCAGCCCCAGCCCCAGCAGCGCCCGCACCAGAACCAGCAGCCCCAGCAGCAGAGCCCACCCCTGCACCTGAACCAGCACCGGTACCACCACCAGTAGTTGCCCCTGCCCGGCCTTCTGTTCCGGAGTCCCCAATTAACTTTCCCAGCGTCGACTCCGATTCCATATGGGAGTCACTTTCCGAGGACGAGCAGCCTGACCCCCTCACCATTGTGCCACCATCCTCCAGCACCGACTCCATGACTGATTCTTCAGAGGATGAGGCGCATGGGTCAGCAGCAGCGTCTAGCTCGGGGAACTTCTAAGGCCGAGGGCAGGCGCAGTGATTTTCTTTAGGGTGTTGTCTTTTATTTTGCTGCGTCTATTTGACTATTAGGTGTGCTGAATATTTGTGCCCTACATTCTGCGACTCCCTTGCTATATTTTGTGTGACTATTGGTGTTCACTCTTATATTCTTTATTTTCGTTGCATTGCATGCCTGTGCGTAGCCTCCGTGCGCTTGAGCTTGAGTCGTGGGGACACGTCTCTGTTCAAGTGTGGGGGGGGGGGGGGGGGGCGTTACTCTTACATTTCATGTTTTTTAGCATTTTTAGTATAGCTTAGTTAAGTTGAAGGAAACTAGTAGCAGTAGTGCGCTAAGGTGCAGGATGCGCATGCGCTCCAGCTTGTTTTGCGCTATCCGTATTGTGTGCACTGCTATCTACTGTTTTAGCATAATTTTTTCGTTTTTTCTGCTCCTGTTAGTTGGGATATACAGGGGATGTGGAGTTGATAGAAATGCTCCAGAGAGGCGGTTAGTCGCTTCTGCTTCGAAGGCGAGGTATATGGTCGATTGCGCTAGTAGAGGCCGGTGCTTCGCAACCTTCGGAACAAAAGAGCGCGCTCAGTCACGCGGATGCAAAAGGCAAAATACCCAAAGCGTGGCGAGGTGGGAAAACAGACCACCTTCTCTCTGGATGTCAAGCTAAGGAAAGCGGGCGCGGATGTAAACGCGTGCGCCGACCGGCGCAGACAGACCAAGGAGGGAGAGCGGAACGAGTTCCATAGCTGCTATCTGAAGGCTGAGATTGGAACTGTTCTGGGAATGAAACAAATTGGAAAGGAAGCTGTACAAAAGAAAAAATACCAGCAGAAGCAGATGATTGCAATATTCAGAATCAGCATGCGCACTACTTAGTACCTGCGTGCGCAAGACCACAAGGATATCATCAAAGGCTCAGGTTCCCAGGAAGTGTGCGAACGAATCACGCACTGGAAGAAGCTCGCGCAAGAAACCATATACCTATCTTCGGAGCGGGAGCTGACAACCAGGAGCCTAAGAAGAGCTATCTCCCAGTCATCCAAAGACCTTCATCCCGGCTGAGAGGTAACGAAATTTCGGGATTATTATATTAGAACTATTGAGTGCAGTTGTGCGCAGGTGATAGAGCAGCACAAGTTGAAGCAACTGTGCATCTTGCGCTAGAATGCAAGGGCTGTGCGCTAGTCTCCAGAAAAGGTAATTGTATCCGCGTTTCAGTACTTGTTCGGGACGAACAAGGGGTAAGTGTGGGGGGTTTGATAGAGCCTAGTTATACATGTTATTTAGATCATAAACCCATGCTTGTTTGCAATATTTTATGGGCAAGATTACTCGTTTCCACTATTTTTGTATATCAGGTCAGAACGAGTCCTTAAGTCGGATACGCGCTAACAGGCAGCGTTCTAGGAGTGAAAGATCAGCCTGTGGAGCTAGCGGTGCAAACAAAAGAAGAAATGGCGAAGGACAGCAGAGGTGCGCCACCCGATTGCGCCAATCAATGCTGTGCGCCAGGCGCAAAGTCCCAGTGACCAGACTTGGAAGTTGCCAAAAGATGAACTTCCTGGGGCACTATTTAAACAAAGAAAGTCTAGGGTTTCAGGGGAGAACACAGCGAGGCGGACACCATCACTCAGTGACATTCCAGCGGCACTGTGCGGCAGAACTGAAAAACACACGGACCTGTCGAGGAGAGTTGCGCCAGCCGACTGCGCCAGCCGAGAAGACACCCTGCACGCACTGTTTGCTACCGTTTTCTTGGATACAGTAGTTTGTTACTTACTATTTTATGATGTTTACCACTAGCATGTCTAGCTAAACACTTAGTGTTGGTCGGGCATGAATCTATGATGTATGACCTTTGAGACTTGAGCTTAATGCATAGTTTATTTATTTGTATTAATCCTGCGCGTACTGAGACAGTTAGTCGCATGAGTAGGGGAAGCCTTGAACCGCAAACTTACTTGTGTAGCTCGCTTGTCGCATGTTAAACTAGTTGCACGCGTAGGGGAAGCCTTGAACCGCAAACTTACCGTGACAACTAGGAGTAACGAGTTAGGGTAGGCAGCTGCTACTGTGACAGGATTCGCAGCTGTTTAGTCTAGTTCTAAGGGTTAATAGCACATGAACTTTGAACGGAACATGCGCACGTGTTAGGAAGCCTTTACCGGACACTAACCCAAGTAAACCACAAGCTATAGATGTTTAGAGTCGATGATAAGGAATGCATTCATAGAGGATTGTCTGCCCAATATTTCTCATAAATAGAGTACTTCATCTCTACTGCTTGCGCACGTCTAGTGCAATTCCCTGAGTTACGATATTCGCTGTTATTCGCGCATCGCGCAAAACCCCCAATCACTCACGCAACCCCCGTTTTCTTAAGTGTAGGTTACTAGCTGAGACTCACTGCTTGCTCCCTGTGGAGATCGACCCTTACTTAACCGCTGTACTAGTGGGAGAGGAAGGAATTATATTTGACGCGCACAACGACGCGCGATCATGCTGCATCCCCTTAAAAATGTTAAAGTGAATCTCCTCGCCATCTACCTCCATTGAGAGCGTGCCTTTCCACACGTCTATCTTTGTGCGCGCTGTCATCAGAAATGGTCTGCCCAGTAGGATTTGCGCGCTTCCCTTGCTCGGCTCACCCTCCATCTCCAAGATGTAGAAATCAACTGGGAACACCAGCTCTCCCACTTGGACGAGAACGTCCTCTATCATGCCCGTCGGTTGTTTGCATGACCGATCTGCTAATTGGATGGTGAGACCTGCAGGCTTTAGTGGACCAAGGTGTAATGACACATACAAGGAGTAAGGAAGCACATTTATAGATGCACCGAGATCAATCATGCAGTTGCTTACCGTGGTCTTACCTAAGGTGCACGGTATGGTGAACGTACCTGGATCCCGACATTTAGGTGGTACCTTGTGTTGCACAATTGCTGATGCATGTGCGTTAAGCATTACTTGTGCGCACTCGCCTTTCCTCCTCTTGTTTGTGCACAGCTCCTTCAAGAACTTGGCGTATCTGGGGATCTGCCGAACTGCCTCAATCAGGGGAATGTTTATTTCCACCTTATTGAATAATTCATATAACTCCTTGTCTAGCGCCTCCTTCCTTGCTAAAGGTGCCTGCACAGGAAAAGGTGCAGGTGCGTTAGTATGATTGGTACTCTTTTCTCCTGATTGTATCATACCTGGCGCCACCCCCTGTTGGTTTGTAGCTGGCGCGGCTGGTTGCGCATCCGGCTGTGCTGGCTCTGGAGGTTGCGCAACTGGCTGCGCGGGCTCCTTCGCGGTCGGAGCTGTCCCAACTGTGCGCTCAGTCCTCAGCGTTACGGCGTTAACTCCTCCCATAGGGTTTTGAATCACTTGCGAAGGTAGGTTGCCATCGCTCTTTTTCAGCTCATAAACCGTGGTAGCAATCTGCGACAACTACTCAATTGACTCGAACCTCTTGTCATACTTTTCATCATTCTTGCGCACAGTGTCTGCTAACTGACCCACTATGTCTTCTAAGGAGCGCCGCGGTTGCTGGTTATTCTGTGCTAGTGCGTCATTGCGGCGGTGCGGTGGGTTGTATGCTTGCTGCGCCTGTTGTGGTGTGCGATATTTCGCGGGCTGCCTTTGGAGATTTCTGTCTTCCCTTCATCTGAATCCATTTGCGGCCAGTCCAAAGCGCGGCTGATTCTATCTCTATGGTCCTCTATTGTCCCATCCTCCTAGAGCATTGACATCTCCTGATTCCTCGAAAAGTGTGGGACATGCGTCGGTGACGTTGGCGTTTTAGCCAAGCAAAATGAAGTGCTATTCTAGTCACGCAAATATCAAACAATATTTATAACCGAGTGACCTCGGATCGAACCCAAGGGAAAAGCTTAGACTAATTGACAACTAATCAATGCTACTAATGTAAGTCTACGGTTTTGGGGGGGAATATGTCCTCCTATAGAGGTATCTCTAGCAAGCACTAAAGATAAATGATATTCTTGAGTTCTACTTAATGAATAAAAAGGGTGACTAGGGATTCAACTTCTCTCCTAAGATATGAGGAAATGAAATAACACACTAATACATGCATGAACTACATTTGGTTGATAAAAGCAAGGTTAATGCATCATCCACTCTAGGTTCAACTCTCGCTCCTTCCCTAGAATGGAGAGGATACATAAATGACAAGGTTCTCAAACTCTCGCTCTATTGAACCGTGTAGAATATGAGTTCCATAACCGCACCCTCTCGGTCTATTGGCCGGTTACTCAAATCCGCTCAAAACTTAGCCTAATGTCAAGAATGCATGTCGCTCTCACGCACAAACACTCCATCTATGATCATACGATAGCTATGAAACATCCTAAGTTCAACTCTCGCTCCTTCCTTAGGGGTTCTAACCAAGCATACTCACTTAAGCATTTCGTCAAACACTTGGTGTGCATACAATGAATACATAGCTAGGGCACAATAAGATCAAACCAAACTTCATTCAATGCAACAACAATAGTGTTCTACATCATATCCAATCCTAGGGGATCCATTTAATCCCCAACCACAAAAGTAACTACTCACTCATAATGAGTGTGTACAAAAACATGACAACTAAAGGAAGCATAAATGTAAATACAAAGCTAGGGTTTAGAAGAGGATGATGTAGAATCTTCAATCCAAGCTTCAATCTTCCATCAAGCTTGATCTTCCTTGAGTTTTTGTCGTCTAGGGTTGCAAAAAGTGGAAACTTGTCGTCTAGGGTTGAGAGAAAAAGCAAGCTCTTTTCTTCACTTCTATCTCCTTCTATTTATACTCTTTGAAGTTTCCCACAAAGTGACCGAAGTGACCGAATCACTTGATTCGGTCAATGTCCATGTGATTCGCTCGAACCTTTTGTTCAGTGCAGTTTTGAGTTTGGGCGAATCACTTATCCTGGCCGAATCACTTTTGATTCGGTCAAACTCCCTTGTTTTGATACGGTCAAACGCCTTGTGGAGCTAAACTGATTCGGGCACCTCTGGGCGAATCACCTCTGATTCGGCCGAATCATCTGTTCAGTAGCTTCTTGACTGGGCGAATCACTTCTCTTGGCCGAATCACCATTGATTCGGTCACACCCATTATGTGATTCGGTCAAACCTTCAGGACTTCCCCGGATCAGGTCAATTCGTGCAGCTGAGGGTGATTCGGTCAAGCTGGTGGGCGAATCACTAGTGATTCGGCCGAATCACTTCTGCAGTTTGCTCAGCTTTGCTTCTTTTGATCTCCATCGACCGGAATTCGTCTAGATTTTCTTCGGGCCACTTCGTATTGCGAGATACATAATTTTAACCTGAAATACACGAAGAAATCATCAAATGGCTTTATAGAATTGCGGAACAAACAAGAAGTAAGGGAAAAATGTGGACAAATATAAGGTTATTTGCCCGCTCATCAGTCGGTTTTGTGCTCAGTGGACGTACAGAACTCGCATGTCTTCGGTGCAACTGGCTGCGTGCCTTGCGCACTCATCAGCTTCTGTAGCATGGCTTTCATTTCCTTTATTTCATCACTGGAATCTACCTGATGCACAGCGCGCGCACGACTGTTCTCGAGCGTCAATTGATGCCTTACCTGTCCCGCAGAGTCATCGATCATCTGCCATACATCTTCCGGGTACATGTTGCATATGTCACCACCTGCGCATGCATTTAGCAATCTAAGTTCCATCGGTTGTAGCCCATTCAGGAAATTCTCTATCAGCACATTTTGGGGCAGGCCATGATTATAGCAGTTGGCTTCCAGCTCCCTGAAATGCTCATAGTACTCTAATAGTGACTATTCTACGCCCTGCCTAGGTGCGGCCAATTCCCTCCTGAGTAGCGCGATCTTTGCTGTGGGGTAGAACTTATCCAAGAACTTCTTCTGGAGCTGCTCCCATGTGCGAATAGATCCTACTGGTAAGCTCATCAGCCAATGCCTGGCTGTATCACACAATGAAAAAGGGAACGCCTTCAGCTTCAGCGCTTCTTCACTCTCCCCGTCGGTCTTCATGTTCTCGCAGATAACTAGGAATTCGCGCACATGCTTCACTGGGTTCTCGTTGTTCATCCCATGAAACTTAGGCATATGATGAATGAATGAGCTCCGTAGTTCAAAATGCCCATCGGGTGGAAGTACTATGCACCAAGGTTGGTTGACTGTGATTGGAGCCGACATTTCGCGCACTGTTCTGCGTTGCACAATCTGTTGCGTAGGTTGCGCATTATACTGCTTCAGCGGCCATCCGAGCTTCAACTTCGCGCTGCACTTCCTCTCTGAACCGAGCTGCGCGGTTATCTGCCCTTGCATTGTTAGGTCCCTCTGGGGTTCTGTCTCCTAAGTTATCACCGATGACACTATTATTCTCCATGCCCTGTTCTAAACTTAAAGAAAACGGAATTAAAAGACAACTAGGTTGTTGCCCCTGTCGGTGCGCAACTGTGATCTGCGCAGCGCAACTGTTTCAAGGTTGCGCAGACTGATGTTAATCGCGTACTGGCAGAAACACCAACGAAAAATAAAAGAAATAACTAACTACTGTAAAAGAAAACTTGAACTAGTTAAAACTTATCTGTGTTGCTCCCCAGCAACGGCGCCAAAATTTGATCGCGTGTCGTTGTACGCGTCAAATTAATCCTTCCTTCTCCACTTAGTACAGCGGCAAAGTCAGGGTCGATCCCACAAGGAGCGTGCAAACTCGTCTTAGCTAGCAACCTACAACTTATGAAAATTGGGGTTGTGGGTGATTGGGTTGCGCAGGTGCGCGAATGAACAGTAGTGAAAGCAGAATTGCACGATACGTGCGCAGGCAGTAGATATTAAGTATTATGACTATGAAAAGTATCGGTAAAGACAATCCTCTATGAATGTATCCCTTATCATCGACTCTAAACATCTATAGTGCAGTTCTACTTAAGTTAGTGTCCGATCAAGGCTTCCTAATGTGCGCACATGTTCCGATCAAAGTCCATGAACTATTAATTCCTAAAACTAGTTTAAGCAGCTATGAATCCTATCACAGTAGCAGCTGATTATCCTAGTGTGTTACTCCTAGTTGTCACCGTCAAGTTATCAACTAGTTTAACATACAATAACGAGCAGTTAGAATAAGATTGCGGTTCAAGGCTTCTCTTATTCGCACAACTAATTATCACCCATATGCATAGAATTAATATAAGTAGACGAACTAAGCATTAAGCAGGTCTGCGCAATTGCAGATTGCTGTTTTCATGCCCAGCCGATACAAAGTGTTTAGCTAGACATGCTAGAAACAAACATCATAGGAATAATAAATAAAACTAAGGCAGCCAAGGAAAAGTAGCAGGTCTGCGCAATTGCAGATTGCTGTTTTCGGCTAGCGCAGGTGGTTCGTGCAGAATCTGGGCTGGAGTAGCTCGTGTGTTTCTGCTGCTGTGTGTCCTTCTCTCTATGTGCCCTCCCTCTTCTCTCCAAACCCTAGCTTCCCTCCTCTTATATACTGGTCTTGAAGCCCAAGGAATGCCTAGATTTGGCCCGAGAGAATCTTAGCTACTTCCCAAATCCAGGAGATCAATATTTAGAAACTCTGCTATCCTGCGCACGCTGATTGCGCTACTTGCATGGCGTAGTCGGTTTGCGCACTGTAGCTTGAATCAGCTATCTCCTTTTGCATTGCTAGCTCCGCAGATCGTGCATTGCGCTCTAAAAATGCCCGTTAGCGCACATCTGACTTATGCTCCTGTTTTATCCTGAAATACAAAAATACCGAAAACCAGTAATCTTGTACACAAAATAATGCAAACAAGCACAGTGTTAAGATCTAAATAGCGCATATAACTAGGCTCTATCAGTACCCTTGTGCGACCAGTCTGGCTTTATTTCTTGTGATGTTTCCCTTCTCAACAGTCTTGTTCTTGAAGACCCACTTGGTGCTTATGATGTTTATTCCTTTTGGTCTGGCAACTAAGTCCCACACATCGTGTCTCTTGAACTCAGCTAGTTCTTCCTGCATTGCTATCATCCAGTATTCGTCGCCCATGGCTTCTTTGAAGTTCTTTGGTTCTGTTAAGGACAAAAAATAGGTGCTGCATATAGACAGACAGGTGTTGAGATGTGAGTTACTTCTAGTTCTTCTTCCTTCTGTCGGTCTCCAATCACGTTAGTCAGGGGACGATTCCTCTGAATCTTCTTTGGGGGTTGTCTTGATGTTGTGGGACTGACTTCACTGTCCTGTTTTTCATCCGGCTGTCCACATGTTCATTTAGGCTTTCTGCATCAGCGTTTGCTGTAGCATCCTCTGGTGCAGGGGCTTGTTCATTTATGTTATGTCTCACTGGTGCAGCTTCAGTGCATGAGCCTTCGTCATCTAGGCTAGTGGGAGTTGCTTCTTCGACATCATTGACGACTACATTAATGGATTCCATCACTGTCTTCGTCCTCCATTATAAACTCGATATGCCCGGCTGTTTACTGAATAACCCAAGAACATGCCAGCATCACTCTTGGGATCAGGCTTCTTTCTGTATTCTCGATCCCTTAGAATGTAGCAGTCACTCCGAAAAATGTGGAAGTATTTAACCGTGGGCTTTTTCTGATTCCAGAGCTCATAGCAAGTCTGATTCGTTCCTTTCCGTATGGAGACTCTGTTGATGATGTAGCAGGCTGTGTTTATTGCCTCAGCCCAAAATCTCATAGGGACCTTCTTCGCATGAATCATGACCCTGGCCATTTCTTGGATTGTTCGATTCTTTTCGTTCCACGACACCATTTTGCTGAGGAGTGATTGGAGATGAGTACTGATGTGTGATACCTCTTTTTCTGCAAAACTCGTCTACTGCTTCATTATCAAATTCCCTTCCATGATCACTTTGGATGTTGGAAATTCTGAGATTCTTTTATTGCTCTAGTCGGGACACTAGAGAGACAATTACTTCTACAGTGTCTGATTTCTCCCTGATAAAGTCAATCCATGTGAATCTGGTAAAGGAAAGGACGCGGGCCTGTCACATGGTGTGTTGAATGATGGTCCACTGGGAGATAGGGATAAAGCTCATTTAATAATTTCAGGAGGGTATGAAGGCGATATGGGAAGGAATAATCTAAATAACGGCCAACAGACGTCTAGTGTGAAATCCATTCTTAGAAGGCCCCAAACTATTTCGAATGCAATGAACTCTGCCCAACGTTCCGAGGAAGATAAGGAGGAATTAGCCAAGGATTTTGTTGAGGTGGCAAATAGACTTGCGAGACTCAAAGAGGATAACACCTTTTTAGGGGAAGGTGTAACACAAATTGAGGCTTCTATTCCACATCAATCATGATTAGTATCCTTTGTTGGGACATCAAGGGATTCCAAAGTAGAGGTAGTTCCATTTACCTCAAGCAAATTTTATCTCATTGTCAAGCTGATATTGTTGTGTTGCCCGAACCCATGACAGAAGGAAATTATCTAGATAAGCTTTGTCGTTCTCTTTTCTTTGGAAAGGCAGTTCATGGTGGAGACATTAACACTAAGATTTGGATTTTGAGGAAAGATCATATCTATGTAGACAGTATTCAGTGGCAAGCTCAACATGTTTCGCGCAGAGTTTCGGTGGCTGGGTCTAGTGTGAATATCCTGTGCTCCTTTATTTATGCTTTATGTAGACGGGTGGAAAGGTTTCAACTCTGGGAAGAACTTATACACATTTATGATATTCACAATATTCCTTGGCTGGTGGGAGTGGATTTCAATGTGATAGCACAATTAAATGAGAAGCTGTGGGGGTAACCAACCAGATAGCAATGCTTTGATTGATTTCAATGAATTCATGATGAGAGCGGGGCTTAGTGATGCAGATTTTTGTGGAAACCCTTTTACCTGGTGCAATAACCGTCAAGGCGAAGAGATAATTTGGGAAAGGCTTGATCGGTTTTTGGTTAATGGCTGCTTTCTTGCTGAGTTTCCTTGTCCTAGGGTGACTCATCTTACTAGAGCTTTCTCGGACCATTGTCCCTTGTAAGTTGCAATTGATCGGGAAAGTCGTAGGACATGTAGGTTTCATTATTTTCGAATGTGTGAATCTCATTCTGGCTTTCAGTCATTGGTTGAGACTAGTTGGAGAGGGAATCTTCATATTAACTCAATGCACAATTTCTCGCTAAAGCTTAAGCGTTTGAGAAAAGATATTAAGAAGTGGAATTGGGAGGTTTTTGGGGATATTCGGATAAAGGAAGAGCAGCTTATCTCTGATATCTCTGAGGCTGAATCCAGATTACAAACTCAGTGGGATGAGGACCTATATCTTGATACTAAGGCTATGAGGGTGCGGCTGGAAGACGTCCTGGTTTATAAAGCGTCTATGGCCAAGGATAAGGCAAGAATGGTTTGGTTTAAGGATGGAGATTGAAATACTGCCTTTTACCATGTAGCTATTAAAGCGAAGCAAGCAAAGACGCGAATGTCTCTCCAGCAGGAGGATGGCATTTACACCTCAAATAAGAACGTTATAGGTAATGCTACTGTCCTTTATTATAAAAAACTGCTTAATGAGGTATCTCCTCCTCCGATCCTTGTGACATGGATCTAATTCATCCTGTGATTTCTAATGACTTGAATATTAAGATCACAGCTGTTCCAGATCGTGAAGAAATTTTGGAGGCTCTTTGTGGCATGAAAAGTGATGCTGCTCCTGAGCCTGATGGTTTTAGTATACCTTTCTACATTACATTTTGGAACCTGAAAATGATTTTGTTTTGAGTGGGCTGAACTTTTTTAAAGGACAACAACTCCTAGTGGCTTGGTTTTCTACGACTCTTACGCTTATCCCTGAAAGACCCAATGCTAGCAGTATTGATCATCTAAGACCCATCAGTCTTTGCAATATAAATCACAAGGTAATTTCTAGAATTCTGACTAATCGTCTCCGTAATGTGCTGCCTGAGATTATAAGTCCAGAACAATCAGGGTTTATTAAAGGAAGGGGTATTCACGATAATTTAGGCTTGGCCCACGATCTTACCCATGATCTACATAAGGAAGGAATTGATGGTAATACCATGTACAAATTGGATATGACGAAAGCATATGACAGGATTTCTTGGAATTTCATCTTATACGTTTTGCGTGGTTATGGTTTCAGCGAAAACTAGTGTGTCCTGATTTTCAAATGCATTTCTAACACCTGGTATTCAGTGGCTTGGGAAGGTCAGTTATTTGGTTTCTTCAAATCTGGGTGTGGTGTCCGACAAGGCGGCCCCTTATCACTTAGCCTGTTTGTGCTTGCCATGGAGTGGTTTTCTAGGGATATTAATAAAAGTATGTAGAAAGGAGAGATGAAGCCCTATAAAAGGCAGCTATTAAAATTAACCATCTTTTATTTGCGGACAACATTTTAATCTTCTCCAGGGACTACCCTAAAACAGTGGAATAGCTCCTCAGAATTATTCAGAAGTTTTGCTCCCTGGTCAAGTTCTCTAAAAGTATAAGCAGTGAAAAGAAAAATCAAATCCTGAATATGATACAATTTTTGGAGTCCTCTTTACCGACAACATACCTTGGTGCTCCACTTATGCAGGGCAGAGTTAAAAGAATTTATTTTGACAGCATGCTTGATAAACTTAGTAGTAAAATTGGGGGCTGGATGAGGAATCTTCTCACAATGGGAGGTCGAGTTACTCTTTTTTTTAAAAAAAAAAATTAAAGCTTTATTAAAAGAGATCCAAAGAGCCTGGATCGGGGCAATAACAAAAAGAGGAAGGGCAAAGCTCTCAAGCGCCAGCTAGTAAAGCCCAACCTAAAAAGGAAAGCACAATGCTGGAAAAAAAATACACAGAAAAGGCGCTGGAAACCACATCTAGGGAGCTAAAACAAAAACATAGAGCAAAATAGCTCCAAACAACCAATATGAGCAAACTTAAAAAAAAAAAAAAAAAAAAAAGCCAAAGCAACACAAACTTTAATAAGAAGGCTGCTAAAGGAAAATGAGATGCTCAAAAAAGGAGCAAGGATGTGGCTTAATATCATGATCAAGAGCATGAAGAACAGATCGATGGAGGTCTTCTCTATGCGAAGAAAACATAAACCTTTGCTTAGAAAAACAAAGCGTAGCAGCAGGCCAATTAAAAGAGTGGCTGGTTTTGAAAATATCCATTCCTTTGAGTTTGTGGACAAGTTGTCTCTTAGTAGAAAAAAATTCTCAATCAACTTCTGAGTCCCGACCCAACAAGGCCACATCCGGATGGGAGAGCTTTAAACTTTTAAAGCTCAAGTTGTAACTAAATATCTCTTGCAGAATTTGTAACAAGCATTGAATAAAATTCTTCCTCAAAGCATCCAGAGGTCGAGTTACTCTAGTCCAGGCAGTTTTGAATTCTATGAGCATGTATATCCTGGCAGTTTTACCAGTCCCTAAGCAAGCATATGAGCATGCTTAGCGTTCCATGGCAAGCTGGCTTGGAATTTTTTAAAGCAGGACAGTCTTTGGGCCAGGTATTCTAAATGTCGTTTCACTATTGGAAAAGCTGGTTCCCCTCTTTGGAATGCTACGAATCACCTAATTGTGACCCTTGGAAACCAGTCCATTTTGGAGGTTGGGGATGGAAGTATTCTTATAGATAGAGTCTGTAATCACTATGGAATATCTTGCGGGAGTGATATAAGTGGCATGTCCGTCTGAGAGGTGCTTGACAGACCGACTCAGAGATTTTCTTTCTTGTCCTCTCTTCCTGAAAATGCTGCTGATTACTATAGAAGAATTATTTGGGCACAATCGTGTGTTTGTTTAAGGTGGACAGAGCATGAGTCAGGTATATTCTCCATCAAATCTTTTCTTGAATCTTATGCAACAACTCATCCAGTGCCTTTATGGGAAAAAGTTATCTGGCAGAAATGGATTCCTTTAAATATCTTTGTATTCCTGTGGCGCGTATTGTTAAATGGACTACCCATTGATACCAATATTAAGAAGCTAGGAATCCCGATTATGTCCCGATGTGTCTGTTGTTTCAAAAATGAGGAAAGCCTTAACCATTTATTTTTTAGGGGTAAGTGGGCAGTTGAGGCGTGGGGAATTATTGCTGCTGCTTTTTCATGTGCCAAACCTTTGTCGACTTTTATTCATGTCTAGACATCTCAGTTTCACCAGAAGAGCTCTATTCATTGTTTCAAGCTAGGTCTAGCTTGTTTTGGCTTGTGGGAGATCTGTAATAAAAGGAACTATATGATCCATGATAACAAGGGCCCAGATTTAATAAATAGAATCTTTTAATGGGCAAAAGTCCTTGCGTTCCTCTCTGGCAGATTTTAAGACAGATTCCAGGGAAGTGAAATTTGCCCTATTTTATTTTGATATAAATTGTATTCAGCGTCCTTTATTCAAAGGGAAGTGGCTGTGTTGGGATCCTCGAAAATCTGGAAATTGTCTTGACATTTGCATTGTTAATATAGGCGTTAAGACTGTTGGTGCAACCATTTTCAGGAACAATAAGGGCAGTTTTTGTCTTGCATTGTCTAAAATTCTTCAAAAGGGGAAATCCTTGAATGATTTAATGATATTTATTAAAGCTGCCCTTGAGGATGCTGATAAGCTTGGCGTTAGAGTGAAAATAATTCAAAGCGCTCATACAGAGATGATTTTAATAGACCAAATGAAGATTTCAACTTGTCAATGGAGGATCCGGACGAGATTAAAGACCTTGATGGAGAATTATGGTGTTCAGATAATGAGACGCACTCATATGATGATTTCACAAGCTACTACCTACCTTGTGTTCAAAAGTACAAAAGATGCGATTTATAAAAAGGTGACAGAGCTTCCCATGTTGGATTAAATTGAATGAAATTTCAATTATATCAATGATGGAACATGTAGATAAAGCTTTGTGAATACATTATATTTAATGAAGTATTACTATTAATGGAAGGCATGCATCATTATTGTTATATTGAATCAAGTGTTAGTTTAATTCAATATAAAGTAAATGAAGTAACACTATCAATTATCTAATTAATTAGTGCATCAACTTAGTTTAATCAATTCAATTTGATTCAATGCGAAGATTATAAATCGAATGATTAAATTGAAAGCCAAATAAACAAGTAATTCAAAGTAGAACGGAATAACGATACAAGCAAACCAGAATCAGTTGAGGCTCGTTAGACGATTTCCTTAAAGCTTTTATTGCCGTCCCACCGGGTGCAAGGAAATGGCAAGAGCTTCCCAGGATACAACAACTTGTGAGTGTGTACCTCTTTGCACTACAAGGTAACACTCCGGCGAACCAAACTTGTGCAAGCCACTATCACCAAAGAAATACTCAAAGAGTATGAAGAACTCAAAGGGAAAAGCAGCCGGCTATCAAGGGAGGAGATGTTGGAAATGAGAGATGTTGTTGTGTGAGTTGATGATTTCCAAGCCTCATTTGCACCTCCTTTTATAGGGGAGGATGGGGCAACCCATCATAATGACCTTGTGAATGCCAAAGGTCCTCTTAAAGGCACCAAAATGAATGTTCCAAGTCCCTTCATTTCACAAGATTAAAATCAAATTTTCAATGCTCTTGAAAAGATGAAAAGGTCTTTCATAAGTGCATAGTCATTATCATGCTACCTCTTCATGTTTTCCATGCTAATGGAAAACAAATAGCCCACAAAAATTATGACAATGTCATAACTAAGATAAGCCTCTATGTCTTCTAAGGCTTTTCACTTGACCTTTGTAAATGCTCTCCATAACTTTGAGCATTTCATTTCATTCATTTTGGCTTCAATTTGGACATGTAAGTAATTGATTTTGTCCTTTCATTTATAGGACTTTAAATCCAATTAAATACTTTTCTCATATAAATATGGTCACACCACATTTTCTTCACACTTCTTCACCAAATTTCCAACAATCCCCCACATGAAGAAAATCATGGGGTGAGAATAAAATCAAGACTCGACTCGATATGGTGATAGTTTCTTCGGTCAATATTTGTATAGGATAGGTGGGCAAAGCCTTTGAACCTTCCCTCGAAAGACATATCTTCTTTACTGACTATTCAGTAGACGCGATGTCCTTGAACTGTTCGTCGTATAATGTAAACGAAACACATATCTTCCACAAATATATTCCTGACACAAGTTCAGTTCTCATGGTTGGGTTCTTTTCTGGCCATGAAACCCCTGCCTGGTTCTGTGAGAGTTTTGAAAGAATTGGGCCCCATTAATTCTTCTTAGAAGCGGCCTCACTTCTATCTCACATAGGTGATTCTTTATTTCAAGTAGTCCCGCATTACTTGTCGGAATCTCAACATCCGAAGTCTAAAAATCATTAAAAGCTTCAAGCTTAACCTCGTGCGGGAGTCACCAATTTAAACAAAGAATGGGAACGGGGGTTAACCCCCTCAGTGACCGCACATAGTCTCAGCAGTTAGGTTGTCCCTTTGAACCAAGATCTTGGGATCTCCAGTCAGCATGGTTGGGTTTCCTTTGCCTTGACTTTATTTATCCAAGGGCTTAAGTCCCATCCCTCTAGACGTCTTCTCTACTTGGTCCCTACTTAACCCTTTGGTTAATGGATCTGCAATATTGTCTTTGGACCTTACATAGTCAATACTAATGACTCCTGAAGAGAGAAGTTGTCTAATGGTATTATGTCGTCGACGTATATGTCGTGACTTACCATTATACATCACACTTTGTGCCCTTCCAATTGCAGATTGGTTGTCACAATATAAACATATTGATGGCACAGGTGTTGTCCATTTTGGAATATCCTCTACAAAATTTCTTAGCCACTCAGCTTCTTCGCCACATTTATCTAATGCAACGAATTCAGCTTCCATAGTGGATCTAGTTATCACAGTCTGTTTAGAGGACTTCCAAGTCACTGCAGCACCTCCCAGAGTGAATACATATCCACTTGTCGCTTTTGAATCTTGTATATCAGATATCCAACTTGCATCAGTGAAACCTTCAATGACTTCCGGATATCTGGTATAATGTAGACCATAATCACGAGTAAATCGTAAGTACCTTAGTACTCTCACGATTGCTTTCCAGTGTTCCGATCCTGGATTACTCGTATATCTAGCAAGTCTACTTACAGCATAGGCAATGTCAGGTCTAGTACAATTTATTAAGTACATTAGACTACCTATGACTCTCGCATATTCCACTTGGGAGATACTTTGTCCTTTGTTTTTAGACAAGTGTTGACTGATGTCAATTGGAGTTCTGGATATTCCCAAACTGTCATTTCCGAACTTATCTAGGATCTTCTCGACGTAATGTGATTGACTTAAGACAAGTCCATCATTAGTCCGTGTAATCTTGATACCTAGAATTACATCAGCTAGTCCCAAATCTTTCATATCAAACTTAGAGTTTAATATAGCCTTTGTGGACTTAATCAGGTCATCATTGCTTCCCACAATGAGCATGTCGTCAACATATAAACACAGAATCACATAACCATGTTCTGTGTTTTTAATATAAACACATTTATCACACTCGTTGATCTTAAACCCATTTGACATCATCACAGAGTCAAATTTCTCATGCCACTGCTTTGGGGCTTGTTTTAGGCCATACAGAGATTTTACAAGTCTACAAACTTTCCTCTCTTGACCAGGCTCTATACAACCCTCGGGTTGTTCCATATAGATTTCTTCCTCAAGATCGCCATTGAGAAAAGCTGTTTTCACATCCATTTGATGTATTTCTAAATTACGTAAAGCCGCAATTGCTATTATCATCCTTATGGAAGTGATTCTCGTCACAGGAGAATATGTATCAAAATAGTCAAGACCTTCCTTTTGTCTATAACCTTTGATTACAAGTCTTGCCTTGTATTTATCGATAGTGCCATCCACTTTCATCTTCCTGGTGAAGACCCACTTAGAACCTAGTGTTTTACTTCCAGGAGGAAGATCAACCAATTCCCATGTATGATTTTGCAAGATAGAATCAATTTCACTCCTTATGGCTTCTTTCCATAAGTGACCCTCAACTGAGTTTGTAGCCTCTTTGTAAGTTCGAGGTTCAGCTTCGAGCATATATGTTAGAAAATCAGTACCAAATGATTTTTCTATCCTTGTTCGCTTGCTTCGTCTAGGTTCTACTGATTCTACATCATTTCCAGAGATATCATCTCGTTCCTGAGTTATTTCCTCAATATCTTCAAGTAACTGATGAGATGAACCCAATTCATCTTCCTTAGACTTATAAGGAAATACTTGCTCAAAGAACGAAGCATTCTTTGATTCCAAGATGGAATTTTTGTGTATATCAGGATTTTTTGATTCATACACAAGGAATCTATACGCATTACTGTTTTGCGCATAACCAATGAATATACAATCAACGGTTTTTGGTCCTATCCTCATTCGCTTAGGACCGGGAGCCATTACCTTAGCAAGACACCCCCACACTCGCAAGTATTTATAGGAAGGCTTGCTTCCTTTAAATAGCTCATATGGAGACTTCTCTTCCTGTTTGCGAGGTACCTTATTTAAAAGATAATTCGCTGATAAGATGGCTTCCCCCCACATTCCATGGGGTAACCCAGAGCTTAACAACATCGCATTCATCATCTCTTTTAAAGTACGGTTCTTTCGTTCTGCAATGCCGTTTGATTGAGGCGAGTATGGTGGAGTTACTTCATGAATAATTCCGTATTGTGCACAGAAGGCCCCAAACGGTTCTACATATTCACCTCCACGGTCACTTCTCAACCTCTTTATCTTTTTGTTGAGTTGGTTCTCAACTTCTAATTTGTACATGGAAAACTTTTCAATTGCCTCATCTTTGCTTTTAACCAAATATACATAACAATATTTTGTACTATCATCAATGAATGTCACAAAATATTTGTTACCACCTCTAGTTGGCATGAATTTTAAGTCGCATAGGTCACTATGGATTAATTCAAGGGGTTCGGTTTTTCTTTCAACACTGTGAAATGAGGTTCTCGTTAATTTTGCTTCAACACAAGATTCACACTTGTGTTTGGAATCTATATGAGATTTGGGTATACACTCCAAATTCATTAGTTTCCTTATTGTGTCATAATTTACGTGGCCTAATCTTTTATGCCATAAATTAGAGGACTCAAGCAAATAAACGGAAGAGTTATATTTATTGATATTTTTGGGTTTGATAGCTATTACATTCATCTTCCACATACCATCCTTTACATAACCTCTTCCCAAATACATACCGTTCTTTGTGAGAACAATTTTCTGGGACTCAAATACCATCTTAAATCCATGGTTATCCAGCAGTGTCCCAGAGATCAAATTCTTCCTTACATCGGGCACATAGAGAACCTCTGTAAGCTTCAGCTCCTTGCCTGATGTCAGCTTCAGGACTACTATACCCTTCCCCTTGATCTCAGAAGTGGCAGAATTGCCCATGTACAACTTCTCTCCAGCCTCACTCAGCTCTAATGTGGAGAACGCATTCTTATCCGAGCAAATGTGGCGGGTTGCTCCTGTGTCCAGCCACCACTCCTTGGGATTAGAATCCACCAAGTTCAGCTCAGAGATAACAGCTACCAGAAAGTCTTCTTCAGCTTCGGCTGAGTTGACTTCCTTCTTTTGCTTCCTTGGAGGCTTCTTACAGTCAGCTGCTCGGTGACCCTCTTTGTCACAGTTGAAACATTTTCCCGGAAACTTGGGTGATTGCCTTTTCTTGAACACTCCACCCTTAGCTGCTAACTTGTTAGAGGGTTTCTTCCTCTTTGAGCTCGCACCATGCTCCACTAAGTTTGCCCTCTCTAATGGTGCTTTGAACCTCTTATCAGAGCCACGGTTGTCTTCCTCAATTCGAAGACGAACCACAAGGTCTTCAAAACTCATCTCCTTTCGCTTGTGCTTGAGATAGTTTTTGAATTCCTTCCACCCCGAAGGTAACTTCTCAATTACTGAGGCAACTTGAAAGGATTCACTTATGTGCATCCCCTCCGCATGAATCTCATGGATTATCAGTTGCAGCTCTTGCACTTGACTTACTACCGTTTTAGAATCTACCATCATGAACTCCAGGAAGCGACCCACAATGTATTTCTTAGACCCGGCATCCTCAGTTCGGTATTTCTTATCCAATGACTCCCAGAGCTCCTTGGCTGAGCGTTTGGTACTGTACACATTATACAGTGCGTCATTTAAGCTGTTCATGACATAGTTTCGACACAGATAGTCAGAATCTTTCCAAGCACTATATGCCATGAACACTTGTGAGTCAGTTTCATCCTCCTTGTAAGTAGGTGGATCTTCGGTTAGGAACCGAGCCAACCCAATGGTGGTCAGGTAGAAGTGCATCTTCTGTTGCCATCTCTTAAAGTTCAGTCCTGTGAACTTCTCAGGCCTTTCGGCCGGCATCACTGGGGTGGGCACTCGTGCCACTGACCCGCTTGAAATTGAACCCGCAGGTCCATTCCCGGCCATAGCCGTCATCATTGGGGTGTTACTAGGCACAACACCAGGTCTGGGCAACACTGTTGGAACCACAGTTGGCAACACTACAGGAGCAATCGGGATGTTGGCATCAATGTCCATACTTTGATTTGTGGTTTGGTTTTCCATGTCTACAAAAGACCAACTAGTTAGCAATCTTGAAATATAAATTGTACTCACACTTTTATCTACACAAATTAAAAGCTTTAAGATTGTTGGATTAAATTGAATGAAATTTCAATTATATCAATGATGGAACATGTAGATAAAGCTTTGTGAATACATTATATTTAATGAAGTATTACTATTAATGGAAGGCATGCATCATTATTGTTATATTGAATCAAGTGTTAGTTTAATTCAATATAAAGTAAATGAAGTAACACTATCAATTATCTAATTAATTAGTGCATCAACTTAGTTTAATCAATTCAATTTGATTCAATGCGAAGATTATAAATCGAATGATTAAATTGAAAGCCAAATAAACAAGTAATTCAAAGTAGAACGGAATAACGATACAAGCAAACCAGAATCAGTTGAGGCTCGTTAGACGATTTCCTTAAAGCTTTTATTGCCGTCCCACCGGGTGCAAGGAAATGGCAAGAGCTTCCCAGGATACAACAACTTGTGAGTGTGTACCTCTTTGCACTACAAGGTAACACTCCGGCGAACCAAACTTGTGCAAGCCACTATCACCAAAGAAATACTCAAAGAGTATGAAGAACTCAAAGGGAAAAGCAGCCGGCTATCAAGGGAGGAGATGTTGGAAATGAGAGATGTTGTTGTGTGAGTTGATGATTTCCAAGCCTCATTTGCACCTCCTTTTATAGGGGAGGATGGGGCAACCCATCATAATGACCTTGTGAATGCCAAAGGTCCTCTTAAAGGCACCAAAATGAATGTTCCAAGTCCCTTCATTTCACAAGATTAAAATCAAATTTTCAATGCTCTTGAAAAGATGAAAAGGTCTTTCATAAGTGCATAGTCATTATCATGCTACCTCTTCATGTTTTCCATGCTAATGGAAAACAAATAGCCCACAAAAATTATGACAATGTCATAACTAAGATAAGCCTCTATGTCTTCTAAGGCTTTTCACTTGACCTTTGTAAATGCTCTCCATAACTTTGAGCATTTCATTTCATTCATTTTGGCTTCAATTTGGACATGTAAGTAATTGATTTTGTCCTTTCATTTATAGGACTTTAAATCCAATTAAATACTTTTCTCATATAAATATGGTCACACCACATTTTCTTCACACTTCTTCACCAAATTTCCAACATCCCATTCCGGTTGCTCGCTGTTTGAATATCGACTGTACGAGACTTCAAGTTTTTTGTCCGCGGTTCAGGACCAGCAATCAAGAAGAAACCATATATTCCCCTAACCTTCTCCATGATTTAATTGATGGCTCGCGAGATGATAATTTTTTTTTTTTATAATTTACTCCCTTGTTGACTTTGAGTGTAGGAACTTTTTGTGTATTATTTTTGGCAATGGGTATGCCCGAGCCTTTGTTTTTCATTCAATGGCTTGGGTTCGAGTCTTTCTAGCTGTTCACTATTGCCTGTTCAGTGGTTTTTGGTCGAATTCTATAATCGACCAACACTTGAGGGCATTTAAGTTTATGTTTTTGGGTGTGTCTCGGGTAAGTCCAGGCCGACCACCAGATTTTGTATACACGACGATCCAGGTTTTTTGGATCATTTATTAATAAAGGGGCTGTCTAATATTTCTATGCTTGAGGCTACTTTGTAGCACACTTGGTCGGAGTTAGTTGCTGGGGAGATTGACTCTTGTCGAGCAGAATATAACAATATTCGTGGTCACTTGGAGGGCATGTTACGTGCCAAAGCTTGAGCAAACTGGATCAAGGAAGGTGACCGCAATACTAAATTCTATCACGCTGCTATTCGGGCTCGCTCTAGGGCAAACAAAATGAGTTTGGCTCTGGATGATGGATCCTTTACTGATAACCGAGATGTCATTGGAGGGAAGGCTGTGGAGTTCTTTTCTGATTTATTCAATGGGTATTCTCCCCTTCGGTTGTAAGTGATTTAGCTGCTGTACCTAACCTCGTTTCGGATGCAGACAACAACCTGCTGTGTGCATTACCTGACCTTGAGGAAATTCGGGTTGCCATTCGCTGCATGAACAAAGAGAGTGCCCCTAGACTGGATGACTTTACTGGCCATTTCTATATAGCATGCTGGGACATCATTAAATATGATTTAAAGAAGGCCATTCATGGTTTCTTCTCTGGGTTGCAGCTGCCATTATCTTTTACTGCAACTCATCTCGTGCTTCTTCCTAAAGTTCAAAATGCCTCGGCCATCAACCTACTTCGCCCAATCAGCTTGTGCAACTTCAATCATAAGATCATCTCCCATCTCATGACAAAACGGCTAGCAAAGATCCTGCCTTTTATGATCAGTGAAGAAGAAACCGGTTTTGTACCGGGGCGGTCCATGCACGATAATATTGCTCTTGCTCATGATTTGGCTTATGACTTGGATCGGAAAGTGGCTGGTGGTAATGTGATGATCAAGCTGGATATGGCTAAAGCCTATGATAAGGTCTCTTGGTCCTTTTTGATCCGGGCTATGAGGAGGCTGGGTTTTTCAGAGGCTTGGTGTGACCTGGTGTTTCGTGGTATTTCTAACTGCGTTTATTCAGTGAAGTGGGAGGGAGATCTTTATGGTTTTTTCCGTTCCTCAAGAGGTGTGAGACAAGGGGATCCTCTATCTCCGAGTTTGTTCATTATTGTGATGGAATGGTTCAGTAGATCGCTAAATAGTGAGGTGGCTGCTAGGAATATTCAGCCCTATGTCACTCTTCGTCGTGCTCTGCAAGTGAACCATTACTCTTTGCGGATGACATTCTCATCTTTACTAATGGGGCTTCTGAATCCCTAACAAGATTGAGTGGGCTGATCGAGAAATTTTGCTCCATTTCGGGAGAGGAACTCAATCCCGCCAAGAGCAAGATTATTTTTCCTTCTTATATAGAGGATAGGCAACAAACATCCTGCAGGTAACCGATTTCACTGAAGATGTGGTACCGGTCACTTATCTGGGAGTTCCGTTATATCGGGGCCGCAAGCTTATTACTTATTTTCATTACTTGGAAACTACAGTTAATGACAGGATCCATGGGTGGGCAAAACATTATCTGTCCATGGGTGGCCGTGTCCTTCTAGTAAACTCGGTCCTTAATGCTATGGGTATCCATGCCATAATGACGCTGCCGGTTCCCATTGGAACTCTTGATCGTCTTGTCTCGTTGATGACGGCCTTTCTCTTGGATAGTGGGGGAGAAAAACGCAGACATTGGATAGGATGGGAGCGGCTTTGCTGCATAAAAGAGCTATATGGGCTTGGGATCCGGAACCCCAGAGATGTCATGTATGCCTTGCATGGGAACCGGGCATGAGCGTTTACTAATGGTAACTCCCTTTGGGCCAGGTTTGCGCGCTCCCGTTTTAAGGAGGGGCAGCGCGGTTCCTCGTTATGGAAATCCATCTCTCAGATCATCCCTTTCTTAAGGCTGATGGGTTCATGGAAAATTGGGCGTGGCAATACGCTGGTTTGTAATAAACTATGCATTGTTGCTCCATCTTCAATACGGTTTGAATCGTCAGAAGGGTACTCTTCTGGATACTCTTCCATCTATAATGAGGCTAGCTTTTGCAGATGTTCAGTTTGCTGAGCAAGATGATGTGTTCTGCTGGGGCAGACGGCGGATGGGGTTTTTTCCACCAAGGTTTTCTACGAATCATCCCAGGTGAGATATGGAGTGACTGGCTGGGGGCGGCTAATTTGGAAAGCTTGGATTCCTAAAAAAATTTCTTGCTTTATGTGGAAATTATTTCATGGTGTAGTGCCTACGGATGAAAATATTATGAAGCTAGATATTGCTTTGGTTTCTAGATGCACATGTTGTAGGAGGCCAGAGTCTGAAACATCCCCACATCTTTTCTTTAATGGTGACAGGGCAAAGGATATTTGGAGGTATCTTGGAGCTATTTTTGATCAGCCAAGAGTGCTGAACCTTAACGGCCTCATTCAAACATGGTTGCAGGCCAACAAGAAAAACTTTATTGACTGTTTAGCGGTTGCAGTTGCGTGTCTTGCAATTTGGGAGATGTGGAAAGCACGTAACTCGTACTTGCATGAAGGCATTACTAGGGACATTCGGAAGGAGTGCTACGAATGGGCAAGGAAGCTTTCGGGATTGATTAAAACTCCTATTAGAGACACAGATCAGTCCAAGCAAACAATGGCTGCTTTGTGCCTCTCCGTTCCTCCGAACAGTCTACTCTCCCTAGATGGTTAGCTTGGCGCCCCCCGGACAGCGGCATTATTCTTAATATTGCTATTCTATGTCAAGATGGCCGTGTTATGGTGAATGGTTTGTTAAGATCTAGCACCAGGGGTTTCATTGTTACAATGAAGTATGCTGTTCCTCATTCAAGACCTTTAGTCGGGCTTGAAACTTTTCTCAATATTGTCATGGAGCTCTCGGAGCTACATGGCTTGTGCATTCGTAGTGTTCAATCTTCTCACCCCTGTTTTTGGCTGCTAGCGTCAGTGGAGGACGATGTCCCGAGTGACGAGCTCTATTGGCATAGGCGAATTCGCAACATGTTCCCTTTGGCGAAGTTTCAGAGAGTAGGACCAGCCCAAAATAATGCAGCCATGGCTCTAGTTTGTTTGATGCCCCTTGGCACTGTATGGGATATGATAAGCCTTCATTTGGCAGCTAGACGAGCTCTCCATTCAGATACCCTTCGTTTTCTAGCTACAACTGCCCTTCCATTTAATATGTCGACCAACTCTAGAGATGATCAGCGCACTACATCAGGTTCCAGCCATACTTTTATTAGATCTTTTGATGACTCTTCTTTGTAAGGTTTTAGTTTTCTTATGTTTCCTTTGTATTAGCCTGTTCGGTGCGTGCTATACACTTGAGGGCCTTTTGTTTCATGTATGATCGCCTACGGATATACCCTGGGCGACCACCCTAAGATGCAAAAACCATGGTCCAGGTTTTTTGGATCATCTATTAATAAAGTGTTGGTTATGGCCAAAAATAAAAAAGGGTGTTAAGCCCATGGCAACATCTTCTTCAGGTAATCATAACCCATCTTCTTCAAAATCTAGTGACATCAAGTGTTTCAAATGTCCAGGAAGAAGGCATATTGCTAGTCAATATGTAACGAAAAGAGTAATGGTGATAAATGCCTTTGGAGAGTTGGAGTCCGAAGATGAGGAATGTGGAGATGCTGAATTGTCACCATTAGAACTTAATGGTGATGATGAGGAGGAGGACGCTATTGTTGGTAATTTGCTAGTGGCACGCATTCTCAATGTCCAAGTTAAGGAGGAGGATACGTGCTAAAGAGAAAACTTGTTTCATACGAGGTGCATGGTGAATGGTAAGGTGTGTAGCAAGCACTTATTTGGTGGAAAAGTGGGATTAAAGACAATGAAGCACAACCAACAATACCGACTGCGATGGCTTAATGATTGCGGTGATGTTAGAGTTGTCAGCCAAGTAAAGGTACCATTTTCTATTGGTAAATATGAGGATGTAAATGCTTTGAGACGTGGTTCCTATGCAAGCTTGTCACATCTTATTAGGGAGGCCTTGGCAGTACGATCGAAAGGCCACACATGATGGGTTCACAAATAAGTATTCTTTCATTATTAGAAAGCAACCTATTATCCTTGTTCCGTTAACTCCAAAATAGGGTTCCATTTTCTTTTACTCTCATTCTCTCAAGGGATTTTTCTTCTTAGAGTGATGAAGGCCTTTGGTTTTGCTGATCAGTGGTGTGATCTCATCTATCGCAACATTTGTAATTGCTGGTATTCTATCCGCATTAGAGGAAAATCCTTTGGCCATTTCAAATCCAACAGGGGCTTGAGGCAAGTGGACCCTCTATCGCCTAGCCTTTTTATTATTGCTATGGAAATTCTCTCTTGCAAGCTTAATGCTGCTGGTAAGCCTGGTGGAGGTCTTATGTCTTACTGGTCTGCTCTTTGGGCATTGGAGATTAATCACATTCTTTTTGCCGATGATATTTTGGTCTTTACTAATGGTGGGAAGGCGTCTTTTACCAAAATTTTGGCAATTTTAAATTCCTTCTTCGAGAATTCTGGTCAACAACTAAACGCGGCTAAATGCAAGATTTTCATCTCCAAGCATATTACTTGGAGAACCTTTTCCTGAAGAGAAGCTAATTAGGAAAGTGCTCAAATCCTTGCCCACCAGATTTGACATGAAGGTAACAGCCATTGAAGAAGCTCAGAATGTCAGACACATGAGACTGGAGAAATTGATTGGATCCCTCAACAGTTTGAGATGAAGCTGGTCAAGGAAGACACTTCTCCCAAAAGCAAGAATGTAGGACTAAAAGCAGAAACAGAAGAAAAGAAGCCTGTACCTGATGATCAACTGAGTCTGCTAGTGAAGAACCTCGGGAAGCTCTTGAAGAACATGGAAACAAATCTGGGCTGGGCTCATCCTCTAGTAGGCAATCCAGAAGGGGTGGAGGAAATTAGAGGCGAGGAAAGGAACCTGCTCAGAATGAAGATGAGAAGAACGGAAAGAGAAAGGGTGTTCAATGCTGGAACTGTGAAGGGTATGGACACATTGAGGCTGACTGCCAGAGCAAATCCCTCAAAAACTCTGAGAATAAGGATAACAAATCTCTAACTGCTAAGTGGAATGACTCTAAGGAAAGTGAAGAAGAAAACTTTATTGTATTAACTGGAGTGCCTGAGTATGACTGTAAAGAGTTAATAAAGACAAAATTTGACTATGGGGTTGAGGAGTCAGAAAGTGAAGACGAGGATGACTCAACCGACAACCTAATAGATAATCTGGGAAATATTCTAAAACGGTGTGAGGAAGCTCTGCAAGTGAATCGAGCATTGAATGACAGAGTCAATCAACTGGAAGAAGAGCGGGAAGAGTTACTTGATAGAACATCTTCACCCAATAAACAAGTCATCATACTAAAGAGAGAAGATTCAACAAGCAAAATCACTGACACTAGTGCCCCTCTAGCATCAGTAAAGGCAGCCGAACCTCAAAAAAAAAAAATATTCTGGATGAAATTATTTCCTATCAAAGATTTGGAGGAGGAAGAATGAGTCTCGGGTATACGGGTGAAGAAATCACAGGTGTGATAGTCTTTGTTAGAGCTACTGAAATAGAGAATGTTCACCAACGATCAGAACTTCAATGGAGAGTCAGAGAAATGGATGAACCAGCGCACTGGAATGGTACAATCAGAAAGGGTTCGGGGCAAAAGCAGATTTGGAGACCAAAGTATGACAAATGGAAAGAAAGACAGTATGGATACCATACTAATCAGAAGGAATGGAAACGCAAAGCTACGCTAGTGTGGGTGAAGAAAGAAGAATCAAAAATCCAAAGGAAACTAGCTGGAGAGAAGCTTCACTCAAAGCTGATGAGTGCACAAGGTTGAGTTGCTATAGCAACTTGACCCAGACACGACCTTGTGCCAAAATACGTGTGGAGCACGTGCTACTGTGCAAAGTTGAAATACGAAGGAAAATTGAATTTCTACGGTACTTCCAAAAAGCCTCGTCCATCCTCACCAAGCCAGATTCCGTGTGTTTCTTTTTCTGCTCAGATTAACAATGGTGAAAACTTGCGGACTGAAGAAGAACCTAGGCGTCTCTCGCCAAGCTAAGGGGAGCCGGAAAACTGAGGTTGCTACAACGGAGCAAGTGCACAGTGCATCTGAACCGTGTCTGGACATAGTTTTCTGGCAACCCCTTCAGCACCCTAAGTCCCAGAGATCGCCTCACTCAGAGTGTACTTCGTCAAAGAGGAGGAGAGTAGAGCAGACTGATGCTCCTGGAGTTGCTGCAGCACCATTGGCAGAACCCTCCCCAAATATTGAAGACCTTGCTCCCACTGTGGAACAAGCTCCAGAGGTTGCTACAACATCTCAGATTGTCGAGGAGGAGCCAAGAAAAGCAGTAGTGCGCACTTCAGGCTCAGATGAAGATCCTGAATCTTGGACTGAGGAGTCTTCTGAATCAGCAGCTGCTAAAGCATCTCCCCCACCAAAACTTGACAAAGAAAAAGCTCTCATCATCATTTCAGACTCCAGTGATGAAGAAACATCAAGTGATGAGGATGGAGAACCCTCTCGGAAGCAGTCTGATATACAAGCTACCCTTCAGGAGCAAGGGGAAAGGATCAATGTAGGAGGCATTTGGTTTTGAAACAAGCATTTCTCTCAATCATGGGGTATTGTGGAGAGGAAGACCATTATTCCAGAGAAGAGACTGGACCCTGACAGATACAAATCGGCAGTGATCATCTACCTCCTGGCTGAGGTAAATTTACTGAAGTCCCTGACTTTCCCTTACAGATTCAGTATACCGTTAGTCAGGGAATTTGTAGTCAATATGGAAGAAAAGTTTGGTGATGAAGAAGGAGCTGATTATGGAAAGAGTTGGGTGCGGGGTAAGAAGGTAGTAATTACCCCTGAAAAGATAAATGATTTTTTGGGAATTGACAATGAGTCCAGGGCGCCTACAAATGTAAGTCAAGAGGTGGTGGCCAAGGTTCTCACTAGAGGAGTATGCATGTCATGGGGAGGACCCAATCTCAGTGCTGCTGAACTCACCTCCAAGAATGCCCTGTTGTACAACTTGGGCATTAGGAACTGGATTCCCAGCTCTCCAAGAATGCCCTGTTGTACAACTTGTTCTGCTGTTGTGTTTTGGGAGCGGAGAAGTTGTTGCTTATGCCTTTGTTCCTTGGGAAGTCTGGTCACTAGTTCCTTGTAGACTCTGCTCCCTCACTTTCCTTTCAGGAGAATTTTCCCTGTACTTATGTTCTCAGCAAGACAATTAATAGAGGTAAAGATAACTTTATTCCTACCATTTTGACAAAGTTATGACACACTGAGAAGATCAAATTTTAGACTGTCTACCAAATTGACATTATCTATATGAATGTGTTAGCGAGATTTGGTGATAGATCCTCCAGAGTGCTCTCGAAGAGAGATGAACCATTCTTTATTCCCTGTCATGTGACCTGAGCATGCGCTGTCGATATACCAGGAATAGTTTCTTCCTCCAACCTGCAAAAAAGAAGGTTAGTTTTTACGAACCCAAATAAGCTTGGGTTTGTTTACCGTGTGATTTATGTGGCCGAGGAACAGTTCCTTCTTGCTATTTTTGATCTTTGAACCTCCTGATTGCGGGACATGTTGAGACTGCCTTCTTTCCACTAGAGTCCTTCGGAGGGAACATTCTCTTTTGTAGTGTCCTGCTTAACCGCAGTGACAGCATATTCTATGACATTTGAGATCTACATACTTGCTTTGTCCTGCCCATATGGGTTTGTTTGCTATTCTCGAGTGGAAGTCTATGTGGGAGGATTTCTTGATGTTAGCCTGTTTGAGCCACATGGCATATGCCTTTCCTCCGTTCTATGGAACTGTACTATCGCTGGAGGGAATGTTCCCCTTTTGTTGAGTGATATTATGTTCCCTCCTTGTCCGGTTCTTTGTCTGATCTGGTTGTTCGGGCTTGCTGCAACTTTTTAGCGACACGTCATCATTTGTTCTTGAGTATCCTAACCCTGGTCTTGATACAAAACGTGCAGAGAAGTCTTTTCTCACTTCTTCAATCTTGGTCCTAGTGTATTCCTTGAGCCAGACCTGTTTCCTGTCTTCGTCAATTACTTGGAGTATCTCATTTTTCTTCCTCAGTTCGGTATTTTCTGATTCCAAGCAAGCAACCTTCTTTTCCAGGGATTGAATCTTTCTCTTCAGCTCATTTCTTTTGTGATTGTACGATAGTCTTTCTTCTTCCAGTTTCACGGCGTTGGCGGACCATAATTCGCTATTTTCTGTGAGACCTGCGATGAAATCTTCCTGTTCTTCTATAGTTTCACTAAGGTCGACGTTCTTTTGTGCTAGGTTTTTCACAATAGACATCAATTGAGTGTAAGTTTTACCAATCAAGTAAGAAAGAAGGTTCGAGTCAGTTACCTCATGAGGAGTATCGTCTGTGGCCATTATACACATTTCCTTTGAGGGATTGTCTTCTTCGCTATCTTCTTCAGATTCTCCCCATGCTGCCATCATTGCCTACTATCTTTCTGTGCTGGTGGTTCCTTTGCCTTTTTACTGAAATAATCCTTGACCAAGTGTCCTTTCTTCTGACAATGGTAGCATACAAGATCTCTATTTGTTTGCTTACCTTTGAAGGAACGAATGTGTGCGTTCCCTGCCATTTTGAGAGCTCTGGTTAGTAAGGCCATAGTCTCATCCTCATGTTCTTCCTTGTCATCTGTTTGGGCAAGCTCAAAGGCTTTTTCAATTTTTAGCTCTATGGATTGGCCTTTTTCGTGTTCCCGCCTTGCAACCTTACGCTGTTGTAATCCATCATTGCCTTGAAGTCTTGCTACGAGTTCTTCGAAAGTGATTTCTTTGATGTCTCTCTGAGCTTGGAGTGCTAGTGTTACTGCATCCCATTTTGATTTTAGGGCTTAAAGGTAATGATGGGTGATTTTCCACTCGGGGATCTCCTCTCCTAAGAACTCCATCTGTCCGATATAACCCTGAAATCGTGAGTGAAAGTCAGCAAGGGATTCATTTTTATTCTAAATGGCATTATCATAGTCCTTCATGGCAGCTAGGATGTGATTCCTTTTGACATCTTTATTTCCTGAGTACAGCCGTTTGAGAGCATCCCATATCACTTTGGCTGTTTTGTATCGCAACATCTTCTTCAAATCTTCTGGACCGAGTGCCATGTGGAGCACTTATTTGGCTCTTCTATTTTTCTCGAGTATCTTGTAATCGACATCGCCATATTCTTCTCTGTCCTTAACCTTGGTTGGATCTATTTTGTCCATTATCGGTATCGGTGCTTTTTCTATAATTATCCAAAGTTGTCCATCCAGGGAGCATGTATGTGCTTCAAATTGTTCCAACCATCAATCGTACTCGCCCAGTTTTAGTGTAGGTGGTTTCCAGAACCAGTCATTCACACCAGAGCTCGACGTCATTCTTCTTGTAATGCTAACTCAAAAATCTAGAGACCAGACTCTGATATCAATTGCTGAATCGTGGTTAGTGTTCCTTAGCGAGTAACAAAGAGTTTTGTTCCTCGACAGTTAGTAAAGCAGCGGAAGTAAATTAGGCAGAAAGTAATAGACTTGCTCACTAATTTATAGTGGAAACTCCGGTACCTTAAATGATACCTGAGAGAAAAACCACTACCTTATAGCAAGCTAGTTAGATTTGGAAATACTCTTGTATTTAGGTGTTTGGATCGGTTACACATGATTTTAGACCTCTAGCATCCAGGCGCTCCAGTTCACTGTCTGCTAGGGTATTCTTCACAGATTAGCCGCACCACAAGTAGCACTTCATTTTGACACAGACTACGTCACCGTCTTCAGTTCCCTCTGGAGTAGCAAGCTTCTCTTTTCTTGACCGTCTTACCCGTGTAGTCTTCCGAGCCTTAGCTTTTACGTCGTTGGGTGTCAAAGACCTTTTCCACCTCCCTGATTGCGTCGAAAGCTTTGCCTTCTCCTTTATCTCGATCTCCTTGGAAAAACCCCCAGATTTGCTCAACCGCAAATCTCTCAGATTCCCTTTCCTAATTTGGAACGGAATCTCTTAAATTGTCAAGGATTATCCCATAATAATCTTGACAATCTTTGACCGGATCTTTTCAATCTTAATCGCTTATTTTTCTCCGCGAATCTTGGTTAGAGATCGTAATCTGAGTAGATTTGATCAGCTTCTGATTTGGTGTTGTGACGTAATCTAGATCCCTTGTTTTGCTCTGCGAATCTTCGTTAGAGATCGTGATCTTAGTAGATTCGATCAGCTTCTGACTTGGTGTTGTGACTTTCGTTCCAGGGATCGTTCCCTGCACACTTAAGTATGTATGATCAAATTCCAGGGGGTGGAGACTTGAAAAGGGAAATTTTTTGTGACTGAGGCGTTTGGTATAAGTGACACTAAGAGAGGCGGTGCGTATGGATCCTGGGAACAGTGGAATTTTGGGATTTCTGGGTCGTGTATGAACTTAGCTATTGTTGAAGCTGGCCAGGGTATTAAAGGCACATGTATTATTAGAACTTACCTGAGTGAGATGCAGCTAGCTATAGTGGAGCAGATTGTGAAGACACAACCGTTGGAGGAGCTCATTGTATTTACGCGACGCTTTCTCATGGCAGCGACGGATCATCATATTCAGGTTTGTGGTATTCAAAGCTCTCACCCATATATGGTCTTCATGGATGGAAACTCAGGACTGAGGTTTCCCTGGCGACATTTTAATGAGATAAAACGGCTGATCATTGAGTTTAACATCATAAAAAGATGAAAAGGGTCTGCGATTAATCATATGGCTCTTGCATTGGCCTATACTTCTCCAAATCATCTTGTGGAGACGAGAAAATACCATCTTCACAGTTCAGCGAAGTCTTTGTGCAGATGTTTTGCGGCTGAGGTTCTTTTGCCCTAGGGTGGCTGGTTCAGATGGTAGAGAAGATGCAGGTAGAGGCTACTCATCAGTCCAGTGAAGACACTACATTTGCAGCTTCTCTCTTCTATGGAAGCTCCTTGAACGTTGTCGAAATTGGGGTAGTAAAAATAATAGTCCAATCACGGTGTTCAAACAATATTTATAATCCGAGTGACCTCGAGTCAAACCCAAGAGAAAAGCCTAGATTAGTCTAAATCTAGCTCGTAATGCCTAATGCAAGTCTACTAAATAAAAAAGGGATTTTTCCTCTAAGTGAGGTATCTCTAGCGAATATTAAAGACAAATTCAAATTTATGAAGAAGTAAAGTAAGAGAGAAAGCGTAGTCGGAATCCTACTTCACCCCTAGGTCATGCAATTAGCAATACAAAACTTGTCTAAATCATGAGTAAATTAGAGTGATGGTTCTAGGCTAAGGTATCACACATTCTAAATTCAACTCTCGCTCCTTCTCTAGAATGGGAATAATACCTAAATAGTACGGTTCTCAAACTCTCGCTCTATTGAACTGCGTAGAGCAAAAGTCTCCTAATCTCAACCTCTCGATCTATTGATAGTTTACTAAAGTCGCTCAATACTTAGCCTAGTGGAATGCGTATGTCACTCTCGCACACAAACGCAACCTAAAATTAACATGCTCAATCTTCTAAACAACCTAGGTTCAACTCTCATTCCATCCCTAGGTGTTCTACCAATTTGTACTCATTCATGCGTTACGTCAAACACTTGGTGTGCACAAAATTGATATGAAGAGAAAGCATGAGAATTTTCAACCAAACTTCATTCATATAGATAAAAAGACAATTCTTGCATTACAATCAAACCTAAGGGATCCATAAGAACCCCAACTACTAAAAGACTACTCACTCATGTGTCACTCATGGTGAGTTTGAAACAAGACATAATGAAATAGTTCAACAAGGAAAAGTAAAGAAAGTAAAGTAATAGGGAAGTAGAGAATGAGTAAAGGGTTAATGTAGAATCTTCAATTGATGATGTCTTCTTCGAATTCTCCAAGTTCTCCAATTAGGGTTTCGTCCCATGAGAGGAACCCTAGGCACACCTTGATTTTTCTCCTCTTCTTCTATTTATACTGTTTCTAGAAATTATCAAATCACCCGTAGTGCCCGAATCAACTTTGCAGTGCTATATTCTTACTTTTTTAACCCCTTAAACTTTCGATTTACGTCTTGCTGTAAACTACAAAGTTGTAGCCCTTTTAATTATCTTTCCAACAACCTATAGGACGCCCAAATCGGATAAGAATCATGCGCTCGGAAAGCCTTCGAAGGTAAACAGGTCACTACGAATCACTATCTCAGTGCTGTTTTGAGCTGGGCGAATCACTTTCTCTTGGCCGAGTCACTTTTTGATTCGATCAACCCTTATTTGATTCGGTCAAACTTTGGTCCATGAGATGAAATCCTTCTCCTTGGCCGAATCACTTTTGATTCGCCCACTGCTTGGGTGAATCACTTCGGCAGCATTAGAAACTCGCTTGTTTGACCCTTTAAACCTTAGAATCACGTCTTCACGTAAACTACAAAGTTGTAGGTCATTGAATTAACTTTCTAACAAGCTATGGCATGCCACAATCGGATAAGAAACATGCCCTCAGCAAGCCTTAAAAGATGAACAGGTCAGTCTGCCCAGATTTGATCTACAAGCGAATTCTCCTCTAATCAAGTGATTCGTGTAGCCCCATAATTTGATTCGGCCGAATCATAATGTCAGTGCTGTAACGAAGCTGGGCGAATCAATTTCTTCTTGGGCGAATCACTTTTCTTTGGCCGAATCAAGAGTGATTCGGCCTACCCTGAATTCCCCTTTGGGCGAATCAAACTAGCCTGAGCGAATCAAATCTGCCTTTTGCTTGATTTTGCTCTCTTTTGCTCTCGATCGAGTAGAATTCACCCGAAACTTCTTCGGACCACTTCATATCATGTAATATGCATTTTCAACCTGAAATGGACAAAGAAAACATCAAATGACTTTATAAAATAACAGAACAAACAAGAAGTAAAGTGAAAATACGGACAAACATAAGGTTATTTATCCGCTCATCACTCCTCTAGAGATGATTCGCCGTTATAGCTTTGTGGGCTTTAGAATGACCTTGTTTCATAAATAAATAAATAAACAACATTACAGGAATGGTCTTCTAGAGACGATTGCTTCTCAACATCCTGTCGGACTAATAGAGCTCCCATCTTCAGGGATGATTCCAGGATCAGGTAATAATGCATGGTTCGTCGTCTTTATGTCTTTCTCTCATGAACCTCGTCTATGGGTATGCCTTCGACGAGATACATACATTTTACACTACAAAATATTTATACACACATACTTAGTAGGCCATGGGAATGCCCGAGCCTTTAGTTTCTATTTTGCTACTTTCGGCATTCTTGTAAAAGCCATGATTCAGGCTCTTTGAGTCTTTCTTTAATAAAATTGGCTTTAAAAAAAGTATTTGCTACATTTGTGCAACTTCCATCATCAATAATGACGCTACACACCTCGTATGAAACAAGTTTTCTCTTTGGCATGTATCCTCCTCCTTAACTTGGACATTGAGAATGTGTCATGCCACTACCAAAGATAAGTATAACGATGTTCTTGACCTTCTTTTGCAGGGATTGAATCTTTCTCTTCAGCTCATCTCTTTTGTGATTGTACGACAGTCTTTTTTCTTCCAGTTTCATGGCTTTGGCGGACCATAATTCGCTATTTTTTGTGAGACCTGCGATGAACTCTTCTTGTTCTTCTATAGTTTCACTAAGGTCGACGTTCTTTTGTGTTAGATTTTTCACGATAGACATCAATTGAGTGTTAGTTTTACCAATCAAGTACGAAAGAGGGTTAGAATCAGTTACCTCATGATTGGGAGTATCGTTTGTGGCCATTATACACATTTCCTTTGAGGGATTATCTTCTTCGCAATCTTCTTCAGATTCTCCCCAAGCTACCATCATTGCCTACTATCTTTTTGTGCTGGTGGTTCCTTTGCCTTTTTGATGAAACAATCCTTGACCAAGTGTCCTTTCTTCTTACAATGGTAGCATATAAGTTCTCTATTTGTTTGCACCTTTGAAGGAACGAATGCGTGCGTTCCCTGCCATTTTGAGAGCTCTGGTTAGTAAGGCCATAGTCTCATCCTCATCTTCTTCCTTGTCATCTGTTTGGGCAAGCTCAAAGGCTTTCTCAATTTTCAGCTCTATGGATTGGCCTTTTTTGGGTTCCCGCCTTGCTGTTGTAATCCGTCATTGCTTTGAAGTCGTGCTACAAGTTCTTCGAGAGTAATTTATTTGATGTCTCTCAAAGCTTGGAGTGCTAGTGTTACTGCATCCCATTTTGAGTGATTGTAATTGGGGAGTCTTTGGTAATCTTAATACCAAAACTCGCTCCTTATTGACGTCCATTTCAGTTTATGAGGCCAGGTTACAACATCATTGGTCTGAGGATGTAGCTAGGGACGTTGAGAGTTGCAAGGATAATTATAACGATGTTCTTGGTCATCTCTAGGAGATGTTTCATGCTAAAGCCCGTGTTAGTTGGACTGTTGATGGAGATCGTAACACCAAATTCTATCATTCAGCTATTCGTGCCCGTAATAACACTAGTAGAGTGCGTTTGGAGCAAGATGATGGTTCCTACACCGAGGATCGTATTATTCGTTTGAAGTCTGTGGAGTTCTTTGCTGATATTTTCAATGGCTTTTCTCCTCCTCCGGATGTTGATGAGTTGGATATTTTGGAGCCTGTTATAACGGATGACAATAATAGTTTTCTTTGTTCCACTCCGAATGAAAAGGAGATTCTTGATGCCGTTCTCAATATGAATCGTGATAGTGCGCAAGGTCCGGATGATTTTTCTAGCCACTTCTATACTTCTTGCTGGGATATTATCAAAGAGGACTTGCAGCTGCCGTTCAATGCTTCTTTAGAGGCCAACAACATCTGATATCTTTTTCCTCTACGCATTTGGTTTTGCTGCGCAAAGTGCCTAATGTCACAACTATTGGACAACTCCAACCAATCAGCCTCTGCAACTTTAATCGCAAGATTCTCTCCCATATCCAGATGAAACGTTGTAGGCTATCTTCCTTCTCTTAGTGAAGAACAAACGGGCTTTGTTCCTAGCCGATCTATGCATGACAATACTGGCTTGGCTCATGACCTAGTATTTGATTTGGATCGCATGGTGGCAGGTGGTATGTGCTTATCAAAATGGATATGGCTAAGGCTTACGACCGGTTGTCTTGGAGTTTTCTGTTGAGAGTTATGCGCAAGTTTGGGTTCTCCGAACAATAGTGCGACCTTGTGTTTCGGTGCATATCTAACTGCTTTTACTCTATTAAACGAAAAGGTGATTTATTTGGATTCTTTTGGTCTACAAGAGGTGTTGGCCAAGGGTATCCTCTATCCCCTAGTTTATTTATCCACGCAATGGAGTGGTTGAGTAAAACTCTTAATAGGGAGGTTTCTAACCATTCTATCCATCCTTATGTAACTCCTAGGCGGGCTCTTCAAATTAATCACCTCCTTTTTGCAGATGACATTTTGATATTTACTAAGGTGCGACGAATTCTTTGATATCTCTTTAGGCCTCATTGATAAGTTTTGTACCTTATCAGGAGAGGAGCTCAATCCTACTAAGAGTAAGATCATCTTTCCAACTCATTTTAATGATGATCAGTGGAGTGCAGCGCTTCAAGCTACGGGATTCAGCGAAGCAAGTTTTCCCCTGACCTATCTTGACGTTCCGCTGTACCGAGGACGCACTCTCATCACTTACTTTCATTTTTTAGAGAAGAAGGTGCATGATCGGATCCATAGTTGGGCAAAAAGGTTCCTTTGAATGGGGGGTCGTGTAGCTTTGATAAACTCTGTTCTCAATTCTATGAGAATTGCTATGATGACGCTTCCGGTTCCCTCAACTAACCTTGACCGTCTTGTGTCATTGATGGCTGCCTTCATATGGGATAGTGGGCAAGAAAAGCGTAGGCATTGGATTGGTTGGGAGCGTCTATATTGTGATAAGAAGTCTGGCAGTCTTGGTATTCGCAACCCGAAAGACATCAAGTTGGCTCTTCATGGCAAGCTTGCTTGGAAGTATGCCACCGGTGCTTCCCTTTGGGCTAGCTATGCCCCCTCTCATTTTAGACTTGGCCAACATGGTCCACCGTTATGGAGGCCATCTCTCATCTTGTCCCATCGGTCCGGCTTATGGGAACTTGGAGGCTAGGCCAAGGCAACACCCTTGCTGGGGAGATTTGTGCTCAATATGGTGTTGTTGCCCCTTCATAAGTTCGTCATGGTCCTATTCGTCAGGTTTTGGAAAATCCGAGCTAGCGCTTTGAGCTGCTAACTGCCATTCCGGGGGCGGAGCGTTCGGCCTTTGAGAATGCATTTTTTTCGGACAAAGATGATGTTTTCCGGTGGAAGCTCTCCGCTGATGGACATTTCTCAACCAAGGCTTTCTTTATGTCATTTCAAACGAGATATGGAGTTTAAGGGTGGGGAAAGCTGATTTGGAGTACTTGGATCCCTACGAAAGTTTCTTGCTTCTTGTGGAAGGTTTTCCACAAAGTAGTGCCAATGGATGATAACATTCAGCGTCTTTGAATTCCAATTGTGTCCCGATGCATGTGTTGTTCATCTCCAAACATTGAAACGACAATACAATTATTGTGCCAAGGCGAATTGGCATCCAATATTTGGAGAACGCTAGGGATTATCTTTGATCAGCCGAGGGGCTTGCTTCGTGTTTGGATCAAAGGTAACAGAAAAGACTTCGTAGATTGTCTTGCTACGGCCATGACTTGTTGCACTATTTGGGAACTTTGGAAAGCTCGAAATACTACGTTGTTTGAAAACAAATTACGTGATGTTTGGCGAGAATGCGTGCATTGGGCTCATAAGCTTTCTCTCCTTATAAAGACCCCTTTTGTAAACACTGATCAATCGATTTGTACGCTCCGGGCTTTACATATTAGACAGCGACATAGCTATCCCCCTACTTTCCGTTAGATGGCATGGCGTCCCCCAGATCATAACCATGCTCTTAATATTGGTAGCCTCACATTGAGTGGATTGATTAGAGATTCTGATGATGAGTATATTGTCGCGCTCAAATATGATATTTCGAAAATGTCGGCCTTTAGTTGAATTGGAACATTTTCTCAACATCATTCTCGATCTCTCGTTGTTGTACAATTGGAACATTAGTCTTATTCAATCCTCTCATCCGTGCTTTTGGTGTTTATCTTTTGAGGAGGAAGATGTTCCAAGGGATGAGGTTTATCAGCGTCGTCGTATTTTTAACATCTTTGAATCTGCGAAATTTCAGAAGATTTGACCCACCAAAATTCAACCAACCTTGCTATCGCGTGTACTCCCCCGCTTGGAACTTTTTGGGACTATGTGTCTCTCTCCTTGGCTACTAGAAGAGCTATCCATGTTGATAGTCTTGCCTTGTCAAATAACGATGCTTTGTGCTGCCCCTTTCACACGCAGGATGATATTCATATCGGTCACGGATCTTAACAGAGATTTGTGAGATCCAACGATGATAGTGCATTGTAACTTATGTCTCTTGTGTCGACGTCATTATAATGGTCTTCTCATTGTTAGAATGGAGTTTTATCCATTCTATCATCTGAGATTCCCTGGTGAGTTCTTTCGTTTGTGTATTAGGCCATGGATATGCCCGAGCCTTCTTTTGATTAGGATTTCATGGTCCATCTTGTAGTCCTCGAATTATCGAGACCCTTGATAAAGGTGGTGGCATCGTCCAGCTTAAAAAAAAGTATGATTGACACAGTGGAATTCGATGAGTCAAACTCCCTCGTAACACAAGTTGTATTGGCCCAAAGCGTATGCCGGCTACTTTACTTACACAAAGATGGTAATGAAAGGCCCGGAAATCCGGGTGAGGTCCCGACTATAGCAAGGTGAGAGTCTCGATTAAAGGTTACATTCATAGGGTATAAAACATGTTTGATACAACACAATTCAATGCGTCCAACTACCTTCATAAGTTTTACTTGTCCCTATTCGTATGCCGACTACTTTACTTCCAAACAATATCCCAAACAATCTCCATGACAATAACAAATGACCCAGAAGTCCCTGGCGAGGGCCTGATCGATGGCCTTGTGAGAGTGCTTAATTATTTCCCTTGATATGAAATGTTTTTCATACAACGAAATTCAATGTGTCGAACAACCTTGTAAAACAAATTGAGATTGTTAATGTATATGGCATCATTGACAAACTCCTACAAGGTGCACAAGAGTCTGCTACAGCAAACGTGTGAAGACAGCAGCTGATGCAGAGGATTCCAGAATGACCAAGCAGAGTGCACAAGGCGTTGCTACAGCAACCTGTGTAGCAGAGAGCTGTAGCATCCTAAATAGCAGATTTTCGCGTGGAGAACAAGCTGCCCCGAATTTAAGAGAAGAGCAACGGAAGCTTTCTAAATGCAATTCGCAGAATCAGCAGCTTGCCGATCAACTTGGAGCATCGCAACAGGTTGGTAGAGTTTCGTGAAGATAGAGAGAAAGATGATGCAGCTGCCCGTGTGAAGACAGCAGCTTGTGCAAATCCATCCAGAGTGAACAAGCAGTTGCTACAGCAGGAGCTGTATTAGCAGTATTGGCGCAAAGAACAATCTGTCTAGATATGAGCTTGTCGAGATCTTGGAGGAACTTCTAAATATTCAGAGAGAAGAATCTAGTGGAGATTCCCGTATCCAGGAGAAGATTTGATTGTGGAAAGATTTGTTTCTCCAAACAAATCTAATCTCCTACGAATTAGGAGATAAGATCTTGTTGAGATCTTTAAGGAATCTTCCTAAATTTGATATTGATGGAGCATGGAGTTTTGGGAGATTTCCTAATGGACCAAGGAAATTCCAGCAGCAACAAACAACTCAGCAAGCCCAAGGTAAAGATAAGATTTCTAAAGTTGGTTTTTAAGAAATCAATCTCAACAAACTTGCAAGAATCTAGGAGAGCCTTTTGGAAGGCTTCTTAAATTTGATATTGATGGAGCATGGAGTTCCTATTTAAAGGAGGCTGGGCAGAGCAGCAGAGTATCCATCCAAAAAGAGAATCCAAGCACAAAGATAGAGCAATATACAGAGAGTTATATTCAGAGTGCTAGAACGGAGAGATTGGATCATCACCGAGAGCAGAGCGTGAGCGCAGAGCTGTGGTGACTGAAGCAGAGGGTGATCAGGACTTGCGTAGTGTGATCCAAGCTTGATCTGGAAGCCAATTCAGAGCAGAGAGTGCTTGTTGATTGATCAAGGGTAGCCGCGGAAGAATTGACGAGTGAGTGACTCGGTCAAGCGTCTGGACGGCAGTTCTTGCTAGTGACAGGAGGTCACTGAGTGAGGGGGAGTATTCCAGAGTGTGCAGCGCTCGTGGAATCGTTCGAACGGCTCAGCGAAAGGCTTCAGAGCAACGCGGATAGTTTGTGCATCACCTGTGTGCTACAGCAGATGCTATAGCAACCCTGCAGAATCTGAGTATTATTTAGAATAGGCTGAGTTTCGAGGAGACAGTAGCTATTCTACATAGATATCAGTAGAGGTTGTAGACACAAGACAGAGCCTGTTCTGATTGTGTTCGTGGATCCACTTAAGGTTGAGTAGCGTAGGTTGCGTGGAGTTGTAACCGTGTGTACTTGGAGACCTTTGAGATTAGTGGATTGAGGACTGAGAATAGTCCTCCCCAGACGTATGCCATTGGCCGAACTGGGTGAACAAACATTTGTCCTTGTTCATTCTTGCTGAAACAGTTTCCGGGTGAACAAGAGTGTGCTGTAGCAACTGCTTGTTCACGAATCTGTTTATTAGAGGCGCTGCGAATTTCAGAGATTAGTCATCTTCTCTTTACATATCTTTTGAATGTTATAAACAGATTTTGTAACCTTTCCGGGCAACACCTTAACGCTGAATAGAGTATTATCATCTTCCCTATTCACATGGATGCGAATAGAAAATTTGAGATCCTTAACCTTACAAAATTTAAGGAGAAAGCCCTTCCAATTATCTACTTGGAGCTCCTTTGTAAATAGGTCGTACGCGCATGGACTATTTCTACTATTTGGAGGAGAGGGTGCAAAATTGGATTAATGGATGGGCTCTCAATTATTATCCATGAGAGTAAGGGTTACGCTGATCAAAGCAGTGCTTAACACCATGGCTATCCATTGTATGATGGTCTTACCCGTGCTTGTTGGTGTCCTAGCTAGGTTGGTATCCATTCGAACTTCATCTGGGATAGTGGCCCTGAACGGCGTCGTCATTGGGTTGCTTGGGAGTGGCTATGCTGCCCTAAGGAGGCAGGTGGCTTCGGTATACGTCATCCGAAGAGCATTATGTTATTTTGCAAAGGTAGCTGCGGCTCTCCGATTTGGAAGAACATCGGTCATCTTATTGTCATGATGCGCTCGGAGGGATCGTGGAAGATTGGTTGTGGTAATGTTCTTTGTAATGAGGTTTATCGTCAGCTTGGTTTGACCGCCCCATCTGATATCAATCGTGAGAGTATCCGGAATGTGTTGCAATCCGGGTCAGCGCTTATCTTTACTTCATACGCAGATAACTATAGTGGCTCAGGACTTCATGGGAATTTTATACTTGGCCCTTAGCGTACTTCTAACAATAACCCCAACCATCTCCAAGATGGTAACAAATGGCCCGGATGTTCCGGTAGAGGCTGTGAGCGATTGGGTGTTGAGAGTTTATAACTAACTTTTATGTGATATAAAATGTGCTTGATGCAACAAAATTCATTGTGTCGTACTACCTTGTAACACAAGTTGTACTTGGCCCCTAACTCATGCCGATTAACATACTTTTTAACTCTGAACCCTACATTATTATACTAAACCCTAAATTTATTAATTGGATCCTACCATGTCGGATCAGGCTATTACAATGGTCTCGATTGATCGAGGAGTACATAAAAGACCTAATGAAGCTAAATCAAAATGGGCACGGGCATTCATATGGCCTGAAAAACTAAAAAATATGAAAAATCTCAAGCGACGAACAGAAGAATAACTCATTCTAAAGCCACTGAACAAGCTAACAACAACAAAAACCAAGACAAGATCAAATATTTGTGTCATCACTAAAAGGCAAGTGAGCATATCTATTACCACCAATCAACGAGTCGTCCATGGGCTCGCTAGAAATCGTAGGGAAGCCATGCAAACAAGAATCAAGACACATCAAATAGACACAAGCTTTGTCAACTCTGATCGCGCGCTTCATTGCCCGAGGAAGCAAATCAAAACTCACGAAAAATTTAATCTATCCCTTGCACAATGAAGCCATGGTTGCGGTGTTTAAGCATGGGACAAATCCTCCTGAAGGTGACGCGCTCAAAATCAATCATGAATCTATTTTTAGGCGGCGGCTTGTCATGCGAACAATCCATCCCTTGCACAAGAAACTCCATATTATGATGTGATCCTTGGAATTCGGAAATGACAATAGCATGCTCTCGTGCCCAACTCCCCGCTCTCTAAATGGGGCAAACAAGCTCCTCAAACATGCATGTCCTCTGAATGACCACCACGCCAGCAGCCGTAAACATTTCCCCTTTCTTTCTGATAACTCATGCACCTTTTGTGATATTGTTAGTCTCCAAGATAGCTTTGTTAACCGTGAAACAGTCGGTTCTAGGTTTCCAAGCTTGCCATGTAAGCCTAGCCTAGAACTTAGACCGCGAGGAGCAACAATACCAAAGCAACTCAAGATGGTTTTGTTCTGCATGGAGTTAATAAGCTCATCACATAAAGAGCCTGCAATCTTCAGCCCCCAAAGCATGGTTTTCCTCTTCCATCATGCAAAGTCTCCTCATGAATAAGCTTATTTCTTGCATTTCAAACTTCCAAAAGCGCGCAACAAACCATGCTAGTAATGAATCGATCCATGTAGCTTTTATTATTGTCCTTAAACCAAACGCGAACCCTTGGCATAAGTGGCTGCCTACTAAAATATGTTGTTTTATTTGGAGGATTTTGCATGGTGCCCTCGCTACCCATGAGCGTGTCAAGGGTCTTGCCAATCATCTTGCCAGCAAATGCGTGTGCTGCATGTCCAGTAAAGAAGAGTCTTTGGAGCATTTGTTCGTGCTTAGTGATGCTACAAATTTGGTCTTGAGTTTCTTGAGCCCTATTTTTCGCAAGCAAAGACCTAGTACTTTTTATCAAATATTCACTACTAGGGCATGTCCGCTGATTTTACTAAATTCCTTGACTTGCTTGAGTTTTGGATTATGTGTTGTTTCTTTTGGGAGCTATGGAAGTATCGAAATTAGGTTATTTATTGAGATGATGTTGTGGCTTTTAGTAAGTTCGTTGTCCTTCGATGGGCTCCTCACCTTGCTCGTACTGTAAAAGCCAACATTGTTTTGAACACCTATTCCTTAGGTGTCCTTGGTACTCTTCAAATTGATGTGCCAAAACCTGCCCTCAAAGTTGTTCCCTATAAGTAATCTTTCTTGTATTTTTTTTACCATAATATTGAAGAGCCTCGGCGAGCTGGGTATAGCTTCAGTTGCATCCGCACATTCCACCATGAGATTAAGTTGCTGCAAAAGTCTTGTTCAGTTGATTTGCATTCGTTTCAGGTCAACCGATGTTTGGTTCGCTCTTTGAAGGATGTTCTGGTCACCAAAGTTAGTATGGCCCTCAATAATCCTACTGATGTACTTTGTTTTCCGAATTGTGGGTGGCATACTGATTGATTTATGGATCTTTCTAAATCGGTGCGTGAAGCCATTGTTTCCAATCCTATCTCTAGCCCTTGCTTCTTCTATGATCAAGTCGTTCATTTTTCAAATCTTATCATGATGTATAGTTTCTTTCTAGCCCTTGCTTCCGGGCCCTCGCCTAGGACTTATACCATTTGTTACCATTTAGGAGATGATTTGAGTTTTAGTTTAGAAGTATAGTAGTCGGCAAGAGTTTGGCGTCAAGTACAGCTTGTGTTACAAGGTAGTACGACGCATTAAATTTGGTTGTATCAAACACAGTTTATATCAAGTGAAAGTATGTTTTAACGAGACTCTCAACAGGCAATTGCTCAAGATTTCACCCGGAACTTCTTGGCCATTTGTTACAATTTTAGAGATGATTTGTGTTGTTGTTTAGAAGTATAGTAGTCGGCATATGCATAGGGCCAAGTACACCTTATGTTACAAGGTATTTCAGCTCATTTAATTTTGTAGTATCAAGCATATTTTATACCCTTAAAAGCATGTTTTGAGTCGGAACTCTAAACAGGTAATAGTTCGGACCTCATTCGAGACTTACGGGCCATATGTACCACATTGGTGGAAATTTAAATTGTAGTTGAGAAGTATAGTAGTCAGCATAAGCTTGGGGCCAAGTATAGTTTGTATTACATGGTTGTCCGACGCGTTGAATTTCGTTTTATTTGGCGCTGACGTGTACAGAAATTAACAAACTGCTACTTGTATTCACGGTTTGTGTTGGTTCAAAACCTTAGTGGCATCGAAAAGTTTGGTCAACCCGTGAATATGAGTAGCGGTTTTTTATTTTCTATATATGTCAGTGATAAGTCATCGCCTAGTCATCATTTAAACTTGAAAAATAAGCATACATCCTACTCCGATTTGCTAAAAAAAGTGACATTTTGGGTAAAAGCTCAAAATCGTGGTATTTTCAAGAAGTAAGTTTTGAAAGAAGTGGCAGATTGAAAATAATTTCTTAATTTCTTTACATATTTTGAAACATGACTCTTATAACGGGAGCCCTAGCGACCAATCCGATGCCATCACGCACTTCAGTTCAACCCCGAAGGGCCAGCCACAAATTTCCTTTGCAACGGCGAAGAGACCAACTGCGACGCCTATGTTTCCTCCCTTCCATCTCCTTACAAGACAATATGGTGTTAAGGATGGGAAAACGATGGTTATTTCACAACAGCAGGGATCAACTCGGGAGAACAATGCCTAAAATTTGCACTAGTTTCCAAGTTTACAGCATGCAGGCCGGATATCCATGAAATCTGAAAGTTCTTCAAAACAAATTGAAGTTTGAAGGGAAAGTGTTGGAGTATATCCACTCCATGTTTTTGATGAGACAAACACCCCACTAATGAGTTTACTTGAGTGTGCAGGGAACGATCCCTGGAATGAACATCAGAAGAACACAAAAACAGGTGGCAAATATGAATCTCTGAGATTACGATCTCTATCAAGATTCTCGGAGAAAAATAAGGACCAAGATAGAGAAGATTTGGTCAAAGATTGTCAAGATTATTATGGGATAATCCTTGACAATCTAAAAGATTCAAATTCCGATTTTGGAAGGAGAATCTAGGATTTGTTATCCAACAAATCTGGAAATTGCGATTGAGCAAATCCAGGATTTGCAGTTAAGCAAATCTAGGGTTTTTCCAAGAGGATAAATAGATGTAGAGGCTGCGGAGATGCTGCTAGCGAACTGAAAAGAATCCTTGACACCCACAGGCGTAATTGCTCAGGCTCGAAAGACTACACCGCTGAGAAGACGAAGGAGTAGTTCGTTACTCCGAAGGGAACTGAAGACAGCGCTGTAGTCTGTGTCAGAAGGATAGTGCTACTTGTGGTGCGGCTAACCTGTGGAAGGTACTCTAGCAGACAGTGAACTGGAATGTCTGGTTGTTAGAGGTACAATTTCAAGTGTAACCGATAAACACACCTTAATACAAGAGTACTTCCAAATCTTTCTAGCTTGCTAGAAGGTAGTGGTTTTTCTCTCAGGTACTAGTTAAAGTACCGGAGTTTCCACTTTAAGTTACTGTGCAAGTTCATTTACTTTCTGCATTATTACTTCGGCTGTTATCTTACCTGGCAAGGAACAATACCCTTTGTTACTTGCTAAGGAACATTACTAACGATCCAACAATTGGTATCAGAGCCTTGTCTCTAGATTTTTGAACTAAAATTGCAGGAAGAATGACGACTCAAAATGACTCCTTCTGGAAACCTCCCGTACTGAAACCTGGTGAGTACGATTGGTGGGCAGAACAGTTCGAAGCTCACACATGCTCCCTAGATGGACAGCTTTGGAGAATCATAGAAAAGGGACCGATAACCATAATGGACAAAAAGGATACCACCAAGGTCAAGGACAGGGAAGATTATGATGATGCTGATTATAAGGTACTTGAGAAGAACAGCATGGCCAAAAAGGTGCTCCACATGGCCTTAGGACCAGGAGATCTGAAGAAAATGCTTCGGTACAAAACAGGCAAGGAAATATGGGATGCCCTCAAGCGATTGTATTCTGGAAATGAGGATGTCAAAAGAAACCGCATCCTCGCTGCCATGAAGGATTATGACAACGCCATTCAAAGCAAAAATGAATCCCTTGCTGACTTTCACTCAGGGTTTCAGGGATACATTGGACAAATGGAGTTTCTCGGGGAAGAGATCCCTGAGTGGAAAATCACTCATCACTTCCTTCAAGCCTTAAACTCGAGATGGGACGTGGTGACACTGGCACTTCAAGCTCAAAAGGATATCAAAGAAATCACTCTCGAGGAACTTTGCACGACTCCAGAGCAATGATGGGATACAACAACGCAAGATTGCAAGACGTGAACCAAATAAGACCCAATCTATTGCCCTGAAAGTGGAGAAGGCATTTGATCTGGCTCAAACTGATGACCAAGAAGAGCATGAGGATGAGACAGTGGCCCTACTGACCAGGGCTCTCAAAATGGCTGGGAACGCAAACTTTCGTTCCCTCAAGAGTAAGCAATCGAATAGAGACCTCAGCTGCTACCACTGTCAGAAGAAAGGACACATGGCCAAGGACTGCTTCAGCAAAAAGGCAGGAGAGCCACCTGCTCAGAAAGATAAAAAAGGCAATGATGGCCGCGTGGGGAGAACCAGAAGAGGAAAGTGAAGAAGAAGAACATTCTAAAGAGTTATGCATAATGGCGAAAGGCGATACCCCTACTGATGAGGTAACTAACCCTGATCCTCTTTCATATTTGATTGATAAGACTAATTCTCAATTAATGGCAATTGTCAAAAAGTTAGCACAAAAGAATGTCGATCTCAGTGAAACCATAGAAGAGGAGGAGGAGCTCATATCAGGTATATCAGAGAATAGTGAGCTATGGTCCGCCAAAGCCATGAGACTGGAGGAAGAGAAACAGACATATGATCATAAAGAAGATGAACTGAAAGGAAAGATTCAGTTACTGGAAAAGGAAGTTGCTTGCCTCAAGTCCGAAAATGTCGAACTAAGAAAGAGAAATGAGATGCTCCAAACAGGTGATGAAGACAAGAAAAGGATTTGGTTGAGGGAACACACTAGCACCAAGATCGATGAGGTAAGAAAGGACTTCCTAGCCCGCTTTGTATCAAGACCTGGATTAGGATACTCGGAGGAAACCTATGACAATTCAACCAGAAGCCACAACAAGCCTGAAAGACTGGACCAGACACAGAACAGTACCAGGAGGGAACAGAACACTTCTAAGCCGAGGAGGAACACTTGCTCGAATGACAGCACAGTTCCGTGGAACGGAGGAAAGGCATACACCATGTGGCTTAAACAGGCAAATAGCAAGAAGGTCTCCCACATAGATTTCCACTCAAGAATAGCTAACAAGCCCATATGGGCGGGACAAAGCAAGTACGTGGACCTCAAGTGTCACAAGATATGCTGGTACTGTGGACAAGCAGGACATTACAGAAACGAGTGTTCCCACCAAAGGATCCTAACAGGAAAAATGAAGGCAAAACGTGCTACATACTCAGGAAACTCGAAAACTGTCATCAACAAAAGCGGATTTTACCCATATCACTATACTAATCAACCCAATCTTATTTGGGTTCGTAAAAACTAACCTCCTTGTGTGCAGGTCGGAGGAAGAAACTGTTCCTGGTACATCGACAGCGCCTGCTCAGGACACATGACAGGAAACAAAGAATGGTTCTCCTCTCCCCGACAACACTCCGGAGGATCCATCACCTTTGGGAACAAAAACAAAGGAGAAGTCTTCGGGTTGGGTAAAGTGAATCTAACTCAACACATCCATATAGATAACGTAAATCTGGTGGACAGTTTAAAATTTGATCTTCTCAGTGTTTCACAGCTATGTCAAAATGGTAGGAACGAAGTAATATTTAGATCTAATGATTGTTGTGTCAAGGATATAAGTACAGGGAAAACCCTCTTGAGAGGAAAGTGTGAAAACAGGGTCTACAAGGTGGACATCTCTTTTGTTCCTGAGGAGGAACTCTGTCTCTCAACAATGAACGCAGACTCTACCCTCTGGCATAAGCGCTTTGGACATGCCAGCCTCCCTCTCATTGCCAAACTTCACAATCAGGAGCTGGTGAGCGGACTTCCGAGGATAGAAAACAGCAGGACTGACATTTGCAATGCCTGCACAAGAGGGAAGCAAGTAAGATCATCCTTTAAAGCAAAGACCAAGGTAAGTACCTCTCGACCTTTGGAACTCATACATATGGACCTTTGTGGACCTATGAGAGTACAAAGTCGAGGAGGAAACAGGTACATTTTTGTAATTGTTGACGATTACTCAAGGTATACCTGGACCATATTCCTGACAACTAAAGGCGATGTCTTTGAAAATTTCACAATATGGATGAAGGCTGTGGAAAAGCAACTGGATTGTTCCTTACGTAGTATACGTACGGACCACGGAACTGAATTTGAAAACTCACAGTTTCTTCTGTTGTGCAGGGACAAAGGCATAAGTCACAACTTCTCTGCACCCAGGACACCACAGCAGAACGGAGTTGTGGAAAGGAAAAATAGAACGCTTGAGAACATGACGAGGACACAACTTTTGGCCAGCGGTCTTCCCAGGAACTTCTGGGGTGAAGTAATGAACGCGTCCTGCTACATCCTGAACAAGGCATATCTCAGACCTATTCTACTAAAAACTCCGTATGAGTTGCTGAAGGGAAGAAAACCAAACATATCCCACCTCAGAGTCATTGGATGCAGATGCTATATACATAACAACGGGAAGGACAATCTGGGAAAATTCGACCCTAGAAGTGATGAGGGAACCTTTGTCGGATACTCTCTCCACAGTAAAGCATACAAGGTATACAACAAGAGACTGAAAAAGATAGAGGAGAGCATTCATGTGGTGTTCGATGAAGATGTGATGGGCGGAGAACTGATCAAGGATGAAAGTGCTCCACCCATCACACAAGAGGATGACTTCGCTATGTTTGAGACAGTGGGTCCAGAAGAGCAAAAACCCTTGGTTCCTGATCCATCGAACCACGGCTCCCCCACACATGACTCAGGGGGAACACAGATAGAAGAACCGGAGGAACAGACACTTGACTTTCCCCAGACGGAACAAACAGCTGTAGAAGAAGAGACCACAACGAGTATCAGACATGGGAACAGGAATCGCATACCACCCTCATGGTTACAAGATTAAGCTTGCTACACGTCAGATTCAACAAACAATGAGAATCAGGTCCTCGAAACTCAAGTCTCTTTAATTAACAGTCACGCTTTTTCTGCTTTTGTGTCTTTGATGGAACCTAGGAATATAGAAGAGGCACTGAAGGACACGGAATGGGTTAGAGCCATGCAAGAGGAGCTACATCAGTTCGAGAGGAACAAAGTATGGAGGTTGGTTCCCAGACCAGAGAACAGAACGATAATCGGAACCAAGTGGGTGTTCAGGAACAAACTGGATGATAAAGGACAAGTAATCAGAAACAAAGCCAGACTGGTGGTCAAAGGATATAATCAACAAGAGGGGATTGACTATGATGAAACATTTGCCCCAGTTGCAAGGATGGAAGCGATTCGGCTACTCATTGCCTTCTCAGTATATCGTGGGTTCAAACTTCAACAGATGGATGTGAAAACAACCTTTTTGAACGGGAATCTCAATGAAGAGGTCTACGTATCACAAACCCCCGGGTTCGAAGATACTACACATCCGGACTATGTGTACATCCTAGACAAAGGGCTATATGGATTGAAGCAGGCTCCCCGGGCATGGTACGAAAGATTATCTGAATTTCTGTTATCTCACAGATTTGTTCATGGACAGGCAGACAAGACTTTGTTCCTTCTGAGGGAAGGATGTCGCACACTGGTGGTACAAGTCTATGTCGACGACATCATATTTGGATCCACCTGCGCAGCCCTGACTGAGAAATTCACAAAGCTCATGGAAAGCGAGTTTGAGATGAGCATGGTAGGGGAACTCAAGTTCTTCCTAGGGCTTCAAGTAATGCAAGACAAGGATGGGACCAGAATACATCAACAGAAGTATATCAGAGAGATTATCAAAAAGTTCAAGATGGAGAACTCCAAAGGACATGCTACTCCAATCTCACCAAATGACTCTCTAGGCAAGGATGAAAATTCGGCGAAATTAGACCAATCACTCTACAGGGGAATGATAGGTACACTACTATATCTTACTGCAAGTAGGCCTGATATTATGTATGCTGTGTGCTTGTGTGCCAGGTTTCAGGCTGACCCCCGTGAGACTCACATTAAAGCTGTCAAGCGAATCCTTCGATACCTGAAGGGAACAGAGAAGTTGTGCCTATGGTACCCAAGAAATGGTGACTTCCGATTAACAGGATACACAGATGCTGACTTCGGAGGGAACAAAGTAGATCGAAAGTCCACATCTGGGATGGCTCAATTTCTGGGTACCTGCCTCATCTCGTGGGGATCTAAGAAGCAGAACTCGGTAGCGCTCTCAACAGCGGAGGCAGAATACATCGCAGCCGCTGCATGTTGTGCACAACTCCTATGGCTCAAACAACAGCTAAGTGATTATGGTATCTCATTTGCTTCTGTTCCTATTCTGTGTGATAATACTAGTGCCATAAATATTTCAAAGAATCCTGTACAGCATTCTAGGACAAAACACATCGAGATCAAACATCACTTCCTTCGTGACTGTGTAGAAAAGGGATTGGTTAGCATGGATTTCTGTGGAACTAAGGAACAAATCGCTGACATATTCACCAAGGCCCTCAACAGGGAACCCTTTGAAAAGCTGCGACTCGAGCTAGGTATGATCTCCTTGGACTGAATATGTGACATCTCATGATTTTTTTTCTGGATGGCTGAAACTTGCTGACATAGGTATCGGTAACTTGATATCATAGAATGTCTAGACATATCAAATTGGTTTTTCGAAAACGTCTCGGGCCTGATCTGCCTAGGACAAGTTGCGATCACTAACAAATTACCTGTCAAGTATTGTTACCTGTCATGATAGAGACAATTATTCCTTCGGCCCAAAAGATCCTTTCTGATGTTTTGCACCCTCACTACAAGCCCAAATGATGGAAGGAATCTAAGACTACCCAAGCCATCTCATGAGTGGACGATCCTATGACCCCTTTGATACATTTCGGGATATTGTTCCTCATGAGGTAAACCTACACTCAGTTTGAATTTTTTTTTTTGGTTCATATGGTGCCCACCTAGTACCATTCGGGTAAATTCTCCGCACCATATCAGTTTCTGAAAGTCATAGATGGTCCTCAAGGGAAGTTTGGAACAGAAGGAACCAAATCAGGAAAATCAAGAAAATCACAGAAGGCATATTTCCATAATCTTCGGAGGCAACAAAGAAAAAAAAGGATATTATAAGGGATAATTCTTACAAATTTGTTTCTGTTGTTGATCAAATTAATATGTTAATGAGTTGACAATGCTGATGTATTGTCGCTGGTTGATGAATTAGGTTGCGCAAGTTAGAGGAAGCACATTGCTCTTCTATAAAATGGATGATTATGAGAAATAGCGCATGGAACTTGTTTCCAAAGCCAGAGTCGCAGGTCTAGCAAGTCGAAGAAAATAGAATGGTCATCCTAAAGGCTTATAAACAGTGAAAGAAAGATCCTCACACCAAATGTTTCTTAGGATGACTCCGATAGATGAATTATAGAGAATTGACGAGGGCTTCATTTAACCAAAAGCGAACAGCAGCTGTGGTTGAGTTTGACAGAGGCTGAAATGAAGCGTGAAAGTGCTACTGAGTTGCAAGTTGGCGGGTAGCCAAGGCCGTGTATTACCAAATGGAGATAGGGAGGAAAGGATTAGAAAACCAATTGGAAGATAAACTGCAAAGGGTATGGATGCCTATTATGTGCATAATGGAGCAGACCTTAATGTTATCCATGAAGGATTAATTCTTACTAGATATTTTTATAAAATAACTAATATTTTATCCTAGCAGAGGGAGATAATCTGAAAATTAATTTTAAGTTACCAAAAGCAAAAATATGCATAAATAACAAATGCATTCAGACAAGTTTTTTATTTACCAAAAATATAATCAAGTCATACTTGGCACGCCAATCTTAGAAAAAAATTTATTCTCTAAAATAAGCTAATAATAAAAGTATTATAGAAACTTTTAAAGAAAAATATATCTTCTTAGAATTGATCTGAACCTTTAACTAAGGTTTTACATAATATCTATAATGATATATCCTTAAAGAAGAACTAATTGTATTTTCTTAAGCAAGAACTAAGTCTTTTGAATATTGAAGGCAGACTAAAAAAAATATCCTAAATTACAAAATAAAATTAAAATATTAACCAACCAATTCTCAGTATATATTTGTAGTGATCTTCCGAATGCTTATTGGAACAGAAAGAAACATATTTTTTCTCTTCCCTATGAAGAAAATTTTAATAAAAATCAAATTCCTACAAAGCCAGACCCTGTCAAATGAACACAGAATATTTACAATTATCTAAAAAAAAAATTGACTCCTTGTTACAAAGAAGACTTATAAGTCCTTCGCAAATTACATGGTCTTGTACTGATTTTTATGTTAATTAGAATGCAAAAAAAAGAAAGAGGTATTCCCAGACTAATTATCAATTACTAACCTCTTCATAAAGTTTTTAAACGGATTAGGTATCCCATTCCGAATAAAAAGACATATTATACAGATTATTTGATTATGTTATATTTTCAAATTTTGACTTAAATTCAGAATATTGGCAAATTCAAATTCATAAACCTAACATATAGAATCCTGCTTTTAATGTGCCTATAAGGCAATATGAATGGAATGTTATGCTTTTTGGATTAAAAAATGCCCTAAAGAAGCGGATAAAACAAACTCTGGTACCAGGAGCTGGTACTTACCAAAGAAGACTGACAAAAAAGAGAGAGGAAGAAGCTGCTATAACATCCCCTAATGAATGGAACTTGTACAAATAATCATAAGGAATCAAGACAAGGACTAGAAGACGCTATAGCAACCCCTGAAGATTCAAGGCTAAAGGTAAAGAAAGTATCATTGTAGCGGATCTATCTGTGGTGCTACGAGGATTGTTGCCGGCGTAGCACATGCTAGAGAGAGCCTAGACGATAGTGGTCTTTAGCAGAGGCGCATCTGGCAGAGATGAAGGCCAATAAGATAAGGTTCCAAATTAGGAATACGACTCTCAACAACTTCCAGAAATCTAGGAAGATTTTAGAAGCAGCACTATCGTGTGGGAATCCAGGAGAATTTGGAAGGTAGGATTATCTGCTGGATCAAGTTGCTGAGGTGCATAGCAATATAAGCAGAGGCAGAGACCGAAGAAAACACAAGCGCAGAGACCGAATGACAGAAGACACCAACACTGAGCAGAGATCAAAGCAGAGAGTGTTGAAGCGCGAGTTATGTGAGAACAGAGGAGTAATCTGGACTGGAGCATTCTGATTACTATATTGATTCGAGGTAGTCGACTGGAGCGGAGTCTCGGTTGACAGGCTGAACGGCAGACAGTCATGAAGTGGAGCTTGCACGGACTGACCCAACGTGCTCTTTGATAGTGACTGGAGGTCATTGATTGAGGGGGAGCAGCGCCGTGTGTTCGACTACTCAGCAAGGAGTGCTTGGAGAAGTCAGGGACAAAAGCGATAACAACATAGCGACAGAAGTTGCTACAGCATCCGCTGTACCACATTGTAATATGATAGGCTGTTTCTGAGAGTTTAGGTCGATCGCTATCTATACTTGAAGTGTGTTGATAGTGTAGGCTAGTCTGTGTTGATAGATTGAGCAGAGACTTCAATTGGGTTAGGAGTAGTGGTTAGACTAGGGTGGTTGAGTTGTTAGAAACCAATGTACTCTAACAGGGATAGTGAAGTCTTGATGACTGAGAGTAGTCATCTCCAGACGTAGGCTGTTGCCGAACTGGGTAAACAATTCTATTTCTGCTTCTCAGATTTGGCTGAAGTAAAGCGTCAACAACTTAGCGAAAGAAGTTGCTGAAGCAAACCAAGTCGCTTATAGTTTCACAGTGCCAATTTCAATTGGTATCAGAGCCGGTCGCTCGACACACTGAGTGAGGTCCGGGAAGGCACTGCAGATTGCCACAATGAAAGAAGGACAGAGCACCAACTAACCGCCACTGCTCGAGGGAGGCACGGATGAAAGCCTTCCTCAAAGCTATTGATGAGAAAGCCTGGAGATCCATGATTGCTGGATGGTCACCTCCTCTAATCATTGACACCCAGAGAGTCACTCACAAGAAGTCAAAAGACTAGTGGACTGCGGAAGAGGAAGCTACAACATCTGGTAACTCCAAAGCTTTGAATGCTATTTTTGTTGCTGTCGATGCAAACAATTTCAGGTTGATATCCAACTGCGACAGAGCAAAACAGGCATGAGATATTCTTGAGATAGCTCATGAGGGAACTGACAAAGTAAAAAGTTCAAGAGTGCAGATGATCACCTCGAGGTTTGAGAACCTGAAGATGCTGGAGGTAGAGTCCATTACTGAATTCGATGCCTATCTGTGTGACCTGTCCAACGAAGCGTATGCCCTTAGAGAAACCATATTAGAAGATAAGCTGGTCAGAAAAGTCGTCAGATCACTGACATCAAAATTTGATATAAAGGTCACAACCATTAAGGAAGCATAGGACATCAGAAACATGAGTCTGAAGGCCCTGTTGGATCCTTAAGGCAGTTCGAAATGAAGAGGACAGAAGATGCTACACCAACCTCTGGGAAGAATCTTGGGCTAAAGGCTGAAACCAAGGAGAAAGTAGACTCGACAAAAAAGTTGGGACATCAACTGGGTCTTCTAGCAAAGAACTTCAGCAAGCTCTTCAAAAAGATATAACAAACCTCTTCATCTGCAGGACAAAGATCTGGTGGAAGAAATCAGTCCAGGGGAGGAGGAAATGCCCAGAGGAGAAACCGAAATACAAAACAGAGTGAAGAAGAGAAGAATGATAAGGTAAAAATAATTCAATGCTAGGAATGTGAAGGATAAGGTCACAGGCAGACAGAATGCCCCAGCTTTTAAAGAAGAACAACAAGTCTCAGGCTGTCAACTGGAGTGATGAGGACAGCGGAGAAGAATCTGAGAAGAAAAGCAATGTTGCCTTTACTACTGTATCTGCCATTACACATTCTGATTTAATGAATTTTGAGATTGTCTATGGGATTGTTGAGTCAGACAGCAGTGACAATCAAGAATTCTCAGAGAATTCACTAGAAAGAGACTTTATCTTGTTGCACGAAGAATGGCTGAAAACTGTGGAGATTAACAAGGAGTTGCGGTGGCCAAGCTAGTTTCTGTTGAGAAAGAAAGAGATGAACACCAGAAGACCATTGTCCTTCTTTCAGATCAGACCAAGAAACTAGAGATAGAAGATGAGAATGAAAAGGCTAGTCTGCACAGTAATACAGAGAAGAGGGACAATCGCAGATCAACAGCCTTTGATGAGATCTTGTCCTACCAAAGGTATGGGGGTGGAAAAGCCGGTCTTGGATACACAGGAGAACGTGGATATGGAGTTATTACCTTTGTCAAAGCTCTGGATTCAGAGGGGGTTGATCCAGAATTACAAAGGAAGGAGGCTCTCATCGAGCAAGAAAGATATGTTCAGAAGAAAAAGACCAGAAGAAAGAACCAGAGGTTGCTGCAGCAACTCCTTCCGCTTCGAGGTAGAACTTCCTTGCATAATTGCAGGTGTTACTTCTGCAATGAACAGGGGCATATTCAACTGAATTGCCATTGTCTAAACAAGTTCTGGGCGCCACATAGACTATCTCACTGGAGGCACAAAGGAGGTAACAGAACCTGTCAATCTAACAGTCTTCCCTGTAGAAAACTGACCATGACTTTGGGGAATGATCAAAGAAGAAGAATGCTCTGCAAGGGAACTACTGATGTTCACATGCTACCTTGGACAAAGACTGTTGTGCTCGTGGATAAGATGAAGAAAAGACCTCAGAACACAAAGTAAAAGTGACCAAGGTTGGTGGAGGAAGAAAAAACGAAAGACAAATGTCAAAAGCAGTAAAATCTTCATCACAAAGTTCATGCTATTACACAGACTCAATGGAGAGAAAAGATTGGGGTGTTGGATCGTACAGAGGTATCATTGCCAAAAGAGGGTGCATCAGGCTTGAAGGAAAGCCAGTTCGTGCAACAACACTCAGAAGAAAAGGTCCCAGTGAAAACTGACCGAAATTGTTGCATCAACTTCTGTTGCTCGGAGCTGACGATGTATAATGGTGCAGCGGTCGACGAATGAATAGCTAACACGTCCTTAGAAATTCAAAAAGAAAAGAAAAAAGGGATTTGGTTCAGGAGCAAGACGGTGTCCGAAAGGTGGGAGGTGGTGGCGAAGCGCACCATTATTCACGAAAGGCTCCTGGAGGCAGAGACTTACAAGGTGCTGGAGATAATTAAGCTGCTGAAAGAGGTAACTCTATTTGCATCAGTTTCTTTGTCAAAGAAGTATTCTAGTTAGCTTGTCAGAGAGGTGATAGTTAATCTACCTGAGTACTTTAGGGAAGATGGGAATTTTGACTATGGAAGATGTTATGTGAGGGGTTTGGAAGCTGTGATCAATGATTATTATGAGATTGAGGAAGGTGCAGGGGTTCCTTCCAAGGTGAGTCCTAATGAGCTGGCAGTCACCCGCACCGGTGGGCTGTGCAAAGGATGGGCAGGGCACAACCTTGCTGCTGTGGCCTCACATCCAAGTATGCCTTGCTATACAACATCTCTGTGAGGAATTGGACTCCCAACATGCACAAAGGGAAGGTGACTAAAAAGATGGCTCGGCTCTTGTATAGCATTGGGCAGAAGAGGAAGGTGGACTTGAGGCAAGTCATCTTCCCCCAGATTGCTAAACACGCTTCCTCCACCAGGTCTAGGCAGAGCAATGCCTTCCCTTCGCTTATCTATGAAGTGATCACCCGACAACTTCTTGAGTTGATCAGAACATCAGAAGGAATTTCTGAAGCTCCACAGAGATTTGTGGTGGATGACAAAATATTCAAAGGGAGGCACATTGCTGATATAGCAGAAGGAGAGCCATTGCTGGACACCATCTCAGGTGGACTAGAAGAAGCTACGGCAGAATCTTCCGCTCAGCCTGACGCCCTGAGAGACGCAATGTAGCTGAGAGTGATCAGCATTTTGGAGTCAGAACTGGAGCATCTAATGGCGAAGGCCAAGAGGAATGCCTCACGGCGTGATCAAATTAGAAGCGTCCTGAGAGATCTGAAATTCCCTCCTGCAGAATGAAGACCCCTGTCATTTGTGACAAAAAGAGGGAGAAGATTGTATCAAACTGATTTATGAACTGCCATTTTGAACTGACTTATTTCTCCTGCTGCTACCATAGAACAGTTGTAGATTATTGAGAAGGCTAATAGTAAATAGCCTGGTTTAGTCAGTTGTATCAGTAGTGCTAGAGCAGGTAGTTAATTGACTGGTTTTGTCAGTCTTAGTAGTTTAGTTTTGTCAGCAAATGCCAAGGGGCAGATTGTTACGGATATGATATTTGTGACAAAGCGGAAGCTCCCGTAGCTGGTACCAGGAGCTGATACTTACCAAAGAAGACTAACAAAAATAAAAGAGGCAGAAGCTGCAATATCATTCCTTGACGAATGGAGATGGTACAAAAGATCAAGACAAGGACCAGGAGAGGCTATAGCAACCCCGAAAGATTCAAGGCTAAAGGTAAAGAAAGTATCCTTATAGCAGACCTATTTATGGTGCTTGGAGGATTGGTGCCGGTGTATCACAGGCCAGAGAGAGCCCAGATGATAGTGATCTTCAGCAGAGGCACATCTGGCAGAGATGAAGGCTAATTAAGGTTCCAAATTCGAAAACCAAATCTCAAAAACTTCCAAAAATCTAGGAAGGTTTTGGAAGGCAGCATTATTGTGTGGGAATCCAGAAGAATTCAGAAGGTTGAATTATTTGTTGGATCAAGTTGCTGAGGTGCAGAGCTATATAAGCAGAGGTAGAGACCGAAGCAAACACACGTGCAGAGACTAAATCACAGAAGACACACACACTGAGTGGAGATCAAAGCAGAGAGTGCTGAAGCGCGAGTTGTGTGAGAGTAGAGTAATCTGGACTGGAGCAGTCCGATTACTATATTGATTCCAGGCAGTTGACTAGAGCGGAGTCTCGGTTGACAGGCTGAACGGCAGACAGTCATGGAGTGGAGCTTGCACGGACTGACCCAGCGTGCTCCTTGATAGTGATTGGAGGTCATTGATTGAGGGGAGCAGCGCCGTGTGTCCGACTACTCAGCAGGGAGTGCTTGGAGAAGTTAGGGACAGAAGCAACAGAAGTTGCTACAGCATCCGCTGTAACACATTGTAATATGATAGGCTGTGTCTGAGAGTTCAGGTCAATAAGGCTGGATGAAGCACTTTCTCTCTATGGCAGGTAAACTGGCATGGAATTATTTGTTAAACTCCTCTCTTTGGGCGAGACATGCTAGGAGTAGGTTCTCCATTGATGGTAAATGGTCCTTTCTTTGGAACAAGGTTTCTTCTTTTATTACCAGCGTCTCTTTAAATTGTCATTGGATCATTGGTGATGGGCAGACCCTCGTAGCTGACTTCTGTAAAAATCTGGCTCTGCCATTTCCTAGAAGACTACAATATGTACCCATAAAGGAGATTCTCCTCAACCCTACCCTGCGGCGAAACTTCCTGCATAATATGAACCCTCGGATTCTTCGATCCATTCAAGATGATTTTGATGATGACCAACCAGACAAGCTTATTTGGGAAGGGGATCCCGCCGGGTAGTTGCCACTGCCAATTTTTTTAAAGATTCTTGGCCCCCCTTTGGCTTGTAGTCTAAAGTTTGCAATGATATGGCAGTCTTGGCTTCATGTTAAAATTTCTTGCTTTCTTTGGAAGGTATTGCAATCTGTCCTACCCACTAATGATAATGTGATTAGAACTGGGGTTCAGTTAGCTAGTATGTGTGTGTGTTGTAGGGTGCTTAAGACGGAATCCATGGAACACATGCTTTTGCAAAGTGATCATGTTAGTCTGGTTCTGGAATTCCCTTGTCCTTTGTTTAGAAGAGCTAGGCCAGTAACTTTTCATCAGCTCATCTATGATTGGGGTATTAATGCCGATTTTGGTAATTATTCAGATTGTTTGGGTTTTGGCTTGTTGTGTTGTTGTCTTTGGGAAATATGGAAACATAGAAATCAGGTGCTCTATGATGATCATGCAAGCAGCTTCAGTAGATGTATCATTATGAGATGGGTTGCTGCCCTCTCTGGAATTATCAAGGTCCCTATTTCTTTTAACTATGTGTCCAGAAACATAAGTACTGCTTTACATATTAACTTGCCAGCTGCAAAGTAACGTAGCATTTTTTGGATCCCTTGGCATCCTGATTGTAGAGGAAATACTTGTAATATTGCTGTTTCTGTTGACGAGGAAAGATCTCGCATGGCTGCAGTGATCTGGGATAGTTGTGGCAGATTTGTGGCTGCCATTAAGCTAGTTTCTTTGAGCAAACATTTTCTGCATTGCTTGTTACAGATTCTTCAGGAGATTCATAGTTATAAACTGATTTTTCATTGTATTAAGCTATCTCATTCGGATGTGGCCCTCCTGGGTAGAGATTCGACAGTTGATTGGGCTATTTTCCATGTTAAGAGACAGCTTGCCCGAAGACTCAAAGGAGTTGATGTTTTCAAGATCAGCCATTCTCTTATTCGGCATGCTGCAGCGCTTTGCTTCTCGAAGCAAAGGTTTTTTCGTTCTACACGGATAGCAGACCTCCCGCTATCTGTCTTTCATGCTCTCGAAAATGAATATAAGCCTCACCTTTGCTCCTTTGTTGATCAACGTATTTACATTTAGCTGCTGGTTTGTGGTTGGCTTTGTTTTGGCTTATGGGAATTCCAGTTTTTTGCTTGGAGTGCTTTTTCCCTATTTGAGGTCAATTCCCAGGTTGTGGGTTTGATCTCCTGTTTTGCGTTGGTTTTGACAGCGCTCTTGTTTGTTCCTTTTGGTTGTGCTTGCAGCTTGTTCGGCGTTTTTAAGTTGTGTATCTGCGTATACCGACTGGCGCTTGAGAGCTAGCACTTCCCTTTGTACTCCATGCCCCGATCCAGGCTGTTTGGATCATTTTAATAAACTGGGGTTAATTAAAAAAAATAGCTATCTATTACTAGAAGTGTGTTAATAGTGTAGGCTAGTCTTTGTTGACAGATTGAGCTGAGACTTCAATTGGGTTAGGAGTAGTGGTTAGACTAGCGCGGCTGAGTTGTTGGAAACCATTGTACTCTAACGGATATAGTGAAGTCTTGAAGATCGAGAGTAGTCCTCCCCAGACATAGGCTGTTGCCAAATTGGGTAAACAATTCTATTTCTGCTTCTCAGGTTTGGCCGAAGCAAAGCGTCAGTAACTTAGCGGAAGAAGTTGCTGAAGCAAACCGTGGGGTGTCGCTTATAGTTTCGCAATGCCAATTTCAAACCCTTATAATGAATTTATCATGATATTTATCTATAACATTCTAGTATACTCCAAAGATAATAAAACACATTTCAAGCATTTAAATATGTTTAAAAGCATTGTTTTAAAAAATGGTCGAGTAATATCTAAACCAAAAATGGCTTTATTCTAAACAAATGTTAGAATTTTAGATCATAACATTGAAAAGGAAACATAATTCCTATTAACAGAAGTATTAAATTTGCAGAAAAATTTCTTCATATTATCACATATAAGACTTAACTCCAAAGATTTTTAGGGATTATTAATTACATTTCATTTAATTACGAAAATCTTGCTCAAAATACATCCATATTATATGAAAGGTTGAAAAAAAATACCAAAATCTTGGACAGACTAGCATACTAATGTTGTAAGAAGAAGTAAAGAAATGTAAAAGTTTTACCATATTTAATGCCGATAAACCCTAATTGGGACTATATTGTTTGAAACAAATGTTAGATTTTTAGGTCATAATATTGAAAAGTAAACATAATTCCTATTAACAGAAGTATTAAATTTGCAGAAAAGTTTTTTCATATTATCACATATAAGACTCGACTCCAAAAAATTTTAGGGAGTCTTAATTACATTTCATCTTATTATGAAAATCTTGCTCAAGATACATCTATATTATATGAAAGGTTGAAAAAATACCAAAATCTTGGACAGACTAGCATGCAAATGCTGTAAGAAAAATTATTGAAATGTAAAAGTTTTACCTTTAATGCTGACAAACCCTAATTGGGACTAGATTGTTGAAACAGATGCTTCTGAATTAGGCTATGGAGGAATCTTGAAACAAATTAATTCGGACAATAAATAGTAATATTTTATAAGATTCTATTCTTGAAAATGAAACAATGCCCATAAAAATTATGCAATTGTAGCTAAAAAAATTCTTGCCATTCTTAAATGTGTCTTAAAATTTCAAGATGATTTATGTAGTTCTAGTATGGGTGGTAGAACTTGTCTCAACAGTTGTTATGACAACTCCTGAGGAAACGCGTTGGGAATGTTTCGACTGTTTCGAGTGAAAGTAAATACCGTAAAGTAAATACACAAGACACAGAGATTTGGTAACCCACTTCGGGACAATGTGTCCGTAATGTTGGAGAGGGGGGGGGGGGGGGGGGGGGGGGGTCTCCTAACCCCACCAAGCAGCAATCCACTAATAACGATCAGCCAACGAAATACAAACTTGCAAGACTCCCTCTTCAAGTCCTTCTACTACTGACTCGTCTAGATGTGCACTGAGCTCCCCTCAGTATAGATATCCCTCTCTATGCCTTGTCACAACAGCATCGTTCTCCCGAACAATTGCTCGTCCACTCAGGTCCTCCCGGATAGCTGGACAGATCTACTTTACAACAGGATTTGTGAAACGTACAGCTTCAGCAGATACTCTTGGTTCTCGTGTTTGAGTGATAACTTTACTCCGATCTCCGATGGGTGCACTCAATCACTTAACCTCGACTTCTCTTGTATATTTCTATAATTCAAGAGAGATGCATGAACGTCCTTAATCTTCAACTTCCTTCCACACTCTTTTATGGCGTACGTCAATCTCCTCAAATATCTCAACCAATATTTAACAAGAATATATTTGAATATTTGTTGATTTTATCTTCATCTTGTTCCCAAACCAAAAGATTGTGTTCCCAAAATATAGTTGAAGATATTCTGAATCTTTATCCAGCCAAGACTCCAATAATCTCGGAGATGTGCTCCGCGCCCTTGATTCTCGGAATCTGTTGATTTCTGAGAATATACACCTTTAGTTTACAGCCGGCGTGTACTCCAACACTTGCTATAACACTTTGCATTGCATCCCCTGACTTCAGTGTTGCAGTTTTAACTCTAACTACTCTGCGCATATTTCTAACTTACTTGAACAATTATTTGCATAAAAACATGTCATACATAATTATGGACTAACAATTTATATAATCAAAAGTTTTTTATAAAAACTAATTGTAAAGCTACAGGGACGAGGAACATTTGGAGAAAGACAGTTTATAGTTATATTCATCACCAAGAATATCATTCTCACCTTCAAATTCAGACGTGTCATCAACAATCTCGTTTTCTTCTACCCGGTTCACGATTCAATCCCTCTCGTATATCACAACCTCGTCGCCTGTCATCACAGTTTTACTCAAGAAACTTAAGGTTGGGTTGCTATCGTCATAAATTTATTGATGTTTCCTTGAACATCGAGAAATAAGAGTCTTCCAGAATTTTTATATATTATTACTGGATGACCTTTCCTAGCTTGATGTGAGTATTTATTGTTGTTGGTAGCTAGTTTATTTTCATTAGCATCTTGTCGAGGTTGATTTTTGTTTCATGTTTATTTTAAGATTCAAATGAGTCCAAAGGCTGTCACAAAGGCCTCCACTATGAAATGTAAGTGTATTTTTATCTAGGCGCATACAAAATCACAATTGTTTGAATGCCTTTCACTGCAGGAACTGATGATGTGTCATGTCCCTATATTTTTGCAACTATCAAGAAAAAGATGCAGAAAGACATAGACGATGTTCAAAAGATAGCACGACATGTCAAAAGTATTGCTATGACTTACGGACTATGTTTACCGGTACCATACCAGATGACGAGGTGAGCTTTAGTCATCAACACATAAATAAAAATTAGCATAGCATATTACTGTTGGGCTTGGCTGCACCAAATTGTTAATAATAATATGCAAGTTGCGGGAATATGATCATAAACAGATTGTATAGAAAAATAAAAACATATGTTATAAATAAATAACTGATTTGTAATATGAAATGATCAAACCAGAATGGGCACAGTCGAGGCTCGCTTGTCGATTTCCTTAAAGCATTATTGCCCTTCCACGAGTGCTTTGAAGAACAACTGCTTTCCAGGATATAACAACTGTTGAGTTGAAATTTTGCACCTCAAATTTCAACTCTATCGAACTTACTTGTGTCTTCTACTATCACCATTAAATACAATAAACTAACTCACATAAAGAGAAATCAGGCCGGCTATCAAGGGAGGAGATGTCGGAAATGAAAGATATTGTTGTGTGAATTGTGTTTTTTCCAAGCCCTCGTTTGCACCTCCTTTTATAGGGGAGGATGGGCAGCCCATCAGAATGGCATTGTGAATGCCAAAAGTCCTTTTAAAGGCACCAAAATTAATGTTCCAAAAGGAACTCTTGGTCTCACTGAAATTTCAAGTGTCTCTACTTATGCAGATTTGTGAACTAGCAGTTGCTGCAGCACACTCTTGTTCACTTAAATGTAGGCACAGCAGACAATGAATAGGACACAGATTTGTTCACCCAGTTCGGCCAATCTGCCTACGTCTGGGGAGGACTATTCTCCAGTCCTCAATCCACTCAACCAAAGGTTCAGATCACACTAGGTTACAACGCACGCAACCTATGCTACTTTAACCCCGTGTGGACTACTCAACACAATCAGAACAAGCTCTGATTTGTGCCAGCACACCCTCTACAATATGTCAGCCTAGAATAGCTACAATCCTCTTCAAGAACTCAGCCTATTCTAGCCTACACTACTCAGCAGGGTTGCTGCAGCAACAGCTGTAACACCAGCTGAAGCACTCTGTCCGCGTCGCTCCAAGGCCTTCTGCCGAGCCGATCGAACCACTCCAAGAGCGCTGCACACTCTGAGTAACTCCCCCTCACTCAGTGACCACCTGCCACTAGTGAGTTCTTCCGCACGAACCTCGACCGAGCCTTCCACCCGTCAGCTCTTCCGCGGCTGCCTTTGATCAACCAACAAGCTCCACAGCTCTAAATTGGCTCCCAGATCAAAGCACGAATCAGTCTCTGCAAGACCTGACTCTCTTCTGCAATACGCACCACAGCTCTGCGCTCAACGCTCTGCCCGTGTGTGTTGATCGAAGAACAACTTCCGTAGCACACCCAGAAAGTCCTCTCTCTGAATTTCGTGTCTACTCTCGTGTATCACACAGCTTCGATCACCCTCTTCAGCCCTCGAACCTTCTGCTTAAATACCCTCACCACTTTAAGCAATTTCCAGGTTTAGGCCATTGACCCACAAGATCAATTATCTCCTAAAATCTAGGAGATTAGATTTGATTAATAATATCTTGAAGCATATCTCCTTCTCTGACTGATAATCCTTGCTGAAATATGCTCAGCAGCATTTTAGAAATTCTTCTAAGCACTTTCACAAAGCTTCCAAACCTTCAAAACTCACCCAGCACAAAACTGTTATTCGGACAGATGAACTAGCTCTTGAACCAGCACCTGCTGCAGCATCCCCTGCTGCATCTGTTGCTGGTTTACTTCTGCTGTATACTTCTGCTGGCCTCCTTGATTGATTGAGCTGCAGCAGCTCCTTGTACACTCATGCTGGTTTTGTCAAACACTGCCATACTTGCATTATCAATCTCCCCCTTGGCATTTTGACAAAACCTTAAGGCCAATGCACTCTTCCGAAAACTAGAAACGAAATACTCTAAATAAAATTAATAGAGAGTAAGTAGATGAGGCCACACTCGGCCATAGCATACTGACCACGCAGGGTCAAAAAAAATGTATCAATATTCAGCAGCATATAAAACTTCTCTCCCCCTTTTTGTCATAGATGCTCAAGGGGCCTGCTCCTCATCCTCCAGGAACTCCAAGTCTCTGATGAGGCTCCTGATCTGTCCCCGCCTGGCATCTCTCCTCTTGGCTTCAGCATCAAGAATAGCCAGCTCAGACCGGAGGTGACACACAATCCTGGCACGAAGAGCAGACTGGATTGTGGCAGCAGGGGGAAGAGATTCCTCCAAGGGAGCTGGAGCTGAAGAACCACCCATGAGAAGATCCTCATAGGCAACATCCACTGCATGTTTTCCCTTGAATAATTTGTGATCAACAGTAAAGACCTGCAGCTCCTCAGATAAGCCTTCAGTAATCGCTCCGAACTCTGGGTGCTGAGATACCATGATCCCATGGATGAGGGAGGGCAGCACAATAGGCTTGCTGGAGGAGCCACTCCCGGCATGTGTAGCAAGCTGAGGGAACATCACACTTCCCAGGCTGATCTTCCTTCTCTTTCCAATAGAATAAAGAAGGTTAGCAAAGTCTTTGTTGACCTTCCCTCTGTGAGAACTAGGAATCCAGTTCCTTGGACCAAGATGATACAGCAGAGCATACTTGGAGGTTAGCTCAGCTGCACTGAGATTCGGGCCGCCCCAAGACAGGCACACTCCCGCTGTAAGGGTCTTCGCCAATAATTCAGGCTTCACATCAGTGGGAGCCCTTGCATTCTCAGAAATCCCAAGGAATGCATCAATAATTTCCGGAGTAATAACCACTTGTTTACCCCTTACCCAGCTTCTCCCATACTCATCAGCTCCTTCTTCTCCAAATTTTTCTTCCATATTCACTATAAATTCTCTAACCAGAATAATATTGAAACGGTGAGGAAAGGTTAGGGACTTGAGCAGTTTTACCTCAGTCAGGAGCTCAATCATAGTAGCTGATCTATACTTGTCTTGCACCAGACGCTTCTCATGCACAATGTGTTTCCTCTCAACAGCACTCCAGGATTGAGAGACGCTTTTGTTCCTGAACCATGTGCCTCCGACAGTGAGAGCAGAGAAATCTTCAGCTGCAGGACCTTTCTCAGAGGGTCCACCAAGAGATTCTTCTTCACTGGATGAGCTTTCACTACTGGAGCCTGGGATCAGGATAGGAGCTTTGCCCTTATCTGAAGAAGGGGGATGTGCTGCAGCAGGTTCTTGTTCAGGGGACTCAGCAGCTGTTTCAACCCCTTCACCAATAATACCTGGAGACATGACCAGTGATCTGCACTCTTCTCCTGCAGGAACTGCTGCAGCAGTCTCTGCTGCTTGTTCTTCCTCTGAAGCAGCTTCAGTCATATCTGCTTCTGGCAGCACAGCAGAACCGGAGACAGGTTCTCCATCACGTACCAGCCGCCTCCTCTTCTGCGAAGCTTCTTCAGAGGGAGAGGGCTCACTGTGCGACACAGGGAGAGGGTTTGGTTCCCACACAACCACCTCCAGCGGCTGAGCAGGGTCTTCGTTGCGTGCCTTGGTCCTTCTCTCAGACCTGCTTTGCCTGTCAGCTGCCAGATTCTTCTTCAGTCCGCGTGTCTTCACCATTTCTGCAGAGATGTGGAAGGAGGGAGGAGCGCACAGAGGATGATCGGCAGAGATTTCTGAGACGCCCTTTGCTCTTGATCTGTGCCCTAGAAAATATTTACCCGTTATTTTCTTTTCCCTTTTGAAGTGTAAGTCACGTGCCTCTGATAGAGCCTAGTTATACACATTATTTAGGTCATAACCCTATGCTTGTTTGCAATATTTCATGAGCAAGATTACTCGTTTCCAATGTTTTTGTATATCAGGTCAGAACGAGTCCTTGAGTCGGATACGCGCTAACAGGCAGCGTTCTAGGAGTGAAAGATCAGCCTGCGGAGCTAGCGGCGCAAACAGAAGAAGAAATGGCGAAAGACAGCAGAGGTGTGCTACCCGATTGCGCCAACCAATGCCGTGCGCCAGGCGCAAAGTCCCAGTGACCAGATTTGGAAGTTGCCGAAAGTTGAACCTCCTATATAAAGGAAGTAAGTCTAGGGTTTCAGGGAGTTCGAGAAGACTGTTGTTCCAGAGGCACCAGAGGACGCAAGGAGGCACTGTGCGGCAGAACTGGAAAACACACGGACTTATTGAGGAGATCTGCGCCAGCCGACTGCGCCAGCCGAGAGAAGACACTGCACGCACTGTTTGCTACCGTTTTCTTGGATTCAGTAGTTATTACTTACTATTTTATGATGTTTACCACTAGCATGTCTAGCTAAACACTTAGTGTTGGTCGGGCATGAACCTATGATGTATTACCTTTGAGACTTGAGCTTAATGCATAGTTTATTTACTTGTATTAATTCTGTGCGCGCTGAGACAGTTAGTTGCATGAGTAGGGGAAGCCTTGAACCGCAAACTTACTTGTGTTGCTTGCTTGTCACCTGTTAAACTAGTTGCATGCGTAGGGGAAGCCTTGAACCGCAAACTTACCGTGACAATTAGGAGTAACGAGTTAGGATAGGCAGTTGCTACTGTGACAGGATTCGCAGCTGTTTAGTCTAGTTCTAAGGATTAATAGCACATGAACTTTGAACGGAACATGCGCACGTGTTAGGAAGCCTTTACCGGACACTAACCCAAGTAAACCACAAGCTATAGATGTTTAGAGTCGATGATAAGGAATGCATTCATAGAGGATTGTCTGCCCAATACTTCTCATAAAGATAGTACTTCATCTCTACTGCTTGCGCACGTCTAGTGCAATTTCCTGCGTTACGATATTCACTGCTACTCGCGCATCGCGCAAAACCCCCAATCACTCACGCAACCCCCGTTTTCTTAAGTGTAGGTTACTGGCTAAGACTCACTGCTTGCTCCCTGTGGAGATCGACCCTTACTTAACCGCTGTACTAGTGGGAGAGGAAGGATTATATTTGACGCGCACGACGACGCGCGATCAGCCTCTCATGTGCAAATATTTTCCTTTCCATCTTTAGCACCCACCACATGTGAACAAGCTAATTCGGACCAGGTTGCTGCAGCACATGTGAGCTTGTTCACCTATTCACTTCAGGCTGCAATTTTTGCTCAGAGGATCCTTGAGAGATTCTGGTGGAGCCTTCTTCACCCATACTTGGAATACACCAGAGCTTTTCTTCTTCTGATCTTCCAGCCTCCTAACCCTTTGTTTGGGTTTCCATATTTGTACCATCTTTGATTTACCCTTGTTTTTAGTAATCCAGTGCCCTTGTGCAGCAACATGAAATGGAGTCTTTGTGCAACATGTGCTGATTCTGGACTTTGCTCCCCCTTTTTCAGCTGAGCAAGTTCTGTGTTGCTGCTTCAGATTGAAGTTGATCTTCTGCTTCCCAACACTTGTACCAGTACTCCACTTGTTCTGAGACTTTTGTTTTGTTTGAGAAAAATGTTGTCCATGATGCTGCAGCATCCTCTTGTACACATGTCTAGATCCAATTTTCTCTGCCATTTTTGAGAAGGCATCTGACTTCTTCTTCTCGTCTGTCTCACCATCTGAGGCTTTAATGAACACTGTCCCTTTAGAGCTTTCTTCACCAGTATATCCAAGCCCTGTTTTCCCTTTTCCAAGTCTTTGGTAAGATAATATTTCGTCCAGAATATTGCTCTGCGGGTCAGCTGTCTTGGCTGCTGCTGGAGTGGATTCAACAGAGGTCTATCTTTCTGAATCTTCTCTTTTCAGAATAGTAACTTGATTATCAACTGAGGGTAGACATCTCCTTCGTTCTTCTTCCAAGAGATTTACTCTGTCAGTCAAGGTCTGATTGGTCTGAAGAACTGCCTCACACTGTTTGAGTATCTTCCTCAGAAGATCAGCAAAACTGTCAGATGAGTCATCGTCATCTTCACTCTCAGAGACTTCAATCCCATAGTGAATTTCTACCTTCTTTAGCTCATTGAGGTGGACATCTGAAACACTTGTCAGCACAACACAGTTTCTCCATCACTCTCATCTGAATCACTCCATTTTGCTGTCATGGATTTGCTGTTCTTTTTCTCAGAATTCTTGAAGGGTTTGCTTGGACAATCAGCCTCAATGTGTCCGTACCCTTCACAGTTCCAGCATTGAACTCCCTTTTTCATCTCTTTCTTGTCATCATCGTCCAGTGCTGGTTCTTTGCTGGTTCTTTCCCTTTCTTCTTTCTTTCACTGCCCCGTCTGAATTGTCTTCGCGAGGAAGAGCTTCTCTCAGTTCTGGATTCCATGTTTTTCAGAACCTTTCCTAGATTTTTAACCAGCATGCTCAACTGATCGTCTGGAACTGTCTGCTTGATTTCTGCTTCAGCCTTCAAACCAACATTCTTGTCCTTGGAAGTGGTGTCTTCTTTGACCAGTTTCATCTCAAATTGTTTGAGAGACCCTATCAGCTCTTCCAACCTCATGAATCTGACATTCTGAGCTTCTTCAATGGCTGTCACCTTCATGTCAAATTTTGTGGGCAGCGATCTGAGAACCTTTCTGATAAGCTTTTCTTCTGGAATGGGCTCACCAAGGGCATGAGCTTCATTTGCAAGATCACAGAGTTTAGCATTAAACTCAGTGATAGTTTCTTCATCAAGCATCCTCAGATTCTCAAATTGTGTGGCAATAATCTGGAGTCTTGACAGCTTTACTCTATCAGTTCCCTCATGGGCAGTTTGTAGAATCTCCCATGCTTGCTTGGCCATGTCACAGTTTGAGATCAACCTGAAGTTATTAGCATCAACTGCAGCAAAGATTGCATTCAGAGCCTTTGAATTACCAGTTGCTGCAGCACCTTCTTCAGCAGTCCATTCCTCTTCAGGTTTAATTCTTGTCACTCCTTGCTGATCCATGGTGATTGGGGGAGACCACTGAACCACAACAGCTCTCCATGTCTTCTCATCAATAGCTTTGAGAAAAGCTTTCATTCTAGCTTTCCAATAACCATAGTTGCTCTCTTCCAGGAGAGGAGGTCTACTCGTGCTCTGTCCTTCCTTCATTGTCTTGGCAACTTCGGAGACACTGTAGGACCTTTTAAACTCTGTGTGTCGAGTTCCCGCTCTGATACCAATTGAAATTTCAAGTATCTCTACTTATGCAGATTTGTGAACTAGCAGTTGCTGCAACACACTCTTGTTCACTTAAATGTAGGCACAGCAGACAATGAATAGGACACAGATTTGTTCACCCAGTTCGGCCAATCTGCCTACGTCTGGGGAGAACTATTCTCCAGTCCTCAATCCACTCAACCAAAGGTTCAGATCACACTAGGTTACAACGCACGCAACCTATGCTACTTTAACCCCGTGTGGACTACTCAACACAATCAGAACAAGCTCTGATTTGTGCCAGCACACCCTCTACAATATGTCAGCCTAGAATAGCTACAATCCTCTTCAAGAACTCAGCCTATTCTAGCCTACACTACTCAGCAGGGTTGCTGCAGCAACAGCTGTAACACCAGCTGAAGCACTCTGTCCGCGTCGCTCCAAGGCCTTCTGCCGAGCCGATCGAACCACTCCAAGAGCGCTGCACACTCTGAGTAACTCCCCCTCACTCAGTGACCACCTGCCACTAGTGAGTTCTTCCGCACGAACCTCGACCGAGCCTTCCACCCGTCAGCTCTTCCGCGGCTGCCTTTGATCAACCAACAAGCTCCACAGCTCTAAATTGGCTCCCAGATCAAAGCACGAATCAGTCTCTGCAAGACCTGACTCTCTTCTGCAATACGCACCACAGCTCTGCGCTCAACGCTCTGCCCGTGTGTGTTGATCGAAGAACAACTTCCGTAGCACACCCAGAAAGTCCTCTCTCTGAATTTCGTGTCTACTCTCGTGTATCACACAGCTTCGATCACCCTCTTCAGCCCTCGAACCTTCTGCTTAAATACCCTCACCACTTTAAGCAATTTCCAGGTTTAGGCCATTGACCCACAAGATCAATTATCTCCTAAAATCTAGGAGATTAGATTTGATTAATAATATCTTGAAGCATATCTCCTTCTCTGACTGATAATCCTTGCTGAAATATGCTCAGCAGCATTTTAGAAATTCTTCTAAGCACTTTCACAAAGCTGCCAAACCTTCAAAACTCACCCAGCACAAAACTGTTATTCGGACAGATGAACTAGCTCTTGAACCAGCACCTGCTGCAGCATCCCCTGCTGCATCTGTTGCTGGTTTACTTCTGCTGTATACTTCTGCTGGCCTCCTTGATTGATTGAGCTGCAGCAGCTCCTTGTACACTCATGCTGGTTTTGTCAAACACTGCCATACTTGCATTATCACTCACTATGAAGTCCCTTCATTTCACAAGATCAAAATCAATTTTCAATGCTCTTGAAAAAATAAAAAGTCTCTCATTAGTGCATAGTCATTATTAAGGCTACCTCTTCAAGTTTTCCATGCTATTGGAAAACAAATAACCCACAAACATTATGACAATGTCATAATCAAAATTAGTGTTTATGTCTTCTAAGGCTTTTCACTTGACCTATGTAAATGCTCTCCATAACTTTGACCATTTCATTTTTCATTCATTTTGGCTTCAATTTGGACATGTAAATAATTGATTTTGTCCTTTCATTTGTAGGACTTTAAATCAAATTAAATACTTTCCTTATATAAATATGATCACACCACATTTTCTTCACACTTAATTCACCAAATTTTCCAATAATCCCCCACATGAAGAAAATCATGGGGTGAGAATAGAATCAAGACTCGTCTCGATATGGTGATAGTTTCTTCGGTCAATATTTGTATAGGATAGGTGGGCAAAGCCTTTGAACCTTCACTCGGAAGACATATCTTCTTTACTGAGTATTCAGTAGACGCGATGTGCTTGAACTGTTCTTCGGATAATGTAAACGAAACACATATCTTTCACAAATATATTCCTAACACAAGTTCAGTTCTCATGGTTGGGTTCTTTTTTTTTTGCCTTGAAACCCCTACTTGGTTCTGTGAGAGTTTTTAAGGAATTGAGCCCCATTAATTCTTCTTAGAAGCGGCCACACTTCTTTCTCACATAGGTGATTATTTATTTCAAGTAATCCCGCATTACTTGTCGGAATCTCAACATCAGAACTCTAAAAATCATTAAAAGTTTCAAGCTTAACCTCGTGCGGGTGTCACCAATTCAAACAAAGAATGGGAACGGGGGTTAACCCCCTCAGTGACCACACATAGTCTCAACAGTTAGGTTGTCCCTTTGAATCAAGATCTTGGGATCTCCAGTCAGCATGGTTGGATTTCCTTTGCCTTGACTTTATTTATCCAAGGGCTTGAGTCCCATTCGTCTAGACGTCTTCTCTACTTGATCCCTATTTAACCCTTTGGTTAATGGATCCGCAATATTATCTTTGGACCTTAGAAGTTGTCTAATGGTATTATGTCGTCGACGTATATGTCGTGACTTACCATTATACATTACATTTTGTGCCCTTCCAATTGCAGATTGGTTGTCACAATATAAACATATTGCTGGCACAAGTGTTGTCCATTTTGGAATATCCTCCACAAAGTTTCTTAGTCACTCAGCTTCTTCGCCACATTTATCTAACACAACAAATTCAGCTTCCATAGTGGATTTAGTTATCACTATCTGTTTAGAGGATTTCCAAGACACTGCAGCACCTCCCAAAGTGAATACATATCCGCTTGTCGCTTTTGAATCTTGTATATCAGATATTCAACTTGCATCATTGAAACCTTCAATGACTTCTGGATATCTGGTAATGTAGACCATACTCACGAGTAAATTGTAAGTACCTCAGTACTCTCATGATTGCTTTCCAGTGTTCCGATCCTGGATTACTCGTATATCTAGCAAGTCTACTTAGAGTATAGGCAATGTCAGGTCTAGTACAATTCATTAAGTACATTAGACTACCTATGACTCTCGTGTATTCCACTTGGGAGATACTCTCTCCTTTGTTTTTAGACAAGTGATGACTGATGTCTATTGGAGTTTTGGATATTCCTAAACTATCCTTTCCAAACTTATCTAAAATCTTCTCGACGTAATTTGACTGACTTTAGGCAAGTCCATCATTAGTCCGTGTAATCTTGATACCTAGAATTACATCAGCCAGTCCCAAATCTTTCATATCAAACTTAGAGTTTAATATAGCCTTAGTGGACTTAATCATGCCATCATTGCTTCCCACAATGAGCATGTCATCTACATATAAACATAGAATCACATAGCCATGTTCCGTGTTTTTAATATAGACACATTTATCATACTCGTTGATTTTAAACTCATTTGACATCATCACAGAGTCAAATTTCGCATACCACTACTTTGGGGCTTGTTTTAGGCCATAAAGAGATTTTACAAGTCTACAAACTTTTCTCTCTTGACCAAGCTCTATACAACCCTCGGCTTGTTCCATATATATTTCTTCCTCAAGATCGCCATTGAGGAAAACTGTTTTCACATCCATTTGATGTATTTCCAAATTATGCAAAGCTGCAATTGCTATTATCATCCTTATGGACGTGATTCTCGTCATAGGAGAATATGTATCAAAATACTCAAGACCTTCATTTTGTCTATAACCTTTGATTACAAGTCTTCCCTTGTATTGATTGATAGTGCCATCCACTTTCATCTTCCTGGTGAAGACCCACTTAGAACCTAGTGTTTTACTTCCTGAAGGAAGATCAACCAATTCCCACGTATGATTTTGTAAGATAGAATCAATTTCACTCTTTATGGCTTCTTTCCATAAGGGACCCTCAACTGAGTTTGTAGCCTCTTTATATGTTCGAGGTTCAACTTCGGGCATATAGGTTAGAAAATCAGTACCAAATGATTTTTCTATCCTAGCTCGCTTGCTTCGTTTAGGTTCTTCTGATTCTAAATCATTTCCAGAAATATCATCTCGTTCTTGAGTTATTTCCTCAATATCTTCAAGTAACTGATGAGAGGAATCCAAATCATCTTCCTTAGACTTATAAGGAAAAACTTGTTCAAAGAACAAAGCACTCTTTGATTCCAAGTTGGAATTTTTGTGTATATCAGGATTTTTTGATTCATACACAAGAAATCTATACGTATTACTGTTTTGCGCATAACCAATGAATATACAATCAACGGTTTTTGGTCCTATCCTCATTCGTTTAGGACCAGGGGCCATTACCTTAGCAAGACACCCCACACTCGCAAGTATTTATAGGAAGGCTTACTTCCTTTAAATAGCTCATACGGAGACTTCTCCTCCTGTTTGCGCGGTACCTTAGTTAAAAGATAATTCGTTGAGAAGATGGCTTCCCCCCACATTCCATGGGGTAACCCAGAGCTTAACAACCTCGCATTCATCATCTCTTTTAGAGTACGATTCTTTCGTTCTACAATTCTGTTTGATTGAGGTGAGTATGGTGCAATTACTTCATGAATAATTCCGTATTGTGCACAAAAGGCCCCAAACGGTCCTATATATTCACCTTCACGGTCACTTCTCAACCTCCTTATATTTTTGTTCATGGCCATCCTTTTAATTGCCTCATTTTTGCTTTTAAACAAATATACATAACAAAATTTTGTACTATCATCAATGAAAGTCACAAAATATTTCCACAACTCTTTCAATGCCATGAAAAGATTTTCTTATAACTTTTGCGCAACCACAAACAATATTTTGGATATATGATCCAAATTCATTAAGCACTACGGCGGGCACTCGTGCCACTCAACCGTTTGGAATTAGACCCGCAAGTCTATTCCTGGCCGTAGCCAACATCCAAATAGTGAAACATCCCAAAACAGCCGGCCCTGCCCCCACATTAGGAACCACCGGGAAGTTCACATAAAGTTCCATGTTCTACTTCTCCAAGTCTGATTGGATCAGAATCCGACTTGAACCAATTCCAAGCTCACCAATCAATGCAAATTTAACCAAATCAACTCAAGTTAAATTGAATTGATACATACAAACTGAATCAATCAAATCAAATGGATTAAATTGAACACTAATCATAAACAATTGAATTTAACGATATTGGTTCAGCTATTAAATTGGATTGATTTACCAAAATCTGAAAAAAATCATAATTAGTTCATTATTCTAATCATGACAAATCAAATCAATTTTAATAATGACATGAATAAGATTTGAATTGAACCAATTATTTCGATCAAACACCGATTGGTTTGGTTTATCTTTAATCTCCTCAAAATTGGATTGTACATAATTCATAAGCCAATTTAAGCCCTGGCGTAGTTAGCCTCATCAATCCAGGGGACGTCATCAGCTCATTATTAGGGTTAGCTCAAATATCAAATAAGCTCAAACCAAACAAAATCAATGTCAAACCGGTTGGGTCAATATAATAAATTGGATCACAATATTAAATTGACCAAATTATGGAAATTTAAATATAACCTAATTGGACCAAAGATGATTGAACCAAACTGTATTTGGTTCAAAACACGAAATCATCATTGATCCATAATTACCTCAATCGTTCCAATCAAATCCCTTAAAATTCTTAATTCTCTTTTCCCCAAAATCAGCAATCAGATCAAGAGAATTGAAATCTGAAAGGACAATCAACAATAGATGAGTGCACACAAGTGTCCGACTGACTCTTAAGTTTCAAAACAAGAAAAGGGAACCATCTTTCTCCTCGTTCACGCAGGTCACTCCCAGCGACTTCAAAGTCCTTGTTAACCTGGTCAATCCTCTTCCTCACAGATCCAAGCCAAGCGTTTGGTCTCCTCCTCAACCCGACCCAACTGAGCTTGGACCTTATCCCTGAAAATTGTGAGCGCCAACTTCGACATCTCATCGTTCTCTCTGGACATGGTGCTGCTGCAGAAACTCAGGTTTCCTGAGCTCTGTAGCACCATGCTCTGAAAATCAGCTGCTGGGATTGGGGCTGCATGATCTAATCGCTCTGCATTAAAGATGAAAGACATGGGGAGCTTCTTGTAACATCTGTTGCGAAAGAAACATCAAATTAATGATAAAATATAATTTTTAATTATTTGTACGGTACATCCCTTGTAGATATCATCTTTGTTTTCCGTCTCGCATGGGGTGGTCTATGTGTTCTTGTTCTGTAAACGGAGGAATAGTGTTTTACACAGCTTAACACTGATTTATGAAATAAATAGATTCTTTGCTTGCAGACATAGACGATGGCCCATCAAACACTTCACCAAACCACGCTCTTTGTAAAAATGTGCAGACACAAAGTGACGAGGTTAGTAAATTTCAACTAAAACAATTTAGTATGTTCTTACCTTTAATCTGTATAAGATCATCAAATAATGCTTTAAGATTGTTGGGCGTGGCTGCACCAAGTTGTTAATAATAATGTGCAAGTTACGAGAATATGATCATAAACAGATTGTATAGAAAAATAAGAACATATTTTATAAATAAATAACTGATTTGTAATATGAAATGATCAAACCAGAATGGGCACAGTCCAGGCTCGCTTGGCGATTTCCTTAAAACATTATTGCCCTTCCACAGGTGCTTTGATGAGCAACTGCTTCCCAGGATACAACAACTGTTGAGTTGAAATTTTGCACCTCAAATTTCAACTCTATCGAACTTACTTGTGTCTTCTACTATCACCATTAAATATAATAAACTAACTCAAAGAAATAGAAATCATGCCGCCTATCAAGGGAAAAGATGTCGGAAATGAGAGATATTGTTGTGTGAATTGTGTTTTTTCCAAGCCCTCATTTGCACCTCCTTTTATAGGGGAGGATGGACAGCCCATCATAATGGCATTGTGAATGCCAAAAGTCATCTTAAAGGCACCAAAATGATTGTTCCAAAAGGAACTCTTGGTCTCATTATGATGTCCCTTCATTTCACAAGACCAAAATCAAATTTCAATGCTCTTGAAAAGATGAAAGGTCTCTCATTAGTGCATAGCCATTATCAAGGCTACCTCTTCAAGTTTTCCATGCTATTGGAAAACAAATAGCCCACAAACATTATGACAATGTCATAATCAAAATTAGTCTTTATGTCTTATAAGGCTTTTCACTTGACCTATGTAAATGCTCTCCATAACTTTGAGCATTTCATTTTTCATTTATTTTGGCTTCAATTTGGACATGTAAATAATTGATTTTGTTCTTTCATTTGTAGGACTTTAAATCCAATTAAATACTTTCCTTATATAAATATGATCACATCACATTTTCTTCACACTTAATTCACCAAATTTTCCAACAATTACGACTGTAACTCTAATGGAGAAACTGAATTTTTGTGTTAAACTATCAGTCGCCATTACACACTAGTTGATAGTTTGATTCTAGAGACACTCACTCCCACTTCGATGTCAAATGGAGCGACAAGGGCAGGTTATGGGGGCGCTCAGAATTAGGTTAATCTGGAGAAGGCTGACTCTTTTTGAGCATCGAAAGTAGGGGTCATATGGGGGTCACTACTTGGCAATGATCATATGGGGGTCATTACCCGAGGCGCGACGGAGGCGATCAACTTCTTACGATCAATAGGCGAGGATCGTTTGGGAGGTCAATCAACCTAAAGGTGACTTGATGATAATGATCATATGAGGGTCAATATCATTCAACAAGCAAAGAAGGCATTCGGGTAGCAAAGATCGACTCCCAACCTTAAGGATGAGGGGAGTAATGTTACGACCTCGACAATAAGAGATCAAGCGATCATCAGAATGTGTAAAAAAATCAAGGCCAAGCATGTTGAAGAACTCAACCAGGCCATTGCAAAATATTTTAGGCAGATTAGTGCATGGACTAAGGTTTTGAAAGATCATGCTTACTATGTGCATAAAAGAAATAGCCTATTAATCGAGGGACTTAGGGTATGCGAGAATAAGGACTTGAGCATTTAGTTGCATCAAGGACATATCTAAGGTCACGTTATCATGCACATGTGACACATCCAGACTTAAAGACAGATAATAACCCAAAGGGTGCGAATGGATAGTTGCGAGTAAATGTCACCCCTTGGTGCAGATATGTCTCATCTTCGAGAAGCACCATGGGAGGACGTCAACAATATAAATAGGAATGTATAGGCCCTCATTTGGACATACAACTGAAGTCACAAGTCTCTCATACATTCAGGAGGGTCATCTTTTTTTTTTTTTTTTTTTTAGCCTTGTAGGATAGCATATGTAACTAGAAGTTAGCCCTTGTGCCCCAGGTTGATCCGGGATCATGTCCTTATATCTTTGCAACATTATTCTACCCATTTTGAATGAAGTCAAGTTCCTATCTGTTAGATCCAGGTAGTTCATGGACTCTTGAATGGCATACTTTTTGACAAACAAGGCAAAGACTTCGGATGTGACAGAAGGTGAGACAGTCTCTGTTCAGACAGGCGCTGTAATATTATCAGTCGAGATCTGTGAAGTACCGGAAGTGGTGCATGCTATTGAAGAGGCCGGTCTGCTGAAGACCATCAAATTGCCTCAACAGCTGAACAGCTTGTGAGAGAACTTGTTGTGAATCTGACACAACAATTCAGAACAATATCCAGTATAGAGTATGGTGTGGTTCAGATTAGAGGGCGACAAGTGGTAATTACTCCGGAATCAATCAACGAATACTTCGGGATTTATCTAGCTGAATCTGTTCCAGAATTGCTAGAATGGGGAGAGATTACTTCAGAGTTGACAAATGGGCGGGTAACAGACCATATATGTTATTTTACATGGGATGTGTATCAAGAATTGGATGCCTACTTTGCATAGGACCACTGCTAGCAAGCCCATGGCAACATTCATTCTCCAAGTGGCTCGAGGAGTAAAGGTAAACCTAAGACAAATCATTTTTAACCATCTATGTCAGCACATTATTTCTGACCTGCCTAATGTCCCAATTGGTTGCCCTTTGATGTTGTTTGAGATGATGGTTGATCAATGCCCTAATATTTGTGATGATTAGATAAAAATGTCACCTCCTCTGGCACCATTTAGCACATACTACAAGCTCTTCACCGGAAAACATCTAGTTGATGTCACTGTTCCAGACTTAGTTCAACAGGCATTGCTCAGACTAAAGGAACCATATGGTACAGCTAGAAGAACAGTGTTGATCAAGAAATCTGGACAGCCTGACTCCAATTCAAAGGTAATTGCTTGTCTTGAAAAACATTTGATTGTGATGGAAAATATGTCTTCTCAGATCTCAGCAGAAAAGAGAGAGGTAAAACTGGTTCTGAGGGATCTCAAATATCCGCTAAAAGAGGAAGAATTTGAAGCAGAACTTGTCACGATAGATGAATTTGAGGAGTAGAACAGTGGTCATGAAAAACATGCTATTTTGTTCTTTATGTTTGGGATATTGTCTTGTTCTTTGACCTTTTCTAACATTATGCTCTGTTATCCATCCCTGTCATTTTTGTTTGCAAAAAGGGAGAGTATTATTGCGAAATTCTGCACTCAATAGATACATCGCCATTCGCGTTCTATGAAGAGCAAGTTTTGTCAAAAAATGCCAAGGGGGAGAATGTTAGATCCGGGTAGTTCATGGACTCTTGAATGGCATACTTTTTGACAAATATGGCAAAGACCGGCTGTGACAGAAGGTGAGACAGTATCTGTTCAGACAGGCCTTGTAATATTATCAGTCGAGATCTGCGAACAGAGTGCGTCAGCAAGGAAATATTCTGGAGATATCTGAGGATATACTCTCCAAGATTCTACGCTCCAATGATTGGATTCACTCCGGAAGATGGAAAGCATGATTGAATATTATCCTCTTTCCAAATAGATGAAAAAAAAAGCATATCTAATCTATATATGGTGAATCGGAATATTGCAGAGCTTATCACGAAAACTGAGATCATTGAACGAAGGTAGAACGCAGCTACAGACCGGCGATCATCATCATAGATAGTCAGAAAATCGACAGAGCAAGAGCTTCATCGCTGTGTGCTGAAGAACAGTGTTGAACAGACTGTGTTTCATGTCTGACATTCTTGGGAAGAGAATTACCGATTTGCGGGAGGCAAATCGAGCTGGGAAGAGGAGGATCTCCGTCTAAGGAAGTCAGTCGCACTTACATTAGTTCAACTACATAGTGGTAACTATTAAAGATAAGTTACTTAAAGATTATTGTAGTTGATCGAATACTTGTGAAGTGATTCCCATTTGGGGTTCCGAGTAACCCTTGAGTAGGCTCGGTGAGCTGAACAGGGTAAACATATCCTGTGTCGTTTACTATTCTTCGTACTGTTTCCATTGCAACTAACAATCACCAAAACACAATCTGTTAAAGCTTTATGAAACAGTTAACAAGCGATCTGGAACAGCCCGAATAGAACAGACGTTTAACTTTCACTATCATTAATCTTCTGCCTCAGTTGCTTTCACCGCTCTACTAGAGGGACTCTTCGATGAAATTTCATGGACCATGAAAGATGAGGTTAGATGAGAACACTGTTTCAATGGGTGAGCTTTTAATAATTGATCCACACTTCCATTCGGCATTTCCATTATGTCATATTCATGACTTTTATAACCTGCTTTTTGCAGCCAACAGGAGCCCTAAGTAACTTCTGCTTCAAGACATACTTGATAGTTACACGAATTTACAAAACATAGTTATACATATTAGTCTATTTTATCGCTCGCTATTGGTACACAATGATTAAGCAACAATCATTTAACCATTCAGGACAACAAGTCGAGCAGTAGTGATAACGAAGCAAGTTATAAGAAAACTCTAGTCCATCGGAAAGGGTTCTTGGGGATAATAAAAAATAAATTGGGAATTAATCGGTTTTATCAAAGAGATATAAATGTATAAATATTATTGAAATTTATATTATCTTATTATACTACCTAAAAACGATAATGATAATTTTTTTAATATTTATATCAAACATCTGTATTTTTGGGAACAATATCAAAACAACTGAGAGGATCGATAACTCCCGCCAACTTCATACCCAAACTCGCTTTGATTATAAAAATAAGAATTTTATTAGGAAACATTATTACACAAATAGTCAAATTCAAATATACAATTAATAAACTTTTCAATTATTATAATTAAGTCCTCAAAACATTTTAAATTTTGCATCTAGTTGGCCCGATCCGTCCAGGCATCGCCCAAGAAGCTAAAAAACGCTCAGTCGATTTATCAATCTAACTTTGGCTAAATGAGATCTACAAAATGACCTCCATGGGTTAAAAATTATTATTACCTTTCGTGGAGAATTTTAATGACAATAAATTGATCATAGCGGCCGTCTGTTCACTATTTGGAGCAAAAGCTGAACAGTCCTTGTTCGCGAGCAATAACTGTAATATCTGAACAAAACTCGGAGATACATCTCAGCTTCCCATTTTAACAAACATGCCTTTACGAAATAACGGATTTGTAATGCGATATTGATAGTTTCATAGTTCTTATTTGTATTGTTCTGTTCTTAGGCACTGAAAGCTAGGTAAATCAATTCAGACTTGCATGAAACTTGGTCAGATCTAAGAATGGTCATTCTAAATTATGTGTGCAAATTTGCATGATTTTTGGGTCACTGGTTTGTGAGATGCGATTTACTATATCTGGCCATGTGTGCAAAGTGTGAGAGAAGTTTATTTTGCAGGTTTTGGCGCCGGGAATTGTAAGAGCATCTGCACCGGTGCTCTCCTTGAGCACCTGTTGCCGATGTGGAGGAGGTGCTGAGTACTATAATTTGTGTAGCAGAAAGTGCTGCTCCAGCAGCTCCTTCATCTGTTGCTAAAACAGCAGCTGTTGGATTTGAAGAATACCTCCCGGCTAACCATAAACCCAACCATAAACGTCGATTCGAGTCTACCCATCAACCCCTTTTCCCCAATTTCTTGTGTGGGTTCTTTTCAATACTGCAGCCAGCTTTGAACCAGATCAGCAAGAGAGGAGCAACAAGGGAGTCATCGCCAGCCTTGATCTTAGTGGGCTCATGGTTTTATCTGGGATGAATAACGAGGCGTCCGATGCCGTTGGGGAGATGGGTATCTTGGCTGCGGCTGCTGCTGAGGCTGGGAGCGACAATCGCAGGACGCTTCTGCTGCTTGTGGTGGCGCCGGCTATTGGGTGGGTTTTGTTTAACATATTGCAGCTGGCTTTGAATCAGATCAATAGGATGAGATCTGATTGATTCACTGTGTTGCAATTTCATTTGCTGCTATTTGTAATTTTGTTCTTCAATGAACACTTTATGTAATAGTTGGATTAAACGGTTATATTTGCAACGACCATTTTGTAACGGTCATATTGTAACAGACTGTAAATCTGAGCCGTTCATCTAAATCTAGATCTAACCAAACGGTCCATATTAACTTATAACGGAAATACTTTTTAAAAAATTTGTTGAATTATTTTCAAATGTCATAAAATAGTCTATAAATACATAATTTTTTTACTCATAACTCACACAAATTCATCTCTCTATTTCTTATATTTTTTTAAACTTCAAAGTCTCATTGACATAAAATGACTCATTCTTGGTCGATGGCCGAAGATGTACAATTGTGTATCTCATATTGTCGGCATTCTGTTGATCCAATTTTTGGCAACAAACAAGAGATTGATAAGCTATGGAAAAAAATTTGCTTCGATTTCACAATAATTGGGAGTGGAATGCCAACCAACCTAGGAAAGAATTGAGATCGCAAGTGTCACTTGCTTCTCAATTTTGCAAATTGAAGGTAAACTTGATTTATTGGGGGTTTTGTATTTCCTACGCACAAAGAAATAAGGAATCTGTATGCAATTTACAAGAAGAGGTATATTTATACATTTAAATTGATGTATAAAACCATATTTTAAAATTGTAACCTTTGTTTATTTGATTGATGGATAAGAAAAGCGCAGAATATGTACATCTCAAAGAAGATGAAGGAATTCATACATTTTTCATGTTGGGAAGTAGTATGTGATCATCAAACTTTTGCTCATGTTGAGAGTAGTACTCCGCCATATTACACATACGAAATGGTTGTTCCTATGGAAACGTTTGCTTCTTCTACTAATGAGGAGGTGTACCCAAATGTGAGTATTGAAGATCTTAACTTTTCTTTAACCAAAAATAATCTGTATTCATCAAGTCCAGTCAGACCTTCTGGAGTAACAGCGACCAAAGAAACAAAAAGAAAAGGTATGTAAGTCGGGAATAAACGCCGAGATGATGCTTTAGAAATTATGGCAACTAATCAGACAAATTATATATAGTGGCAAAAGATAAAAGGAGATGAAGAATTAGCAATTCAAAAAGAAGCTATGCGGATGAAGAGGATGGATGATGAGAAACAAAATCATGGAAACTGACACATAATTTATGACTCCTCTATCCAAGCGCTATTTCAGCAAGAGAAAAGCATTGATCATGCAACAATATGATGACAATGATGGGCAATGGACTTCGACAGGATTTGATAATTGTTATCGTCCTAAATGTAATCTTAATTTCGATGAATAGAATAAATTTGTAATATTCAAATATGAATAATAGATGATTGAGAGATAAAATATAAGACTTAAAAATGTATATTTTTATCTTATGAATAGTGCAAGGAGGTGCTAAGTTTTTGAACTAGTACATAAACTGCATATTGAGAAAATACTACTTATCAAGGAGGCCTCCTCCATACTGAGAAGGTGCTGATGGGTTCATATGCTCAAAATGCAAGGAGATTTAAAGAGTTTATTAAAACGCTGTCATTTTTGGAAAAGCTCTGCGTTGTCATTTAAAGAGGATCCTGCCTTGTGTTTAAAGTAGAATTTTTTCAATCGAAGAAAATCTGTGTCTATTGAAATCTTGGAGCGATAAGCTGAATTCGAATGTCGATCCGAGGGTTCCGAATTCGCATCTGGGCTTCATGGTGGTTGCGCTGGTGTTGGACGGTGGTGAACGCCCAGAGTAGTCGTGTAGTCAAGCTGAGATCCGTTCAGTTTGGTTTGCAAGGGCTTCGCTGATTTTAGGGAGTTTTTCGATTGCTTTTGTGAAGTCTAGTGATCTCAACAATTCATTGTGGCAGTTTTTTTGTTTGGAGTTAAGAGGCATTTAAGTGCACATTTAATTTAGGCTATTAAATGAATAAAGGCAGCAAAGGTGGAAGGGTTTTGTTTGTTGTAATTTAAATGGTGAGCCAAGTAGTAGAGAGAGTAGAGAGGAGACTGATGATGCAGTGTGGCAGTCATTGACAAAACCAGCACGAGTGAATAAGATTCTGCTGTAGCAGTTCCTGGAGCACGGAGCAGTAGCAGAAGTTCAGCGCCCATTATTCGGAGTGTGCGTTCAACGAACAGTATTGAAGAGCAGTGTTCTGCCTAGAGTTTCTAAATATTCAATGAAGAATATCCCAGAGAAGATTCCCGTGCCCAGGTAATTATTTGTTTGTGGGATATTTGATTTTATCAAATCTAATCTCCTACAAACTAGGAGATTATGTTGCTTTAGGGAACTTCCAAAAAGTGGTAACCTGAGCAAGGCTGGACGAGTACTTAAAGGAGACTGAGCAGAGCATTCTGATTGATCGAAGACAAGAGTGCAATCACCAGAGCGTACACAGAATACTACGAAGGGTGATTGTGAGTGAGCCGCTCTTTGATCATCACCACGAGCAGAGCGTGAGCAGTGAGCTGAGGTGATTGAAGCGGAGAGTGATCAAGACTTGGACAATCTGATCAGTACCTGATCTGTGAAGTCAATTCAGAGCAGCTGTTGCTTGTTGGTTGATCAAGGGAAGCCGCGAAGCAATTGTCGAGTGGAGGTGCTCGGGCAATTGGCAGAAGGCTTGGACTCGCTAGTGACAGGAGGTCACTGAGGGGGAGTATTCTAGAGTGTGCAGCACTCGTGGAGATGTTCGATCGACTCAGTAGAAGGCTTGGAGCGACGCAAACAAATTGTGCATTAGCTGTGTGCTACAGCAGGTGCTATAGCAGACCTGCAGAGAGTGTGTGTTAATTAGAATAGGCTGGGATTCGTCGAGTCAGTAGCTGTTCTAGATTAATAACAGTGTAGGTAGTTGGGACACAAATCAGAGCCTGTTCTGATTGTGGTCGGAGTCCTAGCTAAGGTTGAGTATCATAGGTTGCGTGTTGACGAACCGTGTTGTACGAGAGAACCTTGAGCTTAGTGGATTAAAGGACTGAGTTCAGTCCTTTCCAGAGGTAGGCACTTGACCGAACTGGGTGAACAAACCATTGTCCTTTGTTCTATCTTGCTGCATCAGTTTGGGGTGTTCAAGAGTGTGCTGTAGCAACTGCTTGTACACAAATCTGCATATCAGGGACGCTGCAGAAATTTCAGAGACAAAAGCTTGGAAAGTGGTGAAACTTATCGAAAGCTTGTATGTCTATCTCGAAGAGTGCTTGTACTCCATTGTGATCAATAATAATCTCTCCTTGTTGCTGGACTAGTCCAACTCCTCTGTGGGTTGGAAAACCAGGGTAAATCTGTGTCTTGTTCCGATTTTATTTTATTTCACTAGTTGTGTCATCGCTTGTGCTTCGGGAACTCTCAACAATTGGTATCAAGAGCCGAACGACTGGTGGAATGGGGCCTACGAGAGTGGAAGTTGACAGATTTGATGGGAAGGGAGATTTTGCACTGTGGAGACAGCGGATGCGTGCAATTTTGGTGTAGATGGTTGCAAAAGCCTTGGATGGAGCTGATAAGCTCTCGACTGAACTCAAGTAGGCAGAGAAGGATGACATGCTGGAACTAGCATATAGCACCATCATTCTTCATCTCGGGGATCGAGTGTTGAAGGAGATTTTGAAGGAAACTACTACGGCTGGCGTGTGGTTGAAACTTGAGCAGTTGTACATGACCAAAACACTCACGAGCAGAATTTACTTGAAGGGCAAGTTGTTTGGATTCAGGATGGGAGGAGATAAGAACCTTGAGGAATACATTGATGAGTTCTCAAAGATAGTAATTGATTTGGAGAACATCGGTGTGAAGGCGGAGGATGAAGATCAGGCGATTATGATCTTGAACTCTTTACCAGCTTCGTATTCAACTTTTGTTGAGACAATGAAGTATGCAAGAGAGACTCTCAGCCTCGAAGAGATCTTGGCTGCGCCGAAGTCCAAGCAGATTGAAAACAGGTCTCATCCAGAGGTTGCTGAAGGCCTGGTTGCTCGAGGAAGGTTTGGGAAAAGGGATGATAAGTCTAAGAAGTTGAGATGTTACTACTGTCATAAGGAAGGTCACTTTAGAAGCGATTGCCCTAAAAAGAATAAGGGTAAGAAACTTTCAGAGCATGCTGAAGCTTCTGTTGTAGAGGAAGGTTTCAGAAGTGCTGAAGTCCTGCTAGCTACAATAAGAGATGCTGCTGCTTGGTGGATCTTGGACAGTGGATGTTCATTTCAAGATTGCTTGTTAACTGTTACAATAAGCAATGGATTTTGAGTTGTCGGTGAAAGTTATATGTATGTTCTGCTCGGGCTATTCAAGATTGCTTGGTAACTGTTTCACAAAGCTTTAACAAATTGTGTTTTGGTGACAGTTAGTTCGAGACAGAATCAGTATGCAGAATAGTAAACGACATAGGATATGTTTACCCTGTTCAGCTCAACAAGCCTATTCAGAAGGGTTACTCGGAACACCAAGTGGAAATCACTTCACAATGTATACAATCAAGTACAATAGATCTTTAAGTAACTCAATTCCCTTGGTTACTGCTATGTAGTGAAGTATTGTGAGTGCGTCTGACTCCCTCAGACGGAGATCCTCCTCTTCCCACCTCGATTTGCCTCCTGCAAATCGGTAATTCTCTCTCGAGAATATCAGACTTGGAACACAGTCCGTTCAACGTTTTCTGAAGCTTACTTCAATCAACCTTTTAGCTTGCCGACTGGATTCTGGCTTTATCTCAGGTTGATCGCCGATCTGTATTTCTTCTCCACTCTCCCGTTTTGATCTCAGTTCGTGTGTGTTGGGATGGATGATCTGCAATTTCCAATCTCATCACATATATAGAGCCGGATATGCTTTTCATTCTTTAGGAAGCAAGATAATCTTCTTTGATTATGCTTTCCTAATGTGGAACTGATCCAATCTTTGGTGCGCATAATCTAGACGAATCTTGTCGCCGAATATCCCAGAATATATCTTTGTTGACGCAAGTATCTTTGCAGAATATTTACCGATCTCATTCGCAGAATATTTGCTGATCTTGATGGATTCACTTGCACACGCCTGTCTGAATAGTTACTGCCTCACCCTTTGTCACAGCCGAGGTGTTTGCCTTATTTGTCAAAAATATGTCATACAAAAATCCATGGGGCACTAGGATTTAACAATCTCCCTCTTTTTATTTTTTTGACAAAACTTCCTCTTCATAGGGCACGAGCGTGTATCTACCGAGTGCCAAATTCTCCCCCTTTTTGCAAATAAAAGTGACAAGGATGACCAATCAAAGCTATACAACAACATTACCTAGCCAGGGGTGTCTTCATATCATCAGATTCAGATCCTCAATGGCCTTGACAACCTCAGGAACTTCAAAACATTCTGTTGAACAACTCTCACCTCCGAACAATCTTCCACTTATTGTCAACCTCACTGTTGCAGAACAATGTTTCTGATATTGTTACAGCCTTTGTCAAAGACTCTCCACTTAGATGATTTCTGATAGGGTGGACACTTCTCGGACTTCCTTGCACCAATCTTGCTCTTCTTCGTGACACTGCTCCCCCTGTCTCAGTGACTGCACTCTTCTTTTTTCTTTGTTCTACTATCCCTCTTTGCTTAGACAGTCATGCTGAACAAAGGACTCCATCATTGCCTCATTCTGCTTATCTATCTCAGCAACAAGTCTTTACTCTCCTTGACAGCGCATCCTTTGAATCTTTCTTCAACCCAAATTCTGCTTCCTCTATCTTCTCATCAGCTTTCTGAGCAAGCAGCTTAGCTAGTCTTTTTCCAACAGACTTCAAACAATTTCTTCTTTGAAACAAGTCTGTTCCACACTTGTCTGCCAGAGACCTTTTGACCGACTTCTCCTTCTGTCGCTAATCGTCTCAGTCCTCTCGGCAGGCAACTCCCCCTAACTATCAGACCCTTTGAAACAGGCTCTGTTTCAACTGCTGCAGACTTCTGAACTTGAGCTAGCACCTGGATGCTCTGCGAATAGATGTAAGATCAAATTAGGAATTTAAAACACACATGTCAAAGAAGTAGAAACATCAATCAGACTCTCGGATCTTGCTGTTTTCTACTTTCGAAACGATCTAGAACATATCTACCTTGTCACACATCCTCTATCTCAGACTGTGTTTCACCCACTCTACTAGATAAATACTAGAACTTCTCCCCCTGAATTCTTTAGCCAGTTCAACAGTACCTAACACATTATTCCAGAACTGGCCAAGCCTTCCTAAACATGACTAGATGTCAACAAGACATAGACCCAAGGCGAGTCTAAATGATTCAAACTGAGCATTGTTCAAGGCCATAGTGAAATATCTGCTAGCTGTTTATCGGTGGATACATGTTTCAGAGTCATCTCCCCCTGTTTCAGACCATACTCTTTCTGCATCTGTTTCATCCAAGTCATATGGTGTAATAGCTTCCTGAAGTAATACATTCCTTTTGAGCAGTACAGAGTCTGTTCCTGAGATACAATAGGATGCCGTACAGGGTCTGTTCCACACTAACTCCAGATTCATCTTTTGTGATTTTTACATGTGTAACGGCAGGAGTGTGCTTATGATTGGCACTCTCTAATCCGGACTTCTTCACCAAGTTCCTGCATACTTGCACACTTGCATACAAAGATAGGAGATCATCTCACCCACAATACTCAGCTGAAATACACTCTGCATCTGTTCAACAAACTGATTCACCAACTTTTGTGATCGAGATCTTGTATTCTGAACATGCTTCACCCATAGAGTCTTGTATTCTCACCCTCGCACACAGCCATGTTGAACGAGAAACACAGTGATACGTTCATACCATGCTTTGGGCGTCTGTTTTAATCTGTACAAGGCCTGTTTGAGACGATACACATGATCAGGGTGAAACGGGTCTTCAAACCCCTTAGGTTGATCCATGTGTACTTCTTCATTCAGCTGCGAATCCCCAGTAATGTTGGTCATCAGATGATTTGGCAGAATATGCTGTGCTGGTTGAGTAGCTGGAACTGGCTCTGGTTCTATATCAAATACATGTTCAACATCCCAAATTTCTGGTACAGAGTCAGACACACCCATCTGTCCTTCCTGAGATAGCTTGCTAGTTTCTGAATAAGGACAGGCAACATCATCTTCATCTGTGCTGATCGAATAATCTGAGTCTTGAATTGCCACGTTAATTGACTCCACAACAGTAAAGACTCTGTTCTGTGTTCCAAGGCGAACAAGGACTCTGTTCAGGGTGTAACAGGCAGTGTTGATCGCTTCTGCCCAGAAAGTGAGAGCCAGCCCTTTTTCACGTTGCAGTCTTAGAAACCTATGAATCACAACTTGAACAGTGTCTGATTTCTGTCTGAGAAACACAGTCCAGGTAAAATGGGAAAAATCATCAACACAGACTAGAACGTAGATCTTACCATCAATGCTTTCGGTCTGCATGGGACTCATCAAGTCCATGTGTAACAGTTCAAGAATCCTGGTTGTATGGATCTGATTCGTTCCACGGTGAGCAGACCTTGTCTATTTTCCTATCTTGCATTCACCACACAAGGCATCCGTCTCTCCCTTTAATTCTGGGATTCCTCGCACTAGACCATGTTTAGATATCTGTCTTAGTGTCTTGAGATTCAAATGTCCCAGCCGCTTGTGCCACAGACTCAGTTCAGCCTGCCGAGACATAAAACAGGGAGCTGTGACAGGCTCTGTGTCAGAGTTTAATAGATAGCAATTATTTAAAGAACGGGTTCCTCTCAAAACACACTTCCCTTCACTGCTGATGACCTGGCATGAATCCTTGAATTGCACATTTAGCTTTCCATCACACAGCTGACTTATACTCAGCAAATTGGCTTGAAGGTCTTCCACAAGGAGCACTTTGTCAATTGAGGGCATCCCTTGAACAGATAATGTACCTTGACCAATGACCTTTCGTTTTGTCCCATCACCAAATGTGACAAATCTCCCATCCAGGTTCTGTACATCGGTCAGATAGCTGGCTTCTCCTGTCATGTGGGCTGAACAGTCACTGTCAAAGTACCACCGGTCCTTCTCAAGGTGAGAAGATGAGTTGTATGCGACGTAGCAATGGTTGTCATGAAATTTTGAGACAGACATGGATCTTCTCAAGCGATATTTTGCAAGAAATGTGGGGCGCTTTCTCTGGATTTGGCCTTGAGCTTTGCAAAAGTAGCAGATATGCTTGTCCTCTGTCCAACGCTTATTAAATCTTTGACTGGGATGAACACTGTTAGCATAATTAGGATTTTTAGCTTGAATAAACATAGTCTTACCACAAGTTTTCTGATGTTCATAGCCCAGACCAGGACTTCCGCTATTCGAACGCTGAGCACCCAAAATCGAATCAAGTTTCTTCGTCTCATTATTCAACATACTGACATACTTTTTTATTCTTGATAGTTCAGCCACTGTTTCTAAATGTTCCAGTTTCTCCTTGTCCAGTGCTGTTTGCAGTCTCTTAGCTGTCTCAGACCGCTCATATTTCTCAGCCTTTAAGCTTACCACTTGTTTGCATAGTTTGGAATTAGCTTTCACTGCTTCTCCCCACTATTCATACAACGCCTTATATTTTTCAACAACTGTTTCTTTGGTGATTTCTGTGTATGTATCACTGTCACTGTAACTGTCTGATTCTGGTTGTTCTGTTTCAGTGCTGGCAGCATTTGTCACGGTTGTAAGAGCCAGATAATTTGATTCTTCTTCCTCTGTTTTAGACTCTTCTGACTGATCATCATCCCATCCAGCCAGAACAGCCCTTTTCTGTTTCTTAAGAGTATTGGCGCATTCTGCTTGGATGTGTCCAAAGCCTTCACATTCTCGACACTGAATTCCTTTGCCTTTTTCTCCTTTTTGAGCTTTAGTGGTTCTCACTTTTCCGAACTTCCCATTTTGTGGATTTCTGAAGTCTGTTCCAGATTTGTTGAACTGTCGCTGGTTCAGCTTTCTCATGAATCTGCCAAAGTTTTTTGCAAGTAAGGCCATCTGTTCAGACATCTCTCCCTCATCTTCAACCGATTCTGATCCTTCACTTTTGAGAGCTATTCCCCTAGATTTCTTTTCAGGAACTTCGGATATCAGCTTCATCTCAAATGTCCAAAGGGATCCCCATTAAGATATCAAGTCTCATTCCCTTTACGTCCTGGGCTTCCTCAATAGCTGTAACCTTCATAGTATACTTTGGGGTTGACCTCAGAACTTTTCTGACAAGCTTCTCATTGCTGATTGGCTCTCCAAGTGCATGTGCCTCGTTAGCAATGTCCATCAATCTCGCATTAAATTCAATAATAGACTCCTCCTCCTTCATTTTCAGATCTTCAAACCTGGTGGTTATCATCTGTAACCGGGATTGTTTCACCTTGTCACTCCCTTTAAAGGCTATCTCGAGTATATCCCATGCGTCTTTTGCTGCGTTGAAGATCGCATTGAGAGCTTTAGCATTTGTTGCAACTGCGTTATCCTCATTAGCTGTCCACTGACTTTCCGACTTAGGATAGGTAACTCCATCTTTGTCTGCAACTGTTGGCGAATCACACTTGAAGATTACTGATTTCCATGCTCGATCATCTATCGATTTGAGAAAGGCCCTCATGCGCGTCTTCCAGTATGGGTAGTTTGAATCATCAAGGAGTGGAGGCCGAGTAATGTTCTGTCCTTCTCGCTTTCTCATCTTGAACAACTCTGTTCCGGTCCCGAATCACACTCTGTACAGCGAGTGTCCCGCTCTGATACCAATTGAAAGTTATGCATCTGTTCGACTCGGGCTGTTCAAGATCACTAGTTTACTGTTTCAGAAAGCTTTAGCATATTTCGTTTCGGTGGTAGTTAGTTCGAGACAGAATCAGTATGCAGAATAGTAAACGACACAGGATATGTTTACCCTATTCAGCTCAACAAGCCTACTCGAAGGTTACTCGGAACAGCAAGTGGAAATCACTTCACAATGTATATAATCAAGTACATTAGATCTTTAAGTAACTCAACTCCCTTGGTTACTACTATGTAGTTGAAGTATTGTGAGTGCGTCTGACTTCCTCAGACGGAGATCCTCATCTTCCCACCTCGATTTACCTCCTGCAAATCGCTAATTCTCTTCCCGAGAATATAAGACTTGGAACACAATCTATTCAACGTTCTCTGAAGCTTACTCCGATCAACCTTTTAGCTTGCCGGCTGGATTCTGACTTTATCTCAGCTTGGTCGTCGATCTGTATTTCTTCTCCACTCTCCCGTTCTGATCTCAGTTCGTGTGTGTTGGGATGGATGCTCTGCAATTTCCGATCTCATCACATATATAGATCCGGATATGCTTTTCATTCTTTAGGAAGCAAGATAATCTTCTTTGATTATGCTTTCCTAATGTGGAACGGATCCAATCTTTGGCACGCATAATCTGGATGAATCTTGTCGACGAATATCCCAAAATATATCTTTGTTGACGCAAGCATCTTTGCAGAATATTTGTCTCATTCGCAGAATATTTGCTGATCTTGATGGATTCACTTGCACACGCCTATCTGAACAGTTATTATCTCACCCTCTGTCACAGCCGAGGTCTTTTCCTTATTTATCAAAAATATGCCATACAAAAATCCATGGGGCACTAGGAGTTAATAGGGTTCACGCCTATCTTCCTTTCAATGATTCTAGCGTGGCTCTGTAGTTTAGCCACCAATTCCTCAAGGGTAATCCTCTTTATGTTGCTTTGCGCCTGCAGGGCTAGGGTAACGTCATCCCACTTGGGGTTCAGTGCTTGGAGGAATTGGTGTGTGACTTTCCACTCAGATATTTCCTCTCCCAGAAACTCCATCTTTTCTATGTAAGTTTGGAAGCGGGTGTGGAAATCTTCAAGAGATCTGCCTTCCCTTGCAGGGCGTTCTCATGGTCCTTGGATGCAGCCAATATTCTGTTTCTATTGATATCTTCATTTCCTCCGTACAATCTGCACAATCCATCCCAGATCTCCTTAGCGATCTTATATTTCATGGCTTTCTTGAGATCTCTGGGAGAGAGAGCAGCATAGAGCACTTTCTTAGTGCGATTGTTTTTCTCCAGGGCCTTGTAGTCTTCATCTTTGTAGTCTTCTTTCTTTTTGTCCTTAATTGGATCTGTAGCATCCTTGATGGGTAATGGTCCTTGCTCAATTACCCTCCATAACTGTCCATCTAGTGAGCAAATATGTGCTTCGATGTATTGAGTCCACCAATCATATTCTCCAGGCTTCAGCATAGGAGGTTTCTAGAAGGAATCACTGATTGAATTGCTCGAAGCCATTTTCCTGCAAAGCTAACTTCAAAATCTAGAGCGTCTGGTTCTGATACCAATTGTTGGATTGTTAGTTAGCGTTCCCTCTTGAGTAACTCAGTTTTGGGTTACCCGAGAGGTATTGCAAGGAAAGTTTAGATCGATTTACTTGAGAGGTAATGCAGCGGGTAACTCAATAACAGCAGCAGAATTAATAATATAAAAATAATAAGAAATACGAATACTCACTATTTAGAGTGGAAATCTCATTGCTGATTGAGCACTGAGTAAAACCACTACCTTCCAGTATCTGCTGAAAGGATTTGTGAAAGAGGGATCGTTGCTTTATTTAGATCTCTTGTTAAGTACAAAACGAACAACTTATCGCCTCCAACGCTTAAGCTATTCTTTTGTCTCTCCTTGACTCAATCTAACTCTCAGACAATTCACTCTTGAACTTGACTGTTCAAGATCAGAGTTCGCGTCTTCCTTTCTTGGTGCTCGCTTCGTTCTTGTTCACCCAAAAACTTGCCATCCGCATCCTCTAGCTTGGTTGCTTAAAAGAGCAGCGCGTGATCTCTCTAATACTCTGGATTGATGCACTTGATTTGCACGCCAGCATTCAGGTTTCCAAATCTGTTCTGAATCAAAATCTCAATCAGATATCCCTTATTTAAGATAAGGAAAGCGAATCAAGTTGTTTCCTTATTTAAATGAAGAGATAATTTTGGAGATCTAATATATATCTCATAATATATATTAGATGCATTCAAATATCCCTGAAAGATATTCAAATATTTACTAGATTCTTTCCTGATTCATGTCTCGCCTTATTTCCAGGACCATGCTGTCGTTACCGTCATCATGTTCCCTCATGAGTTCCCTCTAGCCTTCCCCGAGGCGGAACTCAATCATCTACTTTGTGTTTTTCCTACACACTCATTATTCTTTGTTAGTTGAGTGTTTGTCATCACCAAAATACAAGGGTTCAACATTTTGTTTCCGCTTGTTATAGTTTTCTTTATTTTAAAATGGAAACTGACATGATGGCAATAATAACCTCAACTAATTTTTCATATAAAATCCTTAGTTCGATGAAATGCATCCAGTGTCTTTGTTCTTTGAGCGGATCGTTGTTCTTTTCTCATGGTTCATATGAGATGATAAGTTCTAACTATTTGATTTTACATTGATAGGGATGGACTTTGAAACTGCTATATCGGAGTCTACTTTTAAACATGTGTTCCCCTTTAGCTCAAATAAAAATTGGGGAGGTTGGCAGTTTGACGGGCTAACTCCCTGTCCCCCTTTTTTATTCATTTGCATGTGCATATTGTTTTCCAGTAGTGTATAAAACGTGTCAGCATCAGAGAGGTGCGTGGAAACTTTGGGTATCCTGATAGTAGCTTAGCATTACCATTTACCAATCTTTGCGTATCCCCTTTACCTTGAATAATTCCCTTGCAAAATGAATCAGCCGACCAGATGTTTGTAATGAATAATTATTGTTTGGTCCCCATCACGTAACGGAGTAGACTTTTATTCTTGTCAGTCCTCCATCTTCTTAGCTGATATGAACTTGAAAGATATAACCAGTTATATGACGCTGGATACAGGATGCCGATGGAAAGGATCAGAAGAAGCACAATGCTTATCCGTTCATATCCTTTTGAACCGTCACAACTTGAATTTTGTGTATGCTTCTTATATTATTTGTGTTTTGCAGTGGTACATGATATGTAGCTGTAATCTATCATAACTGTTTTTTCATTTAAAATCCCTGCAACTGAAAATGCAACTTCCAAGAACTTCTCTCTGCTGTGTTTGTGTTCGATACATAATTATTGTTTTTATGCATTCCAGTCTATTCTCAAACTCATCATTCAAATATATATAGATGGAGTGATCAAAATTATAAATGATGTTGTTAACAGTTGTTATCTTTTTATTTATTCGTGCAGACTGACCTATGGTGATCAGATTAATGTTACATTAATCTATGGTATCTTTTCTTTTGTCAGCCTTGCCTATTCTATGGTGAAATGATGGCTGTTGTATGTGACACGCACTCTTATGTGCTACTTTCCCGAGTTTATTATGCTTTACGGGTGAAATAACAAGCTATACTTTCTCGCCAATCAGCTACAAGTTAGGAGGCATTCGGTCTATGAAACAACAGGCTCAACCACAGCTATTTGCTGTGATCAGATTAATGTTACATTGAATCAGGTAGACAAATTTATTTTAGCTTTCAACTTGGGCGGTGATTTTTATGTTGCATCGGTATTGCCCGGACACAATGATTATTTTTATATTGACTTTCTAAAGGATTCCTTTGTGCTTTATCCCTGGTGGTATGTTCGTGGAAAAATTGTTTTTTTTTATTAACATTGAAATGTGTTTCGAGCTCTTCCATTAAGTTAATGATTAAAGTGTCTGTTTTGACTTGTTTATTTGTGATAAATTGTGTGGGATTCGAGAAATCTTATTTGAATCATTTAATTAACTCTGTTGAATCGGATTACTGGTTTCTCTTCTCTATGTAATCAGTGTATTGCAATCTCCCTGAATAGTGCAATCAATGTTGAATTGGTTCTGTTGTTAATTATGTATCATAATTGGAATGTTGTTATGCAAATGAAACTATTTTATATACAGTTGGTGTTTTACAAACAATTTGCTTATGGAATTCGTCGAGGCTGATACTTCGAGAGAATGCTGATTGTACTTGTTTATGTAGGAAAAAATGAAACAAAAAGTTCAAGAAGTTTTGGATGAGGGAGCTGAAATGACTCGGGTATTTATGATGATGCTCTGGCGGATGAAACTCAAACAATCATTATTAGTGAGGTGATATCTAAACACAAGGCAGCCAATATCGATGGTGTTCGCAGTTTATTTCAAAGGCCCCCGCGACCCGGGACTGTTGCTGATCAATCTACGGAAAATATTCAATTGCGAGAAGAGCTAATGAAAGCCAAGGAAGAAAATACTGTCAGAGATGAACAAGCAAAGGCTAAGACTGCTGAGTCTGAGGAGCGGATTCGCGCGCTAGAACAGCTTATAAAGAATGGATCGATGGGTGCGTCCCCAAGCGATGGTGCAAGCTACCCTTATCCGGATTAGATTTATGAATCTTTTAATTTTTTGGATTGGAAATTAAACTTTTGATGCTTTGAGGTCTGCCCAGATCTTTACCAGACTTTTTTGTGACTTTTAGGATGTATATTTATGTTGGGAATTATGACTACTAATGTGACATCAGGTTATTACATTTTTCTTCCTAGACGTTTTTGAAAAAGATACCTTGTATGACAACTTATTAATGTGATGACTGTCATATTGTATATATCCATACCCCCAAACTGAAATGACATATACAAGAGTTACATAAGACGGTTCTCGAGACAACTACTCATATCTCCTAAGTGGAGTTTGATGACAGGGTTCTTATGTGACACGATTATAAAACACTGTCAGATTACACTTCTAAAATGACACTACTAATGCGACGTACAAACTTATGTTATTTTAGTACTAAAGCCTATGCGACATGTCTAAAACTATCATGTCGCTTAATGGGTTATATGACAACACTTACGCAACGTGACATATATGACACACATAATGCCATATTAGCTGCATGCGACACAAACCATTCATAAATGACATTTCAGAGTTGTCACATAAGATGTAAAATGGCGTAGTGCCACCACCACCACCACCATAACATCACTACAAACATCACCACTAGTACCACCACCACAACACCATCATAATAAAGTTAAGAACAACGTTGCGCGGGGATGACGTCATCAAAATAGAATGATGATGTCAGCGATGAAGTTAGTAGATTCGAGATAACTATTTTTGGCAGTTCAAGTTATGATAATCTTCTCAGGTTGCCAACAATTTAAGATTCAAATTTTCAAAATATTTCCAAGAATAATAATTCCAAAAGAGAGAATATTTGGGATAGGAATCTTACTTTCTCTAGGTTTTGGCAAAACCTTGAAGTTATATACAGAATGCCTCTACAATAGTATCCAACGTCGAGAGATCAAGAAACAAGGCTGGAGATCTAGAGGCCTAGAGAAGTACCGATGAGCGAAGCAATGACAAAATTGAAAATGCTGAATGCTGGATGGCAGGAACTTGTCCAACTTGTCGGTAGTACAACTTCTTGGACAAGCTGCAGAGTATGATGAGATGACAGATAATAATCGATCCTACATACTAAGTGCACAAGACAGATTACCCAGTTCACATATAAACTAGCCTATGTCTGGGGGCTTATCCCAAGCCCGTGGAAACCAGTCCACTAAATCAAGATAGAGTACAAGGACGTTACAGAATAGAAGACTCCCTCTCTATTCTAACCTCTACTCATCTAATAGTGATTGACACTCAGGCTCCCCCTGAATGTGAGACCTCCCGTCTCTCTACCCACTGTCCAAGTCCTTCTCCCGAAGTGACTTTCTTCAGCCATGTGGTGTCCGTTGATAGCTCAAGATCGAATGCTATCCAGGTTGTCTTTGATGCTTGAGTAATCTCTCAATATCAGCTCATTGTTTTCTTCTCAAAAGCATACCTTCATAGGTCGTGTGTTGCTTGTATATATACTGAGTTGCATCCTACAAATTCAGCTAGTTTGTTGAGATTGTGTTGTTTTGATTGTTTGTTGCGATCCCGATGTTACTTGATAATGTTATCTTTAAGACTTTTCTCAATGTTATCTTTAAGCGACATCATTATCTTTAAGCCCATATCTTCGGTCTTAGTCACGGATTTCGCGCTCCCATATAGAGATAATCTTCATACAAGGTTGCACAACTTCGGTCGCCTGGACAAATTCTTGTACAGTTTTGTGCAAGCATGCTACATGCATCCACAGTCTCCCCCTTGGCATTTGCATCAAAACTTACCTGTTTCCATGCAGCTACTTGTTCCGTCTTGAACACATCATTAACAATGCAACAAACATACTACCAAAACACATAATGTCATTCGTGCAAGTTGTTCATACCTTCGTGCAGTTGTCCCTACCTTTCTCTCCCCCTTTTTGGTGTAAATGCCACAGGCCTTTAAGCATCCGAAGGAGGCTGCACTGGGTACTTCATATCCCTAATGAGATTAGTGATCTGTGCCCGCTGCAACATGAGTTGTTTAACCTCCGCAGTAAAGAAGTTGGTTGTGTTCTCCAGCTGGTGCATTGCCCTGGCCCAGATGGCCTCTTGTCCTTATATTCCAGCTGCTGGAACATCATCTGAATTCTAGTTATTGATTGGGAGCTTGGCTCTGAATTGCATTCTGCTGGCTGTTCTTCCTCTTCGGTCATTTCTTCCATTTGTACTGGATCGTCTAGTCGAACAATTTCTTATACATTCTGAGTCTCTTCCTCTACTGGCTCCTGAGACTCCTTCTCCTTTTCTATGTGTGTGGTCATGCTGTAGGCAACGAGGTAGGTGTCTCTTCTCTTCTTTGCTCTCCAAATCCACCTGCTGCAGCGCCTCTTACTTGAGCCCATTATTCGGATGTAGCAGTATCTTCTAATATGTCCTGATCTGTGGCAGTAGTGCATCTTCTTTTCTCCTTCCATGCTGCCGGTTTTTCTGCAAGTCTGGATGTGTTTGGGGAAATCTTCCCAGCTTCCCTGACAAATACCATTTTGTTAGTTGTCTTAGATCCAGTGAATCCAGTGCTTCTCGTGTCACTAATTGGCCTCTGCTTGGATAGAATGGAGTCTAGCTTCCTTGTTCCGGTGTTGAGCATTCTCTAAAACTTCTTGAGGGAGCTTAGTTCTTCTGTGACTTCAGCAAGTTCTTGTTGCAGCCAATTGATGATTCCGCAGTGCTCACCTTTTTCTTTGTTATGGTGTTGTAGATGAACATTCTCCTCTTTTAAGTTGCTGATGGTGATGTTGAGCTTGGTGTTGATGCTGACTACTTCAGTCCACTTCGTATGCATGAGAGAGAATTTTTTGATGATGCATTCGTCAGTTGGTTCTTCATCTTCGCTGTTTTCAATGTCCGACTCTTCACTTGAACAACTTCTGGTATAGATTTTTGAAGTTGTAGAGGTCCGGGCCACAATATTATTGTTGTTCTCCTCAAGCACATCCTCTTCAAAATCTTCATAGCTCCATGTAGCTGTGAAGACTTGTTGTTCCTTTTGCGAGTATTTGCACACTCTGCCTGAATGTGGCCGTATCCTTCGCACTCTTTGTATTGAACGCCCTTGGGATGACTCGGTCTACTTTGTTCATATTAGTCGAGCTATCTGCCTCTAGTTTGAGAATTCCCTCAACTTCTTGTACTGCTCGTTGTGCTGAGCGGACTGTCCCACCACTTTCTTATTCAACTTGCTCATGAACTTTTCAAACTTCTTACTCAAGAGATCCATTGCTTCTGAGATTTCTTCTCCACTATCATAATCTACTGCCTCAACTTTTAATCCAGTAGTCTTGCCTTTGAATGCAGATCGATTGCTATCTATCCTCATTACATAGGTGGTGAGCGATCCTAGGAGGTCATCGAGTCGCATGCTTTTCACATCTTGAGCTTCCTCGATCGTGGTTACTTTCATTTCAAATCTGGCAGGTAGTGATCGTAATGCTTTTCTAACTAGCTTCTCTTCAGGTGTGGGCTCTCCTAGATCGAATGCTTGATTAGATAGATGATAGAGCCTATTTATACACATCATTTAGATCCTAACCCTATGCTTGTTTGGATTATTTTGTGTACAAGATTACTGGTTTCCAGTGTTTTTGTATCTCAGGGCGAAACGAGGGCCTAAGTCGGATACGCGCTAACAGGCAGCGTTTAGGACGCGCGTCACGCAACCTGCGGAGCTAGAGGCGCAAACAGAGAAGTTGGCAGAGTCGTCTACGGTGCGCTAACCGATTGCGCTAGTCAGTGTGCCGTGCGCCAGGCGCAGATAGTGGTGTTTCCAAATCCTGACACCACCAGATTTGGAAGTTGCCAAGGTTGGGCCTCATGAGCAGTATATAAAGAGAAGAAGGCTAGGGTTTGAGAGAGCAACCCAATCACTCACACCCCCAGTTTCGTAAGTGCAGGTCACTAGTTAAAGCTAATCTACTTGCTCCCTGTGGATTCGACCCCGACTTAACCGCTGTACTAAGTGGAAGAGGAAGGAATTAATTTGAACGCGCACAACGACGCGCGCATCAAATTTTGGCGCCGTTGCCGGGAGCAACACAGATAAGCTTTAATTAGCTTAAGATTTCTTTTATAATAGTTAGTCATTTCGGTTTGTTTTATTTTCGTTGTTGTTTCTGACAGCGCGCAATCAACATCAGCCTGCGAGTTTTCTTTTAATTTCATTTTCTTTGAGATTCAGAACAGGTCATGGAGGATAACGGTGTCGTTGGGGACAACTTAAGGGACAGAACCCCAGAGGAAGCGAGAGCACATAACCGCGCAGCCCTGTTCAGAGAGGAAGTGCAGCGCGAGGTTGAAGCAAGGATGACCGCTGAACTGTATAATGCGCCACCCGCGTGACAAGCTACGCGACGCAGGACAGTGCGCGAAATGTCAGCCCCACTCACGGTTATCCAGCCATGGTGCATAGTGCTTCCACCAGACGGTCATTTTGAGCTAAGGAGCTCGCTCATTCATCACATGCCTAAGTTCCACGGGATGAACAACGAGAATCCAGTCAAGCATGTGCGTGAGTTCCTAGTCATTTGCGAGAACATGAAGGCCGAAGGGGAGAGCGGCGAAGCGCTGAAGATGAAAGCGTTCCCATTTTCATTGTGTGACATGGCCAGGCGTTGGCTAATGAACTTACCAACAGGATCAATTCACACATGGGAGCAGCTGCAGAAGAAGTTTCTGGACAAGTTCTACCCAGCAGCAAAATCGCGCTACTCAGGAGAGAGCTGGCCGCACCTAGGCAGAGCGCAGGAGAGTCACTGTCAGAGTATTACGAGCGTTTCAGGGAGCTAGAGGCCAACTGCTACAATCACGGCCTGCCCCAGAATGTGCTGATAGAGAATTTCCTGAATGGATTGTTGCCCATGGAGCTGAGATTATTGAACGAATGCGCAGGAGGCGACATTTGCAACATGTACCCAAAGGACGCGTGGCAGCTGATAGAAGACTCTGCTGGGCAGGTAAGACATCAGCTAACACTTGAAAATAGTCGTGCTCGTTCTGTGCATCAGGTAGAAACAAGCGCTGAGATCAAGGAAATGAAGGCCATGCTGCAGAACTTGATGAGTGCGCAAGGCGCACAACCAGTTGCGCCAAAGGTATGTGAGTTCTGTAATTCCACCGAGCACAAAACCGATGCATGTCCCACGCTGTTTGAGGAATCTGGAGATGTCAATGCTCTTGGAGGATGGGATAACAGAGGACCACAGAGGCAAAATCAACCGCGTTTTCGACTAGCCGCAAATGGGTTCAGATGGAAGGAGGAAAACAATTTCCAGAGGCAGTCCGCGGATCAGCGCGCACCACAGCAGACGTAACAAGCTGCGCCCTACAATCCACCGCATCGCCGCACTGACGCACCAGCGCAGAACAACCAGCAGCCAAGGCGATCCTTAGAAGATGTCGTGGGGCAGCTAGTAGACACAGTGCGCAAGAATGATGAAAAGTATGACAAGAGGTTCGAGTCCATTGAGAAGCAGCTATCACAGATTGCGACCACGGTGTACGAGCTAAAAAAGAGCGATGGCAACCTACCTTCGCAAGTGATTCAGAACCCCAAGGGAGGAGTCAACGCTGTGACATTGAGGACTGGGCGCACAATAGGAACAGAGCAGACCACGAAGGCACCCGCGCAACCAGTTGCGCAAGTCCCGGATCCAGCAGAACAAAATGCGCAACCGGAAGCGCCAGCCACAAGCCAGCAGGGCGAAGCGCCAGGTATAACGCAATTAAAAGACAAGGGCACGAATCGTACTAACATACCTGCACCTTTTCCTGTGCAGGCACCATCGGCTAGGAAGGAAGCGCTCGATAAGGAGCTCTACGAGTTATTCAGTAAGGTGGAAATAAACATTCCCCTTATTGAAGCAGTTCGGCAGATCCCTAGGTACGCCAAATTTCTAAAGGAGCTGTGCACAAACAAAAGAAGGAAAGGCGAGTGCGCACAGGTAATGCTCAATGCGCAGGCCTCAGCAGTCATGCAACATAAGGTACCACCTAAGTGCCGAGACCCAGGTACGTTCACCATCCCTTGCACTTTAGGTAATACCACAGTGAGCAATTGCATGATTGACTTAGGCGCATCTATAAATGTGCTATCCAATTCCCTATATGCTTTATTGCGCCTTGGACCACTAAAGCCTGCAGGTCTCACCATTCAGCTAGCAGATCGGTCATGCAAGCAACCTACGGGCATGATCGAGGATGTTCTTGTGCGAGTAGGAGAGCTGGTGTTCCCGGCAGACTTCTATGTCCTAGAAATGGAGAGTGCGCCGAGCACAGGCAGTGCGCAGATCCTACTGGGCAGACCATTTCTGATGACCGCGCGCACAAAGATAGACGTGTGGAGGGGCACGCTTTCCATGGAGGTTGATGGCGAAGAAATTCATTTCAACATATTCAAGGGGATGCAGCACCCTCATGAAGACGCCACAGTGCACGCAATGGACAGCTTAGATGACTTAGTTGCAGATGCGCAATGTGCGAGCGCAGCAGAAGAACCCATAACACTGGCACAGGCAGAGTTGGAGGCGCAAGAGAATGAGCTGAGCAGTGCTGAACCAGAACCCAGACAGGTACAACCCATAGTTAAAGTCTGCACTGCTAATAAAATCTTGCCCTCTATTGAACAGGCACCCAAGGTCGAGCTGAAGCAACTCCCAGAGCACCTCAAGTACATATTCTTGGGAAATGAAGACACCCTGCCAGTAATCATAAAGAAAGGATTAGAAGAAGAGCAGGAGGTGCAACTACAGCAGGTGCTGCGCAAGAACCAGCGCGCTATAGGATGGACACTTGCTGATCTGCGTGGAGTGAGCCCGAACGTATGCATGCATAGGATTCTATTGGAAGATGGTGCCAAACCATCCAGGGAGCCTCAGCGCAGATTGAACCCGAATATGATGGAGGTGGTGCAGAAGGAGATTCTTAAGTTGCTTGACGCAGGAGTCATTTACCCTATTTCAGACAGCAAATGGGTAAGTCCAGTGCACGTTGTGCCGAAGAAAGGAGGAATCACAGTAGAAGAGAATGCGCAGGGCGAGCTAGTTCCCAAGCGCATTCAGACTGGATGGCGTATGTGCATCGACTACAGGAAGCTTAACGCAGTCACGCGCAAGGACCATTTCCCGCTACCCTTTATGGATCAAATGCTAGATCGATTAGCGGGGAAGCCCTACTTTTGCTTCTTGGACGGATATTCAGGGTACAATCAGATACCCATAGCTGCGGAAGATCAAGAAAAGACCACATTTACCTGCCCATTCGGTACGTTTGCGTTTCGGCGCATGTCATTTGGGCTGTGTAACGCGCCAGGTACGTTCCAACGCCTAGTCATGAGCATTTTTTCTGATATGATTGGTATATGCATCGAAGTGTTCATGGATGATTTTACTGTATACGGAGGTACCTTTGACGAATGCTTAACACATCTTGATAAGGTCTTGGCGCACTGCATTTCAAAGAACCTAGTACTCAATTATGAAAAATGTCATTTCATGGTATCGCATGGTGTAGTACTAGGACATATTATCTCGCAGGAGGGGATCAAGGTAGATAAAGCTAAAATTGATCTTATTTCCAATCTACCTAATGCCACTAGCGTGCGCGATGTGAAGTCATTCCTCAGGCACGCTGGGTTTTACAGGCGCTTCATAAAAGATTTCTCTAAAATTTGCATACCCCTGTCTAACCTCTTGCAAAAGGATGTGTGTTTCGAATTTAATGATGAGTGCAGGGCCGCATTTGATAAGCTAAAGGAGGCGCTGACAAGTGCGCCAGTGATGCGCGCACCAGACTGGAACCTGCCATTTGAACTGATGTGTGATGCAAGCGATTATGCAGTAGGTGCAGTCCTGGGGCAGCGAGTGGACAAGAAGCCGCACGCCATTTATTATGCTTCGCGCACACTGGACGCTGCGCAGAGGAACTACACCACCACGGAGAAGGAGCTTCTGGCAATTGTGTTTGCGCTGGAGAAGTTCCGTGCATATGTTCTTGGCGCCAGAGTCATCGTCTACACAAACCACGCAGCAATCCGCTACCTAATGTCCAAAAAGGAAACTAAGCCGCGCCTGATGCGCTGGGTGCTCCTACTTCAGGAATTCGACTTGGAGATCAAAGATAAGAAGGGCACGGAGAACACAGTGGCGGACCACTTGAGCAGGATTGTGAAAGCAGAGAAGCCAGGGCAAATCTCGAAGACGTTCCCTGACGAGCATCTGATGGCGCTGACAGGTAAGGTACCATGGTATGCGCACATTGCAAATTACCTGGTCACTGGTACGTTTCCTCCTCATTTCTCTAAAACCCAATGCATGAGATTAAAACATGAGTCCAAGCATTACATTTGGGATGATCCGTATATGCTCAGAATAGGACCTGATCAGATTTTAAGGCGCTGCGTGCCTGACCATGAAATTAACTCTGTTTTGATGTTTTGTCATGCGCACGCATGTGGAGGACACTTTGGTCCGAAGCGCACAAGCAGAAAGATTCTGGACTGTGGATTTTATTGGCCGCGCTTGTTCAGTGACTCATATAACTATTGCAGGAACTGTGACAGGTGCCAGCGCACAGGAGGCATATCAGCGCGCAACGAGATGCCGCAGACGCCAATCCTAGTGGATGAAGTATTCGACATTTGGGGGATTGACTTCATGGGGCCATTTCCTCCATCTTCCGGATACGAGTATATTTTGGTCGCGGTAGATTATGTCTCCAAATGGGTTGAGGCCAAGGCTACCCGGAAGGACGATGGTAAGACGGTCGCTGACTTTTTGAGAACTAACATATTTTGGAGGTACGGAGTGCCTAAGGCAATCATTAGTGACCAGGGGACGCACTTTTGCAACAGGATCGTGGCGCAGGTTTTCAAGCATTAAGGAGTGCGCCACAAGACGTCCACTGCTTACCACCCTCAGACGAATGGACAAGCCGAGGTTTCCAACAGAGAGATCAAGCGCATCCTGGAGAAAACTGTGAGACCGTCGCGCAAAGACTGGAGCCAACGCCTTGACGATGCGCTGTGGGCATACCGCACTGCGCATAAGACGCCAATTGGGACTTCACCGTTCCGGCTGGTTTACGGAAAAGCATGCCACCTGTCAGTGGAGTTAGAGCACAAAGCATATTGGGCATTACGCATTTGCAACCTGAACCTAGACGAGGCCGGAAAGGAGCGTGCATTTAAGCTAAGCGAATTAGAAGAGCTGCGCCTGGATGCCTATGAGGGACTGCGCGATTACAAGGCGCGCACAAAAGCATTTCATGACAAACATATCCTCAGACGCACTTTTGAGCTAGGAGACCAGGTATTATTATTCTCATCACGCCTAAAGCTCATGCCTGGAAAGCTGCGCAGCAAATGGAGTTAGAAAACGAGCACCGGCATCGTTTTTAGGTCAATGGGCAGAGAGTCAAACGGTATCTAGGAGAACCTTGGGATGGCACAGCGCGCGAAATTGAATTGGCAGAGCCTGAGATAGCAGATGCGCAGGTTGCTGCGCCAGAGTCATCACCAGATGCACCAGAGGAAGAACTGGAACTATTGCGCATATTTCTTCTCCCTCTTATCCTACCCTCGTTACTTATAGTTTATCACATACCACTACCCTCGTTTCTTCTTGAGGGAGCTTAGTTCTTCTATGACTTCAGCAAGTTCTTGTTGCAGCCAATTGATGATTCCGCAGTGCTCACCTTTTTCTTTGTTATGGTGTTGTAGATGAACATTCTCCTCTTTTAAGTTGCTGATGGTGATGTTGAGCTTGGTGTTGATGCTGACTACTTCAGTCCACTTCGTATGCATGAGAGAGAATTTTTTGATGATGCATTCGTCAGTTGGTTCTTCATCTTCGCTGTTTTCAATGTCCGACTCTTCACTTGAACAACTTCTGGTATAGATTTTTGAAGTTGTAGAGGTCCGGGCCACAATATTATTGTTGTTCTCCTCAAGCACATCCTCTTCAAAATCTTCATAGCTCCATGTAGCTGTGAAGACTTGTTGTTCCTTTTGCGAGTATTTGCACACTCTGCCTGAATGTGGCCGTATCCTTCGCACTCTTTGTATTGAACGCCCTTGGGATGACTCGGTCTACTTTGTTCATATTAGTCGAGCTATCTGCCTCTAGTTTGAGAATTCCCTCAACTTCTTGTACTGCTCGTTGTGCTGAGCGGACTGTCCCACCACTTTCTTATTCAACTTGCTCATGAACTTTTCAAACTTCTTACTCAAGAGATCCATTGCTTCTGAGATTTCTTCTCCACTATCATAATCTACTGCCTCAACTTTTAATCCAGTAGTCTTGCCTTTGAATGCAGATCGATTGCTATCTATCCTCATTACATAGGTGGTGAGCGATCCTAGGAGGTCATCGAGTCGCATGCTTTTCACATCTTGAGCTTCCTCGATCGTGGTTACTTTCATTTCAAATCTGGCAGGTAGTGATCGTAATGCTTTTCTAACTAGCTTCTCTTCAGGTGTGGGCTCTCCTAGATCGAATGCTTGATTAGATAGATGATAGAGCCTATTTATACACATCATTTAGATCCTAACCCTATGCTTGTTTGGATTATTTTGTGTACAAGATTACTGGTTTCCAGTGTTTTTGTATCTCAGGGCGAAACGAGGGCCTAAGTCGGATACGCGCTAACAGGCAGCGTTTAGGACGCGCGTCACGCAACCTGCGGAGCTAGAGGCGCAAACAGAGAAGTTGGCAGAGTCGTCTACGGTGCGCTAACCGATTGCGCTAGTCAGTGTGCCGTGCGCCAGGCGCAGATAGTGGTGTTTCCAAATCCTGACACCACCAGATTTGGAAGTTGCCAAGGTTGGGCCTCATGAGCAGTATATAAAGAGAAGAAGGCTAGGGTTTGAGAGAGCATCCGTCATCATCAGATACACAAGATATCGAGGAGAGAGAGCCAGGATCAAAAACACACGAGCTTGCTGCGAGGACCTGCGCTAGCCGACTGCGCCAGGCGAGACATTGCAACCTGCACGCACCTGCTAGTTGCTGTTTCTTTGACACTTTAGATATTATTTACTATTTCTATGAAGTTTACTACTAGCATGTCTAGCTAAACGCTTAGTATCGCTTGGGCATGAATCTATGAGTATTTCCTTTGAGACTTGCGCTTAATGCATAGCTTGTTTGCTTATATTAATTCTGTGCACTGTTGACAGCTAGTTGCATGAGTAAGGGAAGGCTTGAACCGCAATCTTACTCTTGTTGCTTGTTTGTTATATGTTAAACTAGTTGAATAGCCTGACGGTGACGACTAGGAGTAACGCACTAGGATAATCCGTTGCTATTGTGACAGGATTCGTAGCTGCTTAGACTAGTCTTAGGAATTAATAGCTCATGAACTTTGATCGGAACATGCGCACATGTTAGGAAGCCTTGATCGGACACTAACATTAGCAAACCAAACTGTAGACATTTAGAGTCAATGATAAGGAATACACTCATAGAGGATTGTCTGCGCCGATACTTCTCATAGTCATAGTACTTAATCTCTACTGCCTGCGCACGTCTAGTGCAGTTCCTGCGTTTACCACTGTTTACTCGCGCATTGCGCAACCCAATCACTCACACCCCCAGTTTCGTAAGTGCAGGTCATTAGTTAATGCTAATCTACTTGCTCCCTGTGGATTCGACCCCGACTTAACCGCTGTACTAAGTGGAAGAGGAAGGAATTAATTTGAACGCGCACAATGAGCGCGCATTCTCTTCAGGCGTGGGCTCTCCTAGATTGAATGCTTGATTAGATAGATCTCCCAATTTTGCTAAAAATTCTCTTATGGTCTCGGTTTCGTCCATCTTCAACTTCTCAAACTGTGTGTTGATCATTTGCATACGGGATAACTTTACTTTGTCGGTTCCTTCATGATGACTCGTCAGTATGTCCCAAGCGTCTTTGGCTACTTCGCATTTTGAGATGAGTTTGAAAATCTTCTCATCTACTCCGGAGAAAATGGAATTCAAAGCGTTTGCATTGCTGGTTCGGGCCCATTCTTCATCCTTTGTCCATTTTTCTTCAAGTTTGTCAATCTCTTTTACTTCTTTGTCCTTTGCCTTTGAAGCACTCCATGATTTTAGATTAGAATGGCTCTCCATGCTCGGTCGTCGATGGTTTGAATGTATGCTTTCATTATTGCTTTCCAATTGCCGTAGTTGTCTTCGTCCAGTAGCGGAGGTCGTGCTATGCACTTTTCATACTCATCTTCCTTTCAGCTTTGCACCAAGATCTTTTACTCTAATTGTTGAGCACGATGCTCTGATACCAATTGAAAATGCTGAATGCTGGATGGCAGGAACTTGTCCAACTTGTCGGTAGTACAACTTCTTGGACAAGCTGCAGAGTATGATGAGATGATAGATAATAGTTGATCTTACGTACTAAGTGCAGAAAACAGATTACCCAGTTCGGCTGTAAACTAGCCTACGTCTAGGGGCTTATGCCAAGCACGTGGGAACCAATCTACTAAATCAAGATAGAGTACAAGGACATTACAGAACAGGAGACTCTCTCTCTATTCTAACCTCTACTCATCTAATAGTGATTGACACTCAGGCTCTCCCTGAATGTGAGACCTCCCGTCTCTCTACCCACGTCCAAGTCCTTCTGCCGAAGTGACTTTCTTCAGCCTTGTGGTGTCCGTTGATATCTCAAGATCGAATACTATCCAGGTTGTCTTTGATACTTGAGTAATTTCTCAATATCAGCTCACTGTTTTCTTCTCAAAAGCATACCCTCATAGGTCGTGTGTTGCTTGTATGTGTACTGAGTTGCATCCCACAAATCCAGCTAGTTTGTTGAGATTTATCCTTTGAGATTGTGTTGTTTTGATTATTTGTTGCGATCCCGATGTTACTTGGTAATGTTATCTTTAAAACTTTTCTCAATGTTATCTTTAAGCGACATCATTATCTTTAAGCCCATATCTTCGGTCTTATTCACGGATTTCCCGCTCCCATATAGAGATAATATTCATACGAGGTTGACAGCTTCGGTCGCCTGGATAACTTCTTGTACAGTTTTGTGCAAGCATGCCATATGCATCCACAAAAATTTTTCTACAATTTTCTTCTAAATTACTTGTTTTAATTCAGCATATGTTATCTTTTCTATTACTGGTTTAAAGCTTTATCTTTTCTATTACTAGGTATTAAATCGGTAGGCTAAGTGGAAACTTTGTCTTAAAGCTTTTTCTACTTGTTTAATTCTTAAAGTTAACAGTTACTGGAAACTTTGTCGTAAAGGTAAGTAGTAACTATTATGTTGAATATTATCTTTGTCGGAATATGCATGCCTAGAGTACTAGAATACATCACCTTTGTCGGGATGTATTAATCAATGTATTGTCTTTATCAGAGTATACTACATGATTTGTGACATATGATATTTAGTGTCTGTGATAAACGTTAGTCACAAGTGACTGTTTTAAATTGATATTTCTCATAACTGGAAGGCTTCTTCTTGTTTCTTGTGTCCAAAAATCACCCACAACCCCCCTTCATTATTGTTACAAAATAACTGTACGAAACCAGTTCATAGTGGGACTGACCCTGCTGGCGACTGCATTAGTGTCTTATAGGAAAATAAAATAATTAGTTTGAATCGTACGACGACCCACATCATTGATTGATTTTGTTATTGGTTTTCTTTAGGTCATCAGTTAAAAATATATTAGGTTTTGTTTGGAATGGATATATTCTATTGTCGATTGTTCATGGACAAATGTGGATAGAAGTATGGTTATCATGTTTCAAGTATACAATTTAAGACCAGAGTTTCTTAGAGGGTGTGCAATTCTTCAAAATTAATTGATTGTGTAGATTATTCGTGCAATCTTCCTCTTAAGAGGTGAGATCCTGCTTTTTGTTTATGGCTTGTAAACTGAGATGGCTCTTACAATCACTCAACAAAAAACTTTTCGTACAGCGTCGCATTATTTGTGCAAAGTTTAAGATAAGTTATTGGATCCAAAGTTTTGATGTTTACAAACACTTAGCTAATGATTGAATTTAATGCGCAGGAAAGTAGCATTAAATGCACTGAATACAAAAGATCCTTTGAGTAAAAGATACTCAGATGGATCCACAATATCCAAAGAAGATCCAAAGAATATTGATAACATTTTTATGGGAAGATGTTATCAATCCAGAATATATTATGGGATATATTCTGGATGACAATAAATATGATTCTTTATAAACATGGAAACAAATCTATCTTTGATTGATTAGCTTTCCAATTTTAAGAGATATCAAATTACTGGTGAAATTAATTGATTAGGATTAATGAAATTCAAATCAGAATTGATCTTGACATTGATGACAAAATGGCGGCGGAGACTATAAGATGGCATTTAAAAAAGAAGCCAAAGCAAAAGTTTGAGTACCGATTTTGAGAAGAGCAAAAAAGTGTGTGCCAAACAAAGAGCTTCTACGTGAGAACAAGTGTATGCCAATCGTTAAGCTCGGAGGTGAAAGGAGAGTGTTCAAGGGTTGGATTGAGTCGGAAGATTCAAAGGATAAGTAAGAACTGTGTACGAAAGGTACTAGTTAGTTACTTAGGCTTTTTGTAACCGACAAGCAAATCCTAAATATAGAACATGTCATTTCACAAACCCTTCCAGCGAACACTGGAAGGTAGTGGTTTTACTTAGTCACCAATTGGTACTAAGGTTTCCACTTTACACAACTAGTAAGCCATTTAACTCTCAATACATTTCATTCCCCTGCTGGTACCTCACAGGGAACACACGTCTCCTTTACCTATGAGGGAAAGCTAACCTAGCGATACAACAATTGGTATTAGAGCTAAGGCTCCAGATTTTTGTTAGCTTTGCAGGATAAATGGCAGCAAATAGGGACCACCAGTGCTGAAACCCGAGGAATACGATTGGTGGACGCAACAAATTGAAGCCCACATATGCTCTTTAGATGGACAACTCTGGAGGGTAATCGAATAGGGACATATATCCATCAGGGACAACACTGATCCCACAAAAGAAAAAACAAGGAAGACTATAAGGATGGAGACTACAAAGCCCTAGAAAAGAATTACCGAGCTTAGAAGGTGTTGTGTGCTGCCCTCTCTCGCGGAGACTTGAAAAAGGTCGTAAGGTACCAAGACGCCCAAGACATTTGGAATGGACTCTTGAGACTTTACAGAGGGAATGAAGACATTAAGAAAAACAGAATCCTCGCTACTACAAAAAACTACGAAAGTGCTCTATAGGGAAAGAACGAATCACTTGAGCACTTCCATACCCTCTTTCAAACCTCTATTGGTCAGATGGAATTTCTAGGAGAAATTTTTCTCCAATGGAAAGTAACTCATTAATTCTTGCAAGCTCTAAATGACAAGTGGGACGCGGTAACTCCGCCATTACAAGCACAAAGCAATATCAAAAAGATAACGCTCAAAGAATTGGTTGTGAGTCTCCAAAGCAATGTAGGAATCATAGAAAGAAAATTAGCTAGACGGGAACCAGACAAGACTAACTCAGTCGCCCGCAAAATCGAAAAGGCCTTTGACCTCACACAGACTGATGGACATGATGAAGAGGAAGACGAAACCGCAACACTCATGACCAGAGCGTTCAAGATGGCCAGAATAAATGGCGAACGAAACTTTGCCAAAAAGAAAGCAGAACAGAGGCGTTCCCCCGAGGAAAACAAAGACATCCTATGCTATCATTGTCAACGAAAAGGACACATGGCCAAAAACTACATTAGAAAAAAGAACGGAGAACCTCCAGCTCAGAAAAGAAAACAAGCCATGATGACCACTTGGGGAGAATCAGATGAAGACAGCGACGGGGATCGATCAACCAAGGACAACAGCATGATGGCCCACTAAGATACCTCAGAGGTAAACACTACTATCTTACCCACTAAATCTGACTCAAAATTTATTGATGTGATAAGAGGATTACTAAAAGAAAATAACAGACTAAATGAACTCCTGGAGAAAGAGATGAGACAAGTACAAGGATGATAGAAAACAACCAATTATGGGCAAACAAAGTAATGAAACTTGAGAGGGAAATGAAAGTAAAAATAGGACACTGTCACTCCTGTGCAGAACACTTGCTCAAGATCAAACATCTAGAAACAAGCATGACCCAAATACAGGCCGATAACGCAGAACTGCAACACTCCTTGAAAATCACTAGAGAAGAGGAAGACAAGAGGAAAGAAAGTTGGATAAGGGAGCAAGAAATTGCTAAAGCAGAAAGGGAACACAAGAATTACTCAGAATGCTTCACCAGATCCGGAATAGGATTCTTAAGGGAAATGACACCTCAGGCCAATCAAACAGAAGCAAAAAACACTACACAGTCAAAGAATGCTTGCCACTGCTCATGCTTGAATTCCCTTTAGGTAACAGACCACCCAAGGAGATTGAGTATCCCACAGTGAACAGTACCCTTCAACGCCAAGAAGGCGTATGCAATCTGGAAAAAGCAATCCCTGAATAAAAAACCTTTCAGCATAAATTTTCATACAAGAAAGAATGACAGACCAATACCTGCCGAAGAAGCAAGTATGTTGGTCTCAAATGTCATCTCATTTGCTGGCACTATGGGAAGGAAAGACATTATAGGAGAAACTGCCATAAACTGAAGCCGCTCGAGTCTAAAAATCAAAAGCTGCACAAAACACCCTCCACTTGGAAACATAGAGTCACACCAAAAATTAAGATTGATCAGTCTGATACTATCTATAAACCCAGTAAGCCCAGATTTGTCTGAGTTCGTAAAAACTAATGTTTTCCTTGTAGGTATGAGTGAGGTCTCGTCCCTGGTACATTGACAGCGCCTGCTCAAAACATATGACAGAAAGCCAAGGATGGTTCAACTCTCTCCGACAACATTCTGGAGGGTACATACTCTTCGGAAACAAAAATAAGGGAAAAGTTCTAAGACTGGGAAAGATAAGTATTTCTGAAAAAATTCATATTGATAAGGTGAGCTTAGTCGATGATCTCCAATACAATCTTCTGAGTGTATCACAGCTATGCCAAGAAGGCAAGAATCAAGTCATATTTAACACTAATGACTACCTGGTTAAGTGCTCCGGTACAAGCAAAATCATCCTAAGAGGCATTCAAGAAAATGAAATCTACATAGTAGATCCAGAATTCACTCCTGATGAAGAACTCTGCCTGATAAGTATTGCTCATGATACACTGCTATGGCACATAAGGTTCAGACATGCCTGCCTAAGACTATTATCAAAGCTACATCAAAGAGAACTTGTGGAAGGACCGCCCAAAGTCGAAAACTCAATGGACCAAGTATGCAGCGCCTGCGCCCGAGGAAAACAAGCCAGGACATCATTCAAATCCAAGAAGGTGGTAAGCACCTCTGCTCCCTTGAATATGATTCACATGGACCGGTGTGGACCAGTGAACATTCAGAGCAGAGGAGGTAACAAATATATTTTGGTAATGGTTGATGATTACTCTAGATTTACTTGGACAATATTTCTAACCTCCAAAGACGAGACTTTTGCAGAATTCGAGGCGTGGCTAAAACTCATTGAAAACAAATTTGAATGACATGTGGCCTCGATCAGAACTGACAACGTAACAGAATTTCAAAATTCACAGTTCTTTTCCTTGTGTAGGAGCAGAGGAATCAATCACAACTTCTCGGCCCCCAGGACACCTCAGCAAAATGGAGTAGTCAAAAGGAAGAACAGAACCTTGGAAGACATGACCAGAACCATGCTAATAGCTAGCGGACTACCCAAAAATTTATGGGCAGAGGCAGTCCACGCAGCATGTCACGTTCTAAATAGAGCCTCACTCCGTTCTCTCTTGGGGAAGACACCCTATGAATTGCTCGTGGGGAGAAAACCTAACGTATCACATCTGAAGGTGTTTGGGTGCAAATGTTACATCCACAACAATGGGAAAGATAATCTTGGAAAATTTGACGCAAGGAGTGACGAAGGCACCTTTGTCGGATACTCTAGTCACAGCAAGGCATACAAAGTATACAACATGAGGCTAAGGAAAGTGGAGGAAAGCATTCACATGACCTTTGATGAAAATACAATGGTTGGCAGTCAGGTACAGGAATCGGACTCTATACCTTTACTAAGGGTAGAGGAATTTCAGATCACATGTCAGACTGAGATGAGGAGGACCCCTCTCCAGCAATCCGAACAGAAGCAGATCTTGAAAACTCTCAGGATCAAAACAATACAGCTCAGGAACCCACAAGGAAACTGACTGAGTTGAAGAAGCACTACTTCAAGGGGAAGAGACCGAACCTGACTTACTTGAGGGGGAAGCAGAGGCTTCAGTACCTATCGAGGAGCAGACTCAGGATGATACATCACTAGGAACTCAGCAGCCCAAACAGAGAACCAATCACAGAAGCAGAACAGTTCGGCCACCTCCACATCTACAAGATTATCAATGCTACACGACAAGGAAAGAATTCCAACTCACTTGTCCTTACATTGTGCAGTTGCATCTTTTGTCTCCCTTGCAGAACCCAAAACAGTGGCTGAAGCTCTTAAAAACCCAGTCTGGGTAAATGCCATACAAGAGGAGCTACACCAATTTGAAATAAATAAAGTATGGTGACTAGTACGTAAACCTGAGAATCGAAACATGATAGGTACAAAATGGGTCTTTTAGAACAAGATGGACGAGAAGGGGATCATAGTCCGTAACAAAGCTCGGTTAGTGGTCAAAGGATACAATCAACAAGAAGGAATCGACTACGATGAGACTGTCGCTCCCGTAGCCAGGTTAGAAGCCATTCAATTAATAATTGCCTACTCAACTTATCACGGCTTCTTCTTGCAGCAAATGGACGTGAAAATTGCCTTTCTAAATGGAAATTTAAAAGAGGAGGTATATGTGAGTGAGACGCCTGGATTTGAAGATTCCTCTCACCATGACCACGTCTATATTCTTGACAAAGTCATCTATAGACTCCAACAGGCTCCTCGAGCGTGGTGCGAAAGATTATCCCAATTCTTGCTTTCACACGGATATGTACGGGGTGAGGTAGATAAGACTCTGTTCCTCCTGAGGGAAGGGAAGCATACATTGGTGGTACAGGTATATATAGATGACATCATATTTGGATCCACGGACGACAGACTTATCAAAAAGTTCACTGACCTCATGGCTAGCGAGCTCGAATTGAGCATGGTCGGTGAGCTCAAATTTTTCCTCGGCCTACAAGTGGTTAAGGAAAAGATGGAACTCGGATTTATCAACAGAAGTATCTCCGAGAAATACTCAGAAAATTCGGAATGGACAACTCTAAGACGTACCACACCGCTATGTCCCCTAATGACTCCCTGGGAAAGGATGACAGCTCCCCTATCGTTAACTCCACTCTATACAGAGGAATGATCGAATCACTGCTTTATCTAACGGCTAGTAGACCTGTCATTATGTTCAATGTTTGTTTATGTGCTCATTTTCAGGCTGATCCAAGAGATACTCATGTGAAAGCTGTAAAATGAATAATGCGTTACTTGAAGGGTATGGATTCCCTCTTCCTGTGGTATCCCAGAGGAGGAGACATGCAACTTGCAGGGTTTACAGATGCTGATTATGTAGGTAGCAGAACACACAGGAAATCCACTTCCGGCATGGCTCAATTCCTAAGTCCTTGCCTCATCTCATGGGGATCAAAGAAGCAGAACTCAATTACCCTATCCACAGCCGAAGCCGAATATGTCGCTGCTACCGCATGCTGCTCATAGCTTTTATGGCTACGCGAACAGCCAAGTGATTACTGTATTAACATTGATCACTCTCTTATATTATGTGATAACACCGGCGCCATAAACATCTCAAGAAATCTAGTGCAATTTTCACGGACTAAACATATTGAAATACGATATCACTTTTTGCTTGATTGTGTTGAAAAAGGTCTAGTGACGATGAATTTCTATCTCACGGAGAAGCAAGTAGCAGACATTTTCACCAACGCCCTTCAGAGAGGCCCTTTTGAGAAACTGCATCTAGAGTTGGGTATGTCTTCCCTCAACTAACTCATGCATTCCCCACTACACTCCCTCAATGATTGGCTATGAGAAGCATACGTGAGCACCAGGTATTAACTTCAGTAGTTCATAAGCATAACTAGGAAGCTCATGCACAATAACATTAGAAGCATATAGAACTGAATTGGTCATTCTAACATTCATTCAAGAAGTGATGATGAATTTTTTTAAAAAAACCCAAAAGATTCTTCCAGATGTTGATCTCATATCACAAGCAGGATATCTATAGTCGACCCAAGCCAAGATCATGACTTGAAGCTCCTATGAACCCATTGCAATTTTGAAACTGGAGTGATCAATCATGAGGTATACTTACACAAAATTTTTTCTTTTATTTTTTTGCTCTCGTATGATGCCCTCTCATACCTCTCGGGTAACACAACCACATCATACCCTCTCTTGGCTGAACCATACAGATTGAACCGTGCACATGGGCCGGTTGGATAATGTTTTGGCGGGAATTTACTCATTATTATTGGGCGGGAATTATGTTGGAAAGCTGGCCCAAATAAGATATTTAGTTACCACTCTTTTTGGCAATAAGGATATGTGCACATATTTGGAAAAAAAAAGCATATTTTCCGAAGACATACTCCTTTACTATAAAAGAAAGTTATTCCTCTCATCACAAATCACCCACTTATCAGTAAAAAGGCCCTCACAAATCGACCAGCGGACTCTCGTCACCTCTCCTACCATAAATGACCTCACACTCAGCCACTCCATCCAAGATGACAACTCTGCCGGAGCAGCTAGTCGCCGCCTCCGAATCGCATGCCTCCCATCTAAGCACCAATCCGAAAAAATCAGACAACTGCCAGGTAGTAGGAGAAACACAGTTAGACTCCCCAGTCCTTCCCCGACGACGTTAGAAACACATTTCTCGTCGGACCCGCACCACTACGGAGCACAGCCCTCAACCAAAAAGGACGAAAAAGGATGCTCCTTCCTCTAGCAATAGAAAAAGCACTGGCATCCCCAAATAGAAGGAGGCAGTGTCGGACCCAGACGAAGGTCTTCCAAGCCAGTTTTGGGATATCTGGACATGTCAGCGAGATCCATCATCTTTGAGTTAACTATTGACCGGGACTTTCTTCTCGATCATATGCTCGGTGAGGTGCTCGAAATCTTCAACGCACAGGGCTAGGGATCTCTATTTAAGGAATAGGTCTCAGTAGATACAACGCTGATGAAGGATTTCTACGGCAGTTACTGCCTAGAAGACAGACCCAACCTCCTCATCGGAACCTTCATCATGGGAGGAGAACTCCACACATTCACCAGTCGAGAACTGGCTCATTGGCTCGTTGTACCTCATTTAGGGCACGGACAATATTCGAAAGGCAGATTCCCCAGGCTATTACCCCTCAAGAACTCATCCTAGGACTCAGCGAAGACCCTCTCGCTACAGTTGGGACCAGATCCACAAACACCATGGGTATCCCAAATCGAGTCCTTCACCAAATCTTGTGCAGAAACATCACCCCTCACCTCCAAAAGCACAACGTCATCTTCATTCAAGTCTTTATCTTACTGGAAAAGCTGATCCGGAGGGAACAAATAAACCTGCCTCATATCCTAATGCATCACATGTCCCACATAAAGACAATGGTTAGTCATGGCCTACCATACCCTAGCGTCATCAAGGTCATTCTCACATAATGTCTGATCTAAAAACCTGAGAATGAGATTCACACATGGAGAAGGTTTGATGCCGAAATTGCAATAAGATGGGTTTTACATTCATTCTTGGGGAAGGCTGCGCAAAAGAAATTCCGCACAGATTAGACCCGTCAGAGACAATTCTGGTCCCGCACCTCCCTGTAGCCCCCCCCCCCCCCCCCAACGGACCTCAGCCCCGTCCTGGAAAAAATACAGCAATTGGACGGCATAATATCCTCCCTCGCCTAGCGCATTAACAAGATAGAAGAATCAGTCAATCATCCTACTGGGAAATCACTTAAAGCACTCCAAATTGATCACTGACTTGAACACTCAGCTCCGGTACGTAGGGACCAGACTACTCGACCAACTCCAGGACATTATCAAGAGGGCCCGTTAATCTGTTCTCTGCCATGTGGTTCAGCATCCCCTTGAACCCCCTACCTCATTTTCCCCTGCTCACTGAACCATTCCTTGCACTTCATCATCATTTGCTTTCAGTACTGCTAGTCTGAACTTTCTAATCTGTCTTGCTGTTTATTGCTACTCTGTTTGCCACCAGTTTATGTTAATTAGACCCAATTACATACCGTATGCTGTTTTTACTTATTACTTACTGCTTCTTTTTGATGATGCCAAAAGGGGGAAGTTATAACAGGGATGCACAGTCTGAGGGGGAAACACATATCTAAATCCAAACTCATGCTTTTCTAAGGGGGAACTAACCAGGGCTTTACCTGACAAGGAAAGATCAAACATGCTATACATGGCAAGGAAAAATCAAACATGCTGCACCAGATAGGGAACACTGATGAAAACATTGCATATCTCATAATGACGTTCTGCCATTTTATGTTTTCTTTTCTGCCTAACGAAGAAGTATTTGTCATCATCAAAAAGGAGGAATTTGTTGGATTCTGGGGTTTTGATGATTACAAACACTTAGCTAATTATTGAATTTAATGCGCAGGAAAGTAGCATTAAATGCACTTAATACAAAAGATCCTTTGAGTAAAAAATACTTAGGTGGATCCAGAATATATTAAGGGATATATTCTGGATGACAACAAATATGATTCTTTATGAACTTGGAAACAAATCTATCTTTGATTGATTAGCTTTCCAATTTTAAGAGATATCAAATTACTATCGAAATTAATTGATTAGGATTAAGGAAATCCAAATAAGAATTGTTTCTGACATTCATGACAATATGGCGGCGGAGACCATAAGATGACATTTAAAAAAGAAGCCAAAGCAAAAGTTTGAGTACCGATTTTGAGAAGAGCAAAAAAGTGTGCGCCAAACAAAGAGCTTCTACGTGAGAACAAGTGTATTCCAATCGTCAAGCTCGGAGGTGAAAGGATAGTGTTCAAGAGTTGGATTGAGCGCAAGATTCAAAGGATAAGTAAGAACTGTGTACGGAAGTTACTAGTTAGTTACTTGGGCTCTTTGTAACCGACAAGCAAATCCGAAATATAGAACATCTCATTTAACAAACCCTTCCAGCGAACACTGGATGGTAGTGGTTTTACTTAGTCACCAATTAGTACTAAGGTTTCCACTTTACACAACTAGTAAGCGATTTAACTGTCAATACATTTAATTCCGCTACTGGTTTACCTCACAGAGAACACACGTCTCCTTTGCCTGTGAGGGAAAGCTAACCGAACGATCCAACATAATTTCATCCTATTGCTCCTGAAACGCTAGAAGCTCTCGGGCGTTGTACAGTCACTTTCCAAGGTTAACTTGTACTTACCATTGCTGCATAGGACCAAGCTTCAAAGGAAGTCTAGAACTATGTTTTGGTAATAAAAATAATCTTATTTGCTCGAGTCTCCTCTCCAATCATTTTGGTTTTGGATGGGTTATTATGGTTTGGGACGAGTCAAATGAAGTCGGTTTTGAATACTCGGATTTGGTTGTTCTTTCATAAAAAGTCTTTTAGGGAGGAGTTTTTCTTGACTTGTTTGGGAACAGGGCTATTCTAAATGATAACATTATGGGTCTATTTGGTTCAGTTTTGGATGGTTCATTTAAGTTTTGTTATGGTTGGGCAACTTTAATTTAAGATGCTCTTGATTTAGGTCGGTTCAAGTGGATTTTGTTTGGGATGGATATGTTTTGCTGTCAATTATTCATGGACAACGGCTAATAGAACGATGTTTATCATATTTCAATTATATAGTTTGAGATTTTAGTTTCTCAGTAGATGTGCAATTCTTCAAACTTTTTGTCCAGTGTCAAATTATCTGAAAGAATCTTTGACCAAATCAACACAGATATTAGTCAATGATGTCATTTCCTTTAGGTGATATTCATGGGAATCTATTTAGCCTATAATTTGTCTTCTTTAATTTTTTTTATTCTCGAATCAGAATTGATCAACATCATGTATAAATATGTATGTCTCTGCTTTTATATTAATAGAAATAAAACACCAACATTTTCTCTGCTTGTCTTTCTTCATGGCAACAGAGCAGGATTTTGATCCAGTAGCTTCCGCGTAATTTTTCTTTAACCTCATTCATTGATTTTGTCCATAAGATACAAAATGTCAAAGAAGATGGCGATGCATCTGAGACAAGGCCATCCGGATCAATGATGGTAGACACAATGTCACCATATTTCATTTTCAGATCCGAAAATCCGAACCCTGTGTTCACGAGCAATCTCCTCTGCGACAACAATTATACGGATTGGGCTGATGAAATGAGCAATGCCCTTTACGCGAAAAATAAGTTTGGCTTTGTTGACGGATCAATACCTATGCCAGGTGAAGGATCTGCAGAGCTGCCACTATGGAGAAGATGTAACGCCATGATTCGAGGATGGCTTTACTGTTCGATGGAAAAAGAAGTACGTTCAAGCGTAAAGCACGCCAAAACTGCCTGCGAAGTGTGGGAAGATCTCGAAGAGCGTTTTGGCATTCAAAGTGCGCCTAGAGCGTACAAACTAAAACATGCTATAACTCTCACACGCCAAGAAAAGTTGTTGGTCTCTGCATACAATACAAAACTGAAAAATTTATGGGATGAGTTACAAACCATATCGCCAATCCCCAAGTGTAAATGCAAGGGATGTACTTGTGATGTTACTAAGCAGTTGATCGAGATGCGAGATAAGGAGCGCCTTTACAAATTTCTTATGGGTTTGGACAAGAACTTTGGTGTTGCCAAGACACAAATCTTAAGCAGTAGACCTTTGATACCTCTTAGAGCTGCTTTTCATATGGTTTTGAGGACGAGCGACAAAAGTAGATTACATCCAGCGGAAAGACAAGTGTTGAATCAGCAGCTTTTCAAACTCAAATGGTTCGAAGTTTCATTAAAGATGATCGCCCTCTGAAGCAATGCACTAACTGCCACTTGAAAAATCACACAGTTGATGAATGTTATCAATTGAAAGGGTATCCTAATTCACGAGAAAGGAGAGAAACCAAGAAGGACGTGTCAAATAAGAAAAGGGGAACAAAAGCTGCCCATATTGTTACTGATGACATACCCATTCCAGTCATGACGCGAGAAGAATATGCAAGCCTTTTGAAATTTTTTTTCTGACCGTAAAGAATGATTAGAATCTACAACTAAGGAAGAAAGACCTAATATCAACTTTGTTGGTAAGAAAAATAATTCCAAACCTTGGATCATTGATTCCGGGCTACCGACCATATCACATTTGCGAGTAGGCTGCTAGAAAATGAAACTGGAGCAAATGCTGAGATACCCGTAAAAATAGCCAATGGTGATGTGGTACCGGTTCAAAGTATTGGTGATACCAACTTGCCAAATGGGTTAAAGCTTACTCGAGTTTTGAACATCCCTGAATTTAAGGGATTTTAACTGTGTATTACATGACTTACCTTCGAGGAACCTGATTGGAGTGGTTAGACAACACGATGGTCTTTATTATTTAGAACCGTGGTCGAAAGGAGGGACGGCTATGGTTGTTGATTCAAGGGTTTGGCATAAAAGATTAGGGCATTCTTCAAGCATAAAGCTACAAAATGATCATTCTAAATATTATTTTATAAAGAATAAAGAGCACTGTGATTCTTGTTTGAGGGCCAAGATGACAAGGCTGCCTTTTCCAAAGAGCTCCATACAATCTTTCTCTTGTTTTGAACTCATACGTTGTGATATTTGGAGCAGTTATCGTAGACCTTCATTTTTCAGAGCTCATTACTTTTTATCCATTATCGATGATTTTAGTAGAGAAATTTGGATATTTTCTCATGAGACATAAATCTGAAGAAGGAATTTTTGATAGCATTTTGCAATATGGTTCGTAATCAATTTTCAACAACTGTTAAGAAGATACGGAGCGATAACGGAACTGAATTTCAGTCCAAGAGCATGCTAAACTATTATCACGAAAATGGAATTTCGCTTGAAATATCTTGCACAGACACACCTCAACAAAAAGGGGTAGTGGAGAGAAAGCATCAACACATTTTAGAGGTAGCAAGGGCATTGCGCTTCGAAAGCGGACTTCCTGTCAATTTTTGGGGATAGTGTGTTTTGACCGCTACTTACATCATCAATCGGTTACCATCTCGTGTACTCAAAGGGAAGACAACATATGAAATATTATTCAACAAACAGCCATGTTATGATCATCTTAGAGTTTTCGATTGTTAGTGTACGCCAAGGACAATCAAAAGGGTCGATACAAGTTTGATTCGAGGGGAAGGCGTTGTGTATTTATTGGCTATCCTCATCTACAAAAGGGTTATCGAGTTTTTGATTTAGAAACGAAACAAATTTACAACTCTCGAGATGTCAGATTTTTTGAACACATATTTCCTTTAAAAAATGCAACAGTGGCTGATAATGCAAATGAGAATTGGAGAGAAGACCCTGATGTTGAACTCATTCGTTTAAGGATTAAAGACTTGGCAGATGATGACTTTTGGGTTGAAGTAAGTAGACGTGCCTGAATCAAGCTCTAGTAGCACTGAGATAATAGCTAATCCAAACACTGAGACTGTAACCAATCAGAATGTGCTTGATGTTTCCACTGCCAATTCGGGAACCTCAAAGGTATCACATTTTGTCTCCTACGATAAATTTTCTTCTACTCACAAGGCCTTTCTTGCGGCCATCACTTCACCCGATGAGCCTAAACTTTTTTATCAAGCATAAAACATGAGCACTGGCGGAAAGCGATGAAAAGGGAGATCCAAGCATTAGAAGATAATGGTACGTGGACTTTGCAGCCACTACCGCACGAAAAGAAAGCCATTGATTCAAAATGGGTGTATAAAATTAAATACAAGCCAAACGGTGAAATTGAGAGTTACAAAGTGCGGTTGGTAGCAAAAGTTTCACACAAATCGAAGGCATAGATTTTCATGAGACATTTGCGCCAGTCACAAAACTTGTCACTATGTGAAGTCTTATAGCTGTGGCAGCCAAGAAAAATTGGACAACGCATCAATTAGACGTCAACAATGCCTTCCTCCATGGTGATTTATTAGAAGATGTTTATATGAAAATCCCCAGGGGTTTGCAAAGGATGGAGAGACTCGAGTTTGCAAGTTACATAAGTCATTATACGGTTTATGACAAGCTTCGAGTAACTGGTATCATAAATTCACTCAAGCCTTGATTAAATTTGGGTTTTGTCAATCTCCATCAGACCACTCCCTATTTATTTTGAGGGGGAGAAACATTTATGTAGCAGGTCTTATATATGTCGATGACATCATTCTTGTTGGCAATGATGACAAAAAGATTGCCGATGTGAAAGAATATTTGAACAAAAATTTTAGCATCAAAGACTTAGGCCCATTGAAGTATTTTCTTGGTATAGAGGTTGCTCGCTTCAAAGATGGTATACTTAGCGAAAGAAAATATATACTCGCCATTCTGAAAGTGGTCTTCAATCAGGTCGTCCAAGTGAATTCCCAATGCAACAAAACCTAAAATTAACTAATGATGAAGACAGTCACTCCATTATCGAAGGTTAATTGGGCGGCTTCTCTATTTAACAGTCACTCACCCAGATATTCAATTTGCAGTCAATTATTTGAGCCAATTCATTTCAGTTCCCCGCCAAACACACATGGAGGCCGCCATGCATATAGTTAGATACCTCAAGTTCATAGCTCGCCAAGGTCTATTTCTTCATGCAAATAATGATTTTCAACTTAAAGCCTATTGTAATGCAGATTGGGGCGAATGCAATATGACTAGACGTTCGTGTACTGGATATTTCATTACCCTAGAAGGGGCCCCAATTTCATGGCGCACAAAGAAACAGTCTGCTGTATCTTGCTCTTTAGCTGAGGCAGAATATAGAGCAATGGCTACCACTATGAGTGAAATTCTTTGGTTTCGTTGGTTATTGCAAAATATTGAAGCTACTCAAACTTCACCCACTCCTCTCTTATGCGATAATCAAGCGGCTCTTCACATTGCAAACAATCCCGTATCTCACGAAAGAACAAAACATGTTGAGATGGATTGTTATTTCGTTAGAGAACGTGTTGAATCTAGAGACATTCTTCCGTGTAAAGTTTCAACCAAAAATCAAGTTGCGGACCTTTTTATGAAGGCACTAGGCACAGCACGCTTCCATTTTCTTGTTGGCAAGTTGGGCGTTTGTAACCTTCACACGCGAACTTGAGGAGGAGTGAAAGAATCTCTGACCAAATCATCACCGATATTAGTCAGTGATGTCATTTCCTTTTCCGTTTTAAGTGATATTCATGGGCATCTGTTTAGCCTATAATCTGTCTTCTTTAATGTTGCTTTATTCTCGGATCAGAATTGATCAACCTCATGTAAAAATAACAATCCATCTCAACATGTTTTGTTCTTTCGTAAAATATGGGATTGTTTTATTCTTTCATGTATAAATATGTCTCTGCTTTTGTATTAACAAAAATAAAACAACAACATTTTCTTTGCTTGTCTTTCTTCATTATCTGCGCAAAGTTTAAGACAAGTTCATCTTATTTCCTTACTTTTTGCTCTCCATTCTTACTTAAATTTTTTAATAGTGGTTATTGCAAATATAGCAGAGAATTAATCACACAAAAAAAATTTTCAAGCCGCATCCTATGGTGGCTGAAACACCGTAAAGAAAGAGCTTGGAGTGTAGAGTAAACTCATTATATTTATGTATGATTTGTGGAGTTTAGATAAGACTTGGTGGTTATCTGTATTAGAGTGATTTGAAATTCAAATGTGTGAACGGGTATGTATGTAAGTGTGTGTTGTATAAATAAAAGATTAAGAAAATGGTGCTGTAAGGTTTTGCACCGAAAATCTTATTTTTCTTCAGTCTTTGTATGCTGGCTTGTTTCTACAATTGGTATCAGGAGCAAGGTTTGTGAGTGGTAATGACTGAAGCCGAGACATCATCAACAAACAAGTTCTCTCCAAAGTCAACACCGCGTCTAAGAGTTCAAGATGTTGGTGCCAGCAATAGTGGCGATGGAAGAGATCTTGTTGTTCAAAAGGTGGTGAAGGAAGTGGCCTCGTCAGTGAGTGAAACGCTGTGGTTGTAGCGGTAGTATGAATAATAATCCAATCACGGTGTTCAAACAATATTTATATCCGAGTGACCTCGAGTCGATCCCAAGAGAAAAGCCTAGATTAGTCTAAAGCTAGCTAGTAATGCCTAATGTAAATCTACTAAAAAGGGGAGGTTTTTTCTCTAGGTGAGGTATCTCTAGTGAATACTAAAGACAAGATGAAATATGGTCTAAGAGAAAATAATAGGGAAAGCGTAGTCAGAATCCTACTTCACCCCAAGGTCATGCGATTAGCAACACAAAACTTGTCTAAATCATGAGTAATTTCGAGTGATGGTTCTAGGCTAAGATATCACACATTCTAAATTCAACTCTCGCTCCTTCTCTAGAATGGGAATAATACCTAAATTGTACAGGTCTCAAACTCTCGCTCTATTGAACCGCGTAGAACAAAAGTCTACTAATCTCAACCTCTCGGTCTATTGATAGTTAACTAAAGTCGCTCAAAACTTAGCCTAGTGGAATTCGTATGTCACTCTCGCGCACACACGCAACCTAAAATAATCATGTTTGATCTTTTAAACAACCTAGGTTCAACTCTCATTCCATCTCTAGGCGTTCTACCAATTCGTACTCAGTCATGCGTTTCGTCAAACACTTGGTATGCACCAAAATTGATATGAAGAGAAAGCATGAGAATTTTCAACCAAACTTCATTCATATAGATAAAAAGACAAGTCTTGCATTACAATCAAACCTAAAGGATCCATAAGAATCCCAACTACTAAACTACTACTCACTCATGTGTCACTCATGGTGAGTTTGAAACAAAACTTAATGAAATAGTTCAACAAGGAAAAGTAAAGAAGTAGATAAGTAGGGTTTAGAGAATGAGTAAAGGGTTGATGTAGAGTCTTCAATTGATGATGTCTTCTCCGAATTCTTGACAATTCTTCATGTTCTCCAATTATGGTTTTGTCCCATGAGAGGAACCCTAGGCACTCCCAGGCTCAAATCTGATTTTTTCCATCCTTTTCTATTTATAATGATCCGCCGTGCCCGAATCAAAAGTGATTCGGGCAAGGCTTAATGAGTTGATTCGGACAGAGTGTCCGAATCAAACACTCAGTGCTGTTTCGGATCTGCCAGAATCACTTTTCCTAGCCGAATCACTTTTTGATTCGGTCAAACCTTGGTCCATGAGATGAAATCCTTCTCCTTGGCCGAATCACTTTTGATTCCCCCACTGCTTGGGCGAATCACTTCTGCAGCGTTAGATACTCGCTCGTTTGACCCTTTAAACCTTCGAATCACGTCTTGACATAAACTAGTAAGTTGTATATCTTTGAATTAGCTTTCCAACAAGCTATGGCACGCCTCAATCGAATAAGAATCGCGCACTCGGCAAGCCTTCGATGATGAACAGGTCATTCTGCCCAGATTTGATCTTCAGGAGAACTCTCTCCGAATCAAGTGATTCGGGCAGTCCTTGAGTTGATTCGGCCGAATGAATACCTCAGTGCTGTTTCATGGCTGGCCGAATCACTTTTAATTTGGTCAAACCTTCATTTGATTCGGTCAAACCCTTGTAGAGCCAAACTGATCCGGGCAAATCGCTTTTGTAGTGCTAGAATCTCGCCTTTTTGACCCTCTAAACATTAGAATTACGTCTTGATGTAAACTACAAAATTGTAGCCCCTTAAATGAGCTTTTCAACAAGCTATAGAACGCCTCTATCGGATAAGCATCACGTGCTAGGAAAGCATTTGAAGAGGAACAGGTCATTCTGCCAAGGGTGGCCGACTCACTTTTGCCTTTTGCTCAATTTTGCTCGTTTTTAATCTCGATCGATCGGAATTCAACCAGATTTTCTTCGGATCACTTCATATCATGTAGTACGCATTTTCACCCTGAAATGGACAAAGAAAACATCAAATGACTTTATAAAATAACGGAACAAACAAAAAGTGAAAATACGGACAAATGTAAGCTCATTTATCCGCTCATCAGTGAGATATCCAATGCTTACTCGGACAAATTATGGAGATTGGGCACTTTTTATGCGAGTGAATCTTCTAGCAGCAGGTTTATGGGAGGAAATTGAACCTGGAGATGCTGAATATAAGGAGGATAGAATGGCACTAGCTGCTATTCTTCAAGCTGTGCCGTCCGAGATGTTAGCCGCTCTGGCTATCAAGGACACGGCCAAACAAGCTTGGGACGCCATTAAGACTATGGAGAGTTTGAATCTATGAAATTCAAAGATGGTGAATCAATAGATGATTTTGCTATGAGACTCACTGGGTTTAGTGAGTAACCTTCCACTTTTGGGAAGTGCGGTTGAAGATGAAGTGGTGGTCAAGAAGTTTTTGAGAGCAGTTCCAGCGAGATTCTCCCAACTTGCTATAGCAATTGAAACACTTGTTGATCTCAAGACTTTGTCACTTGAAGAACTTACCGGAAGATTTAAAGTCGTCGAAGAGAGATTTGAGTCGAGTGACGCCGAAGGAGAACAATTGTTACTTACTAAAGATGAGTATTCTGCTAAAATGAAAAAGAAGTCACAAAAGGAGGGTTCTTCAAAATATGACAGTGGTAGGAGTAACAAGGGAGATCAATGTGGTCGTAGAGGTAGATACCGCGGGCGAGGAAGAGGCCCTACGAACCGAGGTGAAAGAGAAATTGAGGTGAATAATAAATACGGTCCAGACATGACTCGCATTAGATGTCACAATTGTAACAAGATGGGACATTTTGCGAGAGATTGTCGAAAACCACGTCGTGAGCAAAAAGAGACTCAAACTGAGGCAGAAGAAGAACCTGCTCTTTTAATGACTAAATGTTGTGATTTGCTTGAAGTCACCACAGAGTCTTCTCAAGTTATTTTTTTGAATAAAGAGAATATAAAAGAATTTGGTGAAAGTGAATGGTGTTTAGATGCAAGCAATCATATGAAGGGCTGCAAATCTATGTTCACAACACTTGATGAGAGAGCTCAAGGGTCTGTGAAGTTTGGGGATGGTTCAGAAGTTGATATAAAAGGTAAGGGAACAATGATGCTCAAATGTAAGAATCAAGAGCATAGAATGCTTATAGAGGTATATTATATTCCGCATTTGCACAGTAACATATTAAGTCTTGGACAACTTGATGAGATTGGGTGTAGGACTATGATTGAAAATGGAGTATTAAGCATTTATGTTCATGAAAAGAAATTGCTTCCTCGTGTACAAAGTACAAAGAACAGATTGTATACGCTGCCTTTGCAAATGACAGAACCGGTGTGTCTCCTAGTAAACACTAAAGTTGATGCATGGTTGTGGCATGGACGCTATGGTCATTTGAATTTTAGAGCACTGTGTGATTTGAGTTCGAAGGGGATGGTAGAAGGGATTTCAGTAATAGAAGATCTGGAACAACTCTATGATGGATGTGCAAAAGGTAAACAACATCGTGATTCTTTTCCGCAGGCCACCTTGTATCGGGCACACCAAAGATTGGAATTGTTACATGGAGATATTTGTGGTCCTATTTCACCTTCGACAATTGGAGGTAAGAGATATTTTCTTCTTTTAGTCAATGACTATAGCAGATTCATGTGGGTTGAAATACTGAAGTCTAAAGATGAAGCTTTTAAGTGTTTTAAGAGAGTTAAAAACTTGGTGGAGAATGAAATTGATGAGAAGATCAAAGTCATTAGGACGGATCGTGGGGGAGAATTCAGATCAGTTGAGTTTGATCAATATTGTGATGAAATGGGGATCAAGAGACATACTACTACACCTTACTCACCTCAGCAAAACGGAGTCGTTGAGAGATGAAATAAAACTGTAATGGAGATGGTGCGTTGTCTACTGAAAGGCGCTGATGTTCCGCATCAGTTTTGGGGTGAAGCTGTGCTGACAATAGTTTATATTCTCAACCGTGTGCCTACTCGAAGTCTGCCCGGTATGACATCGTATGAAGCTTTTTAAAAAAGGAAGCCAAAAGTACATTATTTTCGTACTTTCGGTTGCATTGCACGTGTAAAGAAGTTGAGATTTGGTATGACAAAACTATCTGATAGATCTAGTCCTATTATTTTTCTTGGATATGAGGATGGTCTAAGAGTTACAGGATGTATGATCCAAGTGAGAACAAATTGTGCATTACACGTGATGTCATTTTTGATGAAGAGAGAAAATGGAATTGGTAGAAAGACTACTCAAAGCAAGGCAATGAGTGCATGGATTCATCTGGGATCATTGAGTTGACATCTGTGTATGAACATGGTGAAAGAAACAATGATGAACCACATACCCCCTCTGTTACAAAGTCAGCAAGTTCAAGTAAAGTGAAATTTGTTTCACCTCCGAGCAATGCATCGTCTAGTTCAAATGGTGCACCGATGAGATATCGATTGTTGTCTGATGAAACATCTGAAATGATAGATACTGAAAGTGACAATTTGTATTAGATAGCTGTCGACGAGCCTTCTAGCGTTGAATAAGCTTTAAAAGAGGAGTGTTGGAAGCGTGCGATGGAAGATGAGATGCGCTAAATTAATGAAAATGCTACATCGAAACTAACACACCTACTTGTTGGACATCATGCTATTGGATTGAAGTGGGTGTTCAAAGTGAAAAGAGATCAAAATGGTAGAGTTATTCGACATAAAGCTCGTTTAGTTGCAAAGGGCTATGCACAACGAAAAGATGTTCATTTTGAGGAGGTGTTTGCTCCGGTGGCTCGTATGGAGATAGTTCGTATATTGATAGCTCTTGCTGCAAAAGGTGGATGGGAGGTTCATCATATGGACGTCAAGTCCGCATTTCTGAATGGTGAACTTACTAAAGAGACTTATGTCCACCAGCCTCCAGGTTTCATTGATACTAAACATGATCATTTGGTGTATATATTGCATAAAGCATTATATGGTTTTAGACAAGCACCTAGAGCTTGGAATTCAAAGTTGAACAGCACACTAGTAGCACTTGGTTTCAAGAAAAATGCTTTGGAACATGCAGTGTATCGGAGAAAGAATGGAGATCATTTCTTATTGGTTGGGGTATTTGTGGATGACTTGATAATAACTGGTTCAAGTATCAGTAATATAATTGAGTTTAAAGGTCAGATGATGAAGATGTTTAGCATGAGTGACCTTGGGTTACTATCTTACTATATTGGCATTGAGGTAAAACAAACTACTGGTCCTATTATGTTATGTCAGATCAGATATGCCTGTGAAGTTCTTGAAACATCAGGTATGGAAGGATGTAATCCTTGCCAAGTTCCTATAGAGAATCGACTAAAACTGACCAAGGAAGTTGAAAGCCCTCTATTTGATGCTACTGAATACCAGAAAATAGTCGGTTCATTGCATTATTTAGTGAAAACGAGACCTGACCTTGCTTATTCAGTTGGGATTGTTAGTCAGTATATGGAAACTCCTACTTCACAACATATGGCTACTGTGAAACAAATTCTGAGGTATTTGAGTGGCACAAAAAGTTATGGATGTTGCTACAAATAGGGTAATGTATCGAAAGTTGAGATTGTTGGCTATTGCGATAGTGATTTAGCCGGAGATATAAATGATAGAAGAAGTACTAGCGGCATGTTTTTCTTCTTAGATGAGAATCTTGTCACTTGGAATTCACAAAAGTAAAAGACTACCGCATTATCTTCCTATGAAGCCGATTACATTGCCACGCCTACTGCAGCATGCCAAGGAGTATGGATTAGCCGATTGCTTTTTGCTGAATTTCTTGAGACAAAACCATAAAAGGTGAAGTTATTGATCGATAATCAGTCAGTCATTGCTCTGTGTAAGAATCCAGTGTTTCGTGAAGGCAGAGTTGAAGTGGAGCATGTGAGAACATGCGAACAGCTTGCAGACATTCTTACAAAGCTTCTAGGGAGAGTCAAGTTCCTGGAGCTTCGAGAGAAGATTGGCCTACTGGAGATAAAAAAAATGTACGATGAGTTTAGGAGGTGATTGTGGAGTAAACTCATTACATTTATGTACGATTTGTGGAGTTTAGATAAGACTTGGTGGTTATTTGTATTAGAGTGATTTGAAATTCAAATGTGTGAGCGGGTGTGTGTTGTATAAATAAAAGATTAAGAAAATGGTAATGTAAGGTTTTGCACCGAAAATCTTATTTTTCTTCAGTCTTGATATGCTGGCTTGTTTCTACATGGAGATGGTGCCTACGTAAAGCTGGTAGTCTTGAACTATTGCTTAAAGTAGGCTGGAAGATATATGTCCGGCATATGGTTTGATGGAGCAGATGGCCCTCATGCGGTGTAGCGAATGACTTTCCACCAAACTTGGTTTTTGCATCTAGAACTTCTGTTTATCTGACACGCATAACATGAGTTTTTTTGCGTTGATTTGTTCAATTTGAGATGAACTCATGAATCATTAATTTGATTAGGATTGTAGGTGTAGCTAAAGAAGATGGGAGAAGTTCGAGTACTTGGTACACATATGGTGATAGTGGTATGTAACACTACAAATTCAGATATAATATGCAAGTTCGATTACTTGGTACACATTTGATGATAGTGGTATGCAACACTACAAATTTAGATATAATATGTCGCAGTAGATTTCTGTAGAAAAATTGTCATAAATCTAAGAAATGCAACGATTTCTGATGGACAAACCGTCGAAGAAAACAATTCCACATAAATAACCAATCCATAACATTTTCGACGGAAATATGGTGATATTATTTCCGATGTAGTTTCATCAGATAATCATTGCCTAATCAGGGTCAAACATGTGGTGATTATACGACGGTTTTCCAATGAAACACATATTTCTTTTTCGACGGTAATATAGCAAGTTCAAAATTTCTTAAAGTGTCGTAAAACCAATGGAACATCACGACAAATATTACAACGGTTATACGACGGGTTTGCGACGGTTTAAGAAAATATAAATTTGACGGTTTTGCGAAGGTTTTATGTATTAGAATGCGACGGTTATGCGATGTTTATTTGACGATTTTGTAATATTCAAAATATTAGTAAAAATGTAATTCATAATTTTTTTATTTTTTAAATGATTAAATATTAGAAATTGGATATTAATAAAATTGTATTTAAATTCCAAAACATATAGAATGAAATCAAATTCGAATGTTTATGATTACAAATGTCATTATAAAATGAGATCAAGCGTCATTGTCACCTTGATCATGATCATCCTTCTGGTCTTGGTCGTCCTCATCATCATATCTTCCACCGAATAGCGGAGGAGGCCTAGGAACATTGCTCCCAGCCCTGTGCAAGGCATCTTGAACCTGCTGTTTCACCACTTCTGCCAGGTTGGATGGGAATTTTGTCTAACATCGCAATCATCTTCGCTTCAAGTGACTTCTCGATATGCATAAAAACATAAGGGGATGTCACACTTGGCTGGCTGGCCTCTCCTTTAAAATCGGCTCGCCTGAACTAAAGTAGACACAACACCAATGACTCTGGAAATCTCGTGTCTCTAGGAGAGCCTGAGTTTAGAAGCAAACATGTCCATGTCCTTGCCCTCCCCGATAGGTTCGGATGTAGCGCCGGTCTTTATGCGCGCCTTACGCCTTTCCTCATTTTGATTCTATATCTCGGGGAGAGCCTGAGTTCAGCAGCAAACATGTCCAGGTCATTACCCTTCTTGATAAGTTCAGATATAGCTTTGGTCTTCATGCGCGGCTTGCGCCTCTCCTCATATCGATCATGTATGATAATAGAAATTAAATATTTTAATTTGAAATGTATAAATTTAGTAAATACTAAATGAAATGTCATACCACAGTTTGTTGGCCTTGTGCATCCGGGTAAAGCTCGTCCGACTTTCGTTTGAGGCGATCATACAACTCCGTGCAGTTGGGACTCCTCAACTTTTTTTCCTAAGAGATTAAGCATTACAAATTAAAGTCGATAAATTTATATTTTTACTAAGTTGAAATTTTACAATTAAGGTTTACCATCTGCTCTTGATGCTACTGAGTAGGATGAGGCCCGCCTCTGTGCCTGTTAGATCCTCTGCCCGACACTGACCCTTTGCAATTCTTCTTGTTTAACAAAGATAAGCTTGCAAATGTCAGGTCAGACTCCCACTTTTCCTGGTTCTTCTCCAAAACTTGAGTACATAAGGCGGGCCTTTCTTCGAACATCCCATGCGGTACGAGTTTTCATATAAGTTTCCCGCACTATTCGTGGAAGTTATGACGAACCTTCAATGTGTGCTCGGTGGCCAATCTAGCTATTTGCTGCATGAATATAAAAATTAAAATACTATAATATTACATAATTTATTATAGTAGTAGTTATAAATAAATAATCAGTACACTTACTCGGAAGCAGTCAAACCAACGCTCAAATATAACCGCCTCCACATCGCGTAAACTAGTACAACCGGGTCGGTAGTCGGTCCTGATGCAAAGACTTCCAATCTGACGCATAATCGAAGGAGTGAAACTTTAAAAAAAAAAACAATCAAGTTAATATAATATTAATCGATCCAATACTAAAGAGATACGTGTAGTTGTAATACCCATACATGTTCTTCTCGATTTGAGCAATAAGGAATCTCTAGTAGTCGGCTCCTTGGGAATTGCGGACGACATGTCACTCATATCTGTATCCTCAAGAAGATTATTAAAGACGGTCAATGACCTCCCCTAACAAACTCCTGGGAGTAGTGGTCAGAGGGACGCACCCTCTAGTCGGTGCAGATCACCTTAAAAGAAAGAGATGGTAATACTCTGAAGGGTGGGTGTCACGGGATGTGTGAACCACATCATAATTCGTGTTGTCTACGTGTGGGTCAGTGCTCCTAGCAGATAGCGCCAAATCAAATGATGACTCATGGTCATGATCCCAGCACCGCGCCCTCGTCTACGTCCTCTGTCTTTTGCTATTCATGTAACTAGAGCACGGCTTGTGTTACTATCCATTCCTACAAAACTCATACACTCTATTATTGATGAGTTCCCGCAAGCAGACCCTCACAAATCTGAACATGACCTTGCCATAAATCCGAAGAACTCTCAAAATCAGCGTGGCCCAGTCCTTACCCAGGCAAGACCAGGACATACCCGGGAAAAACTTGGAGATGTCGGGCAACACTCTGGCACTTCTTATAGGTGGGCTAGAATTCCCGCACAAGGACACAGCTTGACCCAGAATTCCACAAGACTGCCTATCGAGCTCGACCAGGTTCAAGTCCATTCAGAAGGGTCACCTCTGCCCTCACATTGCCCAAGGCTTGCCAAGCCAGAGTCCTCACATTGCCCAAGGTCTGCCAAGCCAGAGGTCAATCATTTCCCTGTCACAGCAAGGGCAAAGACCACACATCTTTCGGGACAACCAAGGGGCACATGTGGACTACAAGTACCAAGCAACCAGTCCATTCTAGGGCATCTAAGAGATCATTCAACTAGTGAGAGAGAGTTCTGAAGAACCCAGCCACCCTTGGGTGAGAGTTCTAGTCATTAGGCATAGTTTGTTTTAGTTTAGCCGGAGGTCACCTTCTTATCCGTCAAATCCTTCACTTTGAGGGTTCATTTGGGGAGAATTTGTAATTGTGCCTCAACCATTGGTCATAATATAGTATCTCGCAAAGAATTCCACATCTTTGTGTTTTTGGGTCTCTAATAAGTTGGTATCAAAGCCGTTTCGTTTCAAGGGAAATGGCAGCGCAAAAACGAGAAACATCAAAGTCATCATCATTAGAAACTGCTACCAGCAGTGAAGAGGAAGTCCAAACCCTGAGGGTTGAGTTTGAGGCGTTTAAGTTGGCAAATGACCAGCCCCTGGAGATCCTAGATCAGAACATGGACAAAAACTTCAACACAATAAATGGAGTTTTGCAAGCAATCATGGAGAAGTTAGCAGAAAAAACCGCTATCCGCACCAGTCCAAGTAGAGGGCCATAAATACTTTAGCAATGGTTTGCAAGGTAACCTTCCGCATGCTAGGGACCGTGGCAAGGCAATTATGGGCGCGTCTAGTCGACCGCCAAAAGAGTTTGTGACCTAGCAAGGAATGTCCGAGGCTAAGGTTAATCAGGAGCAGGATCTCGAAGGGGAGGGCTATCAAGGGACTCCAACCCCGTGGCGTCGAAGGACGCGGCAGTACACAGCAAGGGGGAACTAACCATCCCGCCTATAAAGATGACTTCTGGGGACAGTATGAAAAGACACATCCGATGCGAGGGGACCCAAGAATTAGGAAGCACGAAATGCCGCTATTTGGAGGCAACAAGGTCAATGAATGGATATTCAAAGCCGAAAGGTATTTCCAAGTCAATGATCTAATGGGACGCGAAGCATTAGTAGCACCCATTATGTGTTTAGAAGACAAAGCCTTCAAGTGGTATGCGTGGTACATCAACATGAGACATGTACACAGTTGGTGGCAACTCAATCAAGCCATCATCAAAAGATTCCAAGGGGCGGACGCTGCTGACATTCAAGAGAGTTTCTTATCCTTGGTACAACACAGGTCCGTACTGGAATATCGGGAGAAGTTTGAGGAACTCGCGGGGGCAATCCAAGGAATTCCTGATGAGACACTAATGGCCAACTTTCTAAGAGAACTCAAGCCAGAGATACGCGCAGCAGTGAGGATTCATAAGCCCTTCAAGTTGCTTGAAGTCATGGACTTGGCACAACTAGTTAAAGAGAAGGAGAATAGCAAAACCAACCGAGGCACATTTTTAGTTTCAGGCCCAGCAACAATTTTGGCCAACGGCCAAAAGACAACCAGAGGTCATTTTACCCGAGAGACGCCCAGCCAAGGTCCACAGACCATCAGCCGCATTAGCAGCAATGCCCAGCACAAGCAGAACCTAGGAGGAACGACAACAAGTGCTGCTGTTGCAAGGAGCCACGAAAACCCGGACACCGATGCGTTGACGGCGCATTAAGAGTCATGGAGGGACAACTCCAAGAAGACCACTTGGAGATTGTCGAAATGTCTTTAAACAGCATGACGAGCCATGCACCAGCAAGGGCAATGAAAGTCCAGGGAACTTTGGGGAGATAATTGTGTTGATAGATATAGGCTACCCACAATTTTATCTCGACAAATCTAGTCCAAAGCCAAGGACTAAAGGTCATCAACAAGGGGAGTTTTACAGTCTCCCTAGGCACCAGAGTCACCCAAAAGAGTTGGGGAATGCTACCAAAAGTCGAGATCAATCTGCCCACTTGCCGAATCAGCGGACTTCCTACAACTTCCGCTGGGCAGCATTGACGCCATCCTAGGAATGCCTTGGCTCGATGACAGTGCGTCGCTGTGAGCCTCAAATTTGTATTTATAGGACCTGTTAATACTTAGCAAGTGGTGAGCAGGCTAAGTCGTGAGCTGGGTCGAACCCAAAGAGAGCAAGTGATCAAGAGTCCTAATGGTCGTTCAGAGAATTCAGAAGAACAATTATCTATATTGAGAGTCTATCAAGTGGAAAGAAATCAGTTCAAGGAATACACTGCAACTAGTTATCATTGATCAAACAACATGTATCAACTAATGAATACTATCCTCCAACATTCCCGCTAAATATATATCGACTTCGATATTCTACCTATTCTTTACCGATAAGTTCTCGAATAGGTGCAATAGTTACTCGACTGAGTCCACCAATTAGTTCCACCGCTAAGCTTAGCTAACAATGCAATTCAGTCTAGTATAATACATCGATATTAACCTAGCTTAACTGCTAAGCTCCACTAATTCATAATCAAAGCATTCAGTTCACGCAAAGGCAATAAATCATTAACTCAAATCAAGTGTTCATTGATCTCAAACCAAGTGTTGCAATGCAAACCCTAAACTGATAAAAGGTTTAGCTACTCATAACATCCATCGAATATAATAAAAACTGAGTTAAGTCCACTACAATGAGTTAAGAACACGAAACTGAACTAATACGAGAAACATCGTGAATAGTATTTCCGGCAGTGAATAATAACAAATGAACAGTAATTCCGACGACCACCACGAGCAGCAGCAGCAGCTTCTTCTTCTTTTTTTCTCTCAGCCGCCATCGCTGCTACAGTACCCCGAGATGTCTGATGTCTAATGTGTTTCTCCAATGTATCTTCAATTTAGGATTTGGGACTTGAATGAACAGGTTCTGATTGAACCAACAGATCTTCGGTTCAGCTTCTGTTGACTGCTGTTGACCGCTGTTGACCTTGCTCTTCTTGATCTTGAATGAATGAGTGACAATGCTCCAGTTATGCAATAAAATCCAATGCGATCTTGAACACTACCGCGATACGAAAATACTATAAAAGAGTAATCGATCTCACGCAGACTGTAATAAAACTATGAGAATAAACAATTTAATGGAGCGTATAAATACGCTCCATCAAACTACCCCACACTTATTCTTGTTCGTCCCTGAACAATAACAAGATACGCAAGCACTCAAAACATTCCTATCAAGCTAAAGAATAAACACTGAACTCATTCGAGAAGTCATTACCAATCAGCTTACGCATCCAACACGTTCATCCAACTTTGACCAGCGTTGACCAGGCAATTTTGGCGATTTAGGGTTTCCCTATGGCAGCTGCCGTCCAAGCTTGCCCTGGCCTTCATGGCCGATCCCGATCAATCCAAACTTAAGCCTCCGGATCTTGTTGACTCTGATGTCTTGGCTGATGGAGCTTTAAGGACCCCCTCCACCTGTCAATCAACCTAGCTTTGCAGCGGTGGCTGCGGCTGTTCGGCCAGCCTTGAGGCCTCGATTTTCCCCTCTATCCCTTCCATCCAGACAGGTCGGGATTAAAGATGGGAGACCGTCTATTGGCTTTACCGTGGTCGAAATTGGAGCGTGTGAGAAGCGTTTCGAACATTCTCTGATTGTGAAATTCACGCTCGGCCGACAGGTTCTAGCGGAGGTTGAGAAGGCTTTTCAGTCTAGCTATTTCAGTCGCGCTTCCATCAGTGAGATTTGGGACAGTCGTCATGTCCTCATTATCTTTCGACTCGGAAGTTGATGTTTGTGCTGCCCTTTCATCCCCACTGTACAAGGTAAATCATGCTTATTTTCATTTATTCAGATGGATTGCAGATTACAACCCTAAATGGGAATCCACTGTTACCACCATCTGGGTGCGACTTCCAGGCTTACCGTTATCTATCTATGACAGTGCCTTCTGATGATGTAAGTATGGCAGTGTTTGACAAAACCAGCACAAGTGAACAAGGAGTTGCTGCAGCTCAAGTAATCGAGCAGGCCAGCACAAGTGAACTAGCAGCAGCTGCAGCAGGGGATGCTACAGCAAGAGCCTGTTCAACTGGCTGTATCAACCGTCCAAGAAGTAGTAGAAACCTGGGCTTGTCTTGAAAGGCTGGAAACTCTACGGAGAACATCTGAAGAACTTCTAAATTACTGAAGAGTTTATTTCCAGTAAGGTTTACTAATCAGAGAAGGAGATTTGCATTGAAGATAAATATCAAATCTAATCTCCTAGATTTTAGGAGATAATTGTTCTTGTTGGGTGATAGAGGCTATTTGTACGCATTATTTAGATCATAACCCTATGCTTGTTTGCAATATTTTATGAGCAAGATTACTCGTTTCTAGTGTTTTTGTATTACAGGGCAAAACGAGTCTGTGAGTCGGATACGCGCTAACAGGCAGCGTTCTAGGAGTGAAAGATCCGCCTGCGAAGCTAGCAGCACAAACAGGAGAGAAGTTGGCGAGAGTCAGCAGAGGTGCGCTAGCCCATGCGCTAGCCGATGCCGTGCGCCAAGCGCAAAGTCCAGTACTGCCTAATCTTGACGTGACCAGATTTGGAAGTTGCCAAAAGTGAGCTTCCCAAGTAGTAAATAAACAAGAGGAAGGCTAGGGCAACAAGAGAGGAGAAACAAGAGACCTTCTGGAGATGCATCAGAGATCACCTAGAGGCACTGCGCAGCAGAACTTGAAAACACACGGACTCATTGAGAGGATTTGCGCCAGCCGACTGCGCCAGCCGAGAAGACAAGCTGCACGCACTGTTTGCTTTTGTTTCTCAGATACATTAGTCATTATTTACTATTCTATGATGTTTATCACTAGCATGTCTAGCTAAACTCTTAGTGTTGGTTGGGCATGAATCTATGATGTATTTTCTTTGAGACTTGAGCTTAATGCATAGTTTACTTACTTGTATTAATCCTGTGCATACGGAGACAGCCAATTGCATGAGTAGGGGAAGCCTTGAACCGCAATCTTACTTGTGTTGCTTGCTTGTCACATGTTAAACTAGTTGATAGCTTTACGGTGACAACTGACAACTAGGAGTAACGAGCTAGGGTGATCAGTTGCTACTTTGAACGGATTCGCAGCTGTTTTAGTCTATGTTCTAAGGATTAATAGCACATGAACTTTGAACGGAACATGCGCACGTGTTAGAAAGCCTTGACCAGACACTAACCCAAGTAAACCGAAAACTATAGACGTTTAGAGTCGATGATAAGGAATGCACTCATAGAGGATTGTCTGCCCAATGCTTCTCATAATCATAGTATTTAATCTCTACTGCTTGCGCACGTCTAGTGCAAATTTCTTGCGTTACACTAGTTACTGTTCACTTGCGCATCGCGCATTTCAATCACTCACACACCCCCCCCCCCCAATCTTCGTAAGTGTAGGTCACTGGCTAGAACTGAACTACTTGCTCCCTGTGGAGATCGACCCTTACTTAACCGCTGTACTAAGTGGAGGAGGAAGGATTATATTTGACGCGCACAACGACGCGCGATCAAATTTTGGCGCCGTTGCCGGGGAGCAACACAGCTAAGTTCTAGTTAGTTTACGTTTTTTTTCCTTTTTTTAGTAACTAGTTATTTCAGTTTGTTTTGTTTTCGTTGTTGTTTCTGACAGCGCGCAATCACCATTAGCCTGCGCAACCTTGAAACAGTTGCGCTGCGCAGATTCTAGTTGCGCACTGACAGACGCAACAACATTAGTTATCTTTTAATTTCATATTCTTTGAGATTCAGAACAGGTTATGGAGGATAACAGTGTCGTAGGAGACAACTTGGGGGACAGGACCCCAGAGGAAGCAAGAGCACATAACCGCGCAGCCCTGTTCAGAGAGGAAGTGCAGCGCGAGGTTGAAGCAAGGAGGGCCGCTGAAGTGTATCATGCGCCACCCGTGCAACAAGCCGCGCGACGCAGAACAGTGCGCGAGATGTCAGCCCCTATCACTGTTAACCAGCCATGGTGCATCGTGCTTCCACCAAGCGGTCATTTTGAGCTAAGGAGCTCGCTCATCCATCACATGCCCAAGTTCCACGGGATGAACAACGAAAATCCAGTCAAGCATGTGCGAGAGTTCCTAGTCATTTGCGAGAACATGAAGACCGAAGGGGAGAGTGATGAGGCGCTGAAAATGAAGGCATTCCCATTTTCATTGTGTGATACAGCCAGACATTGGTTGATGAACTTACCCGCAGGATCCATTCACACATGGGAGCAGCTGCAGAAGAAATTCCTAGATAAATTCTATCCAGCAGCAAAGATTGCGCTGCTCAGAAGGGAACTGGCCGCGCCAAGGCAGAGCGCAGGGGAGTCTCTGTCAGAATATTACGAGCATTTCAGGGAGCTGGAGGCCAACTGTTACAATCACGGCCTGCCCCAGAATGTGCTGATAGAGAACTTCCTGAATGGGCTGCTTCCCATGGAGCTGAGACTACTGAATGCATGCGCAGGCGGGGACATTTGCAACATGTACAAAGACTCTGCTGGGCAGGTAAGACATCAACTAACGCTTGAAAATAGTCGTGCTCGTTCTGTGCATCAGGTCGAAACAAGCGCTGAGATCAAGGAAATAAAGGCCATGCTGCAGAAATTGATGAGTGCGCAGAGCGCACAACCAGTTGCGCCAAAGGTATGTGAATTCTGCAGGTCCACCGAGCACAAGACAGATGAATGCCCAACACTTTTTGAAGAATCTGGAGATGTCAACGCTCTTGGAGGATGGGACAACAGAGGGCCGCAGAGGCAGAATCAGCCGCGCTTTGGGCTTGCCGCAATTGGATTCAGATGGAGGGAAGAGAACAATTTCCAGAGGCAGTCCACTGATCAGCGCGCGCCATAGCAGACGCAACCAGCTGTGCCCTACAATCCACCGCATCGCCGCAATGACGCACCAGCGCATAACAACCAGCAACCGAGGCGATCCCTAGAAGATATCGTGGGGCAGCTAGCAGACACAGTGCGCAAAAATGACGAGAAATATGACAAAAGGTTCGAGTCCATCGAAAAGCAGTTATCACAGATCGCAACCACAGTATATGAGCTAAAAAAGAGCGATGGCAACCTGCCTTCGCAAGTGATTCAGAACCCTAAAGGAGGGGTCAATGCAGTGACACTGAGGACTGGGCGCACAGTAGGAACAGAGCAGACCGCGCAGGCGCCCGCGCAACCAGTTGCGCAAGTCCCGGATCCAGCAGATCAGAATGCGCAACCAGAGCAAGATACGTAACCAGAAGCGCCAGCCACAACCCAGCAGGGCAACATGCCAGGTATGTCTCAGTCCAGAAACAAGGACATGAATTGTACTAACATACCTGCACCTTTCCCTGTGCAGGCACCATTGGCTAGAAAGGAAGCGTTGGACAAGGAGCTTTATGAGTTGTTCAGCAAGGTGGAAATCAATATTCCCCTCATTGAAGCTATTCGGCAGATTCCCAGGTATGCAAAGTTTTTAAAAGAGCTGTGCACAAACAAAAGGAGGAAGGGCGAATGCGCACAGGTAATGCTAAATGCGCAGGCCTCAGCAATCGTGCAACAAAAGGTACCACCTAAGTGCCGAGACCCAGGTACATTTACTATTCCATGCACGCTAGGTAAGACCACAGTGAGTATTGCATGATCGATTTTGGCGCATCCATCAATTTGCTACCTTATTCCCTATATACGACATTGCGCCTTGGACCACTAAAGCCTGCAGGTCTCACCATTCAGCTAGCAGACAGATCGTGCAAACAACCTGCAGGCATGATAGAAGATGTCCTAGTTCGAGTAGGAGAGCTGGTGTTCCCAGCAGATTTTTATGTGCTCGAAATGGAGGGTGAATCAAGCGCCAGCGGTGCGCAGATCCTCCTAGGCAGACCGTTTCTGATGACCGCGCGCACAAAGATAGACGTGTGGAGGGGCACGCTCTCCATGGAGGTAGATGGCGAAGAAATCCATTTCAACATATTCAAGGGGATGCAGCATCCACATGAGGACGCTACAGTGCACGCAATGGACAGCATTGACGATTTAGTCACAGAAGCGCAATGTGCGAGCGCAACCGTACGACCAGAGCTACTGACACAGGCAGAGCTGGAGGAGCAAGAGGAAGAGCTGAGCAGTGCGGAACCAGCACCCACACAGGTACGTGATATAGTTCATATTTGCACCGCTAACAAAATCTTGCCCTCTATTGAACAGGCACCCAAGATCGAACTGAAGCAACTCCCAGAGCACCTCAAATACATTTTCTTGGGAGATGAGGACACCCTGCCAGTGATCATAAAGAAAGGATTAGAAGAGGAGCAGGAAGTGCGCTTACAGCAGGTGCTGCGCAAGAACCAGCGCGCCATAGGATGGACACTGGCAGATCTGCGTGGAGTGAGCCCAGACGTGTGCATGCACAGAATACTATTGGAAGATGGTGCCACACCATCCAGGGAGGCTCAGCGCAGATTGAACCCAAATATGATGGAGGTAGTGCAGAAGGAGATCTTAAAGTTGCTTGACGCAGGAGTCATTTACCCCATCTCGGACAGCAAATGGGTCAGTCCAGTGCACGTTGTGCCTAAGAAGGGAGGAATCACAGTGAAAGAAAATGCGCAGGGCGAGCTAGTTCCCAAGCGCATTCAAACAGGATGGCGCATGAGCATTGCGCCAGAGCCGCCACCAGATGCACCAGAGGGAGAACTGGAACCTATTGCTTACATTTCTTCTTCCTCTTCATCTACCCTCGTTACTGCAGACTTCTCACATATTATCCATGCTGACTACCCTTCTCACCCTTTGCGCAGGACCAAGAAGAGCACAACCCATGCACACGCGCAGGGTCACTCAAGAGCAAAAGTGGGGGAGGTCGCTGGCACACATTTGGGCACGTAACGAGGTACAGTCGAGCCAACGACGTTAAACAAAGGCACTTGTCGGGAGGTAACCCGACTCGTTCGACTTTTACACGTTTTTCTTTATATTGTTCTTTGTTTTGCTTGCATGCATGTGCGCGTTCTCTGTGCGCTTGTGCTTGAGTCGTGGGGACACGTCTCTGTTCAAGTGTGGGGGGGGGGGCGTTACATTCACTTTTCACGTTTTTAAGCATTTTAGTGTAGCGTAGTTTAAGTTAAAGAGAATAGTAGCAGTAGTGCGCTAGAGTGCAGGATGCGCATTCGCTCCAGCTTGTTTTGCGCTATCCATATTGCGTGCGCTGCTATCTACTGTTTTAGTATAATTTTTTTTATTTTTTTTGCTCCTGTTAGTCGGGATATGCAGGGGATGTGGAGTTGACAGAAATGCTCCAGAGAGGCGGTTAGTCGCTTTTGCTTCGAAGGCAAGGTATATGGTCAAGAGCGTTAGTGGAGGCCGGTGCTTCGCAGCCTTCGGAACAAAAGAGCGTGCTCAGTCACGCAGATGCCAAAGGCGAAATACCCATAGCGTGGCGAGGTGGGAAAACAGACCACCTTCTCTCTGGAAATCGAGCTAAGGAAGGCAGGCGCGGATGTAAACGCGTGCGCTGACCTGCGCAGACAGACCAAAGGAGAGAGAGCGGGGCGAGTTCCATAGCTGCTATCCGAAGGCTGAGACTGGAACTGCTCTGGGAATGTGAGAAATTAAAGAGAAAGCTGTACAAAAGAAAAATACCAGCAGATGATACGCGCTACAAAAGAATCAGCATGCGCACAAGCATCAACATGCACAAAGACCATAAGGAAATCATCAGAAAGCTCAGGTTCCCAGGAAGTGCGCGGATGAATCACGCACTGGAAGAAGCTGCGTTATCCACCATATACCTATCTTCGGAGTAGGAGCTGGCAGCCTGGAGCCTAAGAAGAGCTATCTCCCAGCCATCCAAAAATCTTCATCCCGGCTGAGAGGTAATGAATTTCGAAATTATTATATTAGAACTGTTGAGTGCAGTTGTGCGCAGGTGATAGAGCAGTACGAGTTGAGCAATTGTGCATTTGCATCAGAGTGCAAGACTGTGCGCTAAACTCCAGAAGAGGTAATTGTATCCGCGCTTCAGTGCTTGTTCGGGACGAACAAGGGGCAAGTGTGGGGGGTTTGATAGAGGCTATTTGTACGCATTATTTAGATCATAACCCTATGCTTGTTTGCAATATTTTATGAGCAAGATTACTCGTTTCTAGTGTTTTTGTATTACAGGGCAAAACGAGTCTGTGAGTCGGATACGCGCTAACAGGCAGCGTTCTAGGAGTGAAAGATCCGCCTGCGAAGCTAGCAGCACAAACAGGAGAGAAGTTGGCGAGAGTCAGCAGAGGTGCGCTAGCCCATGCGCTAGCCGATGCCGTGCGCCAAGCGCAAAGTCCAGTACTGCCTAATCTTGACGTGACCAGATTTGGAAGTTGCCAAAAGTGAGCTTCCCAAGCAGTAAATAAACAAGAGGAAGGCTAGGGCAACAAGAGAGGAGAAACAAGAGACCTTCTGGAGACGCATTAGAGATCACCTAGAGGCACTGCGCAGCAGAACTGGAAAACACACGGACTCATTGAGAGGATTTGCGCCAGCCGACTGCGCCAGCCGAGAAGACAAGCTGCACGCACTGTTTGCTTTTGTTTCTCAGATACATTAGTCATTATTTACTATTCTATGATGTTTATCACTAGCTTGTCTAGCTAAACTCTTAGTGTTGGTTGGGCATGAATCTATGATGTATTTTCTTTGAGACTTGAGCTTAATGCATAGTTTACTTACTTGTATTAATCCTGTGCATACGGAGACAGCCAGTTGCATGAGTAGGGGAAGCCTTGAACCGCAATCTTACTTTTGTTGCTTGCTTGTCACATGTTAAACTAGTTGATAGCTTTGCGGTGACAACTAGGAGTAACGAGCTAGGGTGATCAGTTGCTACTTTGAACGGATTCGCAGCTGTTTTTGTCTATGTTCTAAGGATTAATAGCACATGAACTTTGAACGGAACATGCGCACGTGTTAGGAAGCCTTGACCGGACACTAAACCAAGTAAACCGAAAACTATAGACGTTTAGAGTCGATGATAAGGAATGCACTCATAGAGGATTGTCTGCCCAATGCTTCTCATAATCATAGTATTTAATCTCTACTGCTTGCGCACGTCTAGTGCAAATTTCCTGCGTTACACTAGTTACTGTTCACTTGCGCATCGCGCATTTCAATCACTCACACACCCCCCCCCCCCCAATCTTCGTAAGTGTAGGTCACTGGCTAGAACTGAACTACTTGCTCCTTGTGGAGATCGACCCTTACTTAACCGCTGTACTAAGTGGAAGAGGAAGGATTATATTTGACGCGCACAACGACGCGCGTACAAATAGCCTCTATCAAACCCCCCACACTTGCCCCTTGTTCGTCCCGAACAAGCACTGAAGCGCGGATACAATTACCTCTTCTGGAGTCTAGCGCACAGTCTTGCACTCTGATGCGAATGCGCAATTTGCTCAACTCGCACTGCTCTATCACCTGCGCACAACTGCATTCAACAGTTCTAATATAATAATTTCGAAATCCATTACCTCTCAGCCGGGATGAAGATTTTTTGGATGGCTGGGAGATAGCTCTTCTTAGGCTCCTGGCTGCCAGCTCCTGCTCCGAAGATAGGTATATGGTGGATAACGCAGCTTCTTCCAGTGCGTGATTCGCCCGCGCACTTCCTGGGAACCTGAGCTCTCTGATGATTTCCTTATGGTCTTTGCGCATTTTGATGTTTGTGCGCATGCTGATTTGTAGCGCGTATCATCTGCTGGTATTTTTCTTTTGTACAGCTTCATCTTTAATTTCTTATATTCCCAGAGCAGTTCCAGTCTCAGCCTTCGGATAGCAGCTATGGAACTCGCCCCGCTCTCTCTCCTTCTGTCTGCGCCGGTCAGCGCACACGTTTACATCCGCGCCTGCCTTCCTTAGCTCGATTTCCAGAGAGAAGGTGGTCTGTTTTCCCACCTCGCCACGCATTGGGTGTTTTGCCTTTGGCATCTGCGTGACTGAGCGCGCTCTTTTGTCCCGAAGGCTGCGAGGCACCGGCCTCCACTAACGCTCTCGACCATATACCTTGCCTTCGAAGCAAAAGCGACTAACCGCCTCTCTGGAGCATTTCTGTCAACTCCACATCCCCTGCATATCCCAACTAACAGGAACAAAAAACGAAAAAATTATACTAAAACAGTAGATAGCAGCGCACGCAATATGGATAGCGCAAAACAAGCTGGAGCGCATGCGCATCCTGCACTCTAGCGCACTACTGCTACTATTCTCTTTAACTCAAACTAAGCTATGCTCAAAAACGTGAAAAGTGAATGTAACGCCTCCCCCCCACACTTGAACAGAGACGTGTCCCCACGACTCAAGCGCAAGCGCATGGAGAGCGCACACATGCATGTAATGCAAAAACAAAGAACATAAGATCAAAAACAAATAGTCACACAGCACAAACAATAGCACAAGGTCACAAAAATATGCGGCACAAATGTTCAGCACATAATATCCAATAAGACGCAGCAAAATAAAAGACACCACCCTAAAGAAAACTAATGCTGCTGCCCCTCGGCCTTAGAAGTCCTCCGAGCTAGACGCAGCTGCTGACCCGAGCGCCTCATCCTCTTAAGAATCAGTCACGTAGTCGGTGCTGGAGGCTGGTGGCACTATGGTGAGGGGGTCAGGCTGCGCTGTGAGGTCGTCCTCGGAAAGTGAATCCCAAATGGAATCTGAGTCTACGCTGGGAAAGGCTATGGGGGACTCCGGAACAGAAGGCCGGGCAGGGGAAACTACTGGTGGTGGCATCGGTTCTGGTTCAGGGGTGGGCTCTGCTGCGGGGGCTGCTGGTGGTACTGGAGAGGGTGCTGCTGGGGGCTGAGTAGGAGGGCTGGCTGGCTGATGTGGCTCACTGGGGCCTGGAGGGTCGGTGCAGGCTGAGGAGAGGGGGAATCGCGTCTCCAAATCGCCACCCGGATGGTGGACTCATACTTAAATCCGCCCCCTCTGGCGCTAAGTATTCGAGCACACGCATGACGTTGAACAACATGCGCTGCTCGGCGGTTGCTTCCTCGGGCGCCTCCTCAGCCTCAGTCCTCGGGCGCTTGGCGCTTGGCACGTGCACGAGGGGGAGAATCCTCGATAGAAATGGTCACTGGCTCCCCTTGTGGTGCACGGGCCCTCTGGTGCGCTCCAGTCTGCGCCCGGGTCCTTGGGCGCCTGACCAGAGGCACTTCTGGTTCTTCATCCTCCTCCATGGCCTGCGCGGCTGCTGCTGCGCCCTGCGCACTGCTTTCTGCTCTGGGCCGCGGTGTTCTGGCCGGCTGCAGGTGGTAGCACCATTCTAATGTGCCATCTTCCTTCAGAGCTACCGCCCTGATCTGCAGCATGTGGGCACGATCAAGAGGGACAGCCGGCACCAAAGTGTGCTCTGGCACCTCGGGCTCTCCATGTAATGCCCGCAGCAGGTGCGTTATGACTCCTCCACAAGTCAGCGGCCCCTTCATGCTGACGCGGCTCCAGTGGTGCACCATGTTCAGGATAAATAGCACCTTCCGCCCATAGTGCAGCCCCTTCAGAATGTCCAAATCCAGGAGGCTGATCTTTGGTGCACCGTTGAAATGGCCAATGACTGCATAGGCGACTATGCGCCACAAGTAGAACAGCCACGGGTCGCGCAGCTCTCGGCCCCTGCTGCGCCCCGCGGCAAATGCTGGCCCAGTCGCCATCTCGCTCCAGGCCTCCTGGTTAGTGTGCGTGTCTAAGTCCTCGTCACGCACCTTGGCGCACTCGAATGCGTGCCGCAGCCTCCTTGCCGAGGCTATGAACCAGACACCCCTATGTCTGTACCTGATCTCCTTGTCTCCGGCCTCCATAGACGCTAAAAACTCGCACGTGTCCTCTTGGTCAGATGCGCGGTTGAGGTCCAACAGCGCTTCCCAGCCTGCGAGCGCCAACCTTTGCGCTATGAGGTCCTCTAATCCAACCTTGCGCAGAAACTCTCTGCTGATGTACGGGGTCTTGTACATCTCCAGGCTTATAAACGCGGCATACTTGTTGGCGAACGCAGCTGAGGTCTCCTGGTCCTTGGCAGGTCTCATGATGGGCTAGGGCTGCGGTCAACTGTGGTCAACACCCTCAAGAACTGCAAAAATCCAAACTGCACAGAAATCCCTGAAACTCTCACCGAAGGAGCGCCTACTGCTCGCCTACACAACGCACTAAACAACACTCCAATCGGCGCACTCTACCCCAGTGCGATTTCAAAACCCTAGAAAACTTCTCCTCCGCGCAAACCCTAACGGAAGCTGCTCAAAACGGAGGGGGAGGTTACCTGGGCGTAGTGCGGCTGTGTGGTCCTTGAAGCACTCTAAACGGACGCTGGGTTGGGCGCTGATCGACGGGCAGAGGTCTGAAGGCGGGAGCTCGTGTGCAACGGTCGAGTGAAAAAGTGTTGGATTTTTTCTAAGTCCTGCCTTATATACCCCCCTGGCTAGCGCTCCTGACCTGCGCATTGCTAGGCGCCCGGTCCCGCGCACTACCGCGTGACTCAAAGAACTACCAAGTCCTAAACTAGCTAAAAAAACTCAAAAAAACACAAAACAAACAGAAAAATAAAATAGGCGGAAATAAAACGTGTCGGGTTACCTCCCGACAAGTGCCTTTGTTTAACGTCGTTGGCTCGACTGTACCTCGTTACGTGCCACAACGTGTGTCTGCTACCTCCCCCACTCTTGCTCCTGAGTGTTCCTGCGCCGGCGTGTGTGTTGCGATCTCATTGGTCCTGCGTAAAAGGTAAGATGGGAAGTCAGCATGTGATAAATTATGCGTAACGAGGGTAGATGCAGAGGGAGAAGAAATGTGAGCTATGATCTTCAGTTCTCCCTCTGGTGCATCTGGTGGTGCCTCTGGCGCGTCAGCTGGCGCATCGATTATCTCTGGTTCTGCCAAGTCAATGTTGCGCGCTGCGCCATCCCAAGGTTCTCCTAAGTAACGTTTGACTCTCTGCCCATTAACCTGAAAACGATGCCGGTGCCCGTCTTCTAACTCGATTGTTCCGTAGGGGAAAACCTTGGTGATGGTGTATGGTCCCGTCCACTTGCTGCGCAACTTTCCAGGCATGAGCTTCAGGCGTGATGAAAATAACAATACCTGGTCTCCTGGTTCAAATGTGCGCCGGAGGATATGCTTGTCATGATACGCTGTGGTGCGCTCCTTGTAATCGCGCAGTCCCTCATAGGCGTCCAGGCGCAGCTCTTCTAGTTCGCTCAGCTCAAATGAGCGTGCTTTTCCTGCCTCATCCAAGTTCAGGTTGCAAATACGCAAGGCCCAATATGCCTTGTGCTCGAGCTCCACTGGCAGGTGGCATGCCTTCCCATAGACCAGCCGAAATGGTGAAGCCCCAATGGGCGTCTTGTGCGCAGTGCGGTATGCCCATAGCGCATCATCCAGGCGCTGGCTCCAATCTTTGCGCGATGGCCTGACAGTCTTTTCCAAGATGCGCTTGATTTCTCTGTTAGACACTTCGGCTTGCCCATTCGTTTGTGGATGGTAAGCGGTGGACGTCTTGTGGCGCACCCCATAGTGCTTGAAAACTTGCGCCACAATCCTGTTGCAGAAGTGCATCCCCTGGTCGCTGATGACTGCCTTAGGTACTCCATACCTGCAAAATATGTTAGTTCGGAGAAAGTCAGCGACAGTCTTACCATCATCCTTGCGCGTGGCCTTAGCTTCGACCCATTTGGATACGTAATCCACGGCCACCAGTATGTACTCGTAGCCGGCAGATGGGGGAAATGGACCCATGAAGTCGATTCCCCAAACATCGAACACTTCATCCACCAGAATCGGGGTCTGCGGCATCTCGTTGCGCGCGGATATTCCTCCTGTGCGCTGACACCTGTCGCAATTCCTGCAATGGTCATATGCGTCTCTGAAGAGGTGCGACCAGTAGAATCCGCAGTCCAAGATTTTCCTGCTCGTGCGCTTGGGACCAAAGTGCCCTCCACATGCGTGCGCATGACAAAACATCAAAACAGAGTTAATCTCATGGTCAGGTACGCAACGCCTTAATATCTGATCTAGACCTATTCTAAGCATGTAAGGATCATCCCAAAGGTAATGCTTGGACTCATGTTTCAATCGCATGCACTGAGTTTTATTGAAATGCGGAGGAAACGCACCTGTGACCAGGTAATTTGCGATATGCGCATACCATGGTACCTTACCTGTCAGCGCCATCAGGTGCTCGTCAGGGAATGTCTCCTTGATCTGCCCTGGCTCCTCCTCCTTGACGATCCTGCTCAGGTGATCAGCGACTGTATTTTCCGTGCCCTTCTTATCTTTGATCTCCAAGTCGAATTCCTGAAGCAGGAGCACCCAGCGCATCAGGCGCGGCTTGGTCTCCTTCTTGGACATGAGGTAGCGGATAGCTGCGTGGTCAGTGTAGATGATGACTCTTGCGCCTAGGACATAAGCTCGGAACTTCTCCAACACAAATACAATTGCCAGAAGCTCCTTCTCCGTGGTGGTGTAGTTCCTCTGGGCAGAGTCCAGTGTGCGCGATGCATAGTAAATGGCGTGCGGCTTCTTGTCCACGCGCTGCCCCAAGACTGCACCCACTGCGTAATCACTTGCGTCACACATCAGCTCTAATGGCAGGTTCCAGTCTGGTGCGCGCATCACTGGCGCACTGGTCAGCGCTTCCTTCAGCGTATCGAACGCCGCCCTACACTCATCAGTAAAATCAAAACACACATCTTTTTGCAACAGGTTAGACAGGGGTATACAAATTTTAGAGAAATCCTTAATAAAACGCCTGTAAAACCCAGCATGCCCTTAGAATGATTTCACGTCGCGCACGTTGGTGGCATAAGGCAGATTAGAAATGAGATCTATTTTAGCTTTGTCTACCTTAATACCCTCCTCTGAAATGATATGTCCTAGTACTACTCCGTGCGTGACCATGAAATGACATTTTTCGTAATTGAGCACTAAATTCTTAGAGATGCAGCGCGCTAAAACTTTATCTAGATGAGTTAAACATGCATCGAAGGTACTCCCATATACAGTGAAATCATCCATGAACACTTCTATGCATATACCAATCATATCAGAAAAAATGCTCATGACTAAGCGTTGGAATGTACCTGGCGCGTTGCACAGCCCAAAAGACATGCGCCGAAACGCAAACGTACCGAACGGGCATGTGAATGTGGTCTTCTCTTGATCCTCCGCAGCTATGGGTATCTGGTTGTACCCTGAATATCCGTCCAGAAAACAAAAATAAGGCTTACCTGCTAAGCGATCCAGCATCTGGTCCATAAAGGGTAGCGGGAAGTGGTCCTTGCGCGTGACAGCGTTCAGCTTCCTGTAGTCGATGCACATGCGCCAGCCAGTTTGAATGCGCTTGGGAACTAGCTCGCCCTGCGCATTCTCTTCCACTGTGATTCCTCCTTTCTTTGGCACAACATGCACCGGGCTGACCCATTTGCTGTCCGAAATTGGGTAAATGACCCCTGTGTCAAGCAATTTCAGAACTTCCCTTTGCACTACCTCCATCATATTTGGATTTAATCTGCGCTGAGCTTCCCTGGATGGTTTGGCACCATCTTCTAACAGAATTCTGTGCATGCACACGTCCGGGCTCACTCCGCGCAGATCAGCAAGAGTCCATCCTATAGCACGCTGGTTCCTGCGCAGTACCTGTTGTAAGCGCGCCTCCTGCTCCTCTTCTAATCCCTTCCTGATGATCACTGGCAGGGCGTCCTCATCTCCCAAGAAAATGTACTTGAGGTGCTCTGGGAGTTGCTTCAGTTCGATCTTGGGTGCCTGTTCAATAGAGGGCAAGATTTTGTTAGCGGTGCAAATATGAACTATATCAAGTACCTGTGTGGGTGCTGGTTCAGCACTGCTTAGCTCCTCCTCTTGCTCCTCCAGCTCTGCCTGTGTCAGTAGCTCTGGTCCTATGGTTGCGCTCGCACACTGCGCTTCTGTGACTAAATCGTCAATGCTGTCCATCGCGTGCACGGTGGCGTCCTCATGTGGGTGCTGCATCCCCTTGAATATGTTGAAATGGATTTCTTCGCCATCTACCTCCATGGAGAGCGTGCCCCTCCACACGTCTATCTTCGTGCGCGCGGTCATCAGAAACGGTCTGCCTAGGAGGATTTGCGCACTACTGGCGCTTGATTCACCCTCCATTTCGAGCACATAAAAATCTGCTGGGAAGACCAGCTCTCCTACTCGAACTAGGACATCTTCTATCATGCCTGCAGGTTGTTTGCACGATCTATCTGCTAGCTGAACGGTGAGACCTGCAGGCTTGAGTGGTCCAAGGCGCAATGTCGTATATAGAGAATAAGGTAGCAAATTGATGGATGCGCCTAAATCGATCATGCAATTACTCACTGTGGTCTTACCTAGCGTGCATGGGATAGTAAATGTACCTGGATCTCGGCACTTGGGTGGTACCTTTTGTTGCACGATCGCTGAGGCCTGCGCATTTAGCATTACCTGTGCGCATTCGCCCTTTCTCCTTTTGTTTGTGCACAGCTCTTTTAAAAACTTTGCATACCTGGGAATCTGCCGAATAGCTTCAATGAGGGGAATATTGATTTCCACCTTGCTGAACAACTCATAGAGCTCCTTGTCCAATGCTTCCTTTCTAGCCAATGGTGCCTGCACAGGGAAAGGTGCAGGTATGTTAGTACAATTTTTGTCCTTGTTTCTTGACTGAGACATACCTGGTGTGTTGCTCTGCTGGTTTGTGGCTGGCGCTTCTGGTTGCGCATCTTGCTCTGGTTGCGCATTCTGATCTGCTGGATCCGGGACTTGCGCAACTGGTTGCGCGGGCGCCTGTGCGGTCTGCTCTGTTCCTACTGTGCGCCCAGTCCTCAGTGTCACTGCATTGACTCCTCCTTTAGGGTTCTGAATCACTTGCGAAGGCAGGTTGCCATCGCTCTTTTTCAGCTCATACACCGTGGTTGCAATTTGTGATAGCTGCTTTTCTATGGACTCGAACCTCTTGTCATATTTCTCGTCATTTTTGCGCACTGTATCTGCTAGCTGCCCCATGATGTCTTCCAAGGAACGCCGCGGCTGCTGGTTGTTCTGCGCTGGTGCGTCATTTCGGCGGTGCGGCGGATTGTAGGGCGCAGCTGGTTGCGTCTGCTGTGGCTCGCGCTGATCAGTGGGCTGTCTCTGGAAATTGTTCTCTTCCCTCCATCTGAATCCATTTGCGGCGAGCCCAAAGCGCGGCTGATTCTGCCTCTGCGGTCCTCTGTTGTCCCATCCTCCAAGGGCATTTACATCTCCAATTTCTTCAAAAAGTGTTGGGCATTCGTCTGTCTTGTGCTCAGTGGACCTGCAGAATTCACATGCCTTTGGCGCAACTGGTTGTGCGCTCTGCGTACTCATCAGCTTCTGTAGCATGGCCTTCATTTCCTTGATCTCAGCGCTTGTTTCTACCTGATGCACAGAACGATTACGAATACTTTCAAGCGTCAATTGATGTCTTACCTGCCCAGCAGACTCTTCTATCAGCTGCCACGCATCCTCTGGGTACATGTTGCAAATGTCCCCTCCTGCGCATGCATTCAGTAGGCGCAGCTCCATGGGCAGCAGTCCATTCAGAAAGTTCTCTATCAGCACATTCTGGGGCAGGCCGTGACTGTAGCAGCTGGCCTCTAGCTCCCTGAAACGTTCATAGTATTCTGACAATGACTCCCCTGCGCTCTGCCTTGGCGCGGCTAGTTCCCTTCTGAGCAGCGCAATCTTTGCTGCTGGATAGAATTTGTCTAGGAATTTCTTCTGCAGCTGCTCCCATGTGTGAATAGATCCTGCGGGTAAATTCATCAACCAATGTCTGGCTGTATCACACAACGAAAATGGGAATGCCTTCATTTTCAGCGCCTCATCACTCTCCCCTTCGGTCTTCATGTTCTCGCAAATGACTAGGAACTCTCGCACATGCTTGACTGGATTTTCATTGTTCATTCCGTGGAACTTGGGCATGTGATGGATGAGCAAGCTCCTTAGCTCAAAATGACCGCCTGGTGGAAGCACGATGCACCATGGCTGGTTAACAGTGATAGGGGCCGACATCTCGCGCACTGTTCTGCGTCGCGCGGCTTGTTGCACGGGCGGCGCATGATACACTTCAGCGGCCCTCCTTGCTTCAACCTCGCGCTGCACTTCCTCTCTGAACAGGGCTGCGCGGTTATGTGCTCTTGCTTCCTCTGGGGTTCTGTCCCCCAAGTTGTCTCCTACGACACTGTTATCCTCCATAACCTGTTCCGAATCTCAAGGAAAAATGAAATTAAAAGATAACTAATGTTGTTGCGTCTGTTAGTGCGCAACTAGAATCTGCGCAGCGCAACTGTTTCAAGGTTGCGCAGGCTGATGTGATTGCGTGCTGTCAGAAACAACAACGAAAACAAAACAAACTGAAATAAATAGTTACTAAAAAAGGAAAAAAAATGTAAACTAACTAGAACTTAGCTGTGTTGCTCCCCGGCAACGGCGCGAAAATTTGATCGCGCGTCGTTGTGCGCGTCAAATATAATCCTTCCTCTTACACTCAGTACAGCGGTTAAGTAAGGGTCGATCTCCACAGGGAGCAAGTAGTTCAGTTTTAGTTAGTGACCTACACTTACGAAGATTGGGGGGTGAGTGATTGGTTTGCGCAGTGCGCGAGTAACAGTGTGAAACGCAGAGAAATGCACTAGGCGTGCGCAGGCAGTAGAGACTAGATACTATGACTATGAGAAGTATTGGGCGGACAATCCTCTATGCGTGCATTCCTTATCACTGACTCTAATATGTCTATAGCTTAATTTCACTTGGGTTAGTGTCCGGTCAAGGCTTCCTAACACGTGCGCATGTTCCGTTCAAAGTTCATGTGCTATTAATCCTTAGAACATAGACTAAAACAGCTGCGAATCCTGTCACAGTAGCAACTGCTTACCCTAGCTCATTACTCCTAGTTGTCACCGTAAAGCTATCAACTAGTTTGACATATGACAAGCAAGCAACACAAGTAAGATTGCGGTTCAAGGCTTCCCCTACTCATGCAACTAGCTGTCTCCGTACGCACAGGATTAATACAAGTAAGTAAACTATGCATTAAGCTCAAGTCTCAAAGAAAGTGCATCATAGATTCATGCCCGACCAACACTTAAGCGTTTAGCTAGACATGCTAATGATAAACATCATAGAATAGTAAATAATGACTAATGTGTCTGAGAAACAAGTAGCAACCAGTGCGTGCAGCTTGTCTTCTCGGCTGGCGCAGTCGGCTGGCGCAAATCCTCTCAACAAGTCCGTGTGTTTTCCAGTGTTGCCGCTCTCTCTAATGTGTGTCGTCCAATGATGGCTGTGATATCTCCCTCTTGAAACCCTAGACTTCCTTTGTTTATATATTGCCCAGGAAGTTCACCTTTGGCAACTTCCAAATCTGGTCACTGGACTTTGCGCCTAGCGCACAGCATTCGGCTAGCGCATCGGCTAGCGCACCGCTACTGACTCTCGCCAACTTCTCTTCTGCTTGTGCTGCTATCTCCGCAGGCGGATCTCTCACTCCTAGAACGCTGCCTGTTAGCGCGTATCCGACTCCAGGACTCGTTTTGCCCTGTAATACAAAAGCATAGGGTTATGATCTAAATAATGCGTACAAATAGCCTCTATCAAGTTGCTACAGCAACCCTGCTGAGTCAAGTGTAATTTAGAATAGGCTGAGTTTCGAGGAGACAGTAGCTATTCTAGATTGACATATTGTAGAGGGTGTGTAGGCACAAGTCAGAGCTTGTTCTGATTGTGTCAAGTGATCCACACAAGGTTGAGTAGCATAGGTTGCGTGAGTTGTAACCGTGTGTACGTGGGAACCTTCGAGGTAGTGGATTGAGGACTGGAGAATAGTCCTCCCCAGACGTAGGCAGTTGGCCGAACTGGGTGAACAGACTTTGTCTTGTTCATTGCTTGCTGAGACAATTTTCTAGTGAACAAGAGTGTGCTGCAGCAACTGCTTGTTTACAAATCTGTCGAACTAAGACACTGTGAAATTTTACCTTCATTGAGGCAATTATTTCTACCTTCGGCTATTTTGTAAGTGTCGATGATAGAACTAACGTTTGTGTCTCCGTTAAATATTCTTGAGCCTGTGTTGAACTGGATGTGACTTAACCGATACCTGATGCTGTGTGGATTAACATGCCGGAAAATCGGGGCTTTTGGCAACCTATTGAAATCAAAACTAAGCTATCTTACTGTAGCAAATGCAAAGTCCATGGAAATTCTCTGTCCTTCTGTCCAAAGAATAAGCAACTTCCTATTAATCCTGGGCAGAAGGGAACAAATCAAAATAGGAAGGTGGTTTTGGATGGGGAGAAATCAACCTCGACTACCCCCCCAAGGACTGATGTCAAGTGGAGAAGGGCGGAAAAGCGGAAAAACCAAAAAGGTATGGACCCAGTTAGCGATTTCTACACCTGAAGAGGACTGTAACCCAACAGGGGGTTCTAAGGAAAATGTGGAGGGCAAGTCTAGCAAGGAGGATGTACAAGTTGATAAAGTTTCTGTAAATGATTTATCTTTAGCGGTTTTTGAGGGGCGCTCCGAAGGTTGTGAACCTATGGATAGCCAGAACCCGCCCGTTGTTGCTGAGCAGCAAATGCCTACTATTCAGGAAAGTAATTGTAGTAAAGTTGTAGCTATTATGCCAAATGACCTATCTGGTGCTGAACTGCGTCTTAGGAGTCAAGGCTCTAACGGTCCTGTTTTCAGTGAAGAGTTGGGCATTCTGGTTCATCCTGGTACTCTTCAGCATTATATTAATATCCAAGAAAAAGCGGGATCTGCAAGGTGTCCAAATAGCACAAATGGAGGGGGGAAGATATCGGAAGCTCTCAAAACGTGCATTATCCCAGGCAGCAAGCACTGCCCTCCCAAGGTTTCAAAATGATTAGCGGCTTATGTTGGAATGCCAGGGGTATCTCCAATCGAGGTTCCGCTTGCTATCTGAAATCTATCTTAGTTAAGCATCATATTTCTTTTTGTGCTATTTTGGAACCTAAATCGCAGGGGAACAAAATTGGTTCTCTTGCCCGAAAGCTTGGTTTTTCTGGTTATTTGCATGGAGATCCAACAAATAAACATATTTGGATTTTTTTGGAAGGATTCTACTTCGGTCTCCATTCAAAATTCTAGCTCTCAGCATATCTCTTGTGCTGTAATTCATACTGCAATGAACTCGAAAACTATCTGTACAGTGGTCTATGCTTCCTACCAAGTCATTAACAGAGAAAAGCTATGGTTTGATCTTTTTGTGGAAAATCAGTCTATTACAGATTCTTGGGTGTTAATGGGGGATTTCAATGCAGTGACATGTGCTGATGAGAAAATGGGGGGTCGGAAATTTGGAAATAAATCCTCCTCTGATTTCAATAATTTTATTACCGGAGCTGGTTTATTGGATGTCGGTTTTTCTGGTAATAAGTATAGTTGGTGTAATAATAAAGCTGGAAGTAGGTGTATATGGATGAGACTTGATAGGGTTTTAATCAATGGCTTGGCTGCTGCGGCTTTCCCTGAATTGAAAGTGGTTCATCGTCCACGCGTGCATTCCGATCATTGCCCCTTGCTGATTACTTTCAGTGATATAGAGCGAGCCCATAGCTTCTTTAGCTTTAATCCTGCCTGGGTCAATCATGAGGAATTTCATAAAGTTGTTCGTGATTCTTGGAGTATTCAAGGGCATCCTAACCCTATGCTTAATTGTCATCTTAAATTACAAAGACTGAGGGGTGACCTAAGTAAGTGGAATTGGAACGTTTTTGGCGATATTAACCAGAAAATAAATGATCTTAATAAAAGAGTGGAGGCTGTTGAGCAGATTCTTCAGAATCAGTGGTCGAAGGATAGTGAGGAGTTTCTTGTCTCCCTCCAGAACCGCCTTCACTCAGCTTTGGATGATTGACAGATTTTTCTTGATGCCAAATCTCGTGTAGGCTAGCTGCAACATGGTGAAAGAAATACTGGTTTTTTCCATACAGCTATAAAGATACGCAGATCTCGTAATAATTTTAAAGCCACAATGCCTTCTGGTTTAGTCTCGAATGACCGGGAGGTTATTGGCTCTTTAGTAGTTGAGTAATTTCAAGATCTGTTGGGTGGGTTTTCTGCCAACCCCGCTACGGATTATTTTGATGACATTCTTCCTGTAATCTCGGAATCTGATAATAAGATCCTCAACAGTATCCCAACTGCAGAAGAGATATGGCTTGCTGGTTCCAGTTTACCTAAAACAAGTGCTCCTGGGGCTTGTGGTTTCAAAGGTATTTTTTTTCATTCCTGTTAGAGTATTATTGGAGCTGATATCACTGAAGCAGTAAAGCTTTTCTCCAAAGGTTTTAGCCTGCCAAAGTCAATGTCCTCCACAGTGCTTATCCCTATTCCCAAGGTTAAAAATGTTTCTTCTTTGGACTAGCTCAGACCCATTAGTTTGTGTAATTTCTTTCACAAAGTCATCTCCAAGATCCTCAACGATCGCATTCGCCCCTTGTTTGGTAAAATTATTGGCTTAGAGCAATCAGGCTTTGTCCCGGGCAGATCCATTCATCAGTGCATTGCTTTGGCCCATGATCTGGTTTCAGACATCCATAAGAGAGTCCATGGTGGCAATGTAGTGGTTAAAATTGACATGGCAAAGGCCTATGATAGGCTCTCTTGGTTATTTCTTATTCGGGGGATTAAGGCCTTGGGTTTTGACGAGGGCTGGTGTGATTTAATTTACCGTAATCTGAGCAGTTGTTGGTACTCTGTTCGGCTTAGAGGGAAATATTTTGGTTACTTTAAATCTAACAGAGGGCTGCGGCAGGGGGACCTCTCTCCCCTAGCCTGTTTATCATTGCTATGGAATTCTTGTCTCAGAAGCTTAATGAGGCAATTAAGCCTGGTGGTGGCATGATGCCCTACTGGTCCTCCCTTCAAGTAGTCACAATCAGCCATACTCTTTATGCAGACGATGTTTTGATTTTCAATAATGGAGGGCACTCTTCCTTTGCAAATTTTTTAAATGTTATGAACTCTTTTTTGTATGAACTCTGGTCAGCAATTGCAAGCATCAAAGTGTAAAATTTTCTTTTCCAAGCACATTAAAAATGGGAGAAAGGGGACTCTTCTCCGTATGTCAGGTTACTCTCAAGGAAATTTCCCTGTTCGGTATCTTGGAGCTCCTTTGTTTCTTGGGCAAGCTAAGCTTTCTTGTTTTCAAGGGCTAGTCGACAGAATTAAGGACCGCCTTGAAGGTTGGATGAAGGTTTTCTTAACAATGGCAAGAAGAGTTACCTTAATTAAATCTGTTCTTCAATCAATTCCCATTCATTGTATGTCAGTCCTCCCTGTCCCCAAAGGTACTCTCAATTGATTGGTACGCTTATGCGGAATTTTCTGTGGGACAATGGGAGTGCTTCTCGTCGGCATTGGGTTGATTGGGATACTGTGTGTAAGCCTTTTAACCCTGGAGGTCTGGGGATCAAGCCTCTTAAGCAGATTATGACTTCTTTACACGGTAAAATGGCTTGGAACTTTCTTAAAAATACCTCTCTCTGGGCACAACATGCTAGGAGCAGATGTTTTATTAGTAGGAAGGGTTCTTGCCTCTGGAATATTATTTCTCCCCATGTTACTAATATAGCTTTAAACTGCCGCTGGCAGCTGGGAAATGGTCAGACTCCTATTTCCATTTTTTGTTAGAACCTCGCTATGTCCTATTCAAAGAGATTAAAAGATAAGCCTATTATAGAAATGATCCAAAATACGGATTTGAGAAGTGCTTTTCTTCATAATATGAATCCTAGATTTTTCTGCTCTATTGAAGGTCCTTTCACTGATGATATCCCGGATAAGCTTATATGGGAAGGAGACCCAACTGGTTGTATTACAACGTCAAATTTTTTGAAGAGCTTGGCTCCTTCCTTTGCATGTATTAAAGAGTTTGATATTATTTGGCAATCGTGGATCCCAGAAAAAGTCTCTTGTTTTCTTTGAAAAATTCTGCATTCAGCAATTTCTACGCATGAGAACATCATGAAATCTGGTTTCCAGCTAGTCAGTAAATGTGTCTGCTGCAAGATGCCCAAAGTTGAGACAATGGAGCATATTTTCTGTATAGTGACAAAGCTGGTCTTATAATGTTCCTTCTCTGCCCCATTTTCCGAAAGGGTAGACCCCAGTCTTTTCACCAGTTTTTTTACGACTGGGGCATTAGCGCTTATTTATCTAAATTCTCTGATTGTATGGGTTTTGGCTTGATTAGCTGCTGTCTTTGGGACATTTGGAAGCATAGGAATCAGGTAGTTTATGGAGATCATGCCGGCAGCTTCAGTATAAGTAATATTCTTCGGTGGGCCTCATTGTTATCAAGGAGCTTTAAGGCTCCTTTTGTTGAGGATTCCCTCTCTAGAGCTCTCTGCAACGTTTTACATATAAACCCCCTGATCTCGAAACAGCCAGCATATCATGGATTCCTTGGCAGCCAAATCTGAGAGATAATACTTGTAATATTGCTATTAATATTGTTGGTGTTAGTTCTCACATGGCTGCTGTGATTCGTAATTGCTCTGGAATGTTTGTTGGTGGTCTCAAGCTTGTTTCTGTGAGCAAACATTTCTTGCGATGTATGTTACATGTTCTTCATGAGTTACATTTGCAAGGTCTGACTTTTCACTGTATAAAGATTTCTCACCCGGATGTGTCTCTTTTGGGGAGAAATTCTGTGGTTGATTAGTCAGTTTTTCGAATTAAAAGGCCGCTTATTCGAAGACTACAAGATGTGGATATTTTTAGGGTCAGCCATGCTCTTAATCGTCCTGCAGATGTGCTTTGTTGGTCTAAGGAGAGGTATATCTATGCTACACAGTCTAAAGACCTTCCCTTTGCGGTTAAACATGCCCTTGAAAATGACAACATGCCTCAGCCTTGTTCTTTCTCTGAGTTCCGTATTTATACCTAGCTATGAGTCTGCTATGGCTCCTTCGGTCTTTATTGGAACACTACTGCCTTTCGGTCGAGGTTGTCAGATGATATGTGTCTTTAACTTCATTGGTTTGATGATGGATTTACATAAATAACACGGTTTTTTTAGCTTGTTGCGTTTTATTAGCCTGTACGGCAATACTGAGGTGGCTGCTGTCAATCGGTTTTCAATATCTCTCGGATATCACATCTTGAAGCTTTGGTTCACATTCTGCAGAAGCTGCAGAAGCTTTGTTGTTTATGGGGCTGGCTTAGCATTAGGCCCTCTTTTTGGCGCCTATTTCCATTCTGCAGGTTTGGTTCTATGGATGAAGTTTTGGTTTCAAAGAGCCTTGTTCTTGAGGTAATCCTTTTGGAATTTTATGGGTGAATCATGCTTATGAGAATGTCATTTATTTGAAGATATGGCCCCTCCTCCTTATTAGACATTTAGTCAATCTTCATCTTGTGGATTCGGTCAACAGCCATGTTTTTTCGATCTTCATGGTTTGTTCTAGATGCCAACAGCGCCCTTTGTTTTCGTTTAGGTTGAGCTGGGTTTATAATCTATTTGGTGTTTTTAAGTTGGGAATGTTTTCCAACTGGCACTTGAGGATCAAGCTCAACCTCTTATGTATTCGCCATGATCCAGGCTTTTTGGATCCTTTTTAATAAAGAATACAGGTTTAAAAAAAAAATCAACACATGCTCACATTTAATCTCTAATAATGTCAACAAGAACTAGAATGATACATGTAACCTTTAAGGCCGAGATGTGATTTAATGGATGGCTGGGAGCTAGTCCTCTTTAGACTCATGACTCCAATCTTTGACTCAACTTCATCGCCACGCCTTCACACTGAACTTGTTTTCTCTGGCACGTGATGAATTTGAATTATGAGGAGCTCAACTTGTTCTTTTTTTCTTGTAAAACATCTCTTAATTGCTTTTGGTTCTCGATTGCTCTCCTCTTTTTACATCTTATAAATTTGAACTTTTTCTTTTCCGAGCTTTTAATGTGAAATGCTTGTCCTTTTTGAGCTTTGCTCTCCAATTTGAACCGTTCCAATCATAGCCTTCGAATGGCAGCATAAGGAACACGTCCCGCTCTTTCTCATCATTGCCCTTTCAGCACGAGGCTAGATAGGGGTTACCCACCCATTCCCGGTTACTCGGACTAGAGATTAGACGGTTTGTATTCCCGTCCCACCACTGCATAACGCTGCAACGATGGAGTGAAACCCCTCATAACTCGAAGTGCCAACCTCCACAAATTCAGTGCGCTACGCGACTAATCCTTTGAACCTCCGAATGAATGTCAAGTCCCTCTAGGACATTTCTATCAACTCCACACCCTGAAATATCTCAGCTCAAAAGAACATAAAACATTAAAGCGCACGCATCACAATATTTTGGAAGCAATGCAAAGCATACATGTCAAACCTTCATAGAATAGACATCATCTCACAAAATCAGCATTTACATCGCAATATAATGTCTCGTCTCATGAATTCAGCAGCATAATATCATCATAAACATGGCATCTGAAATTTCACAGCGTCTCAATTAGGCAGCTTGTGTAGTCTGATCCGAGCTTGATCTGGAAGCCAATTCAGAGCAGTGGTGCTTGTTGGTTGATCAAGGAAGGCCGCGGAAGAACTGACGGGTGTGTGGCTCGGTCGAGTGTCTAAGCGGCAATTCTCGCTAGTGGCAGGAGGTCACTGAGTGAGGGGGAGTATTCCAGAGTGTGCAGCGCTCGTGAGATCGTTCGATCGGCTCGGCAGAAGGCCTTGGAGCGACACGGACAATTTTGCATCAGCTGTGTGCTACAGCAGTTGCTACAGCAACCCTGCAGAGTTGAGTGTAGTTTAGAATAGGCTGAGTTTCGAGGAGACAGTAGCTATTCTAGATTGACATTTGTAGAGGGTGTGCAGACACAAGTCAGAGCCTGTTCTGATTGTGTCCAGTGATCCACTCAAGGTTGAGTAGCATAGGTTGCGTGGAGTTGTAACCGAGTGTACTTGGAGACCTCTGTGTTTAGTGGATTGAGGACTGGAGAATAGTCCTCCCCAGACGTAGGCAGTTGGCCGAACTGGGTGAACAAACTTCTGTCTTGTTCATTGTTTTGCTGAGACAATTTCCGAGTGAACAAGAGCATGCTGCAGCAACTACTTGTTCACAAATCTGTCTGTCAAGAGACGCTGCGAATTTCAATTGGTATCAGAGCGGGAGCTCAACACACAGAGTAAAAGATCCTACAGTGTCTCTGAAGAAGCCAAGACAATGAAGGAAGGGCAGAGCACAGGCAGACCTCCATTGTTGGAAGAAAGCAACTATGGATATTGGAAGGCTAGGATGAAAGCCTTTCTCAAGGCCATTGATGAGAAGACCTGGAGAGCTATCGTGGTCCAGTGGTCTCCTCCAATCACCATGGATGAACAGGGAGTCACACGGATAAAGCCTGAAGAACAATGGACTGCTGAAGAGGGAGCTGCAACAACTGGTAATTCAAAGGCTCTGAATGCGATTTTTGCTGCAGTTGATGCTAACAATTTCAGGTTGATATCAAATTGTGATATGGCCAAACAAGCTTGGGAAATTCTGCAAACTGCACATGAAGGAACTGATAGAGTAAAGCTGTCAAGATTACAGATTATTGCCACACAGTTTGAGAATCTGAGAATGCTAGAAGAGGAGACTGTCACTGAGTTTAATGCAAAACTTTGTGATCTGGAAAATGAAGCTCATGCTCTTGGTGAACCTATCCCTGAAGAGAAGCTGATCAGGAAGGTCCTCAGATCGTTGCCCACAAGATTTGACATGAAAGTGACGGCCATTGAAGAAGCTCAAAATGTAAGATTCATGAAGCTGGAAGAGTTGATGGGATCCCTCAAACAATTTGAGATGAAACTGGTTAAAGAAGATCTCACTCCTAAGGACAAGAATATTGGACTGAAGGCTGAAACAGAAGCTAAGAAGCCAGCTCCAGATGATCAGCTGAGTATGCTAGTCAAGAACCTTGGAAAGATCCTGAACAACATGGACTCAAGAACTGGAAAAAGGGCATCCTCACGAAAACAATTCAGAAGAGGTGGAGAAAATCAAAGGAGAGGGAAGGAACCTGCTCAGAATGAAGATGAGAAGAAAGAAATGAAAAAAGGAGTCCAATGTTGGAACTGTGCAGGGTATGGCCATCGACAAATGAACTGCACCAGCAAACTGATGAAAAAGAGGGCTCTCTCTACCAGTGGAAGTGAAGACGAGACAGATCTGAGTGAGGATGAATGCAACTTGGCCAGATACAGATCAGCCAGGAGAGGCAGAAAAACACAAGGAAGAGTGAACCAGCTCCTGCTTCAGCAACCTCTGTATCACCGTAACAAGAAAGTCTCGAAGTATAAAAGATGCTATAGCTGCGGGCACAAAGGTCACATAAAGAGGAACTGTTCTTCAGTATACACTGGAAAAGATTCAGCTAGGAAACCATTCAAGCAGAAACATGCGCGGACTCAGATTCTTGCGTTTGTCAGCACAGCAAGCACCTCGGATAAGATAAGCTGGTATTTTGATAGTGGTTGTTCAGGACACATGACAGGAGAAAGATCCTTCTTGAAAAACATAACACCCTGCCTGGAACAATGAAGTTTGGAAACGGCCTGAGAGGAAGAGTTCTAGGAAAGGGAACTTTAGCAGTTGAAGGAATGCCCAACCTGAGCAATGTCTTGCTAGTGGAAGGACTAAAGGCAAACCTCATAAGCATCAGTCAGCTGTGTGATGGAACTAAACAGGTGAAATTTACGAAAGACTCGTGCAAAGTTTTCGAAAAAACTGGAGAATGTATAATGGAAGGAGCCAGATCAAAAAGCAACTGTTATCTTCTCAACGTGAGTTCAAACTCACTGGCTCCGAAATGTATGCTGACAAAGGCTGAGGAAATGATTTTATGGCACATAAGGATGGGTCATGTTAACCTGAGGACTCTGAAGAGAATTGCAACAGAAGGGCTAGTCAGAGGAATACCGCTGATAAAAGGGGAGACAAACTCTATCTGTGGAGATTGTCAGATTGGGAAACAAAAGAAGGCTTCACACCCAAGAGTGAAAGATGTAGGTACTACCAGACCTCTACAATTGATACACATGGCCTGATGGGTCCGATGGAAGTTGAGAGTCTGGGCAGAAAAAGGTATGCTTTTGTCTGTGTTGATGACTACTCCAGATTCACCTGGATTGATTTTATCAGAGAAAAATCAGATACTGTGAAAGTTATAGTGGCACTGGTGTCCCGTCGAGAGCAAGAGAAAAATCTCAGAATCAGCAGCATTCGCAGTGATCATGGTAGGGAATTTGAAAACGAAGCTGTGGATGATTTCTGTCGCCAAAGGGGTATCTCACATCAGTATTCTTCTCCCATCACCCCTCAGCAGAATGGAGTAGTGGAACGAAAGAATCGGACAATTCAAGAAATGGCCAGAGTCATGATTCATGCTAAGAGGGTTCCCCTGAGATTTTGGGCAGAGGCCATGAACACCGCATGTTACATCATTAACAGAGTCACCTTACGGAGAGGAACCAACCAGACCTGCTATGAACTCTGGAATCAGAAGAAGCCCACAGTTAAATATTTCCACATCTTTGGAAGTGACTGCTTCATTCTGAGAGATCGGGAGTATAGGAAGAAGCTTGACCCAAAGAGTGATCCTGGAGTGTTCTTGGGTTATTCGATGAATAGCAGGGCTTATCGAGTCTATAACCAGCGGACAAATACAGTAATGGAATCCATAAATGTAGTAGTCAATGATGCTGAAGAAGTCCCTGCCACTGATACTGATGATGAAGACTCTGAAGAGGTGCCTGTCAGTCAGAACAGAAGTGAACAAGCTGTGGCTCTAGAAGATGCTACAGCAAGTGCTGAAGCAGAAAATCCAGATGAACAATTAGAAAGCCTGTCTGAAGATCTGAATAATGAGGCTCCTGATCCACCATCAAGGTAGCCTCTGAAGAAGATTCAGAAGAATCATCCCCTGACCAATGCGATTGAAGATCCGACAGAAAGAAGAAGAACCAGAAGCCATGCTTATCTCAATACCTGCTTCCTGTCTAGTATGGAACCTAAGAGCTTCAAGGAAGCCATGAGTGATGAATTCTGGATGATAGCGATGCAGGAAGAACTTGCAGAGTTCGAAAGACACGATGTTTGGGACCTGGTGGATAGACCCAATGGAGTGAATATTATAGGCACCAAGTGGATCTTTAAAAACAAAACTGATGAAAAGGGAAACATCACAAGAAATAAAGCCAGACTGGTTGCTCAAGGATACTCTCAGATTGAGGGCCTAGATTTCGAAGAAACGTTTGCTCCAGTTGCTCGTCTGGAGGCCATCAGACTCCTTCTAGCTATGTCTTGCTTCCTAGGGTTTAAACTGTATCAAATGGATGTCAAAAGTGCGTTCCTGAACGGAGACATCTCTGAAGAAGTATATGTTTCTCAGCCAAAAGGCTTTGAAGATCCTCATCACCCAGAGCATGTGTACAAATTGAAGAAAGCCTTATACGGACTGAAACAGGCTCCTCGGGCATGGTATGAGAGGCTGACAGTGTTTCTGGAAAAACATGGCTACAAACGAGGGGGAGCTGACAAAACTCTTTTTGTAAAAAGAACCAAGTCAGATGTGATCATTGCACAAATTTATGTGGATGACATTGTCTTCGGATCAAAGTCTCAGCACCTGGTGAAGCAGTTTGTGGACCACATGCAGCAGGAATTCCAAATGGCATGGTCGGAGAACTGTCTTATTTCCTTGGTCTGGAGATTACCCAGAAAGAAGATGGCATCTTTATTGCACAAAGCAAATACAGCAAAAATCTTGTGCAGAAATTTCAGCTAGATAAGGCCAGTCACAAACGAACCCCAGCTGCTACTCATGTCAAAGCCATCAAAGATGAACATGGAGGGGAAGTGAGTCAGACAATCTACAGAAGCATGATTGGGAGCTTACTGTACCTGACTGCCAGCCGTCCCGACATTTCCTTTGCAGTAGGAGTCTGTGCCAGATTTCAAGCCTGTCCCAAACATAGTCACTTGCAGTTGGTCAAGCGAATCATTCGGTATGTTGGAGGAACTGTGAACTATGGCTTGTGGTATACTAAGGACACAAATGCTAATCTGGTGGGATACAGTGATGCGGACTGGACAGGATGCTCAGAGGACAGGAAGAGCACTTCGGGAGGATGCTTCTTCCTAGGAAATAACCTGGTGTCCTGGTTCAGCAGGAAGCAAAACAACATTTCATTATCCATAGCCGAGGCTGAATACATAGCTGCTGGGAGCTGCTGTGCGCAAATGTTGTGGATGAAGCAAATGCTGAGTGAGTATGGTCTTGATCAAGATGAAATGACTCTCTACTATGACAACATGAGCACCATCAGCATCTCTAAGAATCCGGTCCAGCACAGCAGAACCAAGCACATTGACATTCGTCATCACTTCATTCGTGATCTAGTGGAAAAGAATATCATTGCGCTACAGCATGTGGTGTCGGCCAAACAGCTTGCTGATATCTTCACAAAAGCTCTGAATGCAGTTCAGTTCGAAGACCTGAGAGCCTCTCTGGGGCTCTGTGTATTTCCTCCCTAGGGCAGCCAGCAGCACCCCCTTATCATTTATTCCAAAAAGGGGGAGGAGAAGGAGGAGAAGAAGGGGAGGTTACCGAAAAGAAATCTGTATTGAAATACGTCCTTAGGTTTTGTCAAAATGCCAAGGGGGAGATTGATGATGCAGTATGACAATGTTTGACAAAACCAGCACAAGTGAACAAGGAGCAGCTACAGCAGGGGATGCTACAGCAGGAGCTTGTTCAAGTTGCTGCAGCTTCTGTCCGAGTAGCAGCAGCAACCTAGGCCACGGGCTAGAAGGCCTGGCAGCTCTGCGGAGAGCATCAGAAGAATCTTTCTAAGTGCTGCGAAGAATATTCCAGTGGGGATTTCCTAGCTAGTGAAGGAGATTTGTTTTGGAGATCAAATCAAATCTAATCTCCTAAAAATTAGGAGATAATGTTTCTTTTTGGAACATTGCTAAATTATGTTCTTGTTTGAAGCTGGTGTAGCTTTTTAAGGGAGAATAGTGCAGAGTAGAAAGGTTGATCGAAGCTGAGGGATACACGAGTGCATACACAGAATTCAGAGAGGGCAATTTTGGTGTGCGAGGACGAGTTCTTCGATCATCACCCGAAAGCAGAGCGTGAGCGCAGAGCTGTGGTGACTGAAGCTGTAGGAGATCAGGACTTGCGTAGTCTGATCCGAGCTTGATCTGGAAGCCAATTCAAAGTAGTGGTGCTTGTCGGTTGATCAAGGAAGGCCGCGGAAGAACTGACGGGTGTGTGGCTCGGTCGAGTGTCTAAGCGGCAGTTCTCGCTAGTGGCAGGAGGTCACTGAGTGAGGGGGAGTATTCCAGAGTGTGCAGCGCTCGTGGGATCATTCGATCGGCTCGGCAGAAGGCCTTGGAGCGACGCGGACAATTGTGCATCAGCTGTGTGCTACAGCAGTTGCTACAGCAACCTTGCAGAGTTGAGTGTAGTTTAGAATAGGCTGAGTTTCGAGGAGACAGTAAGCTATTCTAGATTGACATTTGTAGAGGGTGTGCAGACACAAGTCAGAGCCTGTTCTGATTGTGTCCAGTGATCCACACAAGGTTGAGTAGCATAGGTTGCGTGGAGTTGTAACCGAGTGTACTTGGAGACCTCTGTGTTTAGTGGATTGAGGACTGGAGAATAGTCCTCCCCAGACGTAGGCAGTTGGCCGAACTGGGTGAACAAACTTCTGTCTTGTTCATTGTTTTGCTGAGACAATTTCCGAGTGAACAAGAGCATGCTGCAGCAACTACTTGTTCACAAATCTGTCTGTCAAGAGACGCTGCGAATTTCATTGCCTGTTTTGACCCTTTAAACCTTCGAATTACGTCTTGATGTAAACAATGAAGTTGTAGCCCTTTGAGTTATCTTTCAAACAAGATATAGCATGCCTTAATCGGATAAGAATCATGGGTTCGGCAAGCCTTTGAAGATGAAAAGGTCAATCAGCCTGGACGAATCAAACTAGCCTGGGCGAATCAAATCTGCCTTTTGCTTGATTTTGCGCTCTTTTGCTCGCGATCGACTAGAATTCACCCGAAACTTCTTCGGACCACTTCATATCATGTAGTACACATTTTCAACCTGAAATAGACAAAGAAAACATCAAATGACTTTATAAAATAACGGAACAAACAAGGTAAAGTGAAAATATGGACAAACATAAGGTTATTTGTCCGCTCATCAGATGGCTTCGAAGTAGCACTCCATATGCCAAAGGAAGTTGTCAATTTTCTCCACATTTCGTGATCCCTTGAAGTCATTGGGTTTTGGCACATCCTGGACCCTCAGAACATCTCGTGTGAAAGGGACCACTTCCCCAGTTCTCCCGGCTCTTCATAGCTTCACAAATTCCAGGTTGGTATTTTCTAAAGAAGACTGTAACTCTTGGCTTGTGTAACCAAGGCGTCCACCCTTGCCTGGTACTCTCACCCTGCCATGCTTCGAGGACGGTGTTAACGTGTTGGAATAGCTTGGATTGTAGGTCCTCCCCCAAGGATCCTACTTGACTTGGGAGAGCTCCCACCTTGTCTTCCAAAGTCTCGACGTGGTTGTTGCATATCCCAATGCGATCCGACACTTCACTAATGCCAAGTTCCAACTTAGCAAACCGCTTCTCGTTCACAAAGATGGAATGATCCCTTGGTGCTTTCGTCTTCTTGGAATCCTTCTTGGTATTCCTCCCTCGAGTTTCCATGTCGGAAGCCATGAAGATGTCGAACCTTGCCCTGATACCACTTGTCACGGACTTAGATTTTGCCCACTAAGTCGTGCGGCGCTTAGCTAGACCTTTCACTCGACTAGCTAAGAAAGCCTTCCCCGAAAGTCGCTTGATGTGCTAAGGCAGCAAGAGAACTTGAAAGCTAAAGAGCTTGAGAGCAAGAGAGTTTGAGAGAATGATTTGTATTTCTAAGGTGGTTTGGAGAAAATGACTCCTCCCCTATTTATACACTTGCACCTCCTCAACGGATGGCTAGGATCATTTCAATCCAACGGCTACAATTACAAGTCTAGAAAGTTCCTACCAAAATATCTAGATATTTACATGTGAAGGATTCTTCTCCAAGCTTCCAAGATCTTCTATGAGGTTCAACACTCTTCCGAAACTTGGGTTGGATCCTTCTCTTCTTTGGGCTAGTCTTTGGGCTAAGTGATGGGTTAAGTCACTAGTCCAATTGCTTTGTCATGACCGGGCACAACCCCATTTTATAAGTCCAAAACAAACGGGCCGTGACAGAAGCCTCGTTGAAGGGTCAAGTACACAAGCGTTTAAAGTATCGCCATGGGAGAGCCGGTCACGGGTGATATGCTAAGGGGAGAGAAGCATCCCGCATAGTTGACAGGTGGTCACTAATCAAGGGGGAGCGTCACAGAGTCAGGAGTACTCGTGGAGGTCAAAATGCTCAGCGGGAGAGCTTGGAGAGTCGTGGACAGTAGCTACGGTAGACTTGACATTGTAAGTTGCTATAACATCCTATCGTAACACATTGTTTTAGAATAGGCTGAGTCTATGTGATCAGAGCTGTAGCATTCTATTACTGGATTGTGTTGACAGTGTACGCTAGTTTGTGTGATCAGACTGAGGGAAGATTCTAGCTAGGTTAGAAGTAAAATTGGACTAACGTAGGCTTAGTTCTGGTATTCTTGTACTTTAACCGTGATAGTGGAATCTTGAGGATTGGAAAGAAGTCATTTTTCTTGTCACAGATCTTATATAGCACGCAAATAGGAAATGTTATAACGTTAGCTGAAATATAAGTGCTGCATTTCTTTTTTCTAGTAGTCCAAACTTTAGCCATCATCTTTATTCAAGGACTACCAAAAGTCATGCCATTAATAGTTTTCGACCACGCATAGTCCCAAGTCAGACCTCAAGGTCTCGAACTGTTGTGTGCTTAAAAGCCTTTGTTAAGATATCAACATTCTGGCAATCTGTGCGAACCTGAATGAAGATCAACTCATTCTCCACAAACTCACGAATATAGTGGTGTCTGATCTCTATATGCTTTGTTCGTGTGTGCTAGATTGGATTCTCCGATATGCTGATGGCGCTCTTATTGTCACAGTATAATGTCATAACATCTTGTTCAACATCATATTCCTCCAACATGTGCTTCATCCACATCATCTGCTGAGCACTGCTTCTGGCTGCTATGTATTTTGCGTCGTTCCAGATCTCGTAGCACGTTTTTTCATTACTCCCCCGTAGTGTTACATGGTTAAGTATGTGACAAGCAATGCTAAGAGTGGCCAGTAGTGTAGTGCTACATCATTGGCCCGTAACATCGTCGTTCCCATTTCACAATTGATCTATTTTTCCTTTCAACTACATTCTGTTGCGGGGTCAGTGGTGAAGAGAACTAATGTGCAATGCCTTCCTTCTTACAGAACTCCTCAAATGACTGATTTTGAATTTCCCTGCCATGATCACTTCGTATAAATACAAGAGGTAATCCTTTCTCACGCTGTAATTTGGTAATTAGCTCAACAGTCTCTGATTTTTCTCTAAGAAACTCAACCCAGGCATATCTAGAAAAATCATCAACGCTTACCAAAGCATAACCTTTTTCCACCAATCCCCTATACTTGAAATGGTCCAACAAGATCCACATGGAGAAGTTCAAAGATATGCTGTGTGTTTATCTGAGTGGTTGCTAGGTGACTGCCTCTAGTCTGCTTCCCAATCTGACATCCTTTACAGACTCTGTTCTCCTCTCCTTTGATAATAGGAAGCCCTCTCACCAGCTTCTTGCTTGACAACTTCTTCAGAGCTTTCAGATTTAAGTGCCCCAATCTCCTGTGCCATAGATTCATCTCCTCTGTCTTAGTAAGTAGACAGTTTGCATCAGAAACGGCTCCTGCTACATCTAACTAATTGCAGTTTTAGTAGAACGACTTCCACGCATCACATAATCACCATCAGCATTTAGAACTCTGCACGAATTTTTGGTAAACTTTACGTCAACAAAATCAACACATATTTGGCTAATACTGATGAGATTTGCATGCAGACCTCAACGTAGAGTACGTTTGTCAAACTGAGTAATCCAGGTAGTTTCAGGACACCTGCTCCAACAACTTTTCCTTTTCCACCATCTCCAAAAGTCACTGATCTCCCATCCAGTGGTGTTAGATGCTTAAGAAAGGCTGAATTTGCTATCATATGTGCTGAACAACCGCTATCAAAGTACCACTTATCTTTGTTCAAGTTGACAGTTGAACTTAGGCAATAAGGCATACATCCTTTCCATGTTTCTTTGGTCTACATTCTTGCATCATGTGTGTCTCAATACATCCATACTCAGCTAGAAACTTCCTGCACTTTCTTTGTATATGTCCTTGAGTATGGCAATAGTGACAAATCCTGGTATCTCTAGTCCAGGGAGTGTTATAGAAATTGCTATAGGTAAAGCTGGAAATTCTCCGTGACATCTCTCCTCTGACAAACTGTGTCTTGCCTTTGCTACTTTCAGATGTGTTCCCAATACCAGACCGTCCTGCACCAAACCTCTGGGCACCAAGGAGTTCATTCAAATATTTCGTTCCAGAATTCATCATCCTTATTCTCTTTCTCAGATTAGCCAGCTCCTGCTTCGTCTCACCATGAGCACGAATTTCCTTATTGAGTCTGGTCTTTGTCACAGCAAGTGCCTCATCCAGACCTTTCTTCTGCACCTTTAACTGCGTGATATTGACACTAAGTTTTTCATTTGTCTTTACCACCAGCTTCCACTTGGCGTACATATCTCTCAGGTTTCTCCTCAGAGTCTCCTCATTGATCTCCTCACTATCACTAGAGTCAGTGTTGCTGTCAAGGTTTGTTTCCTTGGTTCCTTCCTTGGCAGTTAGTACGACAAGATCTGTGACATCCTCAGCATCAGGGTAAGCGTTTGCTACAGTTGTTAGTGCAACAACATTACTCTGATATTCTCCAGTATCACTGTTGTCAGACTTATCGTAACTGTATGTGTCTACCATGGCTTTCTTCTTCATCAATGTGTTTGCACAGTGCCTTTGTATGTGACCGTATCCATGACTGGCTCTCTTCATCTAGATTTTGATCATTCTCCCTACGCTTGGTTTTTTGAAATCTGTTTCCTCACAGGATATCTTTGGTCACTACGTTCCTCCTTCTTTGCTTGGTATCCACGATCACCACTAGCTTCGTCATTTGATTTTCTCTTATCCATCTTTTTCATGAACCTCCAAACTGTTTGACAATCATAGCTACTTGACCATCCACCATCTCAAAAATCCAACTCTGAGTTAGCGTTTGTTCCAGCAAACTCCAGTGCACTTCCTCTAGTCTTCTTCTCTGCTTCCTTTCTGCTGTTCATTTTCATATCATAGATTCTGAGAGATCCCATGAGAGAGTTCATCTTCATATTTTGAAGATCAACAGTTTCCTCAATGGCTGTCACCTTTACATCAAACTTCTGAGGAAGTGATCTGAGAACCTTTTCAACCTGCTCAGCCTCTGACACATGCTTCCCAAGTATGCCCATTTGATGTAGCAGAAGCTTTTAAAATACCCGAAGGTGAGTTTTACTTCTAACTGAAGCTAGAACGATTTGCGCTGGGGCATAGATGAAATCTGAATAAAGGTAAAAAAAAATTATTTCATTCCAAAGATGAATACATGAACCTTTTTATATAGTAGACGAGGAACTAAAAATAACATGTGTAGTAAATTATGAATTCTAGGAATCTGTGGTAGTTTCAAGCTTTTAATCTTCAAAATTTTCGATTCAAGGATGTGGATAAGTTCAGCTCATCAACCTCTTCAATTTGATGCAAATGCTAATTTTGGATCTTCAGATACATCATTCTCCCCCGCTTCGAAAAATCTCGTCCCCATGTAGTGTGTTGTGTAGAGTGGTTCTTCTGGCACATGATAATCAAATTAATCCGCCACAATGAAAGTTGGTGATTATGTTGTATCTAGCGGGCAGATCGATTACATATGCGTTGTCATTAATCCGCTTCAACAATTTGCATGGTCCGATCTTCTTCTTCATAAGTTTGTTATAAGTTCCTGTTGGAAATCTCTCTTTTTGAAGAAATACCATCACCATATCACCTTCATTGAATATTTTCTTTCGCTTATGTTGATCTGCATCTAATTTATAATTCTTGCTTGCTGCCTCCAACTTTTGTTTCACATTAGCTTGAATGGTTTCAATTGATTTGGCCATCTCCTCAACGGCATATCTATAACCCGGTATTTGCTGTAAAGGTACTAAATAAAGTGTGTGTCTTGGCAGGTGTTAGTAAACAATGGTGAATGGAGCATGACTAGTAGAACGATTAACCATGTTATTATAAGCAAACTCAGCAGGACTAGATCCCATTGCTTAGGCTTGTCGCTTCTCAAACAACGAATAAGATTTCCAAGTGTTCTGTTAATAACCTCGGTTTGTTCGTCCGTTTGAGGATGAAATGAGCTGCTGTACTTCAAGTCTGTGCGAAACAAATGCCATAAGGTGCGATAAAAGTGGCTTCAGAACTTCACGTCACGATTAGATGTAATACTTTTAGGAACACCATGTAAACTTGCAATTTCTGTGAAGAATAATCCAGCCACGTGACAAAAGTCAAATGTTTTCTTGCAAGCAATGAAGTGAGTCATCTTTGAGAATCTAACAATGACGACAAATACAGAATCCACACCGCGTTGTGTTCGAGGAAGGCCAAGAACAAAGTCCATTGAAAGGTCTTCCCATGGAGCATTTGGGATGGCAGTGGCATATACAAACCTGTATTTTGTGAATGTCCCTTATTTGTTTGGCAAGTGATGCATTTATTAACAAATTTCCCACATCTCGACGAAGGTGAGGCCAACAGTAGCATTCTTCCACTTGAGAAATAGTTTTTTTGCGGCCAAAATGACCTTGACTGTGTAATTCACAAATCAACTCTTCAAGCAGTGATCCTTGCGTAAATGGTTACGATAAAAAATATAACCATCTTGGAAGATAAAGGGTTCACTAGATACACCTGCATTAAGTCTTCTCCAAGTTTCACCAAAATCATCATCATCTTGATACTGCTCTTTCATTGATTCAAACCCAATCACAGTAGTATGCATTGTGGTGAGTAAAGAGGCTCGGCGATTTAAGGCATCAGCTACTTTGTTTAAGTGACCAGATTTGTGTTTGATGACGAAAGTGAATTGCTGTAAATAAGATATTCACCGAGCATGAGTTCTATTTAAATCCCACTGATTGTTGATGAATTTTAATGCTTGATGGTCCGTAAGCAAGATGAACTCCCTATGAAATAAGTACTGCTCCCAATGCTTTATAGCTCGAACAGCTGCGTATAGTTCCAGCTCATATGTTGTCCATTTTTGACGTGCTTCAGACAATGTTTCGCTATGAAAAGCAAGAGGACGGCCCTCTTGAGAAAGCACAATACCAATGCCTACAATAGAGGCATCCGTCTCCATCTGAAATAATTTGTTAAAATCTGGTAATGAAAGGATTGGAGCTGATGTAAGTTTCTCTTTGATAAGCTGAAAAGCTGAGTCAACAGCTTCACTCCAATGAAATCTGCCCTTTTTTAAGCATTCAGTGATCAGAGGCATAATGGTACTGAAGTTTCAAATAAAACGACGATAAAATGTGGCCAAACTTTGAAAACTACGAACTTCATGTACCGTTTTTGGACGTGCCTAGTCACATATTGCTCGGATCTTGGATTCATCAACCTGAAGACCAACGTCACTCACAGTATAACCCAAGAAAGTCAGTTTGTTTGTCATGAAGGAACATTTCTTGAGATTAACAAATAAGTCATTCTCTTGCAAGACCTTCAAAACTGATAGCAAGTGTGATATATGATTGTCATTTCAATGACTAAAAATGAGAATATCGTCAAACTATACCACGACATAATGACCAATGAAAGGTTTAAGAACCTTGGTCATTACCCTCATGAAAGTGCTTGGTGCTTTCGAGAGTCCGAAAGGCATGACAAGCCATTCATACAACCCATCTTTTGTTTTAAAAGGGGTCAACCATTCGTCACCTTGACGAATTCGTATTTATTGATAGCAGCTCCGGAGATCAATTTTCAAGAATATGGAAGCACCTTTAAGCATGTCCAGCATGTCATCCAGTCTTGGGATAGGGAACCGATATTTCACAGTAATTTTGTTTATAGCTCTACTATCGATACACATGCTTCAAGTTCCATCATTTTTGGGTACTAATAAGGCCGGGACTGCACATGGACTCAACTCTCGAATCAAACCTCACTGTAATAAGTCATCAACTTGTTTTTGTAAGATTTCATGTTCCGCAGGACTCATTCGATAGTGTGGCAAGTTTGGAAGACTTGCTCCCGGAACCAAATCAATGTTGTGTTGAATGTCACGCAATGGAGGAAGACCAGGAGCCAATTCACCGATCATGATGCTGCTGAATTCTTCAAGTATTGGTTGTAGTTGATCTGGTATGTGATGACCCAAATCCATACTTGGACATATAACCAACGCATAAACAACTAATGTGTCTTTTACTTCAGTTAAGAATACTTCTCCGGTGGAAATAAAAAGTTGAGATTGTGGAGCATGCTTTCGAGAAGTGTCGCTGGCCAGAGGTGAAAGAACAATACGCAAGTTATCTTTTGTGAATATGTAGACATCATCTCGACCTTTCTGTACTGCATCGAGATCAAATTGCCAAGGTCACCCCAATAACAAATGACAAGCACTCATATCCACAATATCATATAGAATTTCATCTTTATATTTTCCAATAGAAAAAGGGACTAAACATTGTTCTGTTACCTTGATTTCACCACCTGAAGTAATCCATCCGAGTTTGTAAGGTTGTAGTTGCTGAACAATTACTTGTGAAATAATATTGTCGCTGCTGCCACTGTCAATGATCACATCAAAAATCATTTGTGAGATACGACACTTAGTACGAAAAATAATATGACGTTGTGCGGTGTCATTTCGAGCAGGCGTGGACAACATTACCAGTTGAATAACCCCAACAAGATGTGTATTATCATTTATGTAGTCATCTGCAGACACCATAGCATCAGGACTATTAAAAACATCTTCAATTTGAGACTCAGGAACATCTAAATGTTCTGTTGTGTTGACTTGCTTTCGTGTGGGGCACGAGTTGGACAGATGACCTTGTTGTCCACAGCGATTACATTTGCCACCAAAACTCCGTGCATAAGGATTATTAGATGGATTCACTTCTTTGCTGGTATGTTGTCTGGGTTAGTTAAAGTGTCAGCAACTTGTGTGCCCCTTGAGTCATCACGTTCTCTAACCGAAGAGGATTCTTGCTCAGTGTACTTGTATGACGAATTTCACATTTTTAGATAAGAATCTAGCCGGTGTAGCGTGAGCAATTTGAACTTCAACTTTTGTTGCAAGACGAATAGTCTCATCTAGCGTCCAAATGGTTTGTAATAAACGATCTTGAATGTTAACTCGTAAATCATTAACATAACGAGCAACAAGCAGATCTTGTGTTTCTTGCAAAGAACGCCGAGAAGATAGGCTTTAAAACTCTTCTGTATATTCAGAAACCAACTTTGAGCCTTGGCGACAGTTATGATATCGTTGGTAGAGTGCTTGCTCATAACCATGAGGGAGAAAACGAGCATACAATAGTTGTTTCATCTTACGCCAGGAACGGACAGGTTGTCTTTCCTCTTGAGGGCGAGCGTGTTGAAGTTGATCCCACCAAGCAGATGCTCCTCCTTTGTAACATAACGAGCATACAAGCGTGTTGTTGTAACGTAGGCTGAGAACGGGATCCTTTGTACTTTAACCTAGAATAGTGGAATCTTAAGGACCGAGAGCTGTCCTCCTTAGACGTAGGCTGTTGCCAAACTGGGTGAATAAATCAGGTTGTGAATTTCAGATTTGGCCAAAGGGTCAGCAACTTAGCAGAAGAAGTTGTTGTAGCAACTTCTGGTTCATCGTCAATAGTAACACAATGCCTGTTTCAATTGGTATCAGAGCCGGTCGCTCGACACACTGAGTATCCGTTTCCTTCTCTAGATACTTATCCATTATGATACTCTAGATATTATCGAACATTAGATCAATGTCTTCCAGCCCCATAGGGTCTTGGGAATCTTGAAATAAATCTTGGCTGACGGCTGCCATCAACACATCAATCTTGTTTGATCTAGAATCATCTAGCTCAAATAAATCATTTTTGAGCTTTTCAAGGTATGCATTGACCAGCTCTTGCTTTTATAGAGCTTGAGTCTTTTCCCTAACTCTGTTATTAACATGGTTTAGAGAAATAGTCTTTTTCAGATGGGGGTGAAAATGTCATTCATGATTTTTTGAAATTCAGATGGGGCATTTTTAAGCCCGAAAGGCATGACAGTCCATTCATATTATCCAAATAGGACGTTGAAAACTGTCGTAAAATATCTTATTTATTAATTTGGATATGCTAGTATCCTGATTTTAAATCGAAAATATGACTGATTCATAAAGTCTAACAAGAAGATCTTTTTTGTTTGGTATTAGATATCTTATCCATTTCAAAACCTTATTAAGGATGAAATTACCAGCGCCGCTGATGACTTGTATCAGCAGGTTGCTATTGCAACCTCTGGGTCACTTTGCAGAATTATCTTTGTTGAGGTATGGCATCCTTGACAAAATAGAACAAGAAGATGCTACAACACTCCCTGAAGAACGTAGCTAGAGCACAATCTAAAGATTGAAAAAACATCAACAAAGTACAGTGCCACAAGAAAGTGGTATAGCACTCCGTAGACCACAAAAACTGAGGCAAGCTGGGCAAAAGATAAATGATAAAAACTGTTATAGCAACCCGTGATGATTTGAAGCTAGAACATAATGACCGATCATCTTGAAGCTTCATGGAGAGAGTCTTGGCGAGGTGCTGCAGGTGTCATAAGAGATTTGCAAACGTCCTCAAGTGATCAGCAAACGTCATCACGCGGTCGGAAGAATTCAAGAATGACAAGGTTTCTAAATTCCAATTTAGGAAACAAAATCTCAATAACTCTGCAGGAATCTAGGAGAAGGTTCAAGTGATGCTGTGTTGTTCTAAGAATCCTAAGGTAATTAGGAATTCCAATGCTGTTCATTGATGAATGTAGAAGAACAGTGCAGAGGCAGATCAATTAAAAATCAAAGATAGAATACACACAACGAGAGACAATCACAGAAGGCTGAGTTGTAGAGTTGTGTTGAGCGCAAAGAGAGATCAGCTGAGTTGTAGCATTGATCCACCAAACTCAACTGGAGCGTGGCTCGTTGGAGGATCAATCAACGTCTTCGGAGAACAGCTGCGAACAGGTGCTATTACAGCGTGTTGAGGAGCTGAGTGACTCTCCTTGATAGTGACAGGTGGGCATTGATCAAAGGGGAGCAGATTCTGAGTTGGAGGAACTCAGAGAGAGACGGACAGATTGGAAGAGAGTGCTAATGAAGTCGTCTACAAATTTACAGCAAATTATGGTACAGAGATTGCTTTAACATTTCGTCTACTGCACATTGTAATAGAATAGGCTAAGTCTGTCATGAAGTGTGTAGGTAGTACGAAGCGAGTTTTTAGGATCAGACTACGAGCTAATCTATGTGATCATATAGAGCTGAGGTGGATCTAGGTTATTAGTAGTGGTTAAACTAGCGTGTCTTAGTTTTGGAATCCATTGTACTCTAATAGATATAGTGAAACCTTGACGACCAGGAGTTGTCCTCCCAAAACGTAGGCAGTTGCCGAACTGGCCAAACAAAGTGCCTTGTGTCTGTCAAGTTCGGCCAGAGAAACAAGTTCCTCAAAAGTGATACAGAGAGTGCTACAGCAACCGCGGTATCAGAGCCGATCACTCGACACACAGAGTGTGATCCAAAAGTGTGTTACTGATAAATACGGCCGATATGAAAGAAAGACAGAACATGAGCCGACCGCCATTGCTTGAAGGAGGAAATTATGGCTACTGGAAAGCTCAGATAAAGGCTTTTCTGAAGGCTATTGATGAAAAGGCATGGAGGGCAGTCATATCAGAGTGGTCTCATCCCTTAACCATCGACAGCGCAGGAGTTGCTATAGCATCAAGAAACTCCAAAGCTTTAAATGTTATATTTGCTTTTGTAGATGCAAACAATTTCAAGTTGATCTCCAACTGTGATGTGGCCAACCGGAGTGATGAAGAAAGTGAGGATGATACTGATCACAAATGGAATTTAACTCTGACTATCGTAACTGATTGTGAGACTTCAGATTCAGTAAATTCGGGTATTTTTGATGGGATTATTGAGTCTGACAGCAGTGATGAGGAAGACATCTCAGAAGATTCAATTGCCGAACGTTTCAAATTAGTACAAGAGAAATGCTTGCAAGTCATTGAACTCAACAAAGAACTGCTGTCAAAGATATGTGGATTGGAGGGTGAACGAGACAAACTTCAAAATATCATTACCTCACTGACCAAGGGACAATCAGATGATGCTGAGATAATAGGGAAGGAGTGTCAACAAAGAGTTGCACAAGGGACAACCGAAAGAGAGTCATCCATACTAGATAAGATTCTGCTTACCAAAGACTCTGGAACTGAAGGTCTTGGATACACACGGAAAGCAAGCATTGGTGCAACTACATTTGTTAAAGCCACGGACCCCAAATAAATTAAAAGAGCGCAAGTGTCCAGGAGAGCCCCGTCATAGTTATAAAACATTTTCAGAAATAGATGCCAAAGAAAAAGAACAAGAGAATGCTACAGCAAACTCTTGATCAACCTCTTGCTCGAAAGCCCAGATCCAAGAAGGGGAGATGCTACTTCTTTAATCAAGCAGGCACTTCCGAAGACACTGTTAAATTCTAACCAAGTACTAGAAGCCTCGAAGAGCAACAAATGATAGTCAATTCAGAACAAACACAAGAAACCCACTGTCCACCTATGAATACTACAACACGTAGATGCCAGTGAACAAGGGATATCGTTTTAATGTGCAGGAAACCTTCAGAAGTATTGGAGGGACAACTAACCCAAGAAGGACAAACAGAAAGAAAAGAAATGCGAACTACTCATCCTCAGCCGGAATAGGAGCAAAGCACTAGAAAAATGTGAAATTTTACTGCGTTCCTGATGCGGAGTTATACCTTCTGCTTCAGCCTTCTCTGTATCTTTTTGCGGAATTACTCTACTGTTAGAATAAGAAAGACACAGTGTTTGTTCACCCAGTTCGGAAACTTGCCTACGTCTGGGAAGGATGCTCCAATCCTCAAGATTCCGCTATCTAAGTTCGAAGTAAAAGAACTCACACCTCTACTTCTCATCTAGCTGAAATCTAATGCTCAGTCTAATCTCCTAGACTAGCTAGCAGCCTGATCTCACAGACTCTCTTTATGCAACCTACATACTCTCAATAATAAATAGCTACAGCTCTGACTCTTAGACTTAGCCTATTCTATTACAATATGTAGCTCACTGAATGCTTCAGCACACTCTTCACCAGAGTTGTTGTATCTACAAGAGACAGCAAACTCTTCACCATGAGTTCTGCAAACTCAGTCTCTGCTCCCCTCAATAATGACTCACCCCGTCAGTTTTGGGTAGCTTCGATCAATGCTCTGCAGCCCGCGACAATGCCTGTCCGGGCTGATCACTAAGCTCCGACTGTCCCTTTAACGAGCAGCGCTTTAGTTGAACTCCAGACCAATCTGAATCAAACTCCAAGTGTTTTGATTCCTTCTGCACACCATACCAGTCTTCAACTGAATGCATAAATCCTGCTATCGTGGTTAATCTCTATGTGTTCGCTCCGTGCTCTCTGTGTGTGCTCTCTGATAGTATGTTCTATGCATCGACCCCGCCTCCCTTTTCAAGCACACCAAAAATGCCAAGGATCATTATCAGAATCTTCTCCTAGATTCTAGCAAGTTTGTTGATGATTCCGTTGTCAAATTTGGATTCTTGGATCTTTATCTTCTTTGACCACATGCTGGCGTTTACTGAGCTCTTGATGACATTTGCATAACTCTCTGAGCTTTCTTGATGCCAGCCGGATCATGCTGGAGGCTCACCGTGCAACGCCAGATTGAACGGGCAATTTGCTCTAGCTCTAGATCATAACAGAGTGCTGAAGCAGACTCCGTCTCTTCATAGCTGTATCTCACCCATTCTTCAGAAAGTTTCTCAGCTTCAAATCTTCAGGGATTGTTGAAGCAGACTCTGGTTCTTTGTTGTTGTTGTTTTCTCAGTCTTTAGATTGTGCTCCAGCCACCAATCTTCAGGGAGTGCTTCAGCAGTCTCTTAAGTAGTTTTTTCAAGGGTGCCATATCCTCAACAATCTCCCCCTTGGCATTTTGACAAAACTAAAACACAACTATAGCTAAGCTACTGATCCAGACACTCTGGTAACAACTAGAGCTATGCTAGATGATTTCTCTAACTATTACACTTGAGTTTAGAGTACCTCAATGAATACTAAACATCAAAAGTGATCTAATATTTCTAAGAGCAGTTCTGGATCAAGAGATAATGTCAAGTCATGTCAGAGTGAGAGTCTAATGAGAGTCTAAAACTAATACAACCTTCTCTCCCCTTTTTTGGCACAAATGCCGAAGGCTTCATTCATTCACTGGTCTGAGCTGGGGCGGCGCTGCTGGGTACTCTAAGTCACGTAAGACACTACCAATCTGGGATCTTCAGATTGAGCTCTTCTTGATCACTTCGGTCAAATGAGCATGTTCGATTTCAACAGACTGATCATCCTGGCCCTTAGAGCTGCATCCATTGTAGAGGCTGGACTATCAGAGATTGCTTCATTAGTCTCTGGAATTTCTCGAGCTGGCTCCAAGTCAATCTCACCTTCTTCGATATCCACAATATGTTGGCCCTTAATGACCTTGTGGTCCAGTGTGAACAACTGAGGAAATCCTGACAATCCCTCAGGTGCTGCACCCAACTCCTTATGCTGGCTGCTCATTAACTCATAAATAAGCAAAGGAAATCCAATGCACAGATTGGACTTCGGCTTGTCAGCGTGTGCAGCAATCTGATCAAAAATGATCTTCCCCATATTTACCCTTCTTTCCCCAACACTGAATAATAACAACCCCATTGCACGACTCACCTTCCTCTTGTGAGAGCTAGGCATCCAATTTCTCACCGCAAGAGCATTAAGGATCTCATACTTAATTGTTAAATCAGCAGCTCTTAAATTGAACGAGTGATCGGCTGATTTCTTATCGATTGTTCGCTTCATTCGATGATGAATTTCGCTCCTCTCCTGAACTTTTCATTGTGTTTTCACCACTCTACTCTCATTTCAGTTCAAGTTCTACTAAATTGAAGATTTGTATTCCGTTTGGAACAAATAAAAGGCAAAACACAAAGATTCAAACGAATACAGACCTGAAATTCACAGTGTCTTAGTTTGACAGATTTTGTGAACAAGCAGTTGCTGCAGCACACTCTTGTTCACTCGAAAATTGTCTCAGCAAACAATGAACAAGGCACAGGTTTGTTCACCCAGTTCGGCCAATCTGCCTACGTCTGGGGAGGACTATTCTCCAGTCCTCAATCCACTCAAACCAAAGGTCACAAGTACACTCGGTTACAACTCACGCAACCTATGCTACTCAACCCCGTGTGGATCACTCGACACAATCAGAACAAGCTCTGATTTACGTCTGCACACCCTCTACAATATGTTAATCTAGAATAGCTACAGTCTTCTCAAAGAACTCAGCCTATTCTAAACTACACTACTCAGCAGGGTTGCTGTAGCAACTGCTGTAACACACAGCTGAAGCACAAAATGTCCGCGTCGCTCCAAGGCCTTCCACCGAGCCGATCGAACGATTCCACGAGCGCTACACACTCTGGAATACTCCCCCTCACTCAGTGACCACCTGCCACTAGCGAGTACAGCCGCACGACACTCGACCGAGCCAACAACCCGTCAGTTCTTCCGCGGCTTCCCTTGATCAACCAACAAGCTCCGCAGCTCTGAATTGGCTTCCAGATCAAGCTCGAATCAGACTCTGCAAGTCCTGATTCCCTTCTGCTACAATCACCACAGCTCTGCGCTCACGCTCTGCTCTTGGGTGATGATCGAAGAATTCGTCCGTCGCACACCCAGAATGTTCTCCCTGAAATCTGTGTATGCACTCGTGTGTCCCTCTACTTCGATCAATCCGTTCTGCTCTGGACCCTTCAGCTTAAATAGCACCGCCAGTTTTAAGCAATGTCCAAGATTAAACAATGTCTCAACCCGAACCATTATCTCCTAAAAACTAGGAGATTAGGTTTGATCTTTATCTTCAAGCACATCTCCTTCTCTGACTAGGAAACCTCCCTGGAATATACTCCACAGTATTTTAGAAATTCTTCAGATGCTCTCCATAGAGTTTCCAGCCCTTCTGGACAAGCCCAGGTTGCTGCTGCTTCTTGAACGGTTGATACAGCCAGTTGAACAAGCTCCTGCTGTAGCATCCCCTGCTGCAGCTGCTGCTAGTTCACTTCTGCTGGCCTGCTTGATAACTTGAGCTGCAGCAACTCCTTGTTCACTTGTGCTGGTTTTGTCAAACACTGCCATACTTGCATCATCAATCTCCCCCTTGGCATTTTGACAAAACCCCGTAGAGAATTGATTGAGTATTTCTTCTCCTCCACTCCTTAGCCTGTGCTTCTCCTCCCCCTTTTTGGAATAAATGTCAAGGGGGTGCCCTTGGCTGAACTAAGGAGGCAACACGCAGAGCCCCAGAGAGGCTCTCAGGTCTTCGAACCGGACTGCGTCCAAAGCTTTTGTGAAGATATCAGCAAGTTGTTTGGCAGATACAACATGTTGGAGAGCAATGATCTTCTTTTTAACAAGCTCACGGATGAAGTGATGACGAATGTCAATGTGCTTGGTTCTACTGTGCTGCACTGGATTCTTAGATATGCTGATGGCACTCATATTGTCACAGTAGAGAGTCATTTCATCCTGATGAAGACCATACTCACTCAGCATTTGCTTCATCCACAGCATTTGAGCACAGCAGCTCCCAGCAGCAATGTATTCAGCCTCAGCAGTGGATAGAGAAATGCTGTTTTGCTTCCTGCTGAACCAGAACACCAGATTATTTCCTAAAAAGAAACAACCTCCTGAAGTGCTCTTCCTGTCCTCCGAGCATCCAGCCCAGTCCGCATCACTGTATCCTACCAGATTAGCATTTGTGTCTTTAGTATACCAAAGGCCATAGTTCACGGTTCCTCCCACATACCGAATGATTCGCTTGACCAACTGCAGGTGACTGTCTTTGGGAGAGGCTTGAAATCTGGCACAGACTCCTACTGCGAAAGAAATGTCAGGACGGCTGGCAGTCAGGTACAATAGGCTTCCAATCATGCTTCTGTAGATTGTCTGACTCACAGCCACGCCATGTTCATCTTTGATAGCCTTGACATGAGTGGCAGCAGGGGTTCGTTTGTGACTAGCCTTGTCGAGCTGGAATTTCTGCACAAGATTCTTGTTGTATTTGCTTTGAGCAATAAAAATGCCATCTTCTTTCTGGGTAATCTCCAGTCCAAGGAAATATGACAGCTCTCCAACCATACTCATTTGAAATTCCTGCTGCATTTGATTCACAAACTGCTTCACCAGGTGCTGAGACTTGGAACCAAACACAATATCATCCACATAGATTTGTGCAATGACCACATCTGACTTGGTTCTCTTGACAAAAAGAGTTTTGTCAGCTCCCCCTCGTTTGTAGCCCTGTTTTTCCAAGAACACTGTCAACCTCTCATACCATGCTCGAGGAGCCTGTTTCAGTCCGTATAGGGCTTTCTTCAGCTTGTAAACATGCTCGGGGAAGTGAGGATCTTCAAAACCTTTTGGCTGAGAGACATAAACTTCTTCAGACAGGTCTCCGTTCAGGAACGCACTCTTGACATCCATTTGATACAGTTTAAACCCAAGAAAGATGACATGGCTAGAAGAAGTCTAATGGCCTCCAGGCGAGCAACTAGAGCAAATGTTTCTTCAAAATCCAGACCCTTAATCTGAGTAAATCCCTGAGCAACCAGACGGGCCTTATTTCTTGTGATGTTTCCCTTCTCATCAGTTTTGTTTTTGAAGATCCACTTTGTGCCTATGATATTCACTCCCTTAGGTCTGTCCACAAGATCCCAGACATCGTGTCTTTTGAACTCTGCCAGTTCCTCTTGCATAGCCATCATCCAGAATTCATCGCTCATGGCTTCCTTGAAATTTTTGGGTTCAATGCTAGACATAAAACATGTATTGAGGTAGGCATGACTTCTGGTTCTTCTTCTGTCTGTGGGATCCCCAATCACATTTGTCAGGGGATGATTCCTCTGAATCTTCTTTGGGGGCTGCCTAGAAGGTGGATCAGGAGCCTCAGTGTGCAGATCATCAGACAGGCTTTCCAATTGATCATCTGGAAATTCTGCTTCAGCACTTGCTGTAGCATCTTCTGGAACCGCAGCTTGTTCACTTCTGGTCTGTCTGTCAGGCACTTCTTCAAGATCAGAGTCTTCTTCACCAGTGTCAGTATCAGGGGTAGACTCTTCTTCTGCATCATTGACAACAACATTTATGGATTCCATGACTGTATTTGTTCGCTGGTTATATACTCGATAGGCCCTACTGTTTGTTGAATATCCCAAGAACAATCCAGGATCACTTTTAGGGTCAAGTTTCTTTCTATACTCCCGATCTCTCAGAATGAAACACTCACTTCCAAAGATGTGGAAGTATTTAACAGTGGGCTTTTTCTGATTCCAGAGCTCATAGCAGGTCTGATTGGTTCCTCTCCGTAAGGTGACTCTGTTGATGATATAACATGCGGTGTTCATGGCTTCTGCCCAAAATCTCAGGGAAACTCTCTTAGCATGAATCATGACTCTGGCCATTTCTTGAATTGTTCGATTCTTTCGTTCCACTACACCATTCTACTGTGGAGTGATGGGAGAGGAGTACTGATGAGAGATACCCCTTTGACGACAAAAATCATCCATAGCTTCGTTTTCAAATTCCCTACCATGATCACTGCGGATGCTGCTGATTCTGAGGTCTTTCTCTTGCTCTAGGCGAGACACGAGAGACACTATAACTTTCACAGTATCTGATTTTTCTCTGATAAAATCAATCCAAGTGAATCTAGAGTAGTCATCAACACAAACAAAAGCATACCTCTTTCTGCCCAGACTTTCAACCTCCATTGGTCCCATCAGATCCATGTGAATCAACTGTAACGGTCTGGTAGTGCCTACATCTTTGACTCTTGGATGTGTTGCCTTCTTTTGTTTTCCAATCTGACAATCTCCGCAGATGGAAATTGTCTCCCCTTTAAGCTGTGGAATTCCTCTGACTAGCCCTTCTGCTGCAATTCTCTTCAGAGTTCTTAGGTTAACATGCCCCATTCTTCTGTGCCATAGAGTCATTTCCTCGGCCTTAGTCAGCATACATTTCTGAATTGATGGGTTTGAACTCACATTGAGAAGATAACAGTTGCTCTTTGATCTGGCACCTTCCATTAAACATTTTCCAGATTTGTCAAGGACTTTGCACGAGTCTTTCGTAAATTTTACCTGCTTAGTCCCATCACACAGCTGACTGATGCTTATGAGATTAGCCTTTAGCCCTTCCAATAAAAGAACATTGCTCAGACTCGGCATTCCTTCCACTGCCAAAGTTCCTCTTCCCAGAACTCTTCCTTTTAGCCCGTTGCCAAACTTCACACGTTGTTCCAAACAGGGTGTAATGTTCTTCAAGAAGGATCTTTCTCCTGTCATGTGTCCTAAACAGCCACTGTCAAAGTACCAGCTTATCTTGTCCGAGGAACTAGCTGTGCTGACAAGAGCTAGGAGCTGAGTTTGCGCACGCTTCTGCCTGAAAGATTCCCTGACAGAAGCTATTTCAGCATAAGCTGAGGAACAGTTTCTTTTTAAGTGACCTTTCCGACCGCAGCTGTAGCATTTTTTATACTTTGACGCTCTCTTGTAACGGTGATACAGGGGTTGCTGTAGCAGGTCTTGGTTCAATCTTCCTCGTATTTTTCTGCCTCTTCTGAACGACCTGTATCTGGCCAAGTTGCACTCATCTTTACTCAGCTCTTTCTCATCTTCACTTCCACTGGCAGAGAGAGCCCTCTTCTTCATCGGTTTGCTAGTGCAGTTAATTTGTCGATGACCATAGCCTGCACAGTTCCAACATTGGACTCCCTTCTTTAATTCTTTCTTTTCCTCTTCAATCTGAGCTGGTTCTTTTCCTTTTCCTTTCACCGCCCCTTCTGAATTGTCTTCGCGAGGAAGAGCTTCTCCCGGTTCTGGATTCCATGTTCTTCAGAAGCTTCCCAAGGTTCTTAACAAGCATGCTCATCTGATCATTTGGAACTGTCTGCTTGGTTTCTGCTTCAGCTTTCAATCCAACATTCTTATCCTTAGGAGTGGTGTCTCCTTTAACCAGCTTCATCTCAAATTGTTTGAGAAACCCCATCAACTCTTCCAACTTCATGAATCTGACATTTTGAGCTTCTTCAATGGCCGTCACTTTCATGTCAAATTTTGTGGGCAGCAATCTGAGAACCTTTCTGATAAGCTTTTCTTCAGGGATGGGTTCACCAAGGGCATGAGCTTCATTTGCAAGATCATAGAGTTTAGCATTAAACTCAGTGACGGTTTCTTCATCCAGCATCCTCAGATTCTCAAATTGTGTGGCAATTATCTGAAGTCTTGACAGTTTCACTCTGTCAGTTCCTTCATGCGCAGTTTGTAGAATTTCCCATGCTTGCTTGGCCATGTCGCAGTTTGATATCAACCTGAAATTGTTAGCATCAACTGCAGCAAAAATTGCATTCAAAGCCTTTGAATTACCAGTTGCTGCAGCACCTTCTTCCGCAGTCCATTGCTCTTCAGGTTTTATCCTTGTCACTCCTTGCTCATCCATGGTGATTGGGGGAGACCACTTAACCACGACAGCTCTCCATGTCTTCTCATCAATAGCCTTGAGAAAGGCTTTCATTCTAGCTTTCCAATATCCATAATTGCTCTCTTCCAACAATGGAGGTCTGCTTGTGCTCTGTCCTTCCTTCATTGTCTTGGCTTCTTCAGAGACACTGTAGGATCTTTTACTCTGTGTGTCGAGCTCCTGCTCTGATACCAATTGAAATTCACAGTGTCTTAGTTTGACAGATTTTGTGAACAAGCAGTTGCTGCAGCACACTCTTGTTCACTCGAAAATTGTCTCAGCAAATAATGAACAAGGCACAGGTTTGTTCAACCAGTTCGGCCAATCTGCCCACGTCTGGGGAGGACTATTCTCCAATCCTCAATCCACTCAAACCAAAGGTCACAAGTACACTCGGTTACAACTCACGCAACCTATGCTACTCAACCCCGTGTGGATCACTCGACACAATCAGAACAAGCTCTGATTTACGTCTGCACACCCTCTACAATATGTCAATCTAGAATAGCTATAGTCTTCTCAAAGAACTCAGCCTATTCTAAACTACACTACTCAGCAGGGTTGCTGTAGCAACTGCTGTAACACACAGCTGAAGCACAAAATGTCCGCGTCGCTCCAAGGCCTTCCACCGAGCCGATCGAACGATTCCACGAGCGCTACACACTCTGGAATACTCCCCCTCACTCAGTGACCACCTGCCACTAGCGAGTACAGCCGCTCGACACTCGACGGAGCCAACAACCCGTCAGTTCTTCCGCGGCTTCCCTTGATCAACCAACAAGCTCCGCAGCTCTGAATTGGCTTCCAGATCAAGCTCGAATCAGACTCTGCAAGTCCTGATTCCCTTCTGCTACAATCACCACAGCTCTGCGCTCACGCTCTGCTCTCGGGTGATGATCGAAGAATTCGTCCGTCGCACACCCAGAATGTTCTCCCTGAAATCTGTGTATGCACTCGTGTGTCCCTCTACTTCGATCAATCCGTTCTGCTCTGGACCCTTCAGCTTAAATAGCACCGCCAGTTTTAAGCAATGTCCAAGATTAAACAATGTCTCAACCCGAACAATTATCTCCTAAAAACTAGGAGATTAGGTTTGATCTTTATCTTCAAGCACATCTCCTTCTCTGACTAGGAAACCTCCCTGGAATATACTCCACGGTATTTTAGAAATTCTTCAGATGCTCTCCATAGAGTTTCCAGCCCTTCTGGACAAGCCCAGGTTGCTGCTGCTTCTTGAACGGTTGATACAGCCAGTTGAACAAGCTCCTGCTGTAGCATCCCCTGCTGCAGCTGCTGCTAGTTCACTTCTGCTGGCCTGCTTGATAACTTGAGCTGCAGCAACTCCTTGTTCACTTGTGCTGGTTTTGTCAAACACTGCCATACTTGACCTATTCGTCATCAAAGGCTTGCCGAGAACATGATTCTTATCAGATTAAGGCGTGCTATATCTTGTTGGAAAGCTAACTCAAAGGGCTGCAAAATTGTAGTTTATAGCAAGACGTAATTCGAAGGTTTAAATGGTCAATAACTCAAGCAAAGTCAGAATCAAAGTGCTGAGTGAACAGTAGCCCGGTTCAAGGAAGAAACGCCGGTTCACTGGTCAAACCGGCGGTTTGGGTTTTGTACCCGCCCATAGTGAAAAAATTTGTAACTCTCTGAGACAGACCTGTTCAATGTTGAACCGGCGATTCACCAATTGAACCGGCGGTTTACTCACAGAACCGTCGGTTTGACACTGAACCGGTCAAGAACTGAATTCTAAATTTGGCCCAATAAATTTTGGTATAAATAAGGACCCAAAACCCAGGAAACAGAATTCTGAACCTGGGCAAGATTAGAACTAATTTTTGAAGAGAGGAGAGGCGGCGAAAGACTCCAAGAAGATTGAAGATTGAAGACTCGGCTCGTAGTGAATGGTTCCTCTTTACCTTCCGTTTCTTCTTCTTCTTTAATTCTCTTTAACAAATATATTATGGTTTATCACCATGATTAGTGAGTAGTCGTCTCATTCTGGGATCCTACGGATCTCTTGGTTGTACTCCAACAATACATGTGATGTTAGTACCTTTCGATTATGTTAATGAAGTTCTTTAATTCTGCTCTTCTTAATTTATCATTCCTATATGTTTTTCATCGATTGGATGCTTTCATTTAGAATGAAATTAAGTTAAGAACCAAAAAGATGACTGGGTCTGAGGTGCTTAATCGGATTGAGTAGAGTTGATATCGAAACATGGTAGCTATATTGTTAGTACATGAAATGATAGGAATGTTGACATCTTTTGTCTGGAAACCTTAGGCTTTACTGAATTGAAACTGTTGATAATTCGTGATTGGGCGGCGTTCAATAGTGTAGATTATTTCAGGCAATGATCCGTGACTGGGCGGCTTGCCTGATGTTATTAGGTTATTTTCATAACTCCATATTATAATTGAATTGTTAGAATTATTGCATGATTTGTGAGTTAGACATGAGTGAAGTTTGATTTTGGAATATTGATTTTAGTTTCATAATCTTGTTCTTGCGTTAAAATCACTTAGTTAGGTCATTAGAACTTTTTCATTATTAGAATAGCTAAACGAATGCACTATCTTGCATAGTATGCACACGTATTTGCTCCTTGGATCGACCCTTGGCTTACCAAGGTTTATAAATTGTTTTTGACTGCAACTTGACCCCTAAAACATAAATTGACAACTATATAGGGTTAAAAATACGCATTGTCAAAATGACGCCGTTGCCGGGGAGCAATGGATTACTGTGTTATTAGTTTAGATTGTGCTAGAGTCTAAATTATTCTTGTAAATATTTTTATTTTTTCCATTTTAGTTTTCATAATTTTTTCCTTCACTTATCATTTGTTTATCTTGAATTGCGAGGATGTATTCATACAATCAACAAGACATATACGTGAGTGGAGTAAGGTCATGGGATGAGCAACGCTTTTTAGGGCCTCAAAATACTCCATCTTGGAGCAATGATCGAGATATCTTTGTGGATGAACCAAATTCTTATTGTGAAGAGCACGATTACAGGACACAATGTTATGAGCAAAATTGGGAAAGCAACCATCATCCACTGATGGGAGAGCACTACTATGAAGAGGCATAGTATCAGCAGACCCAACCTCAGAACATTGGGACATCAAGAGTGGAGTTCATGCTCGCTGATTTTCTGGCACAGCAAAGCAAGCATTATCAAGAAATTGACTCACAACTTGCCAACTTGACAAAGTCAATGGAGCAGCTGGCAATTAAGAAGCTGGAAACTCAAATTGTGCAACAAGCAAGCTTAACATCAAGGTAACCGGGCAGACTTCCTTCACAATCTACACCCAAGTATCCAGATATCTTTTCATCAGAAACTCTGAGCGTGACCAAAGAATTCATAGACAATGACGTCGAGATGGATGTGGCTAGCCATCAAGAAGTTTATGTTTATGGAACATTAGCCCCTTCATCCTTATTTCCCAATGATGTGAATGACCATGGTGATGTAGTGGAAGAGATGGAGCTCTTTGAGCCGCCACAAATTCAAAATTATGAGGACTTCGTGTGTATCAGAATTTAACTAAAGAATATCCTCGCATACATATAGATGTGATAGTGAAGAAAGGTGAAGAGACATTGGCATTTGAGTTACTAACTGAAGAACTCACAGGAAGCGTGCCAATTGGATATGGAGCATGTAGTGAAGATGTATATCTTCTTACATCACAGCCGGATAAGTTTCTAAGGTTCTGGCTATATTTCTTGAAACTGCCAAGAAGAAGCTCCTACAATCTTTTGGTTCTTAAGGGACTACGATTTATAAAGGGATTGGACTGTCAATTCAACGTCCATATAGAACTTGATGGACGTAAATTCAAATGGGATTTGAAGGTGGATTGACACCTTTGAGCATTGAATTTAACTAAAGAATATCCTCGCATACATATAGATGTGATAGTGAAGAAAGGTGAAGAGACATTGGCATTTGAGTTACTAACTGAAGAACTCACAGGAAGCGTGCCAATTGGATATGGAGCATGTAGTGAAGATGTATATCTTCTTACACCACAGCCGGATAAGTTTCTAAGGTTCTTGCCATATTTCTTGAAACTGCCGAGAAGAAGCTCCTACAATCCCTTGGTTCTTAAGGGACTAATATTTATAAAGGGATTGGACTGTCAATTCAACGTCCATATAGCACTTGATGGACGTAAATTCAAATGGGATTTGAAGGTAGATTGACAGCTTTGAGCATTGAAGGCCCCACGAGAAGGGATTCTAGCAAAAGACTTCTCGCGAGTGATTTCTATTGGGCGTTTTGCTGAGTCTTGCCAAGACGTTAAACTAGGCCTTGACGGGAAGTAACCCGGTTTATAAGTTATTATATTTATTTTGCTTAGCTAAATTTTTACATTGCATGACATGATGTGCCATTTATCTGCTCTCAACGTAAGTGTATTGTTCTTTTCCTAGTTGATATTTATTTTTATCGCTTAGGCACTAAGCTTGCTCTTAAGTGTGGAGTGTTTGAGAGCGCATAATCACTCTTGCCATGTATTGCATTTTAGTTAGGTTGATAGGCATGTTAGTTTAAGAACACTTGCACACCCAAATTATCTATGTATTGTTGTTAACTTTCTCACGCTTTATGAGTTACGCCGGTTATCTGTTCATCTTATTTGAGTTTGTGTTTAGAACCTGAAATAGTTTGTACGAGTGTGTATTATTTGGAGTTAATATTATTACTATCTTTTTTCTACCACATGTCCTATACACTTTTGAAAGCATGCTTCGAACTTGATACTTGTAGGCACCGGTCTTAAATTAATCTTTTTTGAAAACTTAAGCATTATTTGTGATTCCCGGTGACTTTAGTTCTCTTATCATGTATTCTCGTGTATGTTGCTACTCACATACACCCGCCTTCACTTTTTATACTTTGTCAAGCTTTAAGTGTGGAGTCCATAGAACAAGAGGGACAAAAAGAACGTCAAAAGAGGGCACAAAATAGGCCCCAACAAAAAAATATCTATAAAAAAAAAAAGGGAAATAAAATGCAAATGAATGGAAGAAAAGTTCCTTCTTAAGCATAATAAGGCCGAAGGCCATTAGATACTCCACCTTAAGCTTGACATTGTGTATTATACCACTTGTTTATTGTGTGTGATTGCATCATATATTGGAAGTCATATAAGATGAGTTAAGGAACGACCCTTGTGCTTGCACGGAATCATTGACTTGCTTATGCAATTTTTATAAAATGCCAAGCCAAGCTCCACTTCTCTTATTGGTTAAAGTCCGAACTTTAAGACTTGAGAATGAGCTTTGCGCCAAGAGCCCGTGGGCTATCCCTAGATAGCATAGGTGAATGGTGGGCATGTTTTGTGTAACCTGGATTCATGTTTCAGATGCATAACTTGAAAAAGATGTTAAGACGCATGGTTAGTTATTTGATGGTCTTAATACCGACTTGTTTGAGTGCAATATCTTGTTCGAACTATGAAGGTCACTCATTTGAAGATAGTTTGACTTGGATGTTGGCTTGCATTATTTTGAGATTGTTGCAATAATGATGTCACTTTTGAGCACCCATTTCATGCATTCATATAGGATACCTGCATTAGGATTTGTAGGTATTCCCTCTTCCGAAAACCTTCACGAGACTAAAACTCATCCACTAGGGTAGCATAGGGGTTTAAAGGCTTGATGCATATGCTAAATGCATCCGTGATTCCTACGAAAGTGAGTTAGGACGATCATATCTTAGGATATTAGTTTAGTTAGTGTAGATCGCATGAACTTGATTGGTACTTGCACTGAGTTTCTCTGCTACTCATTGTACATTTTATATTTGTTCGGGACGAACAAATTCTAAGTGTGGAGTGTTTTGATCGGCTGATTTCTTACCGATTATTCGTTTCATTCAATGATGAATTTCGCTCCTCTCCCGAACTTTTCATTGTGTTTTCACCACTCTACTCTCATTTCAGTTCAAGTTATATTAAATTGAAGATTTGTAGTCCATTTGGAACAAATAAAAGGCAAAACACAAAGATTCAAACGAATACAAACCAAATCTGAAGATTGACCTATTCGTCATCAAAGGCTTGCCGAGAACATGGTTCTTATTCGATTGAGGCGTGCTATATCTTGTTGGAAAGCTAACTCAAAGGGCTACAAAATTGTAGATTATAGCAAGACGTAATTCGAAGGTCTAAATGGTCAATAACTCAAGAAAATTCAGAATCAGAGTGCTGAGTGAACAGTAGCCCGGTTCAAGGAAGAACCGCCGGTTCATTGGTCAAACTGGTGGTTTGGGTTTTGAACCGGCCCATAGCGCAAAAATTCGTAACTCTCTGAGATAGGCCGGTTCAATGTTGAACCGGTAGTTTACCAGTTGAATCGGCGGTTTACTCACAAAATCGCCGGTTTGACACTGAACCGGTCCAGAATTGATTTCTAAATTTGGCCCAATAGATTTTGGTGTAAATAAGAACCTAAAACCCAGGAAACAGGATTCTGAACCTGGGCAAGATTAGAACTAATTTCTGAAGAGAGGAGAGGCGGCGAAAGACTCCAAGAAGATTAAAGATCGAAGACTCGGCTCGTAGTGAAAGATTCCTCTTTACCTTTCGTTTCTTCTTCTTCTTTAATTCTCTTTTACACATATATTATGGTTTTATCACCATGATTAGTGAGTGGTCATCTCATTCTGGGATCCTACGGATCTCTTGGTTGTACTCCAACAATACATGCGATGTTAGTAAAACCTTTCGATTATGTTAATCAAGTTCTTTAATTCTACTCTTCTTAATTTATCATTCCTATAAGTTTGTCATCGATTGGATGCTTTCATGTTGGAATGAAATTAGGTTAACAACCAAAAAGATGATTGGGTCTGAGGTGCTTAATCGGATTGAGTAGAGTTGATATCGAAACATGGTAGCTATATTGTTAGTACATGAAATGATAGGAATGTTGACATCTTTTGTCTGGAAACCTTAGGCTTTACTGAATTGAAACTGTTGATAATTCGTGATTGGGCGGCGTTCAATAGTGTAGATTATTTCAGGCAATGATCCGTGACTGGGCGGCTTGCCTGATGTTATTAGGTTATTTTCATAACTCCATATTATAATTGAATTGTTAGAATTATTGCATGATTTGTGAGTTAGGCATGGGTGAAGTTTGATTCTGGAATATTGATTTTAGTTTCATAATCTTGTTCTTGCGTCAAAATCACTTAGTTAGGTCATTAGAACTTTTTCATTATTAGAATAGCTAAACGAAGGCACTATCTTGCATAGTTTACACACGTATTTGCTCCTTGGATCGACCATTGGCTTACCAAGGTTTATAAATTATTTTTTGGACTGCAAATTGACCCCTAAAACATAAATTGATAACTATAAAGGGTTAAAAATACTCAATATCAACGAGCCCTGGCTTTTGCATAAACCCCGGTAAGAACAACAGCTAGCATATCGGCACTAACCTCTACCGGTGGGCTTGCATTTTCATCAATACCTAAAAATTTGTTTATCACAGCAAGGGTAATCACGACCCTCAGCCTTCTAACAAAACTTGTTCCATATAGCAGATTGTTTACTACTTCAAAGTCTCTATCAATATTTGCTAGAAACTCTTTAACTATATGCAAATTATAACGCTTGGTAAAAGTCAAGGAGCTCGGCAATTTTGCCTCTCTCAGAAGTGATATCACCTCTGGTACCCGAAACTGGCCAATCTCCAGCAACTTTTCAGACACAATTGTCCTGCGGTTGATCACATCTCAGGACCCGACAACCTTTTTTAGATATGAACCACACTTCTTGTTGATCACGTCCCGTCACAGCTGGTATTGTTAGAGTGGGTACAGCTCTTCAGGTGGATGGTTCTAGTCGGGGTCTAGGAGCTTTTCTGAAATCATCAGAATCTGTAGATTCTGCTTTAGCAGTCTCTTCATCACTAGCTGAGCTCACCTCCTCGGCGACTGCCCCTC